>JAWNNB010002152.1:0-1200000 GCA_035043285.1 Drosophila subsilvestris | reverse complement strand
CTTTCCGTTTATGTGTGTTGGCAGGATGCCAAGTACCAGGAGGAGAAGCACAAGATGCGCAACTACAACGAAGTGGTGGAGAAGCAGCAGCAAAAGTTCAACAAGAATAGTAATTTGAATGGTGGGGCCAGCGTAACTTTATTTCCAAGTAAAAGTATTTCAAGTATCCCTTACCTTATCCCTGGCAGCCTATCCCTCGAAATCGGCCGAGTGCAAGCCGCAGCAATTGACAGCCATTGGCAACCGTCTGCTCGATTGGTTCTCCGTGATCATGGCCGACAGCAAGAAGCGCCGTCAGCACAGCCAGAAGTCCAAGGCCCACTTCCCGCCCGCCTGCAAGACGGAGGCCAAGTGGATGTTCGGCCATCTCGATCTGAACAACGATGGGCAGCTGTCGCTGCAGGAGATGTACGACCTGGAGCATGACCAGAACGAGCGCTGCATCAAGCCCTTCATTGACACCTGCGACCTGGACACGGACAGTTCGATTAATACCCGGGAATGGTGCCGCTGCTTCGAGAAGACCGATCGCCCATGCGCTGCGGTGCGACGAAGAATCGCCGGCGACTTTGCAGGTGAGATAGGTACAGGTGGACATTTCTCTAGCTACATAACACTAACTACTTCTATGTTCTCTCTATGTATTCGTATGAGTTGTGCGGGGGTCTTTGGGTTTCGTTTATCCCCCCCCCCCTCTTGCCCCCAACAACAACAACAACAATAACAATAACAACAACAAAACCACGCAAAACTAAACCCAATAAAAATAAGAGCAAAAAAAAGCAAACAAACAAACAAAAGAAAAGAAAAAGCTAAATTAAAGGGTAGCAAGTGGAGTAATTCAGTTTCAGTTGGTTTTTGCGTTACCTTAACACTACTGCTCTTTATCTCTGTCTCTCTCTATACTTGCCACATGCTATATGCCATCTCTGTCTCCCCCTCTTGCCTCTTGCCACACGTCACAACAGAGCGCTTTGTTTGCTTCACACAATTTACTCTTACTCTTACTCTCACACACTCGTTGGAAAACCCTTTTCAAACTATAATTAAGCGCCTGACAGCTAAATAGAAAACCCTGACACACTTCCACAAAAACACTTGCCACCTACCAATACAGACACAGATACAGATACACACATACACAGACACTCACAGATACAGATGCAGATACAAATAGAAACACCAGCGGTTAATAGAAGTAACCTTTTTTTCGCGCTCTGCTTTTGTTGTTAGCTCTCTTTCTATCTCTGTCTTTCACTCCCCCCTCTTTCTCAACCCCTTAGCCAAACGCAACTTTTTGTAAGCCCGCAAATTAAACACTTTTAACAACAACACAAAACTTTTATAAAACCCTCCCGCTCTTGCCCCCCATGCCACCAAGTCCTATGCTTTTGCGTTTGCTTTTTCTAAACTTTAACTATATAATTTTCTTTTTCTTTGTGCCTATCCTGCCACACGACCCACAAACATCAAAATAGAATACTCCAACAACAACTTTGCTTGTGCCGCTTTTCACTCTCCTCCACTGCCCCCGCCCCCATTCAGCCCCTGTCAATTACTCTGACTTACTAAAATGTGGCATACCTCTTTTACTCCTCCTCCTACTTCGTCGCCGTCGCCATCGCCATCGCCGCCGCCTCCGCCATTTTCGCCTATTGTTGCCGGCGTAAACTAATTAGGCGCCTACGCCCCAGACTGCGACATCCAGGGATTCTACAAGCCCACCCAGTGCCACAATTCAGTGGGGGTCTGCTGGTGCGTGGACAAGCACGGAGTGGAGTTCGCTAATACCCGCACACGCGGCAAGCCCAACTGCGGTGAGTATGGGTGGGAATTTGCATGCTACTATTACAATGTTCGGGTTGGCTATAAACACTTAACATAAACATTCGGTGTGGGAATACGGGCTAACAAAAGCCCAGAAAGTTTGCCAAATGTTCCACTGAAGGAGCGATCAGAGGCAGAAATAATTGAATGATAGAACTGTCAGCAGCAGCAATTATTCAAGAAATGAGCCAGCAGCAGAAGCAATGACTTTAGCAAGGAACGAGTACCAGCAAAAAGATTTCAAACAGCTACCCAGGGAGCCAGCGTACGGGATCCATTGCAGAAACGACTTCGAGTAGAGTTTGTCCAATAAAGAAGCAATGAAATATCATTGTAGATTCTTATAAAGACAGTATCAGCTGAAGGGTTTGAATTGAAAGAAAAATAGGCAGAAGATGTTATCCAATTAGTAAAACAAAAGCATTAAGGTTGCAATGGAGAAGCAATTAGTAGCACAAGCTCTTCAATGATGAAATATCCGCAATCAGAATTCAGAAATATTCTCTACAGCAGCACAATGTACGAATATCTATCCAATGTGGGAGCGACCAGGGTCAAAAATTCTTCAATGAAGTACAAGCTTTAAAAGTTTTTTATAGTTAAGAGTAATCCCTGGCAGTTTTACAGAAATATTGGGTAAAATAGGCAACGCCCATACCAATTTAGGCGGATAAATCCCACCAAAACATATACACCAGCGTTTCTTTGGTTAGTTTCATGGATTGAACAGCAGACCGCACGAATGATTGGCCACCTGAGCGCTTGGCTTACGGCTACATTGAAATGGCAACATTTAAGCCAGGCTTTAGCCCAGTTCTTTGCCGCAGTGCCAGTGCCAGCCGCCAGCCGCCAGCCTATCAGCCACGAAAACTTCTCGCACTCCACTGCGGATACGTAATCTACTTACACGAATCTCCCAGTCAGAATCCGTTGCTTGGGCAAGCAGTCAGCTTAAGTTGTTAAAGCTACCAAGAGCAGGGATAGTCAGGCCCATGTGGAATCTGGGATCAATAATTGAGCTTTACTATTAATATCAAGCATACGCCATGCATACCGCTTGAATGTGTGTGCTACAAATGGGAAGGAGAGACTCCACCGCTCTCTGTTAGATGAAGATAGTGTTTAATGTACAGGGGAAACGGGAAAGCTTTCCTGCTTCTTCATTAGCCCACCAAAATGGTCGATGAATAAGCAAAATTTGTGTTTTTGTAACGCCCACCAATTTTAATTTGATGGCTAATCCAAACAGAGTCCGTGGTTAATAACGCCGCATCACTGACTTCCGATGACGAGGATGAGGGTGCTGACGACGAGGACAGCGCGGAGGGCAGCGCCGATCAGATGCTGGTCTTTTAAGCAACCCCAAAACCGGAGGATGGAAACCGGCTGGGGAAATTGATAGCCCTGGGCCCTGGCGCAGCCAATCAGCGAAGCGCCATTAGGCCGCCAGCGTTATAAAAGAAAATTAATATTATTATTACTACTATTATGAAAGCAAACAAACCGAAAATGGAAGTAAGCAAAAAAAAAGCAAAATCAACAGCAAATGCAAATGCAAAACGAAAACGAAAAGAGAAAACCAAAGCCCAAAAAAAAACCGAAACCGAAACATAAATGTGCAGTAGCCAAGTAAGCGTTTTTGAATAGAATCTACGTAATAGCAAACAGCAGAAAAACCACTCACACACCACACACTCACACACACACACACACACACACACACTCGCAGGATAAAATGAAGGAAAAACTATAGCTCAGCCATCATCGGACAAGCGCAAGTGCAAACCGCAAGGAAGGTGCATGGAAGGAGCGAAACCAAAGAAAAACTGTAGCATAGTTGAAAGCGCATTGCACGCAAATCGTAGAAGCTACACCTAAGCCCCCTGCTGCCCATGCCACCCCTTCCAAACACACACACACGTATACACAGCATCCACAACATCCGCCCAAACAATTTGTTCAACCAATCAGCAGCACCAGGTAGCTCCATTTTTCCCTTTTCGTTACACGTAACATGGCCGTTTGTACGGATGGTTGAACGGCTATTTTACTAGCTTCCGTTATCGCAAGCAAATCCGTCTATTTTAGCCTTTTGAGACAAGTTAAGATGCATTAGATACTATGATATATATCCCCCCCACATCTGTCCTACTCTGCTTTCGCGCAAGCCAAAACACGACACACGCTAAGAATTCCGCCCAAAGAAAACAAAATGAAAAAAAATATATAAAAATTTATGTGATAAGTTTTTGAAAAATGAAGCATTGAAGCAGTTTATATGTACATGAACAATGACTACCGGACGGACAGTAGCAGTCTGAATTGGATTCATCATGGCAATCCCAATCGGTGTTGAAGATTCAGATTCAGATTCAGAGTCAACGCGTGGCCAAAGAGTAGTTTGTGTGTAGTACTTAGTGTGGAGCCGAACTCATAACGCGTTCACTTAGTGTTACTTCCCAGATATATAGTGAGAGAACCGAATGCTAAGGTAAAGGCGATGGCTTGAGGCAACAGCAACAGCAACAGCATTGGCATTGGCATTGCTTTGTTAAGAAACGAAATAATCATTTGTGTCACCACCTGCCAGGGCAAAACGTAGCACTTGCTTTTCTATCTTAACCGAGTCTCAGTAAGACACCATACACACACACACACACACACAAACACACACAATTACATTTGTATTTTGGGCAAAACTTAAGCTGCAACCGATTTCCGGTAGAGCAATGAAATTAACCACACACACACAAAAACAAACACACACTCCATACGAATAAATAATATATATAAAACAATACGTGAAGGAGGATGAAGGATTCAGCAACAGCTTACACATGCATATACAAATAAATATATAATATGTTTAATATGTAAGTATATAAGTGGCATAATTAAGTGGCAGCAACAGCAAACGTTCAGCAGATCGACACGGCGTATGTAGTTCATCCTTAATTTATTTTTAATCTACCTTTTTTTAATATGGTCAGAGAGGAAGAATCAATGTTTTCAACATATTTATGAGCGAATATGATAAATATAAAGAATGCTTGCAACCAAAACGAAAAAATTATATAGCCAATTGTAGTAAACGAGAAACCAAAACCAAAAACCAAAAAAACCAATGCATATGAATAAACTTTTTAATTATAGCAAAAATGTACGAGTACGATTATAACCAAGTAACAGAAAACATTATAAACAAAAAAAAAAACCAACAATCATTTTGAGATCCAGCGAATGCGTGGAGATGAATCTGTTTTCGGCTGCATTTAAAAAAAGACAAAAATAAAATTATTGTATGTGTGGTGAACACCCTATAAACTGACTATGTACTACGATTACGATTGTATTTATGTATGTATTTATGTACTTGTGTATTATTATGCAAATTGCATTAATTCTAGAGAGCCCAGGGGGAAGCCACAACCGAGAACGAAAACGATAATGCGAAACCGAAAACGAAAACGAACACACAACAACCAAACCAAAATCCCATTTGCAAATCCCAAAGCAGACCCTTGGCATCAAAACTTGCACTCGATATAAACTGTATTTAAATATAATTTTCCTGTGTTCGAAAACTTTTAATTCACGCAAAAAAGCAATCCACAAAACAGGAAATAATTTGCAATTTTGAATCAATTACTAAATACGTACGTAATGCATTTGGAATACATTTGAATAACATATTTGTTTCGATTCGATAGCAGAGGTTTTCGTTTCAACTAACTACGATATCGTTTATACTTATGTGGAATGATGATGATGATGAAACCAATAAATATTATTTAATGCAATTTAATTCGGGGCTTTTGTAACTTGTTAATGGTTCGATTTGCCAGGGTATCAACTACTTCGACACCCAAAGATGGATTTCCTTTTTGTGTGTGTTTCTACCAACCCACACTAGACTGGCCCGAAAGGCTCTTGGCCATTTGCACAAATATTTATTTGCCTCGAACTAACTTTGATGTGGCTTTTGGGCAAACGAATGTCCAATGAGGCGCGTGGAAGTTGACTTGCTGACAACATTAAACAAATTGTTGGCAACTTGTGACATTTAAACGGGGGCGCCAAACACAAGCGCCAACCAGCAGAGATCCACCAAGAATGCGAATGACTAACAATAAATTTACTGAGCTAATTTTATGCGCACACAAGCAACAAAACAACGATGAGACAACAACCAAATGGCAGCGGCAGCAGCACCACCAACAAAAACCAAGAAGAAGTCAACGAGGGCGACACGACGCGCAACAGGCGCACAAAAAACAATTATGGCACAGATTTAAATAAATTTTAGTTTGCAAATGTGACACACAGTTGCGAGAGGGGGAAGGGGCGGGATATGGAGCACAGCGAAGTCAACGGCAACGCCAACGAGTTCACACGCCAGTTAGTGGGGGGACGCACGCTGATGGCAGTGGTGTCAAGGGTGCACAGACCGGCGGCAACTTTGGCATGGCGTTCAAGCCGGAAGTTGCCGGCGACAAGCTCCGAGCCACGACAATTAAACAGCACACATGCACAATCTGAACAAACACAAATATCTATGTGTGTACGTGTGTGAGCTTTGGGCTGGGAGACACATGTGTCGTGCTCCAGCAAAGTTGCAGTCAGTGTGCAGTCTTAGTGAAGTCAGTCAGTCACTCAAAGTTCACTGCCGCTGCTGCTGCTGGCCGATTATTTTGATACCCATTGCAGCTCGTGGGCTCAAAAGAGTATGAGGCAGGCTAGAATTTTTACAACATATGACTAGGAAAAGATACAGAGGTAAATAGTGGCAGGAACTCCGATGGACAACACTTACTAACAGAATCTTTGAGTCATCTATTCTCCTTTCGTTCTCACAGTGTTTAGTATTCTGATTCTGTATCGCATCTAAAATATATATTAGAGGATATCTGACAGTCGCCATATTCGACTGCGCATTCTTACTTGTTGTTTTCCTGTTAATTGGCCAAGATTTTTGGTCTTTGCTGCTGCTGCTGCTGCTGCTGGTTTGCTAACTATTTAGGCAGCATAAGCAATCTCTGGCCGTGTCTCTGCAACTGGTGCGTCTGTGGTTTTGGCCAGCTCATTTGCATAATTCAGTGAATCAAACAATGTGACAAGTTGCATGCAACGCCTGGCTGCGTGGCAAGGGTGGTGGTCCACACATAACTCACCCTCGCCCTCGCCCATCTCCTTCCGCCCAGACAGGCTGACAGCGGCTCAAAAGCTTTCATGTCACACAGACATGAGAGTGTGCTTTATTGTTGCCTATTGCCCCTGCCCCTGCCCCTGCCCATACTGTCTGAGCTCCCCTTCCCCTCGACGCTGCCGGCTTCTAGAGAATCTCTGACTTTTTGGCATTTTTAATTAGGCAGAACTTTGCCATGTGCCTGGGTCATGCTTTATTATTTCGTTGTTTGCTGTGCAGTGTGCAACTTTTATTTTCATGCGTCATTCAGGCATGGCCTGGCCCCCAGTACCGTGCTGCATGTTGTAATTGTTGCTGATGTTGCCTCGGTGTGCGTGTTTTCGTTGACACCAGCCCCAAAACCAACACAAGCCCACACACACACACACACATGGACTCACACTCTCGGATCCGCTCTCACATCCATTCCGGCTTTATAGTTCAAGGTGAATACGGAAAACTTTTGTGGGTCGAGCTGCGGGCGTTTGAAATAAACTCGTAAGTGCTTCCACTGCCCACCTCCCTCACCCCACCATGCTTCTGTTGTTGTTTTTGTTGTTGCGGCAGCCTTTTGTTTATTTCCAAAGCGTTAAAATTTTAAACTTACCCCAAATTCTTCTGGCATGCTCTTGCTGCTGCTGCAGCCGCTTCTACTGCTGATGTTGCTGCAACATTCTTGCCCCGTGACACGCTACTAAATGTTTTACGTTGTTCAACCAACCCCTTCCTTTATTTTTTTGGTGGCATGACACAAGGGGGTGGTGCACCACTGCCTGCAGTTGCATGCAGCCTGCAATTATTGCGCAGTTATTGCATGTCGTGTGCCCAATGAATTATTACGTATACGCAGTGTGTCCAGGCCAACAAAAAACGAAGGAAAGAAGAAAAAGGAAAAGGAAAGTTATGCAGGGGCTACCGTCCAGCCTGAAGTTGGTCATAAAATATAGGAGACTGTCACATTTACTCGACACTGCCATCTAAAATATATTGGAATTTTCTTAAGCTCAAGAAAATCGTGGAAACAAATTAAACAAATTTAATAATTATTTTTAATTGATGCAGACGAAGCAGCAGTATGCTATGATATTCATGCAGTTCATTTTTAAAATCAGGGTCTACTAAGACCCTCTTGCGGATGTTTCATGTTCATTACCTACACCGATAGAAAAAAGCCCTGAAATATTAATATTTTCACTCATTTATGCCATTGATTTTCATCCAAGAGTGGTTGTATTAATATTAAATATTTTTCACTTATATTTTGATATAAATATGAAAATATTTAAATTTAATATATTTTATATTTAATTTAAATATATTTCATATTTAAATTATATATATTATATGTATTTTAAAGTGTTTTGTATTTAAATTTAATATATTATATTTATTTTAAAGTGTTTTGTATTAAGTTTAAATATGAACGTATTAAAAAAGCCATTTTAATACATTTATATTTGAATCAAAGTGAATTCTATTAAATTTTACTATGTTTGCATTTAAAAATCGCATTTTAAATTCACATATGATTGTAGTTAATTTTACTTTGTTTTTTTTCTATCAGTGTAATTATGCTTTACTGCAATTCCTCAATGGCCAGCTGATGTCGTCCATCTATCTTGTAGATTATGCCGAATATTTGAATTTTCCCCTTGTTGCTCCGTATTGGCCTTGTGGCAGCAAGGATGCCAATCCTATTACTGTTTCAGAACCCAATCCTGTTGGTACCATTGTGGATACCTTGGTACTGCTGCTGACTTTCGTGCTAAATGCTTTGGAAGCGATTGGTACTCTGATCATTTTCTATTGCTACCTGGTTGGATCTTAGCCGTGTTTGCTGGAGCGCAATGCGTCATAGGAGAACAGAGAATTGTTAGTAGTAGAACCGAAATGATTGCTGAACTGACCTATTCAAATGTATACAAACAAAAGTATACCTGCGGAATGTGAAGTTAGATTAAATGCTGCCTGGAACTAGTGGAAAGGCAGCTAAAAAAAGGCGGACAGTGGACCAGCTTGACCAAAACATTTATAAATTCAACATGATATTTATGCAGAGATGAGAGAGAGATGCAGTACGGGAACTCAACTGCTTTGCTACTTCCTCTATACATAAATATACGATACTGCGAAACATCTCGAACCTACCTCAAGTCAAATGTCCCATATAGGGTTAGGCAATTCGCATGTACCGTCTCTTCTGTCAAAAGAAATAGCTGCCATATCGTCGCTCAACCAAGACACTTGGGTCGCTGTGGCAATGGCTACGCAATCCACGCAGCGATATAGCACCGCACGACCTTGGCCAACATGCCAATAAGTTTCATATCCCCCAAGAGGCAACCACAAAGGTCACGCACAGCTCGCCACAACCCCCCATCTAATCACGTACTAATTAAAGGCTAGTTGGGGTAGTACCATTGCGAGCTCAAGTATTAATTAGAGTTAAGCAATTGAATGCAGCAGAGAACCTCGTGCAGCCCCAGGGAACTATGCCACTTGGAAGAAGCAAATGTCATAGCATAAATGAGAGCCAACAATTTATCATTCGGAAGCAACTGGCAGCAGTCGGCAGGCAGGCAGGCGCATCCACATTCACATCCACATCCAGCAGTGGCATCAACAAAGGCAAACAGACGTTGTCAACGCCAAAACCACTGAACTGTTAAAAGTGCCATTGAATACAGCAACAAAACGATGCTGGGCGCAACTGTGCAAACAGACGGAAAGACGGGGAGTTGAGTCTAACATGCATGGCTAGATGTGATGGGTATTTGATAGATACGTATGTGTACATGTCTGGGGCATTACCTGAACCGTACGCCCCCTCCCGAGATGGAGGTGGAGGCACGCATGTGGCAGCCATCTCGCTCCCTATGGCCCGTCCCCTCTGGTTCCCCTGAGCGTTAAATAGTTTTGTTTATTGCACATTGAAATCGAGCCAGCGAGCAATTCGGTGGCTACTCGGATACACTCCAGCGATCTAATCAGCAATCTCAGCGTCGCGACGTTGACATGAAATTTCTCATACGCTCGGTTAGCCGCGACGTCGACGCTCGATCGGCTATTTGGCTATATTCCGACGCTATTACGCTTCTACGGCCATTTGCATACACAGCTTCTGTAGCTGAGTAGCTGTGTATCTGTGTGAGACTCTTCTCTCTCTCTCTCTCTCTGTGTTTGTGTATGTCTGTATCTGACTCTACCTGGCGCTCTGAGGTATCGCTCGACTCAGACCCCCAGATCAGTGTCAGAGCTATTTGCAAGTCGAAAGCCGCGCGAGTCAGACGTGCAGCTACAAACAACAAATAAATAAATATATTTAACTAATAAAATACTCATAAAACAAAATCGAACACTGAACCGCATTCAAAGTACATTTGGCTAATGAAAAAGGCCACAGTCAAAGCCAAACAATATTTGTAAAAAACAAAACAAAAACTAAACAATGCACGGGAAGCGAATAGATGAAAGTGTTTGAGAATAATTAGCACATCGATGCCCGTCTGACCCACATCTGCAAATTGGGCAAATCTATAATTCATGGGTCGGCTTAACAGGACACGGTTTCCTAGCCTCCTGGCCTGTTTGCATATGTAAATACATAAAGGGTTTAATCTGCAGGCGATTGGGCGGCAAACACGTCCTAAACTGTGCCAAACATAGCCCGCAAACATCCAAAAGCAAACCAACCAAAAAGTGTATCCGTGTATTTTGTGTATCTGTGTATTTGTGTATCTGTGGCGTGCGTATCCATGAATTCTGACCAAAAATCCATTACTATTTATTACACGAACATGCTGCAGCGACTCTAACAACAACAACAGCAACAGCAACAACAACAACGCAACCAAAAAAACAATGCCTCAATCAGCTTCAACAGACCCGTGGCTATGCAAAACAGCCATAGCCATGATATTCCTAATGCTGCATCCACATTCCAGCGGTAAGTTATATGAGTATTTCGGACAGAGACTCCACCTCCATTGCCTCCCCTCTGGACATCGCTAATTGGCAGCTTTGACGCACTTCATTTGGAATTTCTAACAAAAAGTTTACAAACTGATGTAATCCCAGAGAGAGAGAGAGAGAGAGAGAGGGAGTAAAGATGCAACGATCCAATCAGTTTTGCACTTGCAATTTGCATTCAATGGCCAAGTGGAAAACGAAAACCAAAACCAAAGCTACACAGATCAATTTACAAGCGAGTGCCAGACACATACAGACAGAGTGTGGCAGATGTGCATGTTAGCTGTTATTATTACCCATAGATTCATATAGCTAACAATAGTTTGAGTAAGATAATGACCTAGACTAGGAAATACCTTGATTTGAGGTAGTAGTTTTATCTATATAGTCGTAGTGCTGTTGAGAGCTAAGCATAAGCTATTTAGAGCAAGGTTTCGGTACTAATTATCATGTCTCTGTGGTTCTCATATAGTTTGACAAGTAAAGCCACTTTTAAAGAGGCAGTCGCTAAAAGATATTGTCCATTCCAACACCAGTATCAAATATCTCCTTTATATCCCCTTTGAACTTGAAGAAGGCTCCATTTTCTTGGTTTTTAGGTGATCTTCTAATTAATCTATAAACCTAATGGGATTAATTTCTAGCTATGCTCATTCATCATCAATTTATTAACCAATTTTATGTCGGCAACTATTACGAGTTCAGTTTAGTATAAAGTACTAGCTTTAGCCTCAAAATACTCATACTTGATTGATTTTCTCATTGCTTAGTTATGCATCAAGATTCCACATTAATTGATGCACAGTCATAAAGGTGTTTCCATACAGTATATATATATATATTTATTTAGTACCAAGTACAGACATTCCCTCCACTAAGTAGTAATTGATATGCAACAAGCGACAAACATTATGACTGCTCAGCAATTTGAAAAATGTTTTGATTCCCAGTCATGCGTGGCCTTATATCTCAGACATACTTCGCACATTCCTCTGAAATACCTCGGACATACGATAACAGATTTAGCGCCGTTTCCCTCTCCCCACAGTTGCCCTGCTACTCAAGTGTCCGCTGCATCAGATGCAGCTTCAGAAGATTGTGGGATTTCGACCGCCCCTCGATCATCTGGGCGAGGGAAATTTGATTTATGCACCGCCTCCTGGCAGCAAGTTCAAGGATCGGGATAGACGCAGCGGAGATGCGGATTGGGATCGCCGCAGCGGAGATCAGAATGATGGCCAGGAGCCGCCGGCCAGTCAGGTGTGCTGGCGCATCTGCGACGAGGATCCCGACTGCATTGCCTATGTGCATCTGTTGGACACGGACGAGTGCTATGGGTATTCCTACTTTGAGCGCACCTCCCGCTATCTGGCCATATCAGGGGAGCTGCCGCTGGTGGCCGATGCCGAGGCCGTGTTCTACGAAAAGACTTGCCTGAGGGGTAAGCTGCTCTCTGCCGGACACGAGGGCGTTCCCGATCTTGGCTAACTTCCAATTTTTTTCGCAGTTCCCGATGCGTGCAAAGGTCGTCTGTGGGCGCTGACCAAAATTCCCGGTAGCACGCTGGTGTTTCAGAGCAAGAAGACCATTCCGCGGCTGGTCACGCGTCGTGAGTGCGCCGAGAGATGTTTCTTCGAAAACCAATTCAAATGCCTCTCGGCCTCGTTTGCCCCTCGTATCGGAACAATCGTGAGCGGTAATTGTCGGCGTTTCTGGTGAAATTAATTGCCTTTGTTATGCATTTTTAATGCATGCCGCCAGAGGCTTTTCCCCGCATTATGACATCATCGGCTGGCTGTGGCCCCAAAGCGATGTCATAAATCACCCAGAGATACGATTTGGGGTGGGGGGTGGTTCTAACCTGGAACCGTTTGACAATATTCCAATATACCCCACAGGTTTCGCAACGATGTGGGTCCCAGTCCCTCGCCACGTCTAGGCCGGTGCATGCTGAGCGACAGGGACAAGACCATCCAGCCAGATGCCTTCCGGGCGGCGCCATACGACGAGGAGTACATGGAGAACCAGTGCCACGAGCGGGCCATTGAGAGTGACAACTGCTCGTACGAGCTCTATGCCAACAGCAGTTTCATCTACGCGGAAGCCAAATATTTGGGCCTAACCCAGAAAGAGGTGTGTCTGTCCCGGGCCGGCCTCGGCTCGTCGTGGTTCGACTGTCGCGCATTATGATTGTAATCGATTGGGATGGCAACTGAATGATTGATTGATGACCCTTTCGTATTGCAGTGTCAGGCGCTGTGCTCGCACGAGTCCAAATTCTACTGCCAGGGAGTCTCCTTCCACTATGTGAACCAGCTCACCCTCTCCGAGTGCCTACTACACTCGGAGGACATTGTGTCGCTGGGTCCGCGCAGCCTGAAGCTCAGCGATAACTCTGTCTATATGCGACGGGTTAAGTGCCTGGATGGTGAGTACACACACACACAAACATACATATATAGCGAATGCTTCTACTACTTTTACTTTCCCCACAAAGTCCAAGTCTTCTGCACGAGGGAGGAGATGAGCATTAGGTACAACCCAAAGGATTGGTTTGCCGGCAAGATCTATGCCAGCATGCACTCGAAGGACTGCCTGGCACGCGGAACAGGCAACGGCAGTGTCCTGTTGACGCTACAAATTGGCAGCGAGGTCAAAGAGAATCGCTGCGGAATCCTACGGGCCTATGAAATGACGCAGGCATACCAGAGGCAAGCCCTACATCTACGGTGCAAATGTAGGTGTATTTCCTCAATCCAAGAACTTTACTATTTCCAGAACATTCATCTCCGCCTTGGTGGTCATACAGAACAATCCGAATGTGCAGACGCAAGGCGACAGACTCATCAAGGTCGGCTGCATCCAGAGCAACGCCACCGCCTCGCTGGGCGTGTCTGTGCGAGACAGCAGTGTGGATGCCTCGGAGCACATACCCAGTGCCATTGCTCTGGAATCCTCGTTGGAATATGCCGAGCAGTAAGCCGCCCCATGTCTACCCAATCCTCTTTGTGTTAAGCCTCTATTTTCGCAGCGTGTTTCCCCAGGAGGGAGTGGTGCACTACAACAGCACCACAGGACCCCATCCGCAGCCCAAGATCACGCTCCAGATAGTCGACCTCTCGCACCAGCACGAAACGAATGATGTGCAAATTGGCCAGAATCTGGAGCTGCAGATCGTGGCCGAATACAGCCCACATCAGGTGGCCGAGCATCTGGAGCTGCAGCTGGCGCCTCTGCCGGATTTCCGAGCAACGTCGCTGGTGGCCAAAACGCAGGATAACGAGAACTACGTGCTGCTGATCGACGAACGTGGCTGTCCCACCGATGCCAGTGTCTTTCCGGCCCTGGAGCGCGTTCGCACACACTCCAGGAGCATGCTGCGAGCCCGCTTCCATGCGTTCAAGTTCTCCGGCACCGCCAACGTCAACTTTGACATGAAGATCCGGTTCTGCGTGGACCGTTGCTCCCCCAGCAACTGCGTGGGCCACAGCAGTGACGCCTGGCATCGTCGCAGGCGCCAGGTGGAGCAGCCGGAGCGGCAGCTAGAGCAGCGCAGAGTCCAGAATCCCGTGTACATCTCGACAGTTGTGGATGTGCTGCCCGATTCGCCCACCAACACGACCAACACTCATTCCATGGGCAACACGAGTGCGCAGGTGGAGCTGCCGCTTAACTACAATCTTCGCGTTCACGGTCCGGACCAGGCCAACGTCAACAGCTACTTGTACGGGGAGCGCGGCGTGCTGCTGATTGCTGGCATCGACGACCAGCTACATCTGGATAACGTGTGCATGAATCAGAGCCTGCTGATTGCGCTGTTCATTTTCTGGCTCATCTGCCAGGTGGCTATGCTCTTTGGCTGCGGCATGGTGCTGCAGCGGTACAGGCGCCTGGCCAAGCTGGAGGAGGAGCGCCGGCGACTGCACGAGGAATACCTAGAGGCTAGACGCGTCCACTGGGCGGACCAGGGCGGATACACACTATAATTGTCTGGGACGCGTACAAAATGCATCTTAATTTAATAAACTAATGCGAATCTTACATACAATCGAAGCGGCAAACTGAGACAAATGTTCAGGCGGCTGTTCAGGAGTTCTTTTTGGGATGGTAGCTCTCCCACTTGCGATGGTTGAGCGAATTAAAGTCCTTGCAGTGAAGGGCTATCTTGCGCAAGTATTCCGAGAGCTTCAGCAGCTCATTGTCCGTGGCCCGATTGAGATGGGCCTGCCGGAAGGGGCGTATCTTGAGGCCGGACTTGGGATTCATTAGGAAGTTGCGACGAATGTCGTCAAACATAATGGTGTTGCTGGCGCTATACTGCTTGTAGAGGGCCCAGATGACGCCCAGGGGCTTTACATCCACCACACCGCGCTCCTGCACATGGACCGAGATCATCGCATTCGAGTCGAGGTAGAACATAATTTTGTAGCTCTCATTGTTGGCCACTCCCAGCAGACGCATCTTCTCCTCAATCCAGCGCATGCTGGTGGCCGACCAGATCACTATATCGTAGTCCGCATAGGCGGATGTGAGAAACTCGTGCAAGTACGGACGCATCAGTTCTGTGCCTGTCTCCGCCGGCGAGCGGTGATCGAAGAGCGTATAGTCTATATCCAGGACGAGCAGTTTCTTGCCCTCGCGTGGCGGCGACAGCTCCTTAATCTTGTAGTCACGCACGCGACGCTGCACCTTGGCCAGATACACTGCCGAGTTTTCCACGGACTCTTCGCGCTCCTCGGCATCATCAAAGTCGTCCACCACCTCGCCCACGTCCTCGGGAAGGCGGCAAGCATCCTCAATGTCTGCCTCCTTCGAGCCGACCATCATCAGCTTGAAATTCGGCTTCAGCTCAGGGCACTTATCTTCACATTATCCGCAGCGGTTTTGCCTGCAAAATCAGCGTGTAGAAGACTGTTTTTGGAATGGTAAATGGCAATTACCTTTGTACTTCAAATTCAATAACTTTTGCCTCTCCGGGCGAACTTGTGTTTTGCGGAATATCTCATGACGCAGCACTTCGACGGTGTCCTGGTCGGTCAAGTCCACCGGGTACTCCTTGCCGCTCCATTTAACAATAACAACCACTTCCTTAATTTCGTTCATTTTCGCACAAACATAGGCCTTGGCTAATCTAACCGGTGCGAAAATAGTTTTTTGCAAATTTATTTTGCGCGAGAAAATCTGTGTAAACGAAAAACAGCTGTCAGTAGGGGTACTTTCGCTGTGATTTTACAATTGCTTTTTATAACCTTTATTATGCCTTGATTTTAGTGATGTTAACAAATCCACAAAAGCAAAGCTGAAATAGTTTACTGCTATAATATTGAAACTGAATGCAATGCATGATTTGAATAAGGTTTTACCATTAAATATGCTTTATTACCATGGACATGAACAATAATTCGCATTTAGTGTTGAGCCTGTTAAGCTTGTAGAAAATTGATTTATCTATCTGATAAAATGATGTTTTCAGTTGTTAATTTCCTAACTGGCTCAACGCATCTTGTCGTGTCTGACAGTATTTACGGTATATTTTGATAGTATATTAAAATACTTTTTAAAGTGACCGCCAAACTCCATTTAGCGCACAGAAAATACCGACCATTTTCGCTCTCAAGTCGTTGTGGGTTTGTCTCTCTTTTTCGTGGTGAAAAACACGTTCCCGTTAGATATATTTGATTCGTAAGGGAAAATTTTCGGCAGCATGGGGGAAATGAATTAGCAGCATTGTTCTGCAACTTTGGCACGGAATGAGCAACAGTCTGCTACCCTTGGGAGCAAGGATATTATCGAATTGAGATATTTTTTGTAATTTCAGGCTCCAGTTAATGCATTAACTACTCAGTTTCTGTTTAAAAGGTATTATCGACATTTTGCAGCTTATGGGTAACAATAATGGGTATCGGGACAGGGATACACTATATAAAAAACACAAATCATATGCATGAATACGTAAAAAAAAGTCAATCTAGGACAAATTCAATATTAAGAATATAAAGCAGCTTTGAACAACAAATTTAACATTGATTGAAGGAAGTAAGGTATAAAAATGTCCATACGCATGCAGAATCTTGGTTGACCAGCAACAATTCCGGTACATACTTTCGTTTTATGCTTTGGCCGCTTTGTTTGAACCTCATTATGTAAGCAATCCAATACAAAGAAGGTCTGAAAACTAACAAATATTGTACAAAATTTATTGAGGAATCAGTTCAATTTATTTGTTTAGGGCTGAGAGGGCTGACTAGCTAGTAATATTAAACCGAATATCAAAATCGAGGAATATCAACGCATCTTGTCGTGTCTGTCAGTATATTTACGGTATATTTCGATAATGACATGGTATATTTCGGTATATTTCAGAGTCGCTTTTACGATAAAATCGCCGGTCACACTGCACTGATTGTGATTTGCAAAATTTGGAATTTTTGGAAAAAATAATATTTATTTTCATAAAGCTCCGGAATAAAAGCAACGAAAATGGCCAACACACAAGCGACCGTCACCGCTTACTTGGCTCTACAGAAGAAGACCACAAACAAAGATCTCGCTGCCGAGTGGACCCTAATCGAGGAGCTTCATAATGAAAAGTAAGCATAAAATCGTGGACCCCGAAAGTTTTTCTTTAATTTGAACATTTTTACAGGCTGTGGAACGAGCTGACCATCAAGCTGGTGACATTCGTGCGCCATGAATCGCTGCAAGACGAATCGGCGCTGCTGCAGCTCTACCAGAACTTCATTTCCACCTTTGAAACAAAGTGAGTCCCGCCATGACTTGGCACAATTGCAGAATCACATTGAAATTTCTTGATTTACAGAATAAACCCATACGGTTTGATCCAAATTCTTGAAGTAGTCGTAGACAACATTAGCGACAAAGCAGAGGCCATCGAATTCCTCGAGAAAATCAAGGACAAAGTCAAGATCTGCGATGAGGCTGTGTGGTACCTGCAGGTCATGCAGGGCAACCTCTATCTCACGAATCTGAACGATCTGAACTCCACCAAGAAGATCATCGAGGAGTTGCGCGATGTCCTGGAGGAGGCCGGCAATGTGACGCCCGTGCATGGAAAATACTACATGCTCGCCTCGCAGTACTATCGCCGTGTGGGCAAGCACAGCGACTACTACCGATGCGGCCTGCAGTTCCTGGGCTGCTCGCTGGACGACTACCCTCGCGACCAATGGGCACAGCAGGCATTCTTCCTGGGACTGGCTGCCCTGCTCGGCGATGGCGTCTATAACATCGGCGAGCTGCTGGCGCATCCCATTCTGGAGTCACTGCAGGGCACTGACAACGTGTGGCTGGTGGATCTGCTCAAGGCATTTAACACGGGCGATATTAACAAGTACGTAGAGCATCGTCATCCACAGGCCAGGATAGTAGCTAATCTTTATCTCCACAGATTCAATGACATGAAGAAGATTTGGTCAAAAATTCCCGATCTGGCTGCCCAGGAGGTCAAGCTGCGCCAGAAGATCTCCCTGCTGTGCCTCATGGAGATGACATTCAAACGCTCGGCCATCCAGCGAGCCATTTCCTTTACGGACATTGCCCACGAGACCAAACTGCCGGCCAAGGAAGTGGAGCTACTGATCATGAAAGCCCTGGCCCTGGATCTGGTGCGCGGTGAAATCGATCAGGTTGCTGGCGTCGTGAACATGTCGTGGGTGCAACCGCGCGTCCTGAACCGCAACCAGATCGCCGGCATGGCCAGCACCCTGGACTCATGGATGGGATCAATCACGAGCATGGAGAAGCTGATGGAGAATCGTGCAGCTGAAATTCTCACCAATTAGAATTAAGTTTTGCATTAGAGTTTCGCTCGATCTTGATTTCCATTTTGCGTAAATGCCTTTGTATTTAATTAAAACCCATCTAAAGTCATTTTTTGCGTTCATTTCGTTTTGGTTTATTAACTTTCGGACTATTGTTTCATTCTTTTTTAATCTCCCTGAAAGTTTCGCGTGTAAAAATGTTGGCTCTTGTGCGTTGAGGACACAGCTCACAACTCAACTTATGGACTAGACTAAAGGCCTACGCTTAGTTGCTAAATCAGATCACTTATCGAGGAGTTGTTGCTTAGGGCTAGTGCTTATCCGTATGGGTTATTTACAGTTGTAAGAATACAGCGAATTTAGTGGTAGACTCTGGTTTCTAGGGTGCTAAATGTCGATCATCAATTTGGAATCTTCTATAGCAATAATCGCCACCGCGTGCATATCACTAGCTGCTGCCTGGCGGACGCCCACAATCAAATGTTCAGGCAGCGGAGTTTCGTCTCAGGCACACGCGACGTGAACTCGAACGAGGGCTGGCGGCGAATATCCTCGTGGGAGTCGCGTCGTATCCTATCCGGATTGCGGCCCATCACAGACGACAGAGGTATTTCTTGGCGGTAGAGCTCGTCGAGCACCAGACGCTCCAGCTCGAACAAATGATCATCCCGCACGCCGGGTATGTCCTCGTGCATGAACATTGCCAGTCGCAGCAGGTACTCGGCATTGTGGCCGCTCGGACCGCGACAGGTGGCGATCTGGTGGGCAATCTCCGGCAGCGGCGCCTCGCCCAACCAATGATGGTTCTCCGGCGTGGCCACATACACCAGCACCTCGACAGCCTCGCCACTAAAGGGTGTGTCTCCGGAGGCAACGCGGGGGAAGAACTTTGCCTCGAGTGTTGCATAGCCACCTGTGGAGGATTGGAGTCGGGGTTAGCTCGGAGTCAGACAGCAGCTACTACAGGTCTGATGTTGACATACCTAATGTGCATTCACGCTGCTTAAGATACTCGAGGGCCGTGTTGCCTGTTACTCTGTAAGCACAGCCCCATGTAATGCCCTGCAATTGAAAATAAAAAGATCATTTAAAAATAAAATTAAAACCTATATTTAAAAGTAATCTAATAATAGATAAGATTTCCTCTTTGTCCCCAGCGTGATTAGAGCCCGTTCTTTTGTGTATTTTCTAATTTTATAATTCCCAAGTCTTTTTTCCTCAGTAGGCGCGTATATATAGCGCTCTTTTCGTAGTTATATGAGCCGATTTGAGTTTTTCATGCTTGTCTCTCGGGGCCACAAACGAGTTCCTGGTAACTCTCGATCAATGCCCTGGGTAAAGTCCCCGGGCCTAGGATAGAAAGTATCAAGGTGTAAAATTGCATGTGCATTTTGTCGGCTCCTACCAGGGCAGGCACACATTCACCTATATTCCGCGGAATTTCGCCTTGCATATGATGAAGAAGGATCCGCAAGGATCCCGAATTATTACGCTCGGTTGTCTGCGGAAATCTGCCAGAGTTTTTCACCTGAGATATGGACGAGTTGGTTGGCCTCTATGCGACAACGCTGGAGTGTCGCCTACACAGAATGGGGCTTACATTGGGAAATTTGGACGGCGAATACACTTTTTTTTTCCAGTAATTTACGAGTTGTACATTCAAGTTTACTTACCTCTTTGTCCTTCATTAGGGTCGCTACACGCCCAGGCTGTAAAACACAAAGAAAGAAAAATATTTATTCATCATCATTGTACATATTGCAAATGCATTTTATTCGTATTTTCTTATACGTATGCAAATGGATTGCATTTATCGCCCTCACAAAGGTTCCACGGCCACTCGCTTACACACAGAGTGCACTTTCTGCTTACTTGTTATACATATGTACATATATACTGTATATAAGCGAGTATACGAGTATAAAATATAAAAGTCCTTGACTTATTTTCCCCCTTCAGTGTCTTTGTCATAGGAGTGACACAGATGGCTGGTAAACATTTTCTATTGGCGTTGCGTAAAACCCTATATAGAGGGACTCTAATACAACTTATTTTCAAGTGTTTTTTGAGATAGATGATTGTTTGTGTAAGAGGGAGAGCTAACACTAATAGAAGTCAAAATGTGCTCAACAATAAACACAATAGCTACATTTTTATTCTACCTTCCATAACGAATCGCAACTCAATTTGTTCCAAAAGTATTAAGGAATGTTACCTTAAATATCATCCTAAAACAACATGTTCAAACCGAAACGTGTTTCACCTCCGCTCCCATTTGTAGATATCAATATTGCAAGGGGCTTGTCCCGGCCCGCCCCGCACGGCCCAGCGGCTTGTTGAGCAAGCGAATCAGTTATGCTAATGGATACCCAATCTCTATCTTAATGGGGAATCGCTTTGCTATGGTATGAGTACTGTCGCATTGATGTCTGGCTGGCTGCCTGACTGGCATATGTTAATTTTACTTGTTTGTTTGCCATTAGCCCGCCCCAGGCCCGACAAAGGCTGATAACACGCGACAAATAGATAACGAAAGCTGTGTTTCAGCACCACCACCACATTTAGCAAATAATAGCCGTAATAATATAATATTTAGATTGCTTCAGTGGCAGCCAGACAAGTGTAAATAAGTAGCTAATAGATTCAGACCCATTCCAGGGCTGGGACTCACCTTTTCTGCTGTGCCGCGATGTGTGGCATTTCCCTGCCAGAACCGGCGCACGAATCCCCGGACATAGCCCGTGATGCACTTGCTGAAGGTGAAGCCAGGATGCCAGCAGAGGGAGCCGTATCCAAAGACCCAGCATTCAGCTCCTTGCTGCCCATTGTTGTTGGCATTGTTCTGGTGGTTCTCCTGCTCATTATTGCCTTCGTTTCCATTGTTGTTGTTACTGTAGGCGCCGTCCTCCTCTGCGGAGCCCAGCGGCCCGTTGGTGAAGAGATCTTTAAAGGAAGCGGGCACTGCCCCCGCCGCTGACTGCTGATGTCCACTATAGTGAGCCATGTCTGCCCGATCCGTTTAAGCCTGTTTTCTGTGGGTTCCAAATTGTCTTCTGGTTCTATAGACAGAAAATTTTCTGTTCGATCTTCTGTGGTATGATCCGCTCCTTTGTCTGATTATGCTGCTAGCTTGACATGCTTCTTCCTTGGGACATGCAGGCTCCCGCTCCTCTCTGTCTCTCCACGCGTGGTGGTCTCCCTCTTACATTGCTTCACCTGTCCACCGAGAGTCTACGTTGTGATTTCTGTTCGAAAAAAAAGAGAGCAGAGTTTGGTTTATAAAATAATTTTGAACATTGTTGCCTAATGTGTTTGTTGTGCTATTGCACTGTCTATGTGTAATTGTTATATTCTTTAACGCGAAGCTTACTTGATCAATCGGAAATGTGTGTGTATGTCTGTGTGTGTGTGTAAGAGTGGGCGGGTATTATTTATTTTATATTTTTACTAGTCGCTTCTCTTCGTCGACTGCGACTAAATAGTTCCGCGATCCGCAGGGAACTAAATTGCCGGCCAGCGCGAAAACCGAAAACATTTCCAACGCCCCAGACGGAGAAGAGGAAGAGCAAAAAATATTGTATGAAAAAAAAAATTGTTAAATAAATATTTATGACGCGCTGTTTCTGACGACTCTCAAGACTTATCTACAGAGAGCTGAGCTATACTCGTAGCTATGAATATGGAGGAACGTCTATTCAAATTGTTGCTGCTCTCCCAAGTAGTCTCTCACTCTCCCACTCTCACTCTCTCTCTCTCTCTCTCTCTCCCTCTCAGTAGGTCGCACTCTATCGATGGGGGAACCGGCCTTTGGGTTCTTTCGGGTTCCGTATTAAAGGTAAAGGTAACACGATCCATAAATAATCAAACAATTAAATAAAGTCAAATATTTATATACCTTATAAACGCTAAATAATAGTCGATCATATAATGACTTGGCATAGAAAATCGACACGCAAAAAGAAATCCCATTCACCTGAAGGATCGATCATAAATTGGGGGGTATTTAATAATTATTAATATATAAATGCCTCAAATTAAGATTCGATTGTGGATTGATTTTTAAAAATTGCCAATCATGCAGTCCACTTGGATCGTAAAGATCCAGCCAGACACAAAACAAATCACTTGAACTGATATATGGGATTGCTGTTAAACATTTCTATATTCATTTAATTATTGGTTTTCCTGGATTTCCCTTATTTATGAGGAATAAATCATTTAGTTTTTTTTCTGCCTGGCAACAAAACGCCAAAGCTGATAGGGAAATTGTAACAGCCATTTACACAGATTAGATAAGTTCAAAGCTGATGGACTTCGCAGAACTATAAAAGCAATTTCATCCATTAAGTTCTATGAACTAAAAAAGTGACTCTCTGTGCCCTTCTCATCTCTAGCAGATCTTGTCGCGAACAGATATGTTTTTCTGGTAGAGAATTTAAAGCAATTTAAAATAGGATTACTGATGCATCAATTCATTTTTGCAGCTAATAAATTCCTTTTCTTTATTTATAAGAATTTACATGCATACATACAATGTATAACCCTAATCCACTTACGTGTGACGTTGATTCAGTGTTCAAATTTCCCACAAGTGAACGGACTCATTCGTATAGTACAAGTGGAACTGTGTTTTTAAAGAGCATTCAGTGTTCTGGTTATTTTAGTCCATATTTTCAAGTTTTTACTTTCGCAAAATGGACAGGCATATGGTGCTTATATTGAATGTGGGAGCGATCTCTGCTAACTATTGTACATCGGCAGCCGCCCTATACTAGGCACATAATTTAAACGGACAACCCATTGGCATGTGAATGTGAATGTTTGGGCATGCGAGGTGTCGGCCGGCCACACCATCGGATCGTGATGTGATGTGGCCCATTAACAAGGCGCGCCTCATGGTATAGTATACGATATATACGGGAATGTACACATATATCAAATCATATGTATGTATGTATGTATGTATGTTTGTTTGTGCTTGTATTTTTAGCTATTTTATATCGCTTATCGTATACATTTTGCACACTTTGTTTTGATTGCCGCCTTCCCTCTGTGCTTCTCTCTCTCTTTGTGTGTGTGTGTTTGTGTGTGAGTGCTCGTGTGTATCTCTGAGCTTTCTGTTTTTATATGCTGTTTCTAAATACCAGCCTGTGTATTTTATATTTATAACTTTAAAGGGGTATGGTATGTAAGTCTTCTTCTTGGGATTTGGTTTGGCATTTTGCATAAATAAATTGACCCAAAAAACAGGCTGGATGGATGGAAAATTACCAAACAAAAACAAGTTCAAAAACCTAACGCACATCCGCAGGCGGCACTCACACGCACATGCTCAGATCCAAACACCCACACATACCCACACCCATAACCATGCGTACATCCACCTTTCTTACGCATTCGTTACGTACACGCAATGGTGTCCCCTCGTCTCTTTTTGGCAAATGAAAAACGCTCCGAAAAGAGAATCTGCTCGCTACACTTTTCTGGGTCCTTGATACTGAACTTTTTTCATTGTGAAAGTTTTTTGCAACGGTTCAAGGTTATCCCAGGTTTTTTTTTCTCATTCTTGTATTGTTTATATAAAAGTGTTTAATAGTGTATTTTCCTCGATGCGTGTGGGGGTGGTGGAACGGGGTATGTGGAAGGCCAGACTATGGCTAATATCAACTTGTTTTTGGTGTATGATTCGGTAACAGGCGCTAGCCTAAAAATTCTGTGCTCCGTTTTCTGTATACACAACAAAATGCTTAAGTACAAAAGATATGGCATGTACTGGCACACATGTACATATGTATATATCGGGGGCATAAATGTATCCGTGTGCTCATATGTGGGTGGAGGCTCTAGAGCTGAGTTCGTCAAAAGTCCACAAGGCACACGAAACCATAGACAGACACGAATACTCCATGGATTGGCCTTTGGATTGGGGGGTTTTACGTGCAGCTGTCTACATTTTCCTTCTTTCTTATATCATTTGCTTGTTGCTATCACTTGAATTTCATCTCACAGCAAATTAACACAATTAAGATTGACAGCAACCTGAATAAATGAAATTAATGCCACTCTCTCTCTCTCGCTCTCTCTCTATAAGGTACAAAGTATTAAAGACTATTCTCACGTAAAGCAAAGCCCCTTAAAAATGCCATCGTAATCGAATTAAATGCCTCTCCACATGTCTCAAGTGTATTTTTACTTCATTTTGGACATTATACAATTAATGTGAAGCCACTTGAGAATTAAATATGCCACGCTACTTGTGGATTTGCACTTCTGGCAAAACAATTAAAAATATATTTTATTTTATTACACACATTGAAATTGAAAACAAATAATTTCCCCTCGAAAAATGCCCACTAAGAGGAGGCTATTAAATATGAAAGGGGTTGCGAAGAGAGCCACCGGACAGGCCGGCTGCTGAATATTATTGATAAATCACCTATTAGACCGAACAAAACTCGAGTGTGTAATTTACAGTCGTTCAGCTGTTGCCTTTCCTTATCATCGCTAAACCTGATAAGAGTTCATTATGATTGCGTCTGAGAAGGAGAGGCTTTTGATAAGCAAAGGCCCCCAGATACCACGTAGAGTTGCAAAATACTGCTCCCTTGAAACCAGCTCGTTGCAGGGTCTAGGCGAGCGATAAGAAATTATGAACTAAAGCCAGATGATAGATAAAAGTGTTTGCCAGACATTCGGGTAGGACAACAACACGTAAGGTAACCAACACTTGAGACCTCCAGTTCTCTCCTCCATACACATATTTAACAATTAACACATTTGGCCTAATTTTGCTTGATTCGATTTTTGTCTTTTGCGCATTTTCATTTGGTGTTCCGTCAGTGTGGTGTGGGTACCGAGCATTCGTCTCATTTTCAGTGGGTTTTAGTGTGGGACCACACGTGTTGCTCTCTTCTTTTGCTGCTCTCTTACTTAATATACGAGTGTAGGTATACTCAAACAAAATCAAATCTCGCATCTTGAACTTTATTGATGTTTGCAGCCAACACTTAAAGATCTTTGCTCAAATAAGTTCTTTAAGAGGAAGTTTGCTCTCACAACTGGAAAAACAATTCTTGAATAAAGCTACATATGAGGTTCCCTCTACAGACTCTCTTCTGCTTGTTGGATATATTTACTTGTGCCTATATTTAGCTCGTATTTATTTCTCTTGACACATACCGTAAATAAACTTTTTGATTGCATTTCATATCACTGTACTTAAATGCTTGACAACCTTGAAATGGTTTTATAATTAAAATTTTTGCTTTTAAATGGGTTAGCTGTCAAGTGAGCATAAATTAAAGTGGAGAAGGCTACAAAATTAAAAAAAGCTTTTATACATTTCCATCCGTGGAATGCACACGGCACGTGTCAAAAAGGGCGAATGGAAATGACTCGTCGATAGGTCTAAATAATTGTTTAAACCTATTAATATCAATGTGAAACGTGACAGGCCCTAAATATTAGCTAAAGCTTTTGTAAGTGTATACATACATATGTATGTACAAATGTATGTATGCCTGTGTAACTGCTGTAAGTGTGTACATATGAGTGTTTGAAGATTGTACAACCTCTTTTGACAGAGTGGGAAAAAAGAAACCAGATCCCGACTGAACAAAATGCAAGCCGCAAAAGAAAATAATGAAAATTTCATTTGGATTGATAATGTGCTTTCATTCAGCTGTCAGCCAGCCAAGACTTTGTGCTATGACCTTGGGCGTGAGACACTTCGGGGAAGCTGGCTGTCCATGAAATGGAGACTCCAGCTGTGAGAAAATTGTATCTACAAAGAGTCGGCCAGTGTGGTATCCTGGAGTTCTTAATTAACTTATTTATGTGAAATCAGACCTCTTAAATTATTTACTACAATTTGTGCACAACCTTATACATATGTACATATGTACATGTATATATTGCTATTTCACTTATGTATTTCAATTAATTCGAATCCCATTTATTTTCAGGGTCGTTTCTCACAAATTGCATCAACAACTTGCATGCACAGTGTGTAGGCATTATAAAATGAAAACAATAACAAAAATCACTGTGAGAGAGCCCTTCCCAGAAAGGGTGAGAGAGAGAGAGGGAGAGTGTGGGTGGAATATGCCAAGGTGTAAATATATAATGTGATGCATTTTCGAAGAGCTCTCGTTGGAGTTCAAGGTACAGTTCAAGGTACAAGGTATGTATAATACAAAAACTAAAATATACATGTACATACATATGTATGTATGTATAAAGATCAGGAAGCATGTACAAACATACATATTATTCTCCTAGAGTCTTTGTCATCTTTTTAGACTTTTATTAAATTGCCCTTTTTCAGTGTATTAAGTAAAACAAGCGAGCCCTGAGCCGCACCTTATATTAATATACTTTGGAGGAGGAAGAAACATCAGATAACAGAGAGATTGCGCGGTAGGTAGTCCGAGTACAAAGGAGGACACAAAAACAAAGCGCACAGCAGCAAAATAACAACATCATTTCCGAGAGTTTTAAAAGTAAATATGTATGTATACATACTTACATCTGTATGTACATATATGCACGTGCTAACAATGAAAGCTTTAAACGTATCAGAGCTGTACATATGTATTCACAAATGTATGTACATACATCTCTGTTATTCTGTACATAAATATGTACGTGTGTAAGAAAGAGTGTGTAATACGCGACCGAGACCTATCTGTCAGGGAGATGATGATGATGAACACTTCTGACACATTGACACATATTCGGAGAGGATGAATATCCATCTAAAGCAGCTGTGCATTACCTGTACATTTGCGGCCACTTTCACAGTTAATGGTGGAATACTTTTAATCTCTTTTGGCTTAGCACGCACTTATCAATTTCCGTTCAACTTTTGCACCAATTGCTTATAATTATTCTCTTTTATCAGCCTTTTCTTTCCGTTTTGTTTACCCGACCCGACGTTGCGTTGAATTAAACATTAACATTTTGTCCCGCTCTTTTGGAGTTTCGCAATAACAATATACCGTGAATCGGCACAGCGCGCGTCCCATCCGTTTTGTCCAACGGTTAATTTTGAATGCGCCGTTTTTCCGCGCTCAAATAATGCCACGCAGTTGGATGCTCCCAGTTTCGACCCCACTACTCACTCACCCGCCTCTCTCTCTCACTCTGTCTGTCTTCATTGACTTGATTGCTGTGTAAAAGCATATAGTAATGTGAAAACATTTTCTTTTGCGATTTATTAACACTTGAACCGGCTTTTTGTGGTTTCGTACGTGTGTGTATGTATTTATGTATATGTGTATGTGCGCTTGCATTATTTGTATGTATGATTACCAAGGCGAGAGGGAAACTACATAGGGTGAGGTGGCCTCTCTCTGACACGCTCTCTGGCTCCTCTGTAAGTGGCCTGAGAAGGCTATGTACATACCATAATATTATCATTAATGAATAAAACAAAACACTTCTATCGGACTTCCTTTTCTTTTATCAAATATAAATTGGGAAATTATTTCTACCTAGTTTTGAGTACTCCCTGGAAATGCGTCACCTTTATATAAACACACTTTGCCTCAAGGATTTTATGCTGACGACAACATTCTCTCTTTCTCTCGCTGCGCATCTGTTTCGTTTCTGACATCTCTCTCGTTCCACCTTTTATACATTGGCTGACGTATGGTGCACATTTTTATGAATGGGGAAGACCTGTCCCATGGCAACAGCAACAGCAACCAGAACAACAGGTGAGAAAGTTCCAATTTACACAGATCACAAAAAGGAAGAGCATCGGTAATTAGCAGACATATCCGTTGATAATTGTCTTAATTGGAAAGTGTTGTGTCGCTCTTGTTCAGACAGATAGCCCAACCTTCTAAATATAATATAAATACCCACACAGCTGATAAGCAAGTGTCGTGTCTGTTCGAAAATGACTCCAAAATTGCGTCAGCTACAGGTAGAACAGGTGAAAAGCATTCTGGAAATTGTAACGCGATTGCGGCACACAAAAAAGGTCAAAGTTCTTTTGGACTCTCTCGCACAGGAGAGTAAATAATGTAAAACAAAATTTTGTGTAATTTCAAATTTCCCGCCGCCAATCGCTAAGATAAACTCGTCGTCTAGATGGCGCTGTTGGTTTTTTGTGGCAGCCCTATTGCGGACCTCTGGCAGCGCCAGCAACTTTTGTTATTGTTGCTGGCGCTGCCAGACTCGAGCGATTCGTAGTTTTTGAGGGTTGCCACACCATGACATTGTGACCCGTTTCATTATCCGTTAAGCTATCTTGGATTTAAATCGGTATATCAAACCATCAAATTGATACGAAAATCTGATAATACTTAAATAACACGACGAAGGTATGTAAATGCTCTTCCTTATTAATCAAGGTTTTTTTACAGCTAGAGCACCGCCTTCTCCGGACAGTATTTTAATGTTTCAACCAGCTTCTTAGCCAGAATATTTGAAGATTCTTAAATGCCATAGATTCAAAATGAATGAACGGTTCCAATCCTTAGAGGGAAAACCAGCTATATTTCGACATACTTTCGATCTTAAAGATCTCATCTGAAAGATGATAAAAACGTTCGACCAACCAATGTAATCCCTGCTCCATTGTCTTTGTTTGAGATGCCAAGCTTTTTTGGCACCTATATCTATCCAAAATCAATTAAAACACTTCGATTTAAAACGTTTTAATATTTATTTATACCGGCGGCTAGCTGAAGCCAATTGCTCGTTCTTTGCCCGTCCAGATAAACGTATACAAGAGGGGTTTCGATATGCAACATGCATTAGCATAGAACTAACTAGGCAACGACGGCCGATCAAAGCAAGAGCCGAAGCGGCAGGTGCAGTGCGCCCTTTAATAGGGAGAGCGCAGCAGCACTGCCGAACGCTAGAGACTATATAAGTTTAGGGTTTTAGATGCTCTTATACAAACATATAATGTTACATTTAATGCTATAAAATTGACGCTAAATAGCTTCTGGCCCGAAAACATACCCCGTTGGAAGCTCGCCTTTCAACAGACTTCTTAAAGGAGCTTCGTTAGGTCAGGCTCGAGAATTTTTTCATGCGGGCCTCCCAAAAGCAGATGAGCAGATGAGGCGAGTCATCTGGATTTTCTGAAAGCGAGAGCAAAGGGCGAGAATTAACAATTGCCGTGATCTGGCAGATCAAGGTACGCAGCTCGTCGAAGCTAAGGACGGATGGCCCAACTGAGCGGTACAAGTGATGCTTTGCGGTCTTCACGGCAGCTTCCCACAATCCGCCAAAGTGCGGAGAGCGCGGCGGGATGAAATGCCAGTCGATTGCGTCAGCCAAACAGGATTCATGGACTTCCCTCATGTGCGAGTCGCTCAGGAAAAGCTTCTTTAGCTCCAGAAGCTCGTTCTTGGCGCCAACGAAATTTGTCGCATTGTCCGACCAAATTTGACTTGGCCTTCCTCGAGTGGACGTGAAACGTTTCAATGCGCCCAGAAACGAAGCGGTGGTCAGATCCCTAACAAGCTCCATGTGTATGGCCTTAGTGGTGAAGCATATAAACACGATTATGTAGCACTTGATCGGAGGCCTCGTGCGGATTTCTGATCGGTAGAAAAAGGGTCCACAATAGTCCACTCCAGTTACTTCGAAGGCCCGCGATCCTTCCAGACGCTCCTTAGGCAAGTCTCCCATAATGTGCTCAACCATGCGCGGCCTCGTTCTGAAGCATCTCACACACTTGCTAACCACTTTCGAGACGGCTTTGCTTCATCCAATAGGCCAATATTCTAGTCGAATTTTAGCAAGCAAGGCGCGAGGTCCGGCATGGAGGTTCCGTTGATGATAATAGCTTATCATTGCAGACGTTACGGGATGTCCCTTGGGCAAAATAAGCGGGTGCTGAGCATTAAACAGGAGCGATGAGTTGCTGAGACGACCTCCAACTTGAAGTAAACCAGACGGATCGATGAACGGAGATAGCGAACTGATGGAGCTAGACTTCCTGACTTGCCCATTGCGTCTAATCTCCTTGATGTCCGACCACAAACTTGCCAGCTGAACGTGTCGAACTAAAAGATGCGTTCCTTGCTGAATGTCAGCAACCGTGAGTCCAGGATGCCTAAGACGATGAACGAATTTATGCATGTAGGCGAATGTGCGCTGCATGCCGAAGAAAGAGTTTGCAAGTTTGCATTCGAACGTGAGATCCGCATGTGGAGCCGCGATCAGCAATATACGTTTGCGAAGCTCAATGGTCGGAGTTTCAGAAATGGGAGATACAGGCCACTCATTCTTAGAGCCTAACAAAAACGAGGGAGCGTGAAACAACAGCTATGACTGGATGAGGTGGCTGGGAAGCGAGCCTCTCGAGAGGATATCAGCGGGGTTCACCGATGTGGGAACATAGCGCCATTCCATGCCTTGCGTCAACTCCTGAATTGTTGCCACTCGATTTGCCACGAAAACCTGAAATTTTGCTGGCTCATCCCGTATCCAAGATAACGCCGTAGACGAATCCGACCAGCAGTAAAACTGACCTGGGAAAATTCCCGTGTTCTTTAAATTGCGCATAACCTTCGCAAGCAAATGGGCTCCACTCAATTCCAGCTTTGGAATCGACAATGATTTTAGTGGCGCCACTCCAAACTTTGAGCACAAAACATTGCTCGACGACCCTCTTGCCTGGACACGACATATATGCAAGCACCATATGCTTCCATGCTTGCATCACAAAATCCATGAACCTCTACAGTTGTGTAATCAATCCAAGAGGGTCGTAGAAACGCGCAATCGTTGATAAAACCGACCGCTTGGAGGGCCTTGAATTCGTGTCCAGCGCGGACAAGGCAAACAGCAGCTGATCCGAGGCAGGGTCCCAAGCTAAACCAAGAGTTTTGGTAATGTCGCTTCCATCATGAAACCGTAGAAATTTCTCCGATCAAAGCAAGAGCCGAAGCGGCAGGTGCAGAGCGCCCTTTAATAGGGAGAGCGCAGCAGCACTGCCGAACGCTAGAGACTATATAAGTTTAGGGTTCTAGATGCTCTTATACAAACATAATGTTACATTTAATGCTATAAAATTGACGCTAAATAGCTGCTGGCCCGAACAGTCTTTATCAAATGGAAATTGTTTAATATACATATTTATTCTCACAGCTCCAATAAAAACGTTCTGCAAGCAAGCGATAATGATTGGATATACAATTGGGATTATCGTGTGGCACAACAAATAGTCCGCGCTACCAAAATACCATCAGACCAAATCAAATCAAAACATCCATCAGAGTACAGCGGGAAAACAAAAGCGAGGAAAGCGAAATAAAATAAAATGGGAAAATGGGAGAAAGAAAATGGAAAATGCACAGCAAAGGAAAACCACAACGGGGCTCTTTGCCCAAGGCAAAAAGATTTACAGTATCGTTGGGGAAGATTTAAAGGTGATTTCCAAAGATATATATTGTGTTTGAGTAGCGATAAATAAACAGAATTTCTTTCAGACCATTCAGACCAAAAAGGGCGAATGGAAATGACTCGTCGATAGGTCTAAATAATTGTTTAAACCTATTAATATCAATGTGAAACGTGACAGGCCCTAAATATTAGCTAAAGCTTTTGTAAGTGTATACATACATATGTATGTACAAATGTATGTATGCCTGTGTAACTGCTGTAAGTGTGTACATATGAGTGTTTGAAGATTGTACAACCTCTTTTGACAGAGTGGGAAAAAAGAAACCAGATCCCGACTGAACAAAATGCAAGCCGCAAAAGAAAATAATGAAAATTTCATTTGGATTGATAATGTGCTTTCATTCAGCTGTCAGCCAGCCAAGACTTTGTGCTATGACCTTGGGCGTGAGACACTTCGGGGAAGCTGGCTGTCCATGAAATGGAGACTCCAGCTGTGAGAAAATTGTATCTACAAAGAGTCGGCCAGTGTGGTATCCTGGAGTTCTTAATTAACTTATTTATGTGAAATCAGACCTCTTAAATTATTTACTACAATTTGTGCACAACCTTATACATATGTACATATGTACATGTATATATTGCTATTTCACTTATGTATTTCAATTAATTCGAATCTAATTTATTTTCAGGGTCGTTTCTCACAAATTGCATCAACAACTTGCATGCACAGTGTGTAGGCATTATAAAATGAAAACAATAACAAAAATCACTGTGAGAGAGCCCTTCCCAGAAAGGGTGAGAGAGAGAGAGGGAGAGTGTGGGTGGAATATGCCAAGGTGTAAATATATAATGTGATGCATTTTCGAAGAGCTCTCGTTGGAGTTCAAGGTACAGTTCAAGGTACAAGGTATGTATAATACAAAAACTAAAATATACATGTACATACATATGTATGTATGTATAAAGATCAGGAAGCATGTACAAACATACATATTATTCTCCTAGAGTCTTTGTCATCTTTTTAGACTTTTATTAAATTGCCCTTTTTCAGTGTATTAAGTAAAACAAGCGAGCCCTGAGCCGCACCTTATATTAATATACTTTGGAGGAGGAAGAAACATCAGATAACAGAGAGATTGCGCGGTAGGTAGTCCGAGTACAAAGGAGGACACAAAAACAAAGCGCACAGCAGCAAAATAACAACATCATTTCCGAGAGTTTTAAAAGTAAATATGTATGTATACATACTTACATCTGTATGTACATATATGCACGTGCTAACAATGAAAGCTTTAAACGTATCAGAGCTGTACATATGTATTCACAAATGTATGTACATACATCTCTGTTATTCTGTACATAAATATGTACGTGTGTAAGAAAGAGTGTGTAATACGCGACCGAGACCTATCTGTCAGGGAGATGATGATGATGAACACTTCTGACACATTGACACATATTCGGAGAGGATGAATATCCATCTAAAGCAGCTGTGCATTACCTGTACATTTGCGGCCACTTTCACAGTTAATGGTGGAATACTTTTAATCTCTTTTGGCTTAGCACGCACTTATCAATTTCCGTTCAACTTTTGCACCAATTGCTTATAATTATTCTCTTTTATCAGCATTTTCTTTCCGTTTTGTTTACCCGACCCGACGTTGCGTTGAATTAAACATTAACATTTTGTCCCGCTCTTTTGGAGTTTCGCAATAACAATATACCGTGAATCGGCACAGCGCGCGTCCCATCCGTTTTGTCCAACGGTTAATTTTGAATGCGCCGTTTTTCCGCGCTCAAATAATGCCACGCAGTTGGATGCTCCCAGTTTCGACCCCACTACTCACTCACCCGCCTCTCTCTCTCACTCTGTCTGTCTTCATTGACTTGATTGCTGTGTAAAAGCATATAGTAATGTGAAAACATTTTCTTTTGCGATTTATTAACACTTGAACCGGCTTTTTGTGGTTTCGTACGTGTGTGTATGTATTTATGTATATGTGTATGTGCGCTTGCATTATTTGTATGTATGATTACCAAGGCGAGAGGGAAACTACATAGGGTGAGGTGGCCTCTCTCTGACACGCTCTCTGGCTCCTCTGTAAGTGGCCTGAGAAGGCTATGTACATACCATAATATTATCATTAATGAATAAAACAAAACACTTCTATCGGACTTCCTTTTCTTTTATCAAATATAAATTGGGAAATTATTTCTACCTAGTTTTGAGTACTCCCTGGAAATGCGTCACCTTTATATAAACACACTTTGCCTCAAGGATTTTATGCTGACGACAACATTCTCTCTTTCTCTCGCTGCGCATCTGTTTCGTTTCTGACATCTCTCTCGTTCCACCTTTTATACATTGGCTGACGTATGGTGCACATTTTTATGAATGGGGAAGACCTGTCCCATGGCAACAGCAACAGCAACCAGAACAACAGGTGAGAAAGTTCCAATTTACACAGATCACAAAAAGGAAGAGCATCGGTAATTAGCAGACATATCCGTTGATAATTGTCTTAATTGGAAAGTGTTGTGTCGCTCTTGTTCAGACAGATAGCCCAACCTTCTAAATATAATATAAATACCCACACAGCTGATAAGCAAGTGTCGTGTCTGTTCGAAAATGACTCCAAAATTGCGTCAGCTACAGGTAGAACAGGTGAAAAGCATTCTGGAAATTGTAACGCGATTGCGGCACACAAAAAAGGTCAAAGTTCTTTTGGACTCTCTCGCACAGGAGAGTAAATAATGTAAAACAAAATTTTGTGTAATTTCAAATTTCCCGCCGCCAATCGCTAAGATAAACTCGTCGTCTAGATGGCGCTGTTGGTTTTTTGTGGCAGCCCTATTGCGGACCTCTGGCAGCGCCAGCAACTTTTGTTATTGTTGCTGGCGCTGCCAGACTCGAGCGATTCGTAGTTGTTGAGGGTTGCCACACCATGACATTGTGACCCGTTTCATTATCCGTTAAGCTATCTTGGATTTAAATCGGTATATCAAACCATCAAATTGATACGAAAATCTGATAATACTTAAATAACACGACGAAGGTATGTAAATGCTCTTCCTTATTAATCAAGGTTTTTTTACAGCTAGAGCACCGCCTTCTCCGGACAGTATTTTAATGTTTCAACCAGCTTCTTAGCCAGAATATTTGAAGATTCTTAAATGCCATAGATTCAAAATGAATGAACGGTTCCAATCCTTAGAGGGAAAACCAGCTATATTTCGACATACTTTCGATCTTAAAGATCTCATCTGAAAGATGATAAAAACGTTCGACCAACCAATGTAATCCCTGCTCCATTGTCTTTGTTTGAGATGCCAAGCTTTTTTGGCACCTATATCTATCCAAAATCAATTAAAACACTTCGATTTAAAACGTTTTAATATTTATTTATACCGGCGGCTAGCTGAAGCCAATTGCTCGTTCTTTGCCCGTCCAGATAAACGTATACAAGAGGGGTTTCGATATGCAACATGCATTAGCATAGAACTAACTAGGCAACGACGGCCGATCAAAGCAAGAGCCGAAGCGGCAGGTGCAGTGCGCCCTTTAATAGGGAGAGCGCAGCAGCACTGCCGAACGCTAGAGACTATATAAGTTTAGGGTTCTAGATGCTCTTATACAAACATAATGTTACATTTAATGCTATAAAATTGACGCTAAATAGCTTCTGGCCCGAAAACATACCCCGTTGGAAGCTCGCCTTTCAACAGACTTCTTAAAGGAGCTTCGTTAGGTCAGGCTCGAGAATTTTTTCATGCGGGCCTCCCAAAAGCAGATGAGCAGATGAGGCGAGTCATCTGGATTTTCTGAAAGCGAGAGCAAAGGGCGAGAATTAACAATTGCCGTGATCTGGCAGATCAAGGTACGCAGCTCGTCGAAGCTAAGGACGGATGGCCCAACTGAGCGGTACAAGTGATGCTTTGCGGTCTTCACGGCAGCTTCCCACAATCCGCCAAAGTGCGGAGAGCGCGGCGGGATGAAATGCCAGTCGATTGCGTCAGCCAAACAGGATTCATGGACTTCCCTCATGTGCGAGTCGCTCAGGAAAAGCTTCTTTAGCTCCAGAAGCTCGTTCTTGGCGCCAACGAAATTTGTCGCATTGTCCGACCAAATTTGACTTGGCCTTCCTCGAGTGGACGTGAAACGTTTCAATGCGCCCAGAAACGAAGCGGTGGTCAGATCCCTAACAAGCTCCATGTGTATGGCCTTAGTGGTGAAGCATATAAACACGATTATGTAGCACTTGATCGGAGGCCTCGTGCGGATTTCTGATCGGTAGAAAAAGGGTCCACTCCAGTTACTTCGAAGGCCCGCGATCCTTCCAGACGCTCCTTAGGCAAGTCTCCCATAATGTGCTCAACCATGCGCGGCCTCGTTCTGAAGCATCTCACACACTTGCTAACCACTTTCGAGACGGCTTTGCTTCATCCAATAGGCCAATATTCTAGTCGAATTTTAGCAAGCAAGGCGCGAGGTCCGGCATGGAGGTTCCGTTGATGATAATAGCTTATCATTGCAGACGTTACGGGATGTCCCTTGGGCAAAATAAGCGGGTGCTGAGCATTAAACAGGAGCGATGAGTTGCTGAGACGACCTCCAACTTGAAGTAAACCAGACGGATCGATGAACGGAGATAGCGAACTGATGGAGCTAGACTTCCTGACTTGCCCATTGCGTCTAATCTCCTTGATGTCCGACCACAAACTTGCCAGCTGAACGTGTCGAACTAAAAGATGCGTTCCTTGCTGAATGTCAGCAACCGTGAGTCCAGGATGCCTAAGACGATGAACGAATTTATGCATGTAGGCGAATGTGCGCTGCATGCCGAAGAAAGAGTTTGCAAGTTTGCATTCGAACGTGAGATCCGCATGTGGAGCCGCGATCAGCAATATACGTTTGCGAAGCTCAATGGTCGGAGTTTCAGAAATGGGAGATACAGGCCACTCATTCTTAGAGCCTAACAAAAACGAGGGAGCGTGAAACAACAGCTATGACTGGATGAGGTGGCTGGGAAGCGAGCCTCTCGAGAGGATATCAGCGGGGTTCACCGATGTGGGAACATAGCGCCATTCCATGCCTTGCGTCAACTCCTGAATTGTTGCCACTCGATTTGCCACGAAAACCTGAAATTTTGCTGGCTCATCCCGTATCCAAGATAACGCCGTAGACGAATCCGACCAGCAGTAAAACTGACCTGGGAAAATTCCCGTGTTCTTTAAATTGCGCATAACCTTCGCAAGCAAATGGGCTCCACTCAATTCCAGCTTTGGAATCGACAATGATTTTAGTGGCGCCACTCCAAACTTTGAGCACAAAACATTGCTCGACGACCCTCTTGCCTGGACACGACATATATGCAAGCACCATATGCTTCCATGCTTGCATCACAAAATCCATGAACCTCTACAGTTGTGTAATCAATCCAAGAGGGTCGTAGAAACGCGCAATCGTTGATAAAACCGACCGCTTGGAGGGCCTTGAATTCGTGTCCAGCGCGGACAAGGCAAACAGCAGCTGATCCGAGGCAGGGTCCCAAGCTAAACCAAGAGTTTTGGTAATGTCGCTTCCATCATGAAACCGTAGAAATTTCTCCGATCAAAGCAAGAGCCGAAGCGGCAGGTGCAGAGCGCCCTTTAATAGGGAGAGCGCAGCAGCACTGCCGAACGCTAGAGACTATATAAGTTTAGGGTTCTAGATGCTCTTATACAAACATAATGTTACATTTAATGCTATAAAATTGACGCTAAATAGCTGCTGGCCCGAACAGTCTTTATCAAATGGAAATTGTTTAATATACATATTTATTCTCACAGCTCCAATAAAAACGTTCTGCAAGCAAGCGATAATGATTGGATATACAATTGGGATTATCGTGTGGCACAACAAATAGTCCGCGCTACCAAAATACCATCAGACCAAATCAAAACATCCATCAGAGTACAGCGGGAAAACAAAAGCGAGGAAAGCGAAATAAAATAAAATGGGAAAATGGGAGAAAGAAAATGGAAAATGCACAGCAAAGGAAAACCACAACGGGGCTCTTTGCCCAAGGCAAAAAGATTTACAGTATCGTTGGGGAAGATTTAAAGGTGATTTCCAAAGATATATATTGTGTTTGAGTAGCGATAAATAAACAGAATTTCTTTCAGACCATTCAGACCAAAAAGGGCGAATGGAAATGACTCGTCGATAGGTCTAAATAATTGTTTAAACCTATTAATATCAATGTGAAACGTGACAGGCCCTAAATATTAGCTAAAGCTTTTGTAAGTGTATACATACATATGTATGTACAAATGTATGTATGCCTGTGTAACTGCTGTAAGTGTGTACATATGAGTGTTTGAAGATTGTACAACCTCTTTTGACAGAGTGGGAAAAAAGAAACCAGATCCCGACTGAACAAAATGCAAGCCGCAAAAGAAAATAATGAAAATTTCATTTGGATTGATAATGTGCTTTCATTCAGCTGTCAGCCAGCCAAGACTTTGTGCTATGACCTTGGGCGTGAGACACTTCGGGGAAGCTGGCTGTCCATGAAATGGAGACTCCAGCTGTGAGAAAATTGTATCTACAAAGAGTCGGCCAGTGTGGTATCCTGGAGTTCTTAATTAACTTATTTATGTGAAATCAGACCTCTTAAATTATTTACTACAATTTGTGCACAACCTTATACATATGTACATATGTACATGTATATATTGCTATTTCACTTATGTATTTCAATTAATTCGAATCCCATTTATTTTCAGGGTCGTTTCTCACAAATTGCATCAACAACTTGCATGCACAGTGTGTAGGCATTATAAAATGAAAACAATAACAAAAATCACTGTGAGAGAGCCCTTCCCAGAAAGGGTGAGAGAGAGAGAGGGAGAGTGTGGGTGGAATATGCCAAGGTGTAAATATATAATGTGATGCATTTTCGAAGAGCTCTCGTTGGAGTTCAAGGTACAGTTCAAGGTACAAGGTATGTATAATACAAAAACTAAAATATACATGTACATACATATGTATGTATGTATAAAGATCAGGAAGCATGTACAAACATACATATTATTCTCCTAGAGTCTTTGTCATCTTTTTAGACTTTTATTAAATTGCCCTTTTTCAGTGTATTAAGTAAAACAAGCGAGCCCTGAGCCGCACCTTATATTAATATACTTTGGAGGAGGAAGAAACATCAGATAACAGAGAGATTGCGCGGTAGGTAGTCCGAGTACAAAGGAGGACACAAAAACAAAGCGCACAGCAGCAAAATAACAACATCATTTCCGAGAGTTGTAAAAGTAAATATGTACATATGTATACATACTTACATCTGAATGTACATATATGCACGTGCTAACAATGAAAGCTTTAAACGTATCAGAGCTGTACATATGTATTCACAAATGTATGTACATACATCTCTGTTATTCTGTACATAAATATGTACGTGTGTAAGAAAGAGTGTGTAATACGCGACCGAGACCTATCTGTCAGGGAGATGATGATGATGAACACTTCTGACACATTGACACATATTCGGAGAGGATGAATATCCATCTAAAGCAGCTGTGCATTACCTGTACATTTGCGGCCACTTTCACAGTTAATGGTGGAATACTTTTAATCTCTTTTGGCTTAGCACGCACTTATCAATTTCCGTTCAACTTTTGCACCAATTGCTTATAATTATTCTCTTTTATCAGCATTTTCTTTCCGTTTTGTTTACCCGACCCGACGTTGCGTTGAATTAAACATTAACATTTTGTCCCGCTCTTTTGGAGTTTCGCAATAACAATATACCGTGAATCGGCACAGCGCGCGTCCCATCCGTTTTGTCCAACGGTTAATTTTGAATGCGCCGTTTTTCCGCGCTCAAATAATGCCACGCAGTTGGATGCTCCCAGTTTCGACCCCACTACTCACTCACCCGCCTCTCTCTCTCACTCTGTCTGTCTTCATTGACTTGATTGCTGTGTAAAAGCATATAGTAATGTGAAAACATTTTCTTTTGCGATTTATTAACACTTGAACCGGCTTTTTGTGGTTTCGTACGTGTGTGTATGTATTTATGTATATGTGTATGTGCGCTTGCATTATTTGTATGTATGATTACCAAGGCGAGAGGGAAACTACATAGGGTGAGGTGGCCTCTCTCTGACACGCTCTCTGGCTCCTCTGTAAGTGGCCTGAGAAGGCTATGTACATACCATAATATTATCATTAATGAATAAAACAAAACACTTCTATCGGACTTCCTTTTCTTTTATCAAATATAAATTGGGAAATTATTTCTACCTAGTTTTGAGTACTCCCTGGAAATGCGTCACCTTTATATAAACACACTTTGCCTCAAGGATTTTATGCTGACGACAACATTCTCTCTTTCTCTCGCTGCGCATCTGTTTCGTTTCTGACATCTCTCTCGTTCCACCTTTTATACATTGGCTGACGTATGGTGCACATTTTTATGAATGGGGAAGACCTGTCCCATGGCAACAGCAACAGCAACCAGAACAACAGGTGAGAAAGTTCCAATTTACACAGATCACAAAAAGGAAGAGCATCGGTAATTAGCAGACATATCCGTTGATAATTGTCTTAATTGGAAAGTGTTGTGTCGCTCTTGTTCAGACAGATAGCCCAACCTTCTAAATATAATATAAATACCCACACAGCTGATAAGCAAGTGTCGTGTCTGTTCGAAAATGACTCCAAAATTGCGTCAGCTACAGGTAGAACAGGTGAAAAGCATTCTGGAAATTGTAACGCGATTGCGGCACACAAAAAAGGTCAAAGTTCTTTTGGACTCTCTCGCACAGGAGAGTAAATAATGTAAAACAAAATTTTGTGTAATTTCAAATTTCCCGCCGCCAATCGCTAAGATAAACTCGTCGTCTAGATGGCGCTGTTGGTTTTTTGTGGCAGCCCTATTGCGGACCTCTGGCAGCGCCAGCAACTTTTGTTATTGTTGCTGGCGCTGCCAGACTCGAGCGATTCGTAGTTGTTGAGGGTTGCCACACCATGACATTGTGACCCGTTTCATTATCCGTTAAGCTATCTTGGATTTAAATCGGTATATCAAACCATCAAATTGATACGAAAATCTGATAATACTTAAATAACACGACGAAGGTATGTAAATGCTCTTCCTTATTAATCAAGGTTTTTTTACAGCTAGAGCACCGCCTTCTCCGGACAGTATTTTAATGTTTCAACCAGCTTCTTAGCCAGAATATTTGAAGATTCTTAAATGCCATAGATTCAAAATGAATGAACGGTTCCAATCCTTAGAGGGAAAACCAGCTATATTTCGACATACTTTCGATCTTAAAGATCTCATCTGAAAGATGATAAAAACGTTCGACCAACCAATGTAATCCCTGCTCCATTGTCTTTGTTTGAGATGCCAAGCTTTTTTGGCACCTATATCTATCCAAAATCAATTAAAACACTTCGATTTAAAACGTTTTAATATTTATTTATACCGGCGGCTAGCTGAAGCCAATTGCTCGTTCTTTGCCCGTCCAGATAAACGTATACAAGAGGGGTTTCGATATGCAACATGCGGCTAGAGATTAGCATAGAACTAACTAGGCAACGACGGCCGATCAAAGCAAGAGCCGAAGCGGCAGGTGCAGAGCGCCCTTTAATAGGGAGAGCGCAGCAGCACTGCCGAACGCTAGAGACTATATAAGTTTAGGGTTTTAGATGCTCTTATACAAACATATAATGTTACATTTAATGCTATAAAATTGACGCTAACTAGCTTCTGGCCCGAAAACATACCCCGTTGGAAGCTCGCCTTTCAACAGACTTCTTAAAGGAGCTTCGTTAGGTCAGGCTCGAGAATTTTTTCATGCGGGCCTCCCAAAAGCAGATGAGCAGATGAGGCGAGTCATCTGGATTTTCTGAAAGCGAGAGCAAAGGGCGAGAATTAACAATTGCCGTGATCTGGCAGATCAAGGTACGCAGCTCGTCGAAGCTAAGGACGGATGGCCCAACTGAGCGGTACAAGTGATGCTTTGCGGTCTTCACGGCAGCTTCCCACAATCCGCCAAAGTGCGGAGAGCGCGGCGGCATGAAATGCCAGTCGATTGCGTCAGCCAAACAGGATTCATGGACTTCCCTCATGTGCGAGTCGCTCAGGAAAAGCTTCTTTAGCTCCAGAAGCTCGTTCTTGGCGCCAACGAAATTTGTCGCATTGTCCGACCAAATTTGACTTGGCCTTCCTCGAGTGGACGTGAAACGTTTCAATGCGCCCAGAAACGAAGCGGTGGTCAGATCCCTAACAAGCTCCATGTGTATGGCCTTAGTGGTGAAGCATATAAACACGATTATGTAGCACTTGATCGGAGGCCTCGTGCGGATTTCTGATCGGTAGAAAAAGGGTCCACAATAGTCCACTCCAGTTACTTCGAAGGCCCGCGATCCTTCCAGACGCTCCTTAGGCAAGTCTCCCATAATGTGCTCAACCATGCGCGGCCTCGTTCTGAAGCATCTCACACACTTGCTAACCACTTTCGAGACGGCTTTGCTTCCTCCAATAGGCCAATATTCTAATCGAATTTTAGCAAGCAAGGCGCGAGGTCCGGCATGGAGGTTCCGTTGATGATAATAGCTTATCATTGCAGACGTTACGGGATGTCCCTTGGGCAAAATAAGCGGGTGCTGAGCATTAAACAGGAGCGATGAGTTGCTGAGACGACCTCCAACTTGAAGTAAACCAGACGGATCGATGAACGGAGATAGCGAACTGATGGAGCTAGACTTCCTGACTTGCCCATTGCGTCTAATCTCCTTGATGTCCGACCACAAACTTGCCAGCTGAACGTGTCGAACTAAAAGATGCGTTCCTTGCTGAATGTCAGCAACCGTGAGTCCAGGATGCCTAAGACGATGAACGAATTTATGCATGTAGGCGAATGTGCGCTGCATGCCGAAGAAAGAGTTTGCAAGTTTGCATTCGAACGTGAGATCCGCATGTGGAGCCGCGATCAGCAATATACATTTGCGAAGCTCAATGGTCGTAGTTTCAGAAATGGGAGATACAGGCCACTCATCCTTAGAGCCTAACAAAAACGAGGGAGCGTGAAACAACAGCTATGACTGGATGAGGTGGCTGGGAAGCGAGCCTCTCGAGAGGATATCAGCGGGGTTCACCGATGTGGGAACATAGCGCCATTCCATGCCTTGCGTCAACTCCTGAATTGTTGCCACTCGATTTGCCACGAAAACCTGAAATTTTGCTGGCTCATCCCGTATCCAAGATAACGCCGTAGACGAATCCGACCAGCAGTAAAACTGACCTGGGAAAATTCCCGTGTTCTTTAAATTGCGCATAACCTTCGCAAGCAAATGGGCTCCACTCAATTCCAGCTTTGGAATCGACAATGATTTTAGTGGCGCCACTCCAAACTTTGAGCACAAAACATTGCTCGACGACCCTCTTGCCTGGACACGACATATATGCAAGCACCATATGCTTCCATGCTTGCATCACAAAATCCATGAACCTCTACAGTTGTGCTGGAATGATGGACAACGCGAGGAAATGAAATGCGGGAGATGCTTGCCAAACTGTTTCTCAGGTCAATCCAAGTTGAGTGCAGCGCTGTCGGTAGGCTTTCATCCCAGTCCAAATGTTCTCTCCAAAGCTTCTGAAGGAAGATCTTGCACCTGACTATAACAGGATTAATCAATCCAAGAGGGTCGTAGAAACGCGCAATCGTTGATAAAACCGACCGCTTGGAGGGCCTTGAATTCGTGTCCAGCGCGGACAAGGCAAACAGCAGCTGATCCGAGGCAGGGTCCCAAGCTAAACCAAGAGTTTTGGTAATGTCGCTTCCATCATGAAACCGTAGAAATTTCTCCGATCAAAGCAAGAGCCGAAGCGGCAGGTGCAGAGCGCCCTTTAATAGGGAGAGCGCAGCAGCACTGCCGAACGCTAGAGACTATATAAGTTTAGGGTTCTAGATGCTCTTATACAAACATAATGTTACATTTAATGCTATAAAATTGACGCTAAATAGCTGCTGGCCCGAACAGTCTTTATCAAATGGAAATTGTTTAAAAAACATATTTATTCTCACAGCTCCAATAAAAACGTTCTGCAAGCAAGCGATAATGATTGGATATACAATTGGGATTATCGTGTGGCACAACAAATAGTCCGCGTTACCAAAATACCATCAGACCAAATCAAAACAAAACATCCATCAGAGTACAGCGGGAAAACAAAAGCGAGGAAAGCGAAATAAAATAAAATGGGAAAATGGGAGAAAGAAAATGGAAAATGCACAGCAAAGGAAAACCACAACGGGGCTCTCTGCCCAAGGCAAAAAGATTTACAGTATCGTTGGGGAAGATTTAAAGGTGATTTCCAAAGATATATATTGTGTTTGAGTAGCGATAAATAAACAGAATTTCTTTCAGACCATTCAGACCAAAAAGGGCGAATGGAAATGACTCGTCGATAGGTCTAAATAATTGTTTAAACCTATTAATATCAATGTGAAACGTGACAGGCCCTAAATATTAGCTAAAGCTTTTGTAAGTGTATACATACATATGTATGTACAAATGTATGTATGCCTGTGTAACTGCTGTAAGTGTGTACATATGAGTGTTTGAAGATTGTACAACCTCTTTTGACAGAGTGGGAAAAAAGAAACCAGATCCCGACTGAACAAAATGCAAGCCGCAAAAGAAAATAATGAAAATTTAATTTGGATTGATAATGTGCTTTCATTCAGCTGTCAGCCAGCCAAGACTTTGTGCAATGACCTTGGGCGTGTGACACTTCGGTAAAGCTGGCTGTCCATGAAATGGAGACTCCAGCTGTGAGAAAATTGTATCTACAAAGAGTCGGCCAGTGTGGTATCCTGGAGTTCTTAATTAACTTATTTATGTGAAATCAGACCTCTTAAATTATTTACTACAATTTGTGCACAACCTTATACATATGTACATATGTACATGTATATATTGCTATTTCACTTATGTATTTCAATTAATTCGAATCCCATTTATTTTCAGGGTCGTTTCTCACAAATTGCATCAACAACTTGCATGCACAGTGTGTAGGCATTATAAAATGAAAACAATAACAAAAATCACTGTGAGAGAGCCCTTCCCAGAAAGGGTGAGAGAGAGAGAGGGAGAGTGTGGGTGGAATATGCCAAGGTGTAAATATATAATGTGATGCATTTTCGAAGAGCTCTCGTTGGAGTTCAAGGTACAGTTCAAGGTACAAGGTATGTATAATACAAAAACTAAAATATACATGTACATACATATGTATGTATGTATAAAGATCAGGAAGCATGTACAAACATACATATTATTCTCCTAGAGTCTTTGTCATCTTTTTAGACTTTTATTAAATTGCCCTTTTTCAGTGTATTAAGTAAAACAAGCGAGCCCTGAGCCGCACCTTATATTAATATACTTTGGAGGAGGAAGAAACATCAGATAACAGAGAGATTGCGCGGTAGGTAGTCCGAGTACAAAGGAGGACACAAAAACAAAGCGCACAGCAGCAAAATAACAACATCATTTCCGAGAGTTTTAAAAGTAAATATGTATGTATACATACTTACATCTGTATGTACATATATGCACGTGCTAACAATGAAAGCTTTAAACGTATCAGAGCTGTACATATGTATTCACAAATGTATGTACATACATCTCTGTTATTCTGTACATAAATATGTACGTGTGTAAGAAAGAGTGTGTAATACGCGACCGAGACCTATCTGTCAGGGAGATGATGATGATGAACACTTCTGACACATTGACACATATTCGGAGAGGATGAATATCCATCTAAAGCAGCTGTGCATTACCTGTACATTTGCGGCCACTTTCACAGTTAATGGTGGAATACTTTTAATCTCTTTTGGCTTAGCACGCACTTATCAATTTCCGTTCAACTTTTGCACCAATTGCTTATAATTATTCTCTTTTATCAGCATTTTCTTTCCGTTTTGTTTACCCGACCCGACGTTGCGTTGAATTAAACATTAACATTTTGTCCCGCTCTTTTGGAGTTTCGCAATAACAATATACCGTGAATCGGCACAGCGCGCGTCCCATCCGTTTTGTCCAACGGTTAATTTTGAATGCGCCGTTTTTCCGCGCTCAAATAATGCCACGCAGTTGGATGCTCCCAGTTTCGACCCCACTACTCACTCACCCGCCTCTCTCTCTCACTCTGTCTGTCTTCATTGACTTGATTGCTGTGTAAAAGCATATAGTAATGTGAAAACATTTTCTTTTGCGATTTATTAACACTTGAACCGGCTTTTTGTGGTTTCGTACGTGTGTGTATGTATTTATGTATATGTGTATGTGCGCTTGCATTATTTGTATGTATGATTACCAAGGCGAGAGGGAAACTACATAGGGTGAGGTGGCCTCTCTCTGACACGCTCTCTGGCTCCTCTGTAAGTGGCCTGAGAAGGCTATGTACATACCATAATATTATCATTAATGAATAAAACAAAACACTTCTATCGGACTTCCTTTTCTTTTATCAAATATAAATTGGGAAATTATTTCTACCTAGTTTTGAGTACTCCCTGGAAATGCGTCACCTTTATATAAACACACTTTGCCTCAAGGATTTTATGCTGACGACAACATTCTCTCTTTCTCTCGCTGCGCATCTGTTTCGTTTCTGACATCTCTCTCGTTCCACCTTTTATACATTGGCTGACGTAATTTTACGCTCTGTTGCCCCATGGTGCACATTTTTATGAATGGGGAAGACCTGTCCCATGGCAACAGCAACAGCAACCAGAACAACAGGTGAGAAAGTTCCAATTTACACAGATCACAAAAAGGAAGAGCATCGGTAATTAGCAGACATATCCGTTGATAATTGTCTTAATTGGAAAGTGTTGTTTCGCTCTTGTTCAGACAGATAGCCCAACCTTCTAAATATAATATAAATACCCACACAGCTGATAAGCAAGTGTCGTGTCTGTTCGAAAATGACTCCAAAATTGCGTCAGCTACAGGTAGAACAGGTGAAAAGCATTCTGGAAATTGTAACGCGATTGCGGCACACAAAAAAGGTCAAAGTTCTTTTGGACTCTCTCGCACAGGAGAGTAAATAATTTAAAACAAAATTTTGTGTAATTTCAAATTTCCCGCCGCCAATCGCTAAGATAAACCCGTCGTCTAGATGGCGCTGTTGGTTTTTGTGGTAGCCCTATTTCGGACCTCTGGCAGCGCCAGCAACTTTTGTTATTGTTGCTGGCGCTGCCAGACTCGAGCGATTCGTAGTTGCTGAGGGTTGCCACACCATGACCTTGTGACCCGTTTCATTATCCGTTAAGCTATCTTGGATTTAAATCGGTATATCAAACCATCAAATTGATACGAAAATCTGATAATACTTAAATAACACGACGAAGGTATGTAAATGCTCTTCCTTATTAATCAAGGTTTTTTTAGAGCTAGAGCACCGCCTTCTCCGGACAGTATTTTAATGTTTCAACCAGCTTCTTAGCCAGAATATTTGAAGATTCTTAAATGCCATAGATTCAAAATGAATGAACGGTTCCAATCCTTAGAGGGAAAACCAGCTATATTTCGACATACTTTCGATCTTAAAGATCTCATCTGAAAGATGATAAAAACGTTAGACCAACCAATGTAATCCAGTGCTCCATTGTTTTTATACCCGTACTCAAAAAGAGTTAAGGGGTATACTGTATTTGTGGTAAAAGTGGATGTGTGTAACGCAGAGAAGGAAAATTTTCCGACCCCATAAAGTATATATATTCTTGATCAGCATCAATAGCCGAGTCTCTGTCTGTCTGTTAGTCTGTCCGTCTTGATGAGCGCCTCGTTCTCAGAGACTATAAAAGCTATCTATTAAAATTTCAATCATAAGCTCACAAATTTATGTACTGTCTGAGTACGGGTATAAAAGTAGAGTCGCGACTAGAAGCGACTCACGTTCCTTCTCGTTATCAAATGGAAATTGTTTAATATACATATTTATTCTTACAGCTCCGATAAAAACGTTCTGCAAGCAAGCGATAATGATTGGATTTACAATTGGGATTATCGTGTGGCACAACAAATAGTCCGCGCTACCAAAATACCATCAGACCAAATCAAAACAAAACATCCATCAGAGTACAGCGGGAAAACAAAAGCGAGGAAAGCGAAATAAAATAAAATGGGAAAATGGGAGAAAGAAAATGGAAAATGCACAGCAAAGGAAAACCACAACGGGCTCTCTGCCCAAGGCAAAAAGATTTACAGTATCGTTGGGGAAGATTTAAAGGTGATTTCCAAAGATATATATTGTGTTTGAGTAGCGATAAATAAACAGAATTTCTTTCAGACCATTTTCTATTTTCTTCTCGCTTTCACTGTATTCTAATTTTTGCTCAATTGGATGTGGGGGCCCCGTGAAAGCAAGGGCGAACCCCCACCCTCCACCAGCCAGCCACTCAATTTCGATGGAAGAGACAGAGACAATTGGATGGAGGAGGAGGGGAGTATGGACCGGGGAGTGGGGGAGAGTCTCCTCCATTAAAAGTGTCACATTAACGAATTGCTCTGATGCCGCACAACTAATTTATGCCCCAGCACTAATCGCTGTTCAGGTAGGATCCGATTTATTTGATTTCCCTACGCGCGATCATAAATATACGGGAATAAGCCTTTCACAAACAACGAAAGAGCACAGTTTTCATTGAGCAGAAAATCCGCATTGCCATGAGGCGGGCAACTCGTAAATAAAACTCAGACTATACTCGATCGTGGCGAGGGGCGTGGCCTGGGGACGATTTAGCGTCCTTCTGGCTTAGAGTGCCGCCAATGTCGTCTCGTCTAATGGCGGGGCGCCGCTAAAAATAGAATCCACTCGAGAGCACATCCCAGCAGCCACTCAAAATGCGACAACCGACGATCGGAGCGGATCGTTGAGCACATCTGGGGGCGCCCCCGAGCCCGAGACATTATGTTCCATTCTTTGCTTTATTTTCCCCCGATATTGTCAACCAAATGTGTTGCGTTTGCCGCGAGAATCGGTTCGTTGTCTCTCCTGCCCGCTCGATAGTCGACACGTGAATCAGAAATCGGGAAACGGGACTGTGAAGTGGTCTCAACAGGATCTACAGAGTGATCTTGGATAATATCTGAGCTAAAGTGAAGTGCAGTGAAGTGGCAGCGACGATGACCAAGTACCACAGTGTCGGCAGTGAAATGGCCTCGGGCCACAGCATTAAGCAGGAGTACAACAACAGCTACCCGCAGCAGCATCATCCCGGATACGGCTACAGCAGCTACAACCCATCCCAGATGCACAGCCATCCTCTGGGCCACACCAATGCCAGCCACAATACCCACCAGACGCTGCAGAACTTCTTCAGCCGCTTCAATGCCGTCGGGGATCCGAATTCCGGAAACACGGCCCCCGCCTCCGCATCAGCCTCCTCATGCAGCTACAGCCAGAGTGCCGCACATCCAGCGGATGTGGACAAGCAGCTGGCGATGACCATGACTCCGTCGCCCATCTACACCACGGACTACGACGACGAGAACAGCAGCCTGGACTCCGAGGAGCATGTGCTGGCGCCACTGGTCTGCGCCTCGGCCCAGTCCTCGCGTCCCTGCCTCACGTGGGCCTGCAAGGCGTGCAAGAAGAAAAGCGTCACCGTAGATCGACGAAAGGCGGCCACCATGCGAGAGCGAAGGAGATTGAGAAAGGTAAGCAAGTAGCATAAATTGGAATGCGACTGGATACTGCTATTTTATCCCAGAGAAAGTAGTTTCTAGTTCCCTGATATGTATGTTCGGGAAGCATCAAAAGGTCCTTTAAATGATTAGTATTGGGTAGCAGTATCGTTTTAGAATTGAATCAGAAAAAGTCTTACACCTAGAGCATTATTTTTATCATTGAAAAATGTCTTGCATAATTGCATTTAATTTAAAAGCTACAAAAACATTTGATGTGTCCCTCGTCCCTTCATTAAACTATTTTATTCCTGTTTTCCGCAATGTCCTCCACTTGTAAGTAAGGGACTTATTTTAAAATTAGTTAATCAATTGTATTAGTGCTAAATGGCCCTATGAGAATGTTGGCCGCTGGGCTGGCTGATCGTTTCGCTGTAACTGCAAACTCGGAAAACTTCAGTTCAACTGGAACTAAGTTTTTATGCGGTTAATGGATTCTACATATCATTTGTTAATTTCATAGATACATATAGAAAAAAATATAGAAAATAAAGATCAGAAAACGATGAAGATAATAAAATAGAAACTTCTGTTCAGTTCTCAATAACAAACCGATGAAAAAAGATCGCAAAACAATTCAAAGATAATTTTTTTATTGACTCCTTGGCTTTTTTTGTTTCTTTCTCAATTTGAACTTTTGCATGACATTTCCTCCTCTATTTAGTGTATCCAAAATAGTGTACTATAATCCCCAGTAGTACTCAACTGCAACTTTGTTGCACCACCGCCACACACCACACAGCACACAAATTAACACTTTGCCACTTGCCATCTATCCATCGTTTGTTTGCCAACCACCGGGGAGGGCCCGGGCCCTGAGGCCGTAAAAGAAGAAATAGGGAAACCACCCAACAACAGGCATAAAACCAGAAGATTTGCCAAGACCAAGAGTTAAACATCAACATTTATGAGTTTGACAATCGTAAAAGTTGTAGATGAACCCCAAACGTATTTATAGCTCCACATAGAGACATTAACCGATGCGATGCAAATGGCATCGAAATATCATAAACCGAAAGGGGGAGGACGATCGAGGGACTCTCGATCGTTGTCAGCTCTGACACTGGTGGCTGTCATAAAGAGAACACCATGGGGCGGAATGGTTTAATTGTTGAAAATTTTATGCTCTATTTAATTTGAAATATGTTTTATTAAACAGCCACTTAAGCAGGAACACGCCTGATGATGGGGCTGGCTGTGTTTTTATGATGCTCCTAATGGATTTCCATGATTTCTACGATCGCCGTTAATTGATGATTTCTTTTCACATTCTAGGTTAACGAGGCCTTCGAGATACTGAAGCGACGCACATCATCCAATCCCAACCAGCGCCTGCCCAAGGTTGAGATATTGCGCAATGCCATCGAGTATATCGAGAGCCTGGAGGATCTGCTTCAGGTATGGTAGCTTTCCACATCACAGGATTCGCCTTCTCTCCAATCACCTCCAATGATCGATCTTTCTTTGACTTGTAGGAATCCTCACCCTCACGCGATGGCGACAACCTGGCGCCGAGTCTAAGCGGCAAAAGCTGCCAGTCCGATTATCTGGTAAGTTTCTTCACTGAACGCCAATTAATATTAAGAGATAAAGTAAAGGAGAGAGGTGCGCGTATTACGGTGCAGATGGAGGGGAAAATGTTCCGCAATTATTTTCTCGTAAAATTCTCATGCCTGAAAAACGTTTTCATACATTTTTCTTTGGCGACGCGCACATTCATCAAAATCTCAGGGTCTGGCCGCTTTGCTGAACATGAAAATAGAATATACATCGTCCCCACCTAGATCTTATCCCCACATCGCACATCCCATCCCATCCCATCCCATCCGATACCCGGTTGTATTTGCTGACCAAAATTTATGCCTTCGCTGACGTGCGACTTAATAAGCTCCCGGCAGCAACCCAACCCTCCACGTAACACCGTACATGCTCCCAATATTCTCCCAGTATTACCGTGAATTTGAATTTATGAATTATGATATGCCCGCTAAAGAGGCAGCATCTGGAGAGAAAACTTTTCCAAAATGAAATAAAAAGAAATGCACAAGAATATAGAGGACAAATAGCTGGAGAATTTATGTATGTTTAAAAGAGAAAAGGGATGGGGATGGTGGGATTGTATGGGAGGTCGTTGCCTGCATTTAGTTGAATGCAATAAATAAATTTTCTTTTTATATGCCCCGTTCTTAGGGCCGTCTCCTAAATGAAAATCGTGTTGTAAATTAATTACAACAAATACGTTCGTTCGCCTTTTAGGAGGAGACATCTAGGAGGAGTTTCTCTCGGCCGTTCGTTTTGGTTTTCCATGTTCGGGGGGATCGCATCTATTTCATAATAGTTTCGAACGGGAACGGGAACAAACAGAAAATGTGTCAGTTGACAAATTGCACAGGAAAAACATGACAAGATCTTGGGGTGTTCGTTCGTTCTTCGAAAGGTGTTGCAAGACATGGACATGGGTCTCAGCTTGAGTGTTGGGGGGACACGGGACACGGCATACATACTATAAGTAGGGGCTGTGACAGGCCAACAAATTGTCAACAATTATGCAAACATTTTTGCCATCTTGATGTTAAACTCACACGCCCCCTTTTCGTTTCGTTTCGTTGCGACGGGACTCGGGCGACTGACTGGGTTGAGTAATTTCCATGCAGTTTGTTTAAGTTTTTCACATTTTTAATGTACAAATTTGTTAATTTACCATAAAACTTTGCATATTTGTATGCTTCCCTCTGTACGGTACGAGTATTAGGGGGGGGGGGGGAGGGAGAAATACATAGTGCGCCCCCCATTGGCAGATATTAATGTGCGGCCATAGTTTGATTAAAAACTGGCATTACGCCAAACGTGCAGACACATTCAAATGCATTTTCGAGACTTAGTCTCAGACTCTGGCAATCCATCCATCTCATCCATATCCATTCATACGTTTGGGTACGGGCAGCGGGCACGGGAACGGGCGACCAGGGAAACAGAACCTGGAGTACCTTGTGTATATTTATAAACCTCAAACTCAATGGTTTGACGATACTCGTATCGCTTGTGTTTGAACTTTGTTTGCACCGGGTACTCGAAATCGTAGTATATCTGTAGGTTCCAATAGATTTGCTTATCGTCCCACAATTTATTGCACTACTCAAAGACATTTAAATACGAGTACAACACCTGGCAGAAACCGAAATTCTGAAATCGCCAAGCAAGCGATTTCAATGGTAATTGGATTTATAATCGTAAATATTGATAGCTGAAACTTCTGGGTGCAAAATGACTCAGTCAAATGGAGAGTCAAGTGGATGGCATAGAGGTGGGTGGGTGCAAGTGACTCATGTGGCGATAGGGTTCCCTTTGACTAGAATATTTTGACAATGGGTACATACGTATGTACCCATGTCTGGCTATCAAAATCTGGTCTTACAGCTCAATCAATGTCTGATAATCAACACAACAATTTGAAAGACAATTCTCAAGGTTTATGCGGCAGTAACTTATGATATGTGCTTATAGCAGAGGAAAACAGAAACCCTGAAAGACTTTTGACTTGTAAACGAAATTCTCAAGAATTATGACATCGCCAAACGTTCTACAACCATAAATATTGTGTGTCTTGTGGGAAAAATGCATGTTGCGTGCGGTTTACAAATCGCATAATGCCTCATATCCGTTACAAGCAGGCAGAGGTGAATGGGAATGGAACTTCTAAGAGGAGGCGCGCCAAAAAGCGGCTTAAAATCTTTACGCAACAAAATGCTCAAATGATAAGTGGCATTTCATTCAGATATAAACACATGATATATCTATATGCAGAACTGTTTGCTACTGGGTAAAGTGGAATACACATATACCGAAAATTCCACATAAACGAACGGGACAGACAGACAGACAGACAGACAGTATGGCAGTGTGTGTGTGTGTGTGTTCGTGTTCGAGTTGTCGCATATCGAGCGCATGCTGTCACTAAACGCTTGGAAAATGATAAATCGCTTTATAAAAGTGCAGTGTGAGTTGTTCTGTTGTGTTCTACACTTCATTTCGGTTCGGATCTGTTCTTTTCTGTTCTTCTAAATATAAAAATACAAAAGATACACACACACACAGAGTCAGACACACTTATGGACTGCTCTGCTGCTCCCGATTCCGATCCCCATGCCGATCCTTGTAGACGCACTGACGGCATTCTCTGGCAACCGGGGTTGGGGGGTGGAGGGAAAACCCACCCAGAAGTGGCAATTATAATTTGCTTAGCTAAAGCGTTAATGCAAATTTTTCTAATGAAATCTCGAGCGCATCTCCGTGTCTCCGGATGCCATGTCGTCTGCGTATGCGCACCGAAAAATATTGCATCAAATTAATTTAATTGCTAAGAAGAGTATTCAACACTTCTCGAATAAGTTCCCGTGGGTCTCGCTTTCGCTCTACCCAGACGGAGACAATGGCACAATGGGGATGGCGGCGGTTCAATGCATTTTAATTGGCTTGCAACTTTGTGGCCATGTGGAATCTTTACTTTGCTCGGTGTCGTTGCCGGCATAAATTTTGGCTTAATCTCATCATTAGACTGCATTTTGTATGGCATTTGGTTGGCAAACATGACAGGCCGATGGGAGATGGAGAGAAAGGAAAGAGATTCTGACGCGGTCGGCGACATTTTTGTGTAATTTATTGTTTTCCCAATTTGATTAGAGGACAAAACTAAAGCGTATATTTCCCCCGATTCCATTGCAGAGCTCCTATGCTGGCGCTTATCTGGAAGATAAACTCAGCTTTTACAACAAGCACATGGAAAAGTATGGACAATTTACGGGTAAGATTGCACATCCACACAAACTCTTCAGGAATGATTAATTAATTCCTTTTGCTTTGATAGACTTTGATGGGAACGCCAATGGTTCGAGCTTGGATTGCCTCAATCTCATTGTCCAGAGCATCAACAAGAGCACAACCTCAAGTCCTGTGAAGACCACCACCACGCCAGTGTCCACGAAGACGTCGCCAACAATGGGAGCCACAACGCAGGCCACAAGTCTGCATGCGAGTTTCAAAAGGAAATGCAGCACTTAGCACTAAGATCCCATCCCCTTGCCCAATCCCATCGCCATTAGGTAATTGTAAAGTTATTTATAAGAGGATACACGAGATACCGAGATGCCCCAGTGACCACCAGTACATAGGAATTGACTTAAATTAATTGTATAGTTTTAGCACATAATTAAACAATAATTGAAACAATGAAGAGCGTCATATTCGGTCTCAGTCCAGCTCCAGCTTGCGGAAGGATCCGCTCATGCCGTTCAGCTCACCGTTGGCCCAGGCACTGGCCAGGCCCACGCGCAACTTCTCATTGGTTCCATGCTGGGCATCGCGGGCAAGGTAATCCTTGTGGTCCAACAGACGCTGCCGCCAATAGTCCAGAGCCTCGGCCTGATAGCCATTGGTGCCGCCATACTCGATGGTCATGGCCTCACGGGGTATGTGCTCGTACAGATCCTCCGATTTCTTGTGCACCACAAACTGCAAAGGTAACGGAAACAAAACGATTAGAATCCACTTGGGCATCACAACACAACGCACCTTGAAGGGCAGCTTGGAGGGAAGGAATTTGGTCACGAAATTGAATATAGTTTGTCCCTCGCGCCGCATATTGATCATATGAATCTCTACAAAGCGCAGGGGCAGGCACTGATCCACCAGGGCGAAGGCCTTCTTGAGTAGAAACGGATCGTACTGCAGCATCTGCTCCATGGTGACATCGCGGGCATCCACCACCCAGATGAGGCCCGAAATTGTCGCATTGTCGCACTCCAGGGCCAGCAGCTCCAGCAGAATGAAGATCAGTTTGAAGGCCTCGCGTGGATTCGACTTCTTGGGATCGATTTGTCGGAACGGGGAAATGATCACCCGCGGTCCCTGTGGGCTCACCGGACGGACGGGTATCACATGAATGCTGTGGATAGATCAAAAATCAATTCCATTCCTCTCTTCCCTGGGGTCAGGGGCAACCCACCCGCGCTGCAGCTGCGTCAGAAGTGCCTCGTCCACCTGTCGTGAGCCGAGCACCTCGGGGAACACGCTGCGCAGGGAGTAGTAATTGTCGAACCGACGCTTGGCCTCCTCCTGGCTGTAGCGGCAGCGTCGCAGGAAGGCCAGGATCAGCTGCACATCGGTGGGGGCCTTGAGGTGCGGCGACTTGCTAATCCACACCTGAAGCGTGGCCACCATCGCCTCACGCTGCGACGGCTCCTCATTGCACTCGGTCTTGGCCAGGGCCAACAGTTCGGGGTCTAGGGTTCTCAGTGCGGACGCCATGCTGGCGCTTGTCTTGCTGTTAACTGAATGCCCAGACCACTGACGCATCGCGGTGGGTGCTGCTACCCTGCCACCCTGCTGCTGGCATCGCTGCCGCTAAACGCTATCTAATCGGGGAACACCTTGTAAATTAGCAACGGAACGAACGGCAACTCTGTTAGATACGACACCACACGAACCCCAAAGACCAGCAGCGCAGACGGGGATACAGCAACATATGTACCTACGGGTGTACGGATAGGTGGGTGGGTGGGTGAATAGAAATGTACATATATAGCAGATAAGTTTGTGTTATCTTTAATTGATCGACTGACTACATCAGAGCTTGGATATACATAGATACGTATGTATGGTATTTATGGGGTATATCTAGAGGTGTACCCCAAAGAGAGAGGGCTCTTTGATTTGGGTCAATGTCAGTCCCAGTTCAACTTGCGAAAGGAACCGCTGGCCCCGAACTCTGCCTCGTATATGGTTATCTCGTCGTGTCGCAACTCCTCGATGGTGCCGTAGTTGCAGTCCTGGTCAAAGTAGCCACGATAGCTGTTCAACAGGTCCTGCATGTAGGCCATGCACTCGCCCATGTGGCCATTGGTGCCGCCATACTCCTCCGGCAGCGTCTCTTTGCCAATATGCTCGATCAGCTCCTCACTGGACTTCAGGACACGTATCTACAATGGGGGTATGCTTAAGGGCTCAAAGGCAATGCATTCGATTGCTTACCGGATAGTTAACCTGCATGCTGAGAATATTATAGAGGAACATAATCGTTCCCTGTATGTCCTTGGGCATGTTGATGATGTACATTTCCTTGACCTTCAGCGGACCGCAGTTGTACAGCCAGTTCCACCATTTCCGAAAGAGAACCTTGTCGAAGCGTCGCATCTTGTCCGAGCTGACGCCCTCCAAGTCGATTATCTCACAAATGCCCGCCAGTGAGGCATAATCGTTCTCCAGGGCAACAATCTCCATGGCCATTGAGGTGAAGTGATAGATCTCGCGCAGCATATAGAGATTCGGATCGAAGTGGCCAAAACGAGCGATGAACAGGGCAGTGCGACTGTCGCCCTTTGGCATATCGGGATACAGGCAAACTCTGAAAGAGTTCGGGGGATGATTCCATCATCATTTCTATCATGGTTTAATGGCTCACCCCAAACGGTTTATGTCCAGCAGTCGCTGCGTCACACACCGATTGTTCATGATCTCCGGAAAGAGGTTGTAGTGGGTAAAGTAGCGATCGATGCGCCGCTTGGTCTGCTCCAGACTGTAGCGACAGCGACGAAGAAAGGCAATCAAGAAGTCGTCGTCGGTGCGGGCACGCAGATGCGGCTGCTGGCGTATCCACACGCGTAGGATGATGATGTCCTGCTGGATGCGGTCAGGCGTCTCGTTCACCTCCTTCTCGGCCAGCTTGGCCAGTGTCGGTGAGAGCGGACGTCGCATATTGCTGATGGCTGTGCGTTGTTTGATGGCATTTGGCCCATGGCTATGGTTATGATGGTTGGATACGGTTCGCTAATTTGCCTATTGCCCGCTTTCGATGGTGCTGGGCTCCATAATCTAATCTTATCTGGTGAAATAACCCATACAGCGTGATACTCCCACACCATGGATTGTATCTGTATCTACTCGTATTTATAACTTGCACTTTTCTCCAGCTCTGGGACAGGGACAGGGACAGGGACTGGCAATGGAACATGGGACAGAGGACAGGGCAATGATAGCGCACATCCGGCGCCTGTCCCCTTGAGTCACTTAAGTGCACTCGCTCTCGCTCTGTCCCTGAAATGCGATCTCTATTTAATGCCCGAAATAAATCTAAGGCTAAATAGTAGTATCCAGTTTAGTTTAGTGTGTGCGTGTTTGAGCATTCAATTTGAGTGGCTGTCACAGGGCATTACACTGACATCGCGGGTAGGTGGCTATGCGATGCGATGCGATGCCATGGGATGCCATGTGGGACGACATGAAGTTGACATGGAACACCTACAGATCGAGCAAATTGCTGTGACATGGTGCTGTCAGCTGCTGACAAGCCAGCAGCGATCGGGCGGCCAGGAAACGGATCAGTTTGCCACTCCGCCAATAACTCATAACACATTATGGCGACTGCCACTGGAGAGACGACTGTTCTTTGATCTTCCTGATGACAGGGCAGGCAGCGCGTGTATATTCCCTTTGCAGCCTGCACTCGTCATTGCTCCCGACGTGAACATATCGTTGCCATATTAATAATGAGCCTCATTAACTGAATGCACTACAACACCCGACACATTGCTGGCTGTTGGCACTTTCCTTTTCCTCGACCAAACGAAGGGTCGAGCGACGAGTTGAGGCGGCATGTAATTGACACGCTCATTGCTGGATAAGTGTATTTTGTTGTAAGCACTTGAGAAATGCTGTTCCCCAAGCCCTTCTTCGCTCGCATATGCATATGCCGCCACATACAACTCGATGATGGATGCACAAGGAATGGATTTCAAGTAAGCAAAAAGGGTAAGCACCCAGAGCCTGATGAATCAATTCATACTGCATTATCAAATGCAAACACTGCCACAAAGCCACACTAGTCATATGGCTCGTATAAACGTTTCATGTTTTAATTTATAGTCTTACATAAAGCGCCCCATTTTGTGCGCCAAGTGCGATGCACAGAGGGAAATGCAAATGCATTTGCTTAGCGCTCAATTGACAATCATATTTATAGAGCATACATATATTATACAACACAAAAAAACAAATCCTAGAGTAAAACTAAAAAACTAAAACTAGTGTGGCATGCAAGAGATATTTTTTCGGTTGTTGCCGCTCGACTGGCAGTTGTCACTCAACTTGATCCGAAATATGCTGCATACTAGAGGCCGTTTGTACTTTGCCGTTCCCTCTTCGCAACAGATAAAACAGTTTCGGGTTCTGTTTGAGAGGCGGGAAAGAGCATTAAACGGCAAATGAAATTTCATTGTAAACAGACGCGTTACGGCAAATTGAGCAGCTTAAACAAATTTCCGTTGTCATAGAGAGATGCTTGCAAGCGAGCATTACATCCTTGTATCCTCATCCTCATCCCCATCCTAATGCCCATCCTGTTGAGGGCAATTTATTGGCTTCCGTTTTGTTGTCACTTGAGCTGTGGTGTCGCGCAAACATGAGACATGTCGTCTATCCTAATTGGTCCTTTGGGCAGCGGCAGCGGCAGCTGGACTTGTAACCTTACTTAAATTATCCAAAAACCTACACTCGATGCACTCTACTCTTCTTGGAATCTCATTTATAGAGCACTGTGTGCCAGGAGCGGGGCGGAAGGCGTAGATTAAATGCACCACCTTGGCTATCATTGAGCGCCACATCCACTGGCAGATTTTGGCTGCAAGAGAGAATTCCATTAGAGGCATGGGCATGGCATTTATGAAAATGTGCAACGCTGCGGCGTTGTAGGCAATTAAGTTGACGCACTTAAGCGGCACCGTCGCAGACGAGCCCCAAAATAGAAATGCAGGATGCGCAGACACGCGCGCCACTTACCCATTGTAGACGATCAACGCCACACTGCCGTCCGGACGCTGGAAGCCCACCACACTTAACTGCGAAAAGGAATTGTTTTCGCCCTCGATCCGCGTCTCGATGCGCACCGATTGCGACGGCAGAAACTTGGAGAAGTGCCCGATGGCATAGTAAATCGGTTGCTTGTACATCTCACTGCGACTCGTCGCATTCACAATTATCGGTGCGTCCACAAAGTTGCTCACATAGTTTGGTCCGCCCTTCTCGTCCAGCACTAGATTCCAGTCCAGCCATCCGTTAAAATTGTGTTGAAAATCCTGGATATAGGCACGCATGTAATACTCGCCACGCTGCCAGCTGCCCAGCTCGGGTCCGTGCGTCTGCCAGGGCTTGTCGCCAATGCAGGACTCTGTGTTGAGCAGCAGCTTATTGGGCATTTCCGTGTGTGCCTCATCAATGAGCTGGGGCCCAACCAGCTCATCCCAATACCAGTGGACGGCCAGGCCATCCAAATACGACAGCGAATTGCTGCGGGAAGAGCGCATCTAAAATAAATGAGAAATGTCTTGAGTGTTTAATCGATACATTTTCAGGCATCACCTCACCTTGCGGAACCACGAGGGAAACGTGTACCGCTGGTCATCGTTGCCAAAGATTAGCACAGGCCTCTGCGTCGAGTTCCTAATGGTCGGACCTAGATGATCGCTCAGCCATATTGCCTGGTCGTAAATGTTTCAAGATGCTTAATAGCCAGAATCATGATTGAACGTTTGGCATGCCTCCTACCTGCTGCCAGGGCGTCCAGCCCATGCTCATGAAGTGCACAAAGAAGAAGCCGATGACGCCGTTTAGCGGCTCATTGCCAGTGGATATGGCCCAAATCGGCATATTTTTAGACTGCATCAGTTCGAGAAATCTGCAACAGCCCCATCATATGAATGCCCCATTCACAGTGTACGAAAGTTCTTTTCCACTCACTTGAGATGATAGAGGGCCCAGGTCTGGTAGTATTCCGGTTTTAGCTGGCCAAAGCCTGTCCAGCGGTCGTTGGTCTTCATCCAGGGCGGCGCACTCCAGGCAGCGGCCATAATTTTCAGCTCCTCCATTTGGGCCACACTCTTGAGGCGTTTCAGTTGTTCAATTTTCTGCAGATCCCGCGGATCGAGTTCAGTAAAATTCGACAGGCTGACATCATTTCGTGGCAGCTCGTTGTAGGCCCAGGGTTCCATATCAAAGTCACATCCTCCTATGGACATGCGGATGCTGTTGTAGGCAATGCCATCCTTGTGGAAATATGATCTTCAAAGGGGAAACAATTTACATTTCGAATTTTGGAGCAGTCTTGATTCGAATCCTACTTGTAGACATGATCCTGCAGGTCTGGCGGCAACTGTTGAAGTAAATGTGAGACAGTTCCAGTGAAGGCCCCGCCAAAGATGGTTACATTCTGATGCCGCAGCTCCCGTTTAACTGAAACTCTTACAGTCTTGACGCTGCCATTGATAACTGCAATTAAAAATGCGGGTAAGTGATGTTTGCCAGACAGGAACGCTTGGAATATACCCACACAATCGTTGGGGAATGCTTGCCAAGTTCAGCCAGGCTCTGTGCTGATCCACAACAATGGCCTCGGCGTGAAAGTTCTCATCAGTCGACTGTTTGTCTTCCACCACCAATGGCGTCTTGTCCGAAAGGTCCCCAGTGGTTATTTGGAAGCGCAGGCCGTCCTAGAAAATATGCATCAAATGTCACAGTGATTTCTTGAGACCTGACCACTCACTCACCTTGCTGGAGCTAATCACCACGATCTTTGAGCCACCACTCAGTTCCGGCTGTTCCAAGTAATCGCAGTAGGTGCTGTTGCACACACAAACACTGCCATGCGGTGTCTCTCGGAGATCACAGGGCACCTGCGTTGAGGCAGCACCTGCAAATTATAGCATTGAGGTGAACAGGTAGGCACTTATCACTTGGGTTTCACTTACCTGCCTGCTGGGCACAGATTGCGGCCACTGCAAAAAGAGAGCACAGCCAAATTTCTTTCATTTTTGTTTTTTTGCAGTGGAATTCAAACTGCAGTAGAGGCAGTGAAGCGTTGAGTCTCGTTCGGAGGCGTCCAATCGACTGAGTCCAAGCGGAGAGTCAGTCATGCGGGTGCTGCGAAAGCGTTTCTCTAATCAAGCGTCGCGGCAAACCGAATTTCGCTCAAGTTGTTTGTGTTTTTGTGAAGTGAAGTGAAGCCACTTGACCCGGGCACAGCTGTTGATCTGATAAAGCAGCCGGCAAGACGTCGGTCGATCGCACGATGCGATCCATCCCCACTTGGAAATCGGCGCACGCAATCAAAAGTAAAAGTTATGCAAACGCCAGAGAGTGGCGCGTGAGGTTTGTATGCGAGAAGAAAAACGAAAGAAACAGGTGATCGAACGGCATCGAACGGTAGTCGCCCACTATAGTTATCCCTTACGCACACCCAGTCATACTGAAGGTCTATTAATAAAAAGGTAAAGACTCTGATCCGCGCCCACATCTGTGTTTTTAGTGCGCATAGGGGCGTGATAAAAAGAAAGTAAGAGAGAGAATTTGGCAAACAAATTGTACAAAGTGTACCTTACCTTATTTCAAATATACCTTTGCCAAGCCCTTCGCCAATAGCCATCCCTTTCGCACTTGTAGGCCAAAGAAAACCGCATGGCATCGAATTACATACATATGTACATAAATTGTTTATTGCAAAAATGTGGTTCAGCTGTACAGCAAGGTGTGAATGGACTTGGCGGGCACATTGACCGTAAACTGGCCGCGCTCACTGTCCACCACAGTAATGTCCAAATCGGCGCGTCCGCTGTTGAAGAGCACGGCGGCAATCTTCTTGTCCGGCCGCAAGAAGGCAACGCTATCCAGATTGACATTGCTGGGCAGTGCATCGACGCGTATGGAACCCTCTGGCACCAGCTTGGAGAAGTGGCCCATGGCATAGAACATGGGCTGCTTGTAGAACTCCTCGTTGGCTGCAAGGAATCGGTAAGACTGTTGCTAAAAATTCAAGATCAACTGAACGTACTTGTGGTATTGGCAATGACTGGGGCATCGACTGTATTGTCCACATAGTTGGGGCCGCCCTCCTCGTCCAAAATGATGTTCCAGTCGATCCAACCATGGAAGCCATGCTTAATGTTCTGCAAAAAGGCGCGAGAGTATTTCTCAGCCCGCTCCCAGCTGCCCAGGACGGGTGCTGCGCTCTGCCAGGGCTTATCGCCGATGCACGACTCGGAGACGATTAGCAGTTTGTCGGGCGCGTAAGCGGTGGTCTCATCGATAAGACTGTTGCCGAAAATCTCATCCCAATACCAGTGCAGCGATAATCCGTCCAGGTAATCAACCGAATTGGGGCGTGTGTAATTCATCTGGAATTTATGCCATGAGCCTCGAGGCTGTCTGAGGACTGTTTTGCGTTTCTTACCATTTTGAACCAGTGCGGGAAGGAGTAGCGTTGATCATCGTTGCCGAACAGGACGATGTCCCTGAATTCAGAGTTTCGAATCGTCGGCCCAAGATAGTCGTTCAACCAGATGGCCTGCGTCTGTGGGGTCCAGCCCATGCTCATGAACTTCACAAAGTACATCAAGAAGATGCCGTTCAGTGGCTCGTTGCCTGTGGAAATGGCCCAGATGGGCAGTCCATTAGCCTCCATCAGTTGCAGCCACTTGAGGTGGTAGTTGGCCCAGGTCTGATAGTACTGCTTCCTGAGTCGTCCGAATCCTGTCCACCTGTTGTTGGTCTTCATCCATGGCGGGGCACTCCATGCTGCACCCTTAATTCGTAGATTCTTTACGGCTGAGACCTCCACGAGGCGTTTGATGTGGCCCACACGCAGCACATCGCGTTCGTCCAGCTCGTCCATGCCGTCGAGCTCTGTGTTGCCCTCTTCCTCGGCATAGGACCAAGCACTGAGGTCAAAGTCGCAGCCGCCGATCGATATGCGCATCAGATTAAAGCCCAGTCCTTCCTCCGCGTAGAAGGACTTGTACAGATGATCGGCGAGTTCAGACTGCTTGAAATTGTCCACTATGTAGGACACGGCACCGGTGTAGCTGCCACCGAAACCCTCCATTTTCTGGTGGGTTCTACTGCGATTAACTTTCAGAGTCACGAAGCGGGTGATGGTGCTCTCGCGGGACTCCACGGTGAAGGCACTGGCCAAGGCCTGATCCAGCAGGCGAGAGAAAATGGTCTCGTTTTTGGCCTCTGGCACAGGCTCCACATAGTCCTTCACAGTGTACTTGGCCTCAGCCTCGAAGTGTCCGCTGGATGTGGCGAAACGCAAACCCTGCTTAGAGCTAGAAATAAGTGCGAATTGTTTGTCATCCGTCAGCGTGGGATTGTCCAAGTAGTCACAGTAATCCGCAGTGCACACGCACACCTTTCCCTGCTCCACATCCTTCACTTTGCACGGCACCGTTTCCGCCCGGCCACCTGCAGAACCGTGCAGGTGGTACGTAAGTTCCAATTTCTAATTTTTAATTTGGTTTTATGGTTTTTATTGGCACTTACCGATTGCAGCTATCAGCAGCAGTACTGCAAACAGCCAAACTCCTTTGCTGGCAGACATTTTCCTCGTTGACCGTTCGCTTTATTGGCTGCCAACGGACTAACCGACACACACGGGGCTGAAGCTACGAGCTGGACAAGCTGACAACTTATCTAAGCACTTGGGGCACTCCCCCAAGAGTGGTCAAGACAAGAAGCATTATTGATAGCGGTGTTCCATGAATGTGATTAGGATTATGATTAGGAGTTACATTTTTTGATTTTGCTCTTCATCAAACTGGCCTTGCATTTTCTCTGTATTGTTTTTAGTAAAATTTTGTTGTTAGTTTTCATTCCTACCTTGATCCCCGTTCGGCAAACAAGTTAAAATTTTTTTTTCGAAATTTCCCTTTTTTAAATTTTGGACCCCAACATGTCACATAGACCTTTAGGTAAGAATCAAACGGTGCTTTGATACATATTTCAAATTAAACCTAATTTCTAAATATTTTACAAGGACCCGGACCCGGCGCTTACATGCTGCCCAGCTGCTTTGGCCATGCGAAGTGCGACTCCAAGACGCAGCGTAGCCCTCAGTATTCCTTTGGTAGCCGAACCCGTTCTAGTAATCGTTCTGATGGTGCTAGCTTGGGACCCGGCCCGGCGGCCTATCACCTGGGCTCGGTAACGCGCTATGGAAAGGCCAACAATCTGGAATATGCGTATTTCCATAGGCGTGGCGTCGACAACAGTCCGAAGAGTGTTCGCTAGTTGGAGTGTTAAAAATAAACGAATATATATGGGTTAACAATTAGCTTTTGTTGTCTAATCATCAATTAACGAGAATTACCAGACATCAGATTAGCCTAATCGGCGTGCTAAACTCGAGTGGGTGTATGTTTTCGCTACAGTAGCAGGTGGAACAGGTGTTTGCCAAAGAGGTTAAAAGAGGGGACACATACCACAACAAACAAACATTCACACAAAACAATTTGATTTTCATGGAATATGTTGAAGTTCTATTCATACCTCATCTTGACTCAAAATAGGTCAACAGTGCGGGAGGTGCCTGGGAATGGGGGCACTCTGCGTGTCTCCACATAAAATCAATTTTGAAAGAGTACTCAACGCTGGGCTAAAGCAATCCGTCACAAATTTGTGGGGACTAAATTTAAACGGCTGAAAATTCAATGAAACGGAAAATGTGACTAAAGGCTAACAAATCCATAGCCTGCTTATCGGGGCCGTGGCAAACACTCGTTCAGCCTGGGTCGCAGGAATCCTTTAAGCCCTCCGCGGAGCTGTACAGTGACAGAGGGGGGACTGGGAGTGCTGTTAATAATAAAGAATCCTATGACACGGATACGTCTTTAAAGTCATGTGTGTGTGCCGCAACGAAAAACTATCACCAAGCCAATAGAAAACATGAGGCGAATTATGATATGGCTAACAACGAATAATGATTGCTCTTTCCACAAAAATGGTTACAAGTTTTTAAGGTATATGTAGATGAAACTTAATCCACAAATGTATGGAAATGTCATGTAAAAAAATATTTTTTTGCTGAACAATTTTTACTCTTTAGTCGATACATACATGTACTGCATATGTATGTATGTATGTATATATGGAAACATTTTAAGTTGAAGCTTTGACTAACTTTGACTGATTTTAACTCAATAAATTTTGATTATTTTTAGACTGTCTATAAAATTACATTAATTCGAATAACTTTGGCCTATACCATTCAAAGAGGTCAGCCTCAAATTCATGTTTAACACAAACAGAAAAGCACACAAAATATATCTGAACGGAACCCAGATGAAACCACGTTCGGGGCCCCGGACTCGGCCCCGGCCCCATCATCCTGCTCGGGACTCGGACTCAGACTCGGGAGTCGCCTCGGTTCGCGTGCTGTCAATAAAATAGAACGGAAACTTGTCGCTCCCTTTCAATATTCGCACACTCGTCGTTGAGGCAGCAACACCCACCTGTTGTTGGTTCCTGCTCAACTGGTGCTATCGTCGTAGTGTGTGTGTGAGGAAAAGAGCGTTCGAGTGTGCGTATGTGTGTGTGTCTGCATTAATATTGTGTAGCATACTTTGTGGCGCGAATCGAGACTAAAGCAACCAAAGCCATCGAACCATATGGCAGCATAAATTGGCAGTGTCAATCAGTTTGTGAGGAAGATTTACAATTAGCTTATCGTGCGCCCGACATGTCGAAGCTTTCGACACATGGCCAGGTCCAGAGGCAGGCAGACCAAGCAGCTGCTGTCCAGCTAAACGCCCCGGCCAGACGCTGCTCCACGCCCGCTAATGGCAGCAGTAATCGCTGTCTCATTGCAGTGATTGTCTACCTGGCCCTGCTGCTGGATAACATGCTGCTGACCGTGATTGGTAATACAAATTAATCAATGATAAACTTAATCAGTATTGAGAACGATTAATTGCCATTTGCAGTACCCATTCTGCCAGATTATTTGGCCGGACTGGAGGCAGAGGCCTCCACACCGCTGGTGCTTAGCCTGGAGGAGACAACCCCATCCTCAAAGCTTGCCTATCGCAATGGAGAGATGCTCGGTGGCGGCCATCAGCTACATACTGCCAAACATCCTATTCCCGGCAAATCGATGGTCAATTTTACGCTTCTTCAGATCTCCACAGAGCGCCCAACAACGACCACAGGCACACCCATGACTACGGCGACGGCACTAATGCTAGATATCGTCCAGTCGGGCGGCACTAATGTGACCACCTCCACCAGCGAGACAGCTCCCGATAGCCTTAAAACCAGTAATGTGCACTCGAACAGCAGCCGGAGTCTGACCTTGGCGCAGGAGAACGGATCCATTGGCCTGCTGCTGGCCATGAAAGCCCTGGTGCAATTAATTTTCAATCCGATTGTCGGCAACGCGACCGGCAAGTTTGGCTACCGCCTACCCATTGTCGTGGGCACCTTCTTCCTGCTCGTCTCCTCATTGGGTAAGCCTCTTTTCGTTCGTTGATGGCAATAACGGGTGGCATGATTGTGTGTGTGTGTTTCTACTTCCAGTGTTCACTGTGGGCGAGTCCTACTGGGCGCTATTGGTGGCTCGTGCCGTGCAGGGCGTGGGATCTGCGTGCATCAATATCTGCGGCATGAGTCTGGTGGCACAAAGCTATCCAGAGGAGGCACGTCGTTCGAAAGTAATGGGCATCATCTTGGGCAGTATTGCATTGGGCGTGCTGCTCGGCTATCCATTCGGCGGAATTCTTTACGATCTGATGGGGAAATCAGCCCCCTTCATTATACTCTCAACGCTGATGTTCTTTAGCTTGGGCCTGCAGCTGCTGACGATGGATCTGTCTGTGCAGCCGGAGGTGGTGGTAGAGGAAACTCCCAAGTGGCGGCCACTGCTCGAATGCAAAATGATATTGGCCATTGTGCTGGCCATCTGGTTCTCAACGTCCACGATGGCCATGCTTGAGCCGTGCCTGCCCATCTGGCTGATTCAGTACTTGAAGCCGAACAAATGGCAGCTGGGAACCGTCTTCATACCCGATTCGGTGGGCTACTTTGTGGGCACCAATTTCTTTGGCAGCGTTGCCTATCGCTTTGGCCAGGTGAAGGTCTCCTGCATTAGTCTTCTGCTGGTGGGGATCGCCTCGATTTTGGTGAGTATTTTTTTAATTTTCTGTGATTTGTATTATTATTTCCTTCGCCTGCCAGATACCCAGCGCGACGACTGTTAGCCAGCTCCTTTTGCCGCACTTTGCTTTGGGTCTTGGCATTGGGGTGATTGATGCCGCTCTGGTTCCGCTTCTGGCCACCTTTGTAGATGCCACATTGGCCCAAGAGGAGCAGGGTGAGGTCAGCACTCCCATTTCCAGCTACGGCTCTGTCTATGCCATACAGCAGACATCCGTAAGCCTGGCCTATTGCTTGGGTAAGTCTAAGCCCGGTCTCTGAGCGTGAACTCACCCCTAATCGGATCTTATTCTGACTTTATAGCTCCATTGATTGGTGGGGAGTTGGCTCAAACCTTTGGCTTTGCCTGGCTAATGCGCATAGTGGGCATATGCAACATGATCTATGGTCCCATACTGGTGTATCTCTATCACAAATACGATCCAAAGGTTAGCAGCTTAATCTACTACAAAAATAAGTCTTTATTTATATATACTCGTATTTCCTACTCGCAGATCCTAAGGGAACAACATAATGATATGTTGCTTCAAAGCAGTGGTCGTGGATCTCGTTATAAACAGCTCTACAACTCCATGGACGTGGAATAGCCCGCACGGTTTTCCTCGTCAATATTAAGCAATCAATTTAAAGAGTATCTTTAAATTCTTCGTTTATTTATTTTGGTCATCTAAAGCAATTCTATTTGGAGATGATTTTTCTGTTCCCTTGGAACAGGATATTATGATCTTGTCTGCAGCCATGTTACGGGTGTTTCCATTCAAATATCTCTCGAATCTCCAAAAGTCGAAATCACTTAATAATGTTCCCCCAAATTCAGTCTGGATAATATCATAATCAAACTTTACCAATAAAAATCCAATATGTCACATGAGTACGAGTATGTTACGTTTTTGTTTTGTATATTTCCCGATAAAGTAGTCGTTGAATATAATTTTGATATGCCTAGTATGGGGGGCCCTATGTAATTCTCATTCTATTTTCGGTATCCGTTCGGCCAACAACTCGTTTTTGAGTTCAAAATTTTTAATAAAATATTTTTTTCTAATAATCCCCCCAAAAAGTAACAAAATAAAAATAAAAATGGCGGTGCGACCTGTAGGTGAGGAAAATTTGACAGCTAACAAAAAAAAAAAAAGACTAAGACTAGGGATAATGTGTTGTGTTCTCGGCAGGACCTGGCCCGGGAGCTTATATGCTGCCCTCTACTGTGGGCTACGATCGTCATGACACGCGTAAGCAGCGCCTACCCCAGTATTCCTTTGGAATGCGAACGAACTTTACGGGGACCAACATTGGACCCGGCGCCGGTGCCTACATGGTCGACAAGCTGACGAGATATGGCAAGGCTGGCGGCTTGGAGTACTCGATAGCACCCAGGTTGAACACCTATGGTAAGTGTTCCATGTAAATGGATGGTGCGAAGTGGTAACGAGTGGTTGGTTGCCCTTCATCCGTGCATTGCAGATAAGATTTGGTCCCGGACCGGGGGCACATGATGTGCATCTGAAGCCCTTCTTTACCGGCACCAATGCACCGTCCTACTCCATGGGTCTGCGCACTGACTACAACTACAAGAGGCACGGACCTGGCCCCAATGCCTACAAGTATGACATCAACACCGTGAAACAAGCCGCACCGGCATACAGCATGTGAGTAGCGTAGCGGAATCCTTTCAGCCACTCGCCGATCTATGACTAATGCAATCATCTGTCCCTACTCTTTTAGGGGGCTGCAAACAAAGACGCTCACAAAGGGAATGTCACCTGGTCCTGCTGCCTACGGTCTTGGTGATATCAATGTCAACTTGACGCGCGCCCCGCAATACTCAATGTCACCGCGCGTGGGCCTGCATGCTAAGGGCTTTGGACCAGGCCCCAACTTCTACGATCTGATGTACTACCGTCCTGGCAAATCTGGTCAGGCCTACTCGTTCGGTGTCCGCCACTCTCAGTTCGCGCCGCCTATGATAGTAAGGTGTGATAACATGTAACATGGGGGTGCCATATTAGAACAAATATTGTCAAAATTTCAGTAAAAATAAATTATTAAAATTTATAATTTATTCTATTGGCAAAAGGGAAGGAACTTTGGATCTCCCGAAGATGTAGCCTGCCTGGTATTGTGGTATTTGTGTTTTTGCGACTCTCGATATACGAGTTGCAGATTAATATGGGGCTTTGCAAAATGACAGTAAATGATTGATGTTTTTTTCATTCTGTCAGGGTTTCTCAGAATGTCATGGAGTAAAGGTCAATTTGTTAGGTGAATACTATAATAGTAAATAGGTAAATTTCTGTGATCATTTACATAACCAATTTGTTCCAGATTAAAAACAATTTAGAATGCTAGTTGTACTCTTTTATAATTTATACGGTACATACAATAAAAAGGTGAGTTTTTAAAAATATAAGATAATTGTTATGTGACTTTAGACTTTCCCAGTCTAATCTAGACTACAAGAATAAGACCATTATCGAATATTATTAACGAGTATTCAATTTTAAAATAATGTCGCCTTTGCATTAATTTGTAAGACTTTTGTTTGTTTAAATGTTTTAATACGTATTGTAAAGTTATCCGAAGTATAAAAATATATATATAGCATCCATTCGGAAGCAATAAATTAAAAATCATTCGAAATTATTACGCTCATTGTCGACTTAGTTATTATCATTCTTATAAGCCCGGCCTACAAACGGTTATTAGTGAAGGTGAGATTTTAAGAATTTAAAGTGCTTGCTACAGATACAGAAACAAAACAAATTCCTAATCGTTTGGCATCCCAATCTCAATTTGTTCAAAAATGACCGAAATAAAGGCATGTCAAAAAGTGGATAGCGGCAGTTTTTCACACTTCCGCTTAAATGGGGCTCCTATTAAAATTAGGTTTAATTCAATGGTTTATTTTAAACGGTCCACTTAAAACGGTCAGTTTTCAACCAAGACTTTTTTTAAGCGGTGCCCTCTTCATGAGCGTCTAGTGCTGGCATGCGCTCCGTTCGCAACATAGTATAAGAGCACAAGATTTCACAATTCAAGAGCGTGATTTCATACATTTATTTTTGGTACAAATTATAACTATAGGCAAGAAACTGATTTTCCTTAACAGTCACTGTGTATGAAGCGCTTTGCAACATTGATTTTTTCTTCGCAGCATCTGGCAATACATTGCAATAAAATAAATAATATGAAATGGAAATATGTTTTTCTTTTGAATTATAAATAATCAAATGGAAATGAGTACTTAAAATAAGCACATCATTTACGAAATTGATCAATTTATAGTAGATAATTTTATGATCATTGTTGAGGGCTCCAGTAAATATGAAATCTTAGTCCGAATATCAAAATCGAGGAAATCGATCTTGCAATCACTGATTGGGATGGGCCAAAATTGTTCGGTATATTTTACCTATATTTTTCAAATCATACGGTATATTTTGGTATTTTTCGTAGGGTCTGACGGTATATTCTATCGGTAAGTCCGCGGTCACACTCAGTGCCGCCAGTTTAGCTATTTTCCCACAGATATATCGTTTTTAAATTAGCAAGTGCGGGATACATGGAAAATAGAGGCTAGCGGAACTATACCTTGTATTTGAAGAGAAGTATATTCCAAAACGTAGTATTCCAAGGTCCTGTGGTTGGAACTAATACAATCAGGCAACCTACAGTTTTCACTTTCGCAAAAAATTTTCGATTTACTTCGCAAAAACCGAAAGCATAAAATAAGTTAAAACCGGAGCCTACATGAAGGTTCCGTTTTGCGTGCTGTATACGCCCACAAACGAACTGCCAGAATGTGAATATATGCGTGCCGACCACTGCTTTAGTTGCAGCCGATGATGGGAAATGCTTTTGCAATTATTGTATATCTAGCATTAGGATAAAACTTAGCGGTTTGCACATTTCACTACACTATTTTTTTTTTATCTACTATTAAAATTGTCTGGTAGTTTTAGCTATTTTCTCAGGCTAATTTGGCTTTTTTATGACACGAAGAGTTGGCAACACTGAGTAGCACTCGCCTTTCTCGTTTTGTTTTTGTAGTATTTGAATGTTTTATTTATAGTTTTAATTTTAAAAGAAGTCGATAATCAAATTGAACAGTCAATATTGTCGCGTAAAAATTGATCGCGGGTTCGTTAGCGTTTTCCGTATACAGACAAAGAGAGAGTCACATCACACAAAACAAATGCTGTAAAAATCGTTTATAGGAGCCAAGTCGGTAGGAACTCGCCACGCCAATTGTTTGTCTAACTAAGCTCGAAGGCGCTGCACCAGTTTCTCGCAATCTATAATTTCTCTCCCATGAACGCAGTTCATCATTGGTAATAACATGTCCAGTCGTGAGGCGGGTGCTGGCAAGAATGTTGGCACCCTCCCTAAAAACCAGGAGGAGGACACAGACGAGCCGGGCCTGGCCAGTGGTGCTCCATCAAGCCATCGCAAGATGGGCGGCGGAATAGCGCCGTCCAGGAATTCCAAAAAGAACGGCCCTTGTCGTTTCTTTTTCGAGGACGAGGTCTTTCGCATCGATTCACGGGGACGCGTGCACTTTGGCGTCATAACTGAGACGGCCGAGTCGCACTCATCGGAGGACGAGGATGATAATGAACCTCTGTTTACTGGCGAGGTTCGTGTGGCCTTCTATCCCGATGGCAAGGAACAGATTCGGATGGAGTCGGCCGTAAGTACAGCCACCTCGTTGAGGTTATGTAACTGGCATTGGCATTGGCATACAAATAACTGTTCATAACTGTTGTGTTTTAACAACTGTTTTTTTTTCGGCATGGCATTGACACGTGTTTGTTTGCTCTTTTCTTTGCTCTTCTGTTTCCCCAACATGTGGCTCTGCAGATCGGCCTCGCAGACCGCACATTGATGCCCGGCGATGTTGTGCGACGTCGCCTGCCTGGCCAGAGAGATCTCACCGGGCCGTCTGGCTATGTGAGGGATGTTAGCGTGACCGCGGACGTAAAGGTGCTTGGCTCCAAGTTCGTCATCAAGAATGTACCTGCGGAACGTTTGCGTCCGATCTCACAATGGGCACGTGATATACCCGTATGCTTTGACACCTGGGTGGGCACCACCATCCATGTGGACGAGGTCGCGGTGCTCAGGTAAGCTACTTCCCTATAGCTTGCTTAATTGTGGCTTTCATTTGTGACTTTTTTATGGGTGTTATTTGTTTATTTCTCAGAACCGGCAGCGGTGGCCGCCTAGAAATTGGCTCGGCTTATTTCCACAAGTTTAGGGATGCAAATTCCAAGAGTTTGCCTGAAGTATTCACTCCCCATGTGTTGTTTCCCGGCAACGTGGTTGTGGGCCGGCTGCCGCCCTTCGATCGCTTTTTAAATCTCACTCCGGACATACCATTGCCCGCAAATCGCAAGCGTGCCTTGGTAAGAAGACATACAAATGCAATCCAACGAAACGCAAAGGTTTAACTTATATTGTTGTAACTAAATCTACCATAGTATACCGTGGAGTCGATCCAAACCCTTGGCGTGAACGTGGCCTGGACATGTCGTGCCACTACCAACGACTGCATTGGCGATCCTCTCAAACAGCCAAAATCTCAAGTTATTGGCGATGAATTAGCGCAAGTGAAGCGCCTCAATATCTATGAATCCTACATGCTCCAAATTCACGATCGATTCTTCCTCAAGTATTCGAAACATGATACACTGCTCAATCAACAAGACTGGGATGAAGAACTAAGTAATTTTACGAATTTACGACTTGTTTGACGAATATCACTTATGCGCGATTTCATTTCCCATTCCAGCGGCTAAATATAAGTCCATTTACGAAAATCAGGGAATTGTCGAGACGAAACGGAACAAGCCGAAAAGCTCCAGTAGTGCCAGTGGCCGCAATGCGCCCAAGTTTCGACGCATTTTGAATAAATCTGGACATTTGCGTTCACGTTCCAATGGCGATATCGACGCCAATGTCTCGCTCCGAGGCCGTGAAGCGGGCAGTGAATCGTCCATAAAGCTTTCATCAAGCAACCATGACGAGACCTCGGACTTGATTGAGGATGGCGACAGCAACGAAGAGTGCCTGGACGTGTCTAGAGAATCGGAAGGCCAAGAAGAGCTGGCAGCCGGACCACTACCTGAGGCAAGTGATGACAAAAATGAGGCACCAGTGGCTGCCTCCACAAACTCGAATGGTGGTGCAGCGAATAATCAGCAGCGCATCAGCGTGCGGATTGGCAATCGACGATACGGCAAAAAGAAGAAGCTCCCAAAGAAGACACTTTCGTCGCCATTTGTTAAGAAACATATAGATCCACGCGACGGTGAGGATATTGTGGTGGAGACGCTCGTGGTGCGCAGTACCGCGACCGTCGTCTGGCAGGATGGAACCGTTGAGGAGAACATTCAGTCGACACATCTATATCCCATACACCATCTGGACAATCATGAGTTCTTTCCGGGTGACTTTGTGAGCAAGTCGAACGAGAATAACCTATCGCAGACCGAATATGGCGTCATTCAGTCCGTGGATCATGATGAACGTATTGCGAGGGTTAAATGGTTTAACATTTATACCAAAAAGGATTCAGTGTATGTATTGTGTTTTATTTTTCCCTTCAAAGGAGAACTTCCGCTCACTTTGTTCATCTATTGGCAGTCCCACATGCAAAGAGGTGGAGGAGCTAAGCGTCTATGATTTAAAGGATCACGCCGACTATCAGTATCGACCGGGCACTATGGTCATTAGGGTCTCGAACTTTACAAACGAGGATGCCAACTCGACAGCTGGCCAGGTGATCGACAACTTTCCCGATGGCCGTGTGCGCGTTTGGTGGGCCATGGGACATATAACCATGTGCTATCCCCAGGATCTGTTTGAGATCAATCAGAATGAACACGATCACGATGGCTATCTGTCCGATGGATCGGAGAACTCGTGGGAGACCCAGTCGGAGGATAGTCTGCACGGTCAGCTCACAGAGAGAGAGCACATCATAACGGGCATCGATAGCGTGAGCGATGCACTCGGCAAGCTGGAGAAGATCCACAATCTGCTGCCGAACGCTGAAAAGTCAGAGGTGCACATCGATTTGGTTGCCATCTATACAAATTGCCATTACCTGGATCGCCTGCTGAAGACCAGCTTCTTTGGCCCGGAGAATTTCGAGCACGCACTGGATTCGAGTCGCATCTCCAAAACCTACAGGGCCATTCAAAATTTACTTAATGTTGATGCTGATATGGATTTAGCCACAACGCCATTGAGGCTTCAGGTTGATGTCCGCGATGTGAGCGCGCAGTCGACATCGACGCCCACAAAGCGAAAATCATCAACCGAAATAGACGAAGTTCAATGCAAGCGAACTGGCGATATTGTCACCGAGGATGAACCAGCAGCAGCCGCCGAGGAGGAGAGTTGCGAGAATGCCAAGTTGATAGCCAAATATCGTTGCGAATATAATCACATGATCGAAATAGCGCGTAACAGTATTCTGGTGGCTTTTGATATACGGAACAAGGCAAAGGTAAAGATACTTTTTGGTCTCCCAACTCAAGTGCTGCTTCCTAAGCAAAACGATTTATTTTTTTCTATCCCATCAGAATGATTCTGGCGTTCACTCACGGGGCGAGAACAGCATGAGCGAGTTGACCAACTCGGCCAGCGATCGTGATCCTGTCGAGCCAAAGGTGGAGCAGTCACCGTCGCCGCCGCCGCCTCCGTCACCGCCACTGCCACCGCCAGAGCTGAAGCCAAAAGTGGTCAGTGAGCTTTCGGACAGCTGCATCACCGACACCATAGAGGTGTTTTCTCTGCTTATTAAGAAACAATTGTCCAAATGCCGAAAGTTGGTTAATGAGAAGATCAAGCGTGCACGCAGAGAAGCACAGGAAGCTAAAGATACAGATGACGAACATTCAGATACAGCCACGTATGATGTCGACCCAGTGGACGTCGCGACCTGCGACCTCAACGAGGTGAAATCGTCGCAGCCAATAGCTGAGATGGATGTTGAACAGAATCTGCCAAAGTGCGATGCCATGGAGCACACATTGGACCTGAACGCATTGTCCGAGTCGCTGCCGCCCATTGATCGTCCCATGGCCTGTTCATCGCCCTCCCCCACACCCAAAATTGTCTCTCCATCTCGCCACTCTCCCGTTTGCGAGAACTGCTTCGAGGTGGTGCCCAATGCCCCGCCTAATCATCGCTTCATTCGCAGTCCCGTAACACCGTTGAACAAGGCGCAGTACCAACGATCTATTCATCGTGAGTACTCCCTGCTGCAGTTATCGCTGCCGCCGGGCGTCATTGTGCGAGCCTATGAGGATCGGATGGATCTGATGTCTGTGATGATGGTGGGACCCAAGCGAACGCCCTACCAGAACGCCTTGTTCTTCTTCGACTTTCAAATGGGTCGCGACTACCCGAGGGTTCCGCCAATCTGTCATTACACCAGCTACTGCACGGAGCGTCTCAATCCGAACCTGTACGAAGAGGGCAAGGTGTGCGTATCCCTGCTGGGCACTTGGTCAGGGCGCGACACTGAAATGTGGTCGATAACCAGCACCATGTTGCAGGTGCTCGTCTCGATACAGGGTCTCATACTGGTCGATGAGCCCTACTATAATGAGGCGGGCTATGAGAAACAACGCGGTAGGCATTTACACACTCCAGAAAACACAAAACATATTTAACATTCAACATTTTCGCTTTGTTTTAGGCACACAACTGGGCCTGGAGAACTCTCGGGTCTATAACGAAATGGCAATCATAAAACTAGCCCATTCCACGGTTAAGCAGCTCCAGAATCCGCCGCTCATCTTCCGCAACGAACTGATTCAGCACTTTAAGGAGTTTGGCAGCGAATTGTATGACCGCATACAGGCCTGGGCCGATTACTCATCTGAGGCACAGCGCCTGAAAATTACCAGCATTAAGGGTGAGTAGGGAGGGGAGGGGCAGTGGAACTGCCTGTCTTGGTTGATATATTGTAATTCATGGCCACACTTTAGAAATGCCGACGGAGTACAAGGCTCCATGCGAGATGCCCGAGTTTCCCCTACTACCGTGCAGTCGTGGATTTTGCGTTGCTGTCAAGAATGTTCTAGCTCAACTGAAGCCAGCATTGGATGCCTTGGATCCCGCATTGAACGCCCCGAAGGCCGCAATGAATGCCGTAGAACAAGCTCTGGAAGCCATTAGTCAGACGAGTACCGAGTGGATGGCTATCGAAACTGGAAAGGCGCCACGCGCTGCACCAGAAGAGGGTTAATTTGAAGTTCGCCCCATGCCCAATGCCAGAATCCAAGATAGCCTTTTATATTGGTGCCTCCCAAAGAAGACTTTTGCACGCCTGCAATGGAAGGGGGGGAGTCTGGCCCCAGGTAATGGGCAGCGTTTTATATAAAAACATACACTATCGAATCTCTATTTTTAAGCCTATTCGAATTGCTGGCAATCGCCCCTTTAGCTATACAAAATGTTCTCCTAAATTAAATTAAATGTGTTTACGTTGTCACACATCCATTAAATAATATCCGATGAGTTCTAGCATATATATAAGAAGAAGCAAATATGCAAGTATGTAAAATAAGTAGCGTTTAGCTAAGCCAATTGGTGTTATTGTGTGTGGAATGTCACAGAAGTAAGATTTTATTTATGTCATTTAAGCTGCCTCCCCCCCCCAAAATACCCAAATATCGATTGTACTTTTTGAGCGTGTATTGAATGCATGTTCTGCCCTGTTTTGAATTTGAATCTGTTTTTGTTTTGCATTCCAGTTGAAAGGGAGATCGCTTAGCATAATTTAAGTTTAATGCCCCACGCACCTTGCCCCAGCACTAGTTGCCTGCTATATTTTAAGCTAGCAAATGCAAGAAATGTGAATAAATTAGCAACAATATTTATTATGCCTCTAATTTACTCTGTACCCAATCGACGAACGCCCCAGTTCGGGTGTAAACACCCGGCCAGCCCTGTAGGCCGCACGGCTCTGGCCCGTAAGAGGTGATGCCGACCACATAGAAAACCTCCCTGCCGCCAGTGTTGATTGACGCCATCAGAGGACCGCCAGAGTCGCCGCCACAGGTATCTACATTCGCCTTGCCACCAGCACACAGCTGATTGGCGTTCACGTTGATCTTGTAGGTGCTGTACTTCTCCTGGCACGTCTTCAGTTTCCACACATCGACATCGATCTTCAGCTTCCGTGGACTGGGCACCTTCTTCTCGGTGAGTCCCCAGCCAGCCACGTCCATGACGTAGCCCTCGAAGAGATTCGTCCGTACATCGCCATTGGAAGCCAAACAAATGGGCCTCACATAATCCGAGTAGCTGCAAAGGCACGATTTAATTGGAAATCAGATTAGATCAGTGGGCATCCACTCCAAACACACACCTGACACTCTGCTTGAGACGCAATAGGGCTATGTCGTTCAGCTGGTCAATGGAGTTGGGTATAAATGCCTCATGGATGATTCGCTTCTCAACCTCAATGTCAATGTGCCTGGGGGCGCATGTCATCCTGCCATTCTTCTCGGTCACACAATCGGGGTCCGTATTGGTGTCCCACTCCCCCAGGCGTACCGCATGCAAAACCGTGCCGGACAAGTCCAAACGACGACTGGCCAGGCAGTGACCGGCAGTCAGCACATAGCGAGAGTTGATCAGAGTGCCCCCGCAATTGAAGCTATAATCCTCTGAGAAAACTGAAAATTCGGATATGGATAGTCTGAAAGTTTTCGCTTATATTATTGGTCCACTCACGCTTCTTGTACTGCAGCAGTACCATCCAAGGGAACTCCGAGAGTGAGGTATTGACGCCGCCCACTATGCGATCGGCAAAATGGATGCCACATGTCTCATTGCCGGGCAGAACGTTGGCTGGCAGGTTCTCCTCTGCTGCAGTGTGGACATTCGCGACTTGACCACCGCGTTTGCTCACCGGACAACAGACCAGAATGCGATTCAGCAGACCCTCGCGCCTGTTGTCCAGGCCACATTGGCTCTTTGAGAGCAGTGTGCGCTGCGCCGGGGTCGTCTTTTCTGCATTCAGGATGGTGAAGAGGAATGGACAGCTCTCAATGTGGACGCAGAAGCCGCGCTCCTCACTCTCCTGCGGCGTGCAGCTGCCGTAGCTGATCTGCGCAGCATCTAAATCAAATGAGTGGCAATATTGCGTTGCATTAATGCACTGATTAAAACCGGTTGTTGGCACCTCGAAGGACAGCTCACCAGCTCGTTGTGCCACCAACACCAGCAGCAGCAGCAGCGGGAGCAGTAGCGGCTTCGGATCCGTCAGCATCTTGGCAGATTGCGATTGATCTGATCGCAATGGGTTTCCAGCTGAGACTAAAGGCACTATCCAGTCGTTGAGCCGGTTTAAGTCCCATTAGTTTGACGCTGACGAGATTATTAAGCGCGTTATCGCGAGAGCCAAATGGCAGCGTGTCAAAGGTGACCCAAGATTATGGGAAAAAGAATTGCATACTGATATGTACATACATACATACAGATGTATGTACAATGTATATGGAGTGTTTTCCCCGTAAGTTACAATTAGAATTGTGGAAAAGCCACACAAACCACCTGTCCCACTCCCTGTGCTGAGAATGTTCTCCCATTTAATGATCTCTATATCAATGTGCAGTCGATAATTTCTTAACCAGTTATTTTTATGACATGGATACTAAGTTTCATTATTCTCATACAAATACATATGCACTACATAGTGGTTCTGAAATTGTTTATGTACATATTATGTAGGTACTTCTATCGCATTCTTGATCAAGCCTCAAGTTGCAGAACTATCTGTTCGATGAAGGCCACACCCGACCAGCCCTAAAGAGCACACACGTCCATGGCCCATAAAAGGTGATGTCGGCGCGAAAAATTATATCACGGGTGCCCACGCTGATGGAGGCCATTAGTGGACTGCCGCCAGCGCACAGTTGGTTGTGCCTCATCGAGCCATATCTTGCACGTCATGCATCCAGACGATTAAGTAGTCGGGAGCAGACTCGAAGTTCTATTCGCCCAGGCTAACGCTTCTTACCACTGCTCCCGACTTGATGAGCCCTCGGCTGACAACGCATTGGACAGCGGTCAGTACATAACGAGAATTGATCTCGGAACTCACTAAGCTGCGGTGGCGGCGGTTTCTCCAGTCGAATCAGTGCCAGCCAAGGAAACTCATAGAGATCTGTCCTGCTGCCCCCAGTAATGCGAAAGGAATCCCAGGTCTGGCCGCACTCTCTCATGTTGGACAGAATGTTGCCCAGCTGTGCACTGCAGACGTAGATTCGTAGACTCGTCAAAGCGAGGGTTCCATCGAAGACTGCACTTCATGCCATGGGTCCTTGTTTATGACAATTTGTGACATGAATCAGATCGCTTTCTCTAGAAATGTTGAACAAGAGGCACCCTCCAGTAAAGAGTATGTATCGTCGTTTCGCCTTCTGTGTTTTACTAGGAATATGCTGCAGATACAACTCAGATATAAATTCTTACAACTAGCGCCTAGAACGCGTCTACTTCTGCGAAAGGACATTTGTTATCGATCGATATTATGGTTAATAAAAGGGCTATGACGCAGATACAGCCCCGATGTGGCTGGAAGTGGGTGCTGAATGCGTGTGTCGTCTAAATTTTGTTGCTGTTGGCATAGTTGTAGACCTGCTGGAAACCCTCACCATCATCACCCTCGCCGTCGTCCGAGTCATCGGAATCGAATGTGTTGTCGGGGATATCGTAGAGACGAATGATCGGCTTGTTGGGATCCTTCATGATCAGATATTTGCCGTCCTTTTGCTTCATCACCAAGTCAATGATGCAACGGAGCACGCCCCAGGCATTGTCCATGCTCAAATTGATCTGGGTGGCGAACTCATGCGGCTTGAACTGCTGCGTGCCCAGGATGACATGCCTCGAATGATCCCTCGGGTTGATACGCGACACATAGCCCAGCTTCAGCTGATCGGAGCCCGCGAGCACGGCCTGGACGGTCCACTTGGCCAGCTTGCAGGCGTTGTTGCGCAATTCATTGGCCAGCACAGCGCCACGCTGTGTATCCAACTTCTGGCGCCACTCAACGCCATTGGCCAGCTTGGAGTCCCACTCGTTGAGGGCCTTGATCGACATGAACTGCGGCTCGCCGCTGGGCGTCTGCAGCACGCCGTCGTGTTCGCAACGCGCCACCAGAACCTACCACGCAAATGGGAGGGAATTGGTTAGAGTGATGCCTCGAGGAGTCATGGATTTATGCTTACAATATCGCTTCCGAGCTCCCACTTCTTGTAGCGATAGCCCACGCTGGCCACCTGGATGTCCTCGTCTTCGCTGATGAAGGGATTGCCCTCCTCAAACTTGAACTTGGCCTCCTGGTCGCCAGTCTTGAGCACCTGCTGGCTAAAGTTGTGGTTGATGAAGGTGGCCTCGATGGCCAGATTGCGGGGCGAGTTGCAAGAGCTGTCATCGTCGGTTGGCGGCTCCACGCTGCTCTCGTTCACTGTCAGCAAATCGAATTCCGTGTGATCACGCTTGTCCATGAAGATCTTGTCACCAACCTTCTCGATGACAATGTCCCAGGAGTAGTTGGAGCGCGTCGAGCACATAATGGTGGCCAGAATGGCATCTGTGGCAAAGACATTGCCCACGGTCTTAGACAGACGACGAATAACCGGATCGTCGGTGGTGGTCACAGTGTGCACAATGCGATCGATCTTCTGCAGCGGCTTCTCGTTCTTCACGTTGATGCGGTCGTAGGTCTTGTCGTAGTACTCCAGGGTGCCGCAGGTGGCGATATCGACACCATCCTTGATGTTGGGCAGCGACAGCTTGATGAGACGCGGGAAGTCCATCTCCTCAATGGAAGCCCAGTCGGCGCGTACGGCCACCGAGGATTCACGCATCTTTGGTGGCGGACCGCGATGACCAAACTTCTTGCCCATGCCGCGACGAGTATCGCGAGCCTTCACATTCTTGCCATTGAGCGTCGTCATGCCGTGGTGGTGGTGGTTATTCAGGCCGCCACGGGGATTGCGTCCGCGACCACCGCGTCCGCGCATGTTGCGGAAACGTCCGCGCTGGTGAGGCGGCTTCTGCACGCGAGCCGTGTCGACCAGGTGGAACGTGGTCTCGTCCTCCTCATGGTAGTACGAGTACTGGTTGCCAGTGCCAAAGCTGGAGGCGTACTTGTCTGAAAGAAAGAAAAAAACACAAAAACGCTGTAACCTCTGCCACGACACACGCACATAACCTCACTTCTTGGGCGGACAAATGTGAAGAAATGCTACTTTTAAATTGCAGATCTGCTACTCACTCTGGTATTTCTTGTCGTTGTTCGACGTGCTCGTCCAGTCGCAGATCTTGCCCAGGCGATCGTTCTTGCTGAACGGCTGGTATGGAACATCTTTAAACGTGTCCGGCAGTTCGCATGGTCCCCAGCCCCGCTCGTTGAACTGCACGGTCGGCTTCTCGAAGGACGGAAACTGCGCCGCGGTGTTTATGGTCTCGCTCATCGCACGCTTTTCACTGGCTGTCTGTTTAATTGACTTTTTGCAATTTCCAGTGATTAAATACAGAATTAAAATTGAAAGAAAAAATTATTTTCGCGAATCACGGCAGGCGGATTTATCGAAGGAATCGAATTTAACCCACTAAACCCCCTTCTGCTTAAACAGGGGAACAACTTTAGTTTAACCGCGGAAAATAATGCTGTTTGTATATTCTTCTTGTAGATCCATCCTGGCTCTTTACTTGCAACAAAATACAACCACGAAATCTTTCACCTTTACTCCGATAAAATGCTTCAAGTTTCATAATATTCGTGCGTAGATCGAAATACCCACTGGTTGACAATGGGCTAATCGTTCGCTGTCGATGATCGGAAATCTTTGATTTTGATATTCGGTTTAAAATTACAAGCTAAATAGGAGCCTCAGTTGTTAAGACATAGTTTCATCCGATTGATGAATCAATTTTCTACAAGAAAGGATAATTTTAATGACTCCATATACCGGGTTCTTCATAAAATAAGGTTTAAAGAACGAAGGTAAAACAAAATGAGCAAATAATGCTTGTAAAACGAATCAAGGAAGCTTTTAAAATTGCTGGTAAAACTATGGACAGGAGAAAAAACGACCCCGAAAATGCAACGCATGGATCAAAGTTTAATATGCATACCTTAAAATATTAATAATTTGTAAATCTGCTTGTGTTTTGTTAAAATTACATTCATATTGATGCAGCCCTGGGCCGATATGTATTTTTCGATACATCTTTTGGTGTGCTCAGACTTTTACAACACTGCTGACTTCATTAGTGTTATTTTGTTGTATGTACGCAGTTTTCAAATTGACAGCTAGATTTACCAGCCTTAAAGCTAACTGCTATGGAACCATCAAAGCTGGCAGCTGTGACACTGTTACCATGCACTCAATTAAGGATGCATACGATCAAATTAGTTGTTTATTTGTCTAGATCAAATTATACACCGACTACCCACAGTTGTCCAATTTAATATGGTACATGGTCTCATATTGAGCACAGAAAACAGCATCAAAATGATTAAGCAGCATACTTTGTTCGTTGACATTGTAAATCTATGGAATATGAAAAGTTAATATATCGGTTTTCGATATCCGACTCGATTCTGTTTATTCTTACATAATCTACTGCTATGGCTGGAACGCCCTCGTGATTCACTTGGGCCGTCTCCTCGCCGTACTCTGCCAGTATGTCACTCACACTACGAGATCTCCGGCAGATCTTGACGTCGGTGACATTGATGCCATAGTGTTCGGCACACTTGTCCAGTCTGTTATTCTTTTCGAGCATCATGCAGGCAATCATTTTCACAGATTCGGTGATATTATGGTTCTGCAGTATGCAGCCATGCCAGGCATTCAAATCACACTCTTCCTCCCCGTGCTGGCACTCGACATATCCGTTATCTAGCTGAAACGACATTGGATTTTATGCTAAGCTCAAATTCTGATGGGCAGATAGGCACCCGTTTGGCAATGCCATAGGGGATTAGCAGAAGATCCGTGAATGGCAGTCGATCGTTCTCGATCATCGAGGGACCCAGTTGTGTGGTGAAAAACTCCATGCAGTAGGGACAAAGAGACTCGTAGTACAGTGTTATGGGCAGCTTGTCACTCGCCTCTGTAACTCGTGCATGATGACGCTGCGAAAATTCAGAATTTAATTGTTCTTTTCCCCTGAAATTAAGGTAAAAAATGTCACTCACCCTCGCACAGGCCAGCGCCACAATGCACATCAGTAGACAGACAAAGACGAACGCCTTCATTGGGAATGATTGACTTTATGATCTTTAAATCGTTCAGCCGCACAGTGCCAGGGATAACTTGACATTAAAGTAATGTCAACCTTACTTATGAGCTGCAATGTCTTAGCGTTGAACAGTGGCGTGGGTTTAAATTTGCAAAAAGGGTTATTTCACGTCACTGAGAATTCGAAAAATAAAATTTGGATTGAAAAATGTTTTATTGTTGTGTAGAAAAAATGCAAACATGAAAACAAAGAAAGTGACAGATATCGCAATTGAAACGAAGGATCTCTAGGATCGATTCTGCCTCAATATTTATTTGTTTAATTCAAATTATACACCGATGACACACAGTTGTCAAGTTTGATATGGTACATGGTTTCATATTGAGCACAGAAAACAGCATCGAAATGTTCAACCAGATCGCCTTGTTCTGTGATATTGTAGATCTATGGAATAGGAAAAGTTAATCTTTCGGTTTTCGATATCCGATTCGATTCTGTTTATTCTTACATAATCTACTGCTACGGCTGGAACGCCCTCGAGAATCACTTGGGCCGTCTTCTTGCCGTACTCTGCCAGTATGTCATTCACACTACGAGTACTCCGGCAGTTCTTGACGTCGCTGACATCGATGCCAAAGTGCTCGGCACACTTGTCCAGTCTGTTCTTCTTTCCGCGCATCATGCAGGCAATAATTTTCACAGATTCAGTGATACTATGGTGCTGCAGTATGCAGACATGCCAGGCATTCAAATCACACTCTTCCTCCCCGTGCTGACATTTGACATTTCCGTCTTTATCTAGCTAAAATGATAATGGATTTTATGCTAAATGCAAATTCTTATGGACAGACAGGCACCCACATGCGCATTGCCGTAAGGGATTAGCAGCAGATCTGTGAATGGTAGTCGATCTTTCTGCAACATCGAGGGACCCAATTGTGTGGTGAAAAACTCCATGCAGTAGGGACAAAGAGACTCGTAGTACAGTGTTATGGGCAGCTTGTCACTCGCCTCTGTAACTCGTGCATGATGACGCTGCGAAAATTCAGAATTTAATTGTTCTTTTCCCCTGAAATTAAGGTAAAAAATGTCACTCACCCTCGCACTGGCCAGCGCCATAATGCACATCAGTAGACAGACAAAGACAAACGCCTTCATTGGGAACGATTGACTTTATGATCTTTAAATCGTTCAGCCGCACAGCGCCAGGGATAGCTTGACACTGAAATAAAGTCCAACTTACTTACGAGCTGCAATGTGTTAGCGTTGCACAGTGGCGTGGGTTAAGTTCGCGTAAGGAGGGGTATTTCACGTCACTGAAAGAAAGAATATTATTATAATAACAGATGACGCTATCTTAGAGATGATAAATGGACCGATAGGCTTATCGATGAATCAGCATAAAATAATCAATTGAATCATTTGTTTATTTAGTTTTACATTCACTAGTTGGGCTCTTATGGATCCATCACGAATTGCCCCGACTGCCACTGATAACGAAAGTTCTGATGCATTTATCTTAAGAATAATTCACCAATGTAAAAGTATTGTATTTATTGATACTATCGATTAGCAGGATCATAGCTGATTCGATATTATAGCTGGTAAAAGACACATCAAGTATGGATAGTTCTGGTAGTTTTATTAGTTACTTCCGTACCATTTCGTCCATCCCTCTGGCAACCAGCGCCTCTGTCGGGGGTCTCAATCAAACCATGAGTGTAGGGGCCACTGTATATATTTCCTCAAGACCCCCACTGAGGGCGTGCCAGCCTGCGTCAGACCAAAAAACAAAGGCCGAACAACAGACTGCGACAGAAAAGCGCGCAATTACGCTGAGCAGCGTTGAGCAGCGTTGAGCAGCGGAACCATCACACTGGGGCTCTAATCTTATTTGCAGCTGCGTCTGAGTCCAATCATAGGATCTCTATGCAAATGGAAGCGATAAGATGATCCAATTTTAACTTTTTACTGCTGGTTTGTGGTCTCTGAGTCAGCGAAAACCCCCGTCCAACTGGTAACTCGGGTGTAATTATTATTTATTGGTTTAACCACATTATAAAACATAGCATGCTTCATCATATTTGAATGGGATTTGGCTAGACGCAAGTGGGAAGCCTGATGTTGAACTTTCTCTCGTATTGACTGCAGAAATTACCCTCAAAGTTGTAGCGAATGCTGCTCTGCTCGTATGGCTCGAATACCTAGGCGATTGAAGCATCGATTTAAAGAAGACGTCTAGATGGGACCCACGAATCAAAAGCACTTACATTCTCAAACACAACGGTGGGGACAAAAGACAGGCCCAGCTTGAGAGTCTCCTTGCCGTAGGGTGCCAGGATCTCTGGGGTCTTGCGCGTTTGCTTGCAACTCCTGGCCGCACTCACATCGAGACCCAGGTGATTGGAGCACTTGTCCAGCTGGTTGCTATAGGCACGCAGCATACAATAGATCAGCTTGAAGGCGTCTCTAATCTCTAGTGTCTCCAGAATGCAGCCATGCAGTGCATTCAGTTCGCATTCCTCCCATCCGTGCTGGCAAAATACCTGCATCTCCTTCGTGGCAGTGTTGTTGTAGAACTAAAACGAGATAGAGGTAGAATCAGTATAGATCAAAGGTGATTGATGCCATAGCTCTAAAGACTCACTCCCGCTTTGCCGAAGGGGTACAGCTTCAGGTCAGTATATTGCCACCAATCGTTGTCCAGCAGTGCATCGTGAAGCCTTCGACGGATGAAGTAAACGCTATCCGGACACAGAGCCTCATAGTGGATGGCCAACAGTAGTTTTTGAGGTTCCACTGTTGTTGTTTCATTGGTGCTGGTGGATGTCACCTCCGTCTGTCCATTTCCACTTGCTATGGAAATGAGGAGCACTCCCAGTCCGCAGAATATACTTAATTTATTGTTCATCGTCCGCTTCCGCACTATGCAGCCTCACAAACCAAACACAAATGCTTTTCGCTGCTGATCCATTGTACATATTCCTCTTCATGTGTACAGAACACGCACACGTATGGTACACAACTAAACAGACGTACATATGTACGTATATATATTGTATATATATATACATACCTCTCCAATATGTACAGATGTTTTTGCTCTCCAGAGAACAACAATACCTCTCTCTCTCTCCCTCTATCTCTCTCTGTGCAAACATCATTTACTTCTACAGCTATGGGGGAGCACGCGGGAACCCAGACCTAACCCACTAAACTTTTGGACAGCCTCTAATCTACTAATCAGTGGACAATTTTTGGTGAAATGATTGCATGCACAGACTGTACGAATCACTCGCTCTCACTCTCAATGGGGGATAATTGCTTAGCCAACGAATTTATTGTTGCTCCAGCATTGAAATGATTTGTCAAATTACTTTTTCATATATCTACCATTTGAGAGCATTTTATTAATGAAAAAACAATTAGAAAACCATTAACAAATTAATTAATCTTTCAAATTTCGTTTATTTTATATTTTCTCAAATTGATTGCGTCTTTCTAGACTCGATCATATCCCACATAAAAAACATAAAAAACGCCTAAGCTGTCTGTATTTGATTTCTACTCATTCAGATATAAGACTGTCATCAATTATTTTGATCAATGTGTCCCTCTATTATTTTCTTTCTCCATTATTATTCGCTTAAGACTGACACTGGTACAGCTATCCCTGACGAAACAGCTATTATATTTACCTAGAAACCATAGAATTTCTGCTCAAGATTTCGCACATTCATTCCCATCTCTTCGCAGAAATCGGTTGGGAAATGGGTTAATTGCGAATATTTTGGAGCTATCCGTTAAGTGTGTCACATGCGGCACGGCGCAACACATTAACAAATCATAAACAGTGAATTTTTCAACAAACAGAAAAAGGAGGAAAACAAAAGCGAACAAACATTTCGAAGCGTAACAACAAGTTCAGTGCACTGTCATGTCGCGTTTGCTGCTAATTGACAGAGCGAGGCAATGGCTCCATTTTGGTGGAGAGCTCCCCGTTGGAGGCCGGTCCAAAACGGTTTTTTTCGGTATGGATAACCTGTTGGCCACATATATAGATGTAACTGTCGCAAAAGCTTGGGGGCTTGCTCAACGACAGCGAGTGAGTGAATGCCATTGACCATCGGTCTGGAGTGGAACCTGGAGCTGGACCTGGTCTGGACATGGTCTGGAGTTGGCTTGGACGGGCAAGGGACTGTATGGGATATGGTAGTTGAGCAATTTCAATTTCTAGCTAATTTTCTATGCCTCTTAATTGGCAGGTAAATGTTTGGGATTGTTGCCAGCAGCGTTTATGGGCACGTCATCATAGAGCGTGTTTCATGGTCAAGGTTTGCACGCAAGAATGCCTTCAAAGCCAGCAGCACACGTCACCCCCTCTGTTGCCAGTATTTATAATTGTGTGGCTGGCCATAACCACAGCAGGTGGCCAGCAATCGCCATCCATCCATCCTGGATGGATGCACCAAGTGGTAGAGAAAGAGAGATGAACAAAAAAAAGTGACAGTATTTCATGAAGCGCCTCGTAGATTTCCGCACAATAGTAATTGGCATCGTCTGCCCAGCTACCAACTGGCACTGCCACTGCCACTGGTGCTGGTGCTGGCACTGGAAGCTACCAAATTCGAACGTGTTGCAGCTGCAGTTAACCCAAATTGCTTTTCCGCTGACCAGTTGAGCCGGGCATCGCCATCCAGCCCATAGATCACACTATAATGTTACTCAGAGTTCCAACAGCCTCCGGGCCCATCGCACGAATAACGTTTATCTCAGGTCTTTCAATCTGCGTCGGAATCAGAATTGGAGTCGGAGTCGGAGTCTCCGCTCCAATTTCTGTAGTCGTTTATTTTGTTTCGTCTTCTAATTTGCATTTACAAAAGTTTGCCAGCTTTGTTGCTTTGCGTCGCTTTGTTTGCCGCAAACTGCGGAATGACTGTTTTTTGTTGGTATCTTTTTTCTTAAGACCACTGCTGGAGGGTATCATTAGTTCGCTTAGAAGTTAAGCAACGATCAAAAGAAAATATCGTGAAATATTAATGTTTGTAATCGGCTTTTCTATGAATCTATTAAAACCAGACTTTAGAGAGACTTTTCTTGTATCATTTTTGAAGAGAAACCAAGAAACAAGAGTATCCAAAATTTCGACTCGATTGAGTCAAACTTTGCTGCTATATTTCTTTGGGGTCTTTTTTGGTTGCAGTTTTTCTGCCATCGCCTGTTCTTGTTGCAACATTTCAAGTTGGAAATTTTCAACCGCAAGCCAATGAAGCCACGTTACTTGTGCCTTATTGCAGCCTTTTGCGGTTGATCTTGTTTAGTTGCCGAAAACGCATTCAGCCAGAGCTGTTAACCCTTGTGTGAGCTACAACTTTTAATGCAACTTGTTAAAACCAGAACTGGCGATGCACTTCACAATCGTAGGTGATTAATAATTTAGAAATATTTTGTTTGGTTTAAGAGCTAATGATGGAAATGAACTGAGTGTATGGTACCTTATATATTAAGTAGTGATCGGGCATTCTAAAAAAATTCTTTAACTTATCTAACTGCATTTCCCATGGTACTGCCATAGGGGAAATACATATATCCTTATCTTGAAATGGATATTCGATGGCCAGCCGATCGCTGTGATGATCTCCAGCATTTAACTTTGGAAACTCTTCCACGATAAATTTAATTCTAATAAGCAGTAATGAAATAATTCAAAAGCATCACAGAATCTACTGCTCAGTATATCATTATTTCGTAATTGTTTACTTTCCGGTAAGAAGTTTATCCTAAGCTTCAATTCTTAATTATTAATTAAGTAAAGAGCTGCAGTTCTTTTAACGGCTAAACTGGTTTAAGAAGCGAAGGTGAGTATTACGCATGGCATTAAAAATAAGTAAGCGGACTTTGTCTCATAATAAAGTTACAAAAGTTTGTATTTTAAGAATCAATTTGAGGGGTTCATTGTGATTCATTCTGAGAGAGAAATAGAGAGAAAGGGGTCCTTTCTTACCATTGTGGCATGCGGCAGTGTTAATGCCTGATTTCAGTGCCTTTCAGCTTTCCGAAAGAGATGCCTTAGTGGGTCACGGTGGACCAGTTTGCAGTTTCGGCCAGTTTTCGGCCAGGAAGATATTTCATTTTGTTTCGTTGCATATCATTTGCGTTCCGTTTGCCTGCGACTCTTTCTCTTTTTTCTCTTTGCCTTTCTCTCAGAGTCTCTCGCTCTCTCTATATCTCTGGTTGAGGTGGTTTTCTGTCTGAATCGAGAATTTCCAAAGTTGTACAAATTGATATCCGTTATGCGCTGCAAGCGGTCAGGGCATCACAGCCTAAGCTCCATTGGATGCGTTCTGTACACGTCTGAGGAACGTGTCTGGACATATAATTGAGATACCCACACGGTCCCCCTGCCACTACCCGTACCCGTACCGATTCTAAGCTGATTTCTTATGCAAATTATGAGTGGAAATGCCTGATTTCCGCTGCCCCATTAGCATTGTCAATTTTTACGTTTACGATTCTCCCTGCCACAAAAGACTCCCTGCCACATTACTATTACTCGCTGTTGTAGTATAATCCGACAACCGCCCAGCTGCGATTGCCTCATCGTTACACATTTCTCGGGTATTACATGATGATATCCATCAGCTTCGTCTGGTTTGCTTTGGTGCTCTCTGCTCTGCTCTGCTGTGCTCTGCTGTGCTGTGCTCTACTCTGCTGTTGCTCCTCCTTGGGTTTGGTTTGCCTTGTCTCTGGCTTGCGTGCAAAAGTATTATAAAAAGCAGAGGGGCATGGCGAAATCGAATGCCAGATGCTCTGTTTGTAATGAGATACATTTTGAGATAGTTTCCATGAGATTAGTGGTTGTATAAACTCGGTTCAAGCTGCTTCATAATTGTTTAAGGTTCTTCAAGAGTATTTCTGGGTGAGGATTATCACTTGGATGATCGATTTGCTGTGCAGCGTTTGCTTTGCAGAGATTTAAATGAAGTTTGGCTTTAGTTTTGTTTAATCTATTACTTCAATTCATTTAGCTAAATTTACTTGCAACTTGCGATCTTTTTACTTGATCAATTGGTCACCTTTTATACCCTACTCTTTTGGGTTTAATTACTGGGACCTGCTGATCAACATGCCCCACAATACTTTAGAGTATCGTCTACAAAGAGCTTTGCCGCACATGCAACCAAGCATGAGGCACACATAGATAAATGACGCCACAGTTCGCGAATGCCCAAAATGCATTTTCCCAAGCAGTTGCAGGCAAATAAATCTCATAGTTTTCCAACTAAAGACACAGGCAGAGATGTCAACTTTGACATTCCAGTCTGTTGTCCGATTGAAAGATTCATAAAGAATTTCACAAAAAAAAAAAAAAAAAACATTTTGCACTGCTCCAATTTCCCAAATGTATCTGTATCTGTATCTATAGAGGATGATGTCAGACAGAGAAGGAGAGAGGAAGCATTATCTTGTATCTTTTACACTTTCTCGCGTTTATCTAGACCAAGTGTCGACAGATGAGTCCGAGGGCCGACTCTCTGGGAGGTAAAAACGGGTTCTCATCATGTGTGTGTGTGTGTGTGTGTGTGTTTGTGTGAATGGTGCGGTAAAGTTCCATTTCCACATACGAGGCGAAAAGAATGCTTTATGGCACCTGGTAATTGTGTGCAATAGCCGGGCAAAAAGGTGAGCTGGTAGGGCAAGGCGAGTGATTGCTTTAAAAACAGTTAGTTCCGATGCCAATAACCTGAAAACATAAATGGAAAAAAATACCAACTAAAGGTAAAGCAATGCGAGATACCACAATAAGACTGAATAATTATTAATATTTGGTATTTGTAGAGAGATACGAAACGAAGAAAAACGGTAGAGTGCATTCTAGCAGATCTTAAGATATTGCAGGAAAATAAATCAATTAAAAGACTGATTGAAAATGATATATGTGTGAGAGGAATGTAAAGTGTTGTATGGTAAAATTGATTGCAATTTTGCCTTGCAAAAGGTGAGGCCGTGCAAATGAAAGCGTAGCTAATGATCTCACTTTAAGCAGTTAGTTCCGATGCCAATAACCTCACCAAATGATTCAATGACCACCAAAGTGTGCGGCTGACGAATGTGACTGTATGTATTCTGTGTTTTTTCCTCGTAAATCTTAGCCGCTGTCCAGATAGAATAAAATAGATAGTGGTACACGTATCCGGAGGCAGGGGCTGCGATGACACCTTCCAAACTGGGTAGAATTACGTAGGTCCCAAGATAAAGCGATTTAGTTAGGGGAAAGATACCAACTTGCGGTGATATTTATTTATAATTGTCATATAATTGTGGCATGCACACAAAGCACCAAAAATAACACTTGACTCGAATTGGGGACACAGCAGACATTAGACCAAGTAGGGCAAACCCAGCACTGCCGACAGCTGGCTGGGCTTTTAATTGGATTGAATACTACTAGTAGTGCGCCGAAAGCATACCACCAGATACCACCTGGTACCACATACATGGATACTCACTCGTACAAAGTGTAAAAGCAAATAACAAATAGAAAACTCTACCACCCAGTTCTGTTTTCCATTCGTTCTCAGAGATCTCGGATCTGAGATGGATGTCAGATGCCACAGATAGCATAGCACCATAGAGGTGCAAAGCGGAAACAGTAAGCGAGTAATTTACGACTCGCAAAACTTCCTTTTGGCCCCCTTGTTTGGGCCGTTGGGCCGCAACAAGTGGCCAAGAACAAGATGACGGCAGCAATCAGCGCATCAGCACTTCAACACGTCAACCTCTAATCACATTAGCACAGTGGCCAACAAATTGCCATTAGAATGAGTGTGCACGATGGCCCCGGGGGCCCATAATTATGCGACCCATGCAAATGGCCATTGTCTTGGATCGGCCCGGCCTGACACGGAGAGACTCCGGAGGCATGGCATTCTCTGTCAGGGATCAGAGGTGTTCACAGCCCACAGCCCACAGCTTCTTGTGCTGCCAATGGGGCATTGCGCAAGATTTATGACGCCTCCAACTCTGTGGTGCTCGGTGCTCATCTCAGCTTCCGTTAACCATAGCTTTGGCTTTCAATCTGGGTCTAGGTCGTCGGTTGTCGGTCGTTGGTCGTTGGTCGTGTCGGTCGTTGCCTGTCAGACTGATGGCTCTACGGCCACATTCAGTGTTCAGTCAACCAGAAATTCTTTGCCATCTATTTCTGTTGCCTTTTGCGGTTTGTGTGTCGCCCATAGATTTTTCTATATATATGTGTGTGTGTATAGATTCATTTATATATACTTGTACTTTTTTTTTTTTGGGCCCGTCGTGCCATTAACATTAGAGAAAATTACAATTTGTCTGCCAAGTTGAGGGAGGAGGAAGACTCCCTCCACTGAAGGAAGACTCAATTAGACGAAACAGAACATACCCTCATCGAGGTTGATCACTCTATCATGAAAAGACAAATTAATGGTAGAGTGGATGCCAGCATACGATTGGAAGTAGGAAATGGGAAGATTGAATAGCAATGATACGATAGGGAAAGGGATGAAATTATGCCGGAATGGAAAACGATTCTAATATGATGGATCATAGAAGGGATCAAGGGAATATATAAACCTATATAGAGGAGAATCATTGGCTGAAAGCGAAAAGGAATTTATTATTTAATAGATGTATTTTAATTCAACTGCTTTGATAATATATCCTGTACTAAAAATATTTATAATTTGTATCATAGCATCGAAATCAGCGAAACTTTTCAGTTGATTTAGAGCATCATGTGTATTGCATTAACGTAACCCTTTTACCCTGTAGGGTATACCAATTGTGGCATCCGAAATTATCGTAAATTTGGGAACGGACCCTTTGCCGTGCCCTGTGCCGCCTGATCTCTCTCTCTCTCTCTGTGTCTCTCTTTGTCCGCCCTCTGTGAGTGCAACAGGGTCGATGTCGGCGTTGGTGTCTTTGCCACATTCGGAACTCGTTTCCGTCTACCTTGGCTTTGTTTCTATTCCTAAGTCTAATGCAATATACTGCTTGTATTTTCGATTTGAAAGCGTTTTAATGTAAGCTCATTAATGCGGCGGCGGCACCCACTACCCCGACACCCCGACACCCAACCCCCCCCACGCTGAGAGCACAAGCAAAAGCAAAAGCTAAAAGTGAGAGCAAGCTTTTTATAGCCAATTGATGGCTCTCTTGGGTCTGTTTACATTTTATAACGTAATCAGCTGTTTTAGCTTAGTGAGAGCATCTAGCAGTGTCAGTGAGAGCAGCGAGAGAGAGAGAGAGAGAGTAAGTAAAAGAGGAGAATGAGAGAGAGAGAGGGGATGGGATGTGTAAGTTGTACAGTTAAATGAGAGCAGAGGAGCAGAGCTTAGGCCTGGTCAGCCCCAGAGCTTGTCAATTGATTGACACAATAACAACAGCAACAACAGCAACAACAACAACAACAACAAGGTACTGTGCAATGTGCCATCACGTAGAAACGTCGTAAAGCAACAACTACTGAAGGAATTTTACGGGTTAACTGTATGTGTGTGTGTGCGTTTGTTGTTGCTGCCTCTGCCACTGCCACTGCCACTGCCACTCTGCTCTGTGTTGAAGCGCTCCGGCAGAGGTCCGCTGGTGCTGTTGGAGCTCCGCTGTTGGGGTCTCCCGTCAGTTGTTATCGGAACGTTGGCGCTGTCTCGTTGAAGCTTTAGACGGACGCGGACGCGCACGGTTGTCTTTTGCCTTTTTGGTGGGTTTGCTGCTTGGCTGCTTTTACCTCGCTGACTGCTTGCCTGCTGCCTGCTCTCGTGCGCGCGCTCATACTCTCTCCTCTGCACTGTGAAGCTCCCACGCGCGCTTCTTCCTCTCTCTCTCTCTCTCTCTCTGTGTCTTTTTTGACATCACGACTGGGCAGAATAAATCGTTATAGTTTTTGCATATAGAAATAATTCCAATAAAAGCTACAATAATCACTGAAATAATCTCCGTCGTTGTGTAGTGCATAAAAAGAAAATAAAAAGGAAAAGCAAAAACAAAAGCACAAGGAAAACCCCAAAGATACAGTGGTGCAACAACAAGAAGCTTTATTTATATATAGAAATCTGGTGTCTGTGCGGTTCTACGAGTGCGAGTGTGTGTGTGCCTCAAGTTCATGGTGTTTGTTTGGTTGTCAAAACAACAACAAAACTATCAAAATTTTACTTAAAATAAATTATTCGCTGGCTTTTGCTCTGAGAAGATCTTGCAGTCAGGTGTCTGCTTATCATAGAACCGAACCCCACTATGCCCCTCCCCAACATCTACCTCTGCTAGTTCTACAGCGCGCCAAACATGAGATACAGATACATGTCGAACAAGCACAAAACAGATATAAACAACAGCTCGTTTGCCGTTTGATTGCACTGTTGTTCAATTTGTATATCAGTGTGTACATCTCTATCGTTGTCGCTATCGTCGGCAGGAATCAGCAGCGGCAGCAGCAGAAACAGCGGCAGCTCTGATAAGAACACACTGATAAGCCATCTAATACCTCTTACTCTTCTTATCACACACTCTCTCTCTCTCTCTCTGTGTCTGCCTGGCTGCCTGTCTGCCTCTATCTCTCTTTAGTTTGTTGGGCGTCAGGTTTTTCGGTTTATCAGCGATTTGCCGGCGACCTTAAGCTATCATCAAATCGTTTTTTTTTTGCGACGTTTTATATGCCTTTCTTCCAGTCGTAGTCGCTTTTGCAGTTACAGTCCAAGTCCAAGTCCCACTTCCATCCGACACCCCACTTCCCAACATATCCCATTTCGCTATGGGAAAATACGCCATTGTCGATTGACTTTATCAAATATGCAAAGCCGCTGTAATTGCCATGCAAAAAACGATGCTGAAAATAAACGCGAGTGCATTTACTACAATATAATTGCCATCAACAAAATACATATCGTTTATATCATACATATTGTATATCTAATTATAATTGCATTTAATTTCAAGCGGAAATAAATCAGAGAGAAAATTCAACAAAACAAACACAATTAAACAATTAAGAAATATGAAAAATTTATACTGAAATAAAACTGAAATTATACAAAAACTTCCATAAAATCTTCCGCGCTGAGGCAGGAGAGTCGAGTGGGTAAGTTTTTCCCCATTCAATTCCACTAATTAATTAAGTGCTTTTATGGCTCAATTGTCTTTTATCGGAAGCTACATCTCCGGTTGCTTCCGAGAAATACGAGAAGTAAATATCCATATCCGTAACCCCGGCGGGGCCTTGGATACAGGGGTCCAAGGGCCAGCCCCCAGCCCACACGCAGCACGTAGAAAATCAATAAGCTTTGACTTTTGCCTTACTCCTGCCTCCTGAACTTTCCGACGTTTTTCATTAGCAACAGCTGATTGCACAAGCTGCTCCCACATCGCACCACACCGCCCTGCCTCCTGCTGGCAGCAGCAGCCCCCACCTACGTTCATTCGGCAAACGCTTAACCTTGGCGCGCCTTTTTCCACAGTGAGCCCAGCTTTGAGGGGACAATAATATATTAGGAAGTGTAACTAGGATTCTTTATCTATTTGTTATTTGTAACATTGTAACTTCGGCTGTTTTTTATTTGAGATGGGTTAGTGCATATTTATACACACAGTGAACACACCTTTAAGAGGGAACTGTAATGCGTTATAATCAACGTAAAACTTCATGGAAGAAGTGTGCAAATTTTAAATATATTCTCAATGAGGTATATGAGTAATATTTAGCCAGTTTTCGGTTTTCCAAACCTTAACCACAACTTGAACACACTTGTTAGGGACTTTGAGATTTATAATTTATAAATATAAGCTCATGAGCATTACCTAGAATTTACTGTGTTAGGCACCTTTAACCACATTTTAAAACCAACTAAAGTGGTAATTAAATATTTAAGTTAATATTTAACATGACCCTGGTTGATCTTTTTAACGGACATTTACTGTTGGGCATTTCACTCGAATTTTATTTCCAAAAATAGAAAATAATTAGTTATGTTTCCTGTAATTGTATTGTCTCTTTCATGGGGCAGTTTATTGTTTAGTAGAGTTTCCACTGCATCCAATGCTGATAAAAGATACAACAAAATACACTAATTGGATCAATTTCATTGGAGGTTTTCCATGTAACTAAAAGCGATACATTTCTATAAATCACAAATTGAAAGCCCAATCTATTATTCCCCGTTTGATGAATACCTTTTTGGATTGGGAGCATTCACTGTACTATCAAGTGCGTGTGTGTGTGTTTGAGTGAGTGGGTGGGTATGTCATTTTCCTACCCGTCTGTTGCATTGCATGCTCAAGTTGTTTGTTGCTGTTTGTGCCTTTGTGCGTTGTTGTTGTCTTGGCTTCCTGGCGCCTCATTAGTTTCCCACCCAGACTCGGGGGATTGTTTGCCAACGAACGTCACATTCATGAGATACTTGTGTGTGCACTCATCAGTCGCGCCCTTCCCCCCACTTTAGATGGTCTCTCAAGAGCCTGCATTTGCCACTCCATCATGTCAATCATAGTTGAAGTCCCCCCAGACTGCAGCAGATAGGAGCTTCTTCAATCATCAAATCAGGCCAAATGGAGGAACGAAAGGAACCGTTGTGCTTCAATAACAAAACCCAAACCCAATCGGAAATATAATCAGCGCTATTGCTTGTTTTGACAGTTGAAGGACATGCGCAGCATATGGATGTTCTCTCGTCTCTCTTCCTTGTTCTCTCAGCTGCACACTCTCCCACATTTCCACTTCTCTGTTTTTCTCTATCTCTCTCTCTCTCTCTATAAAAGCTCCACCACGTGACAGTTTTCCCGCTCAGCTGTCATCCAGCTGTACGTTGACTTTCAGTAAAATTCCCACATCCGCCATAAAACCCCTTAAAAGCTACGCAACGAAAGCGCTCCTAACACATCCTAAAGCTCTTCAGATCTGCTTCTCTAAGCTGCTAACTTTGGCCACTTGTTGATGTCATTTTTGAGTGGCGGCTGCTTCTCCGATTCTTTAGAAAGTTTCTGCTTTTTTTTTACAGCTAAGAATTTATGCAAATTATTCAAATGTTTAAAATATAAAATCTACAAGCCATTAAGAGATTTCGTGATTCTGCTGACTAAAATCTCAGACTGAGGAAAGAAAACACAGAACCCCAAGAACTGCTATCATTAAAGGGGTTTCCAAGCATATAATTTGTTGGGTTTTCCTCTGTGTTGAATACCGACGCGACTTCTTTTCGTTTACTTCACTTTACTTTACTTTCGCTCTGCGCCAAGTCGCTGAATCGCATTCTAAAGTGAAAGGAAGTTGAAGCTGAAGCTTGGAGATGCTTTCTAAACGATGGCTCCACTCAAGAGGAGGAGCTCTGCCACTCACAACCGGAATTGTGGATACAAATATGGAACAGTAGTGGCACCCACCCGTCGAAGCCACAACGAACGACCCACCAGCAGACATACATAATAGCATTCTATTTCAATTAGTGTAAAAACTGACCTATGCCATTTTCAGTACCATTATGCGCTCGCCTCAATGGCTGAAACATTAATCAGCACGTTTTCAGATCGCTTTTGTTTATGCGAGAGTACCATTCCATGCACAACTTCACACCCGCCAATGTCTATCCGTTGTAGTGCCGCCGGCGGCCGCCGGGACAGCCCCCAAAAGCAAACACAAACCGAACGTAAAGTACGTACCCCGCCTCCCACAAAGGCAATTTGCCCATAAATATTATACGAATACGAGTACATATACATATACTACATCCATACGTATGTACATTATATACATGTATGTATATTTCTTTGTCGTTTCTCTGCCGCATTGTTGCGGATTTCGATTTCAATTCCACTCATCGAGTTTCTGTCGTTTCCCTAATGGTTTTTTAATACGACATCCGAAAAAAACAAAACAAATAGCAGCTGAATATTATGGTTTTCTTTATTTATAAAAGTGCACGAGGCGGCGAGGAGCCGTGATCGTGTGGGAAATGTGGATTCTGTTACGCCCTTTGATTCGGTTATTGCGATGAATGGAAAGAAATGGAATGATTGGGGGAACATGATATCGCTAATACGATAATAATTGCCCAAAACTAAAAGGTTTTAACCGAATAAGCTTGAAATGAAAGTTGGAAAGCACATATTTGAAATTAAGTACATATATGTATATATGTACATAAATAAAATGTACATTTTCGGATATGAATACATTTTAGAGAAACACTCCCATATAATTTTTAGATTGTGGATTTCTCGACTTTTTGTTGATTTTCAGAGTGGCTCTTTTTCGGTTTGGTTAATTTTGATCAGAAATTTCTTCTAAAAGTTGGAACGTAAATGCTTGCATGACAATTTTAGTAAAGTTTTCAGTAAATTACACCAGTAAAATGAACAACTTTCAACGATTCATTTTGATCTAGTTTTCAGTTTCATTGCCATTTTCAGACGATTGTCACTCTGATACGAGTATTTCCGCAATCACTCCATAAAATAATATCTGACAACATGCTATCATAGAATTTGATGGCTTTTTTATTGCTATAATTATATTATGTATTCGTTTTTAAAGCCAATAAATAATATTGGATCACGCAATGCCTTCATCATATCTCATCGTTTTGCGGGGGATCTGTCATGCTATATCAAAAGTTTTGGATCAATCACATTTAATATTGTTTGCCAGCCATTTAATTGTATTCAATTTGAATGAGTTGTTGGCCAGCAGTTTATGATGTATGGAATGGTTGTAGAAAAATACAGCAGAGGCGGGAAGCTCTCTCTTCTTTTTACCGCTTGATGCGTCGTTAGCAGCACGCTATATAATATTTAAATGCTGACAAAAGTATCTGATACACGTACTCAAAATACGCACACACACACACACATACTCTATTATTATGGGCCATGCATCACGCGAATTATTAAATATTTATTGAACGTTAAATGTGGATTTTACAGTTAGTTTTCACCCACCTACCAACCGGTTTATTGGCCATTTTTTGTAAAAATTCATCAACGAGTGTTCGTACGAGTATTTCCTATTTTTTCGGATCCATTCTGTTTGACAAACTTATTTGCTTCAACAGTTTTTAATTACATAAAAAATAAATGACATTTATTATACAAAAAGCTGTAAATAAACTATTAAAACCTTAACCCGTATGCGCGGCCATAAAAATTGCTTAAATCGTAAAAAAATGGTTTTTTTGCTTTTCAAGAGTCAGAGGCTCTCCTAAGAATACATTTAATAATCACTTTTTGTCATGAAAAATTAATAATTGCCTATTTTATTTTATTTATTTTATCCACATATATTTTAATGGATTTTTTATGGCAGCACAACACATCTAAAGTTTCTATAAAGAAAAGAAGAAAGTTTTGCTTTTATTTATTATTTGCTTTGGGTTGCACGAGCTTTGACCAGATGGCGCTAAATGAGCTTAAAACTTGCTTAGAAACTTGAATCCTTTGAAAAGCTCAGCTGTAGGATTCTAAACATAGATTCCTTGCTCAATCTAAGGAATACGAAGTTCATTTGTTGTGGCATTTCCATGAAGAATTTAAAAGTACTTAAAGTGATAAAAATTGTTGATAAGAAATGTTAGCTCAGAAAAATTCCCCAGCCAAACAATTATTTGCAAAGCTTACTTTGACAAGTAAATAATATATTGGAATACTCTCAGGGGATTTTAAGAAGCTTCAGATAGTGTGGCAATTGTTTCTAGAAATGAAAAAATACACACAAATCATAAAGAGAGTGTTTCAATGATATACGGATCGGTCGAAATTTACCGATTATATTCGTGGAATGTATGTAATTTGTTAATAAGATTATAAAATCTGTTCCTTTAAGATAAATTAAAGTAAATTTGTTGAATGATGCGATCCTCAATATTGACATACATAAGCGAATATACGAGTATATTCGTTTCGAATGACACGAACAGAGGCCCTTAGGGATTTTGAACAATAAAAATCTCAAAAAGAACTGTGATAAAAGCTGCTAATTATCCATGTAAATTAATTATCGAATATAAATCGACCATGCAAATACGAGGACCTATGCAAATGCATTACAAAACTCTCACAGATGTCACGTTTTGGTCTGTCTATTCAATTTTTAGATTTATCTACAACGCCACAACCAAAAGACCCTTATTGTTTTGAGCCCCCCAACCCCACCGTATCCACATAAGTATCCATGGGTATTGTATGGGAAATACATCGCGTGGGTCCAAAACGTGCACGGCACAAACAATCACCAATCACCAGCCACAATGCTCGGACTCGCTGTATGTAGTTCCTATATACAAAAAAATGGACTGAAACACAAATCACCCACCGGCAAACATTCGGTGCAGCTGAAAAACTAACTGAAAATAAATTAAAGACAAAAAAAATTAAATGAAGTTGTGAGTTTCACAAGTGTCACGTTTTATGCAACATTCGCCTAGTTTTCGTTTTTAGTTTAATTTTAACTTTTTTCCAAAATAAATGTAGCTTTCGTTTTAATAACAAATTGCAGCAGCAGCAGCAGCAACAAATAAATCCGATTTCTCCTACAAAAATACGCTGCGGAAAAAAAAATCTGTTTACGGAGGCATCAGGAAATTAAATTTTGTCAATGTTTTAAAAAAGTCAGCGTAAAATTCGATACAAAATAAAATGTCGCGACATCAAAAATGAGAGGCAAAAAAAGAGTATTCAACAACCGAAAAAAAGAGCGAAACAAACAAACAAGAAACAATGCAAATAAAATGTAAACCGCAGGGGAACGTGCGATCGCAGAATTGCATTGAATTTCGAATGAGGCGATGACCAGAGAGCAGTAGAGAGCTGCGAAAAAATATGCTTTGGATGCAACGAAAAAAATAAGTTTTGGATTGGTGGAAATAGTGTTGGAAGTTCAAGAAATGATTCAGAAGAGTATGTGAAAGGGGCGTGAAAAGTTCTGGACACGAAACAAGCTAAAAAGCTGCATACATTAGTTACATTAGATAATACAAAACACACTAAAATATGTCACAACTTGTTCTGTTAAATGTTCAAAAGATTTAAATATATTTATAAACCCTAATGAGCTTTTACTATACCAATACGAAATGAAATACGTATTTTTCGCATTTCAAACGACCTCTCAATGAAGATAAACTTCATTACCCTTCCGAACCATATTATCTATAATTCACTAATTTATGATTTGCCACTTAAAACAGTGGAGGACTTCCCCGATGCTTGGGCTCCAAACAAACCCGTTTTCTTCTTTGCTTAAGTAGGTTTGGTTTGTTGTACTGTTTTATGGAGGCACGTAGCGGAGTGTAGAGTTCAAGTAAAAATAAATAAAAAAAGCTGAAATAAAAATATGTGTGTCAATGAAATTTTCGTGCATTTAAACTGCAGTTGCGGGGCTGTCTCATAAAATATCGGGACAGACCTCAGTCTGAAGTTTTTGCCCCCATCCGAGTGATTCACGAACTTGTTTAGTATTTCTCGTACGATCCATCGCCCCGAGGCAACCATTGACTTTGTTTGGAGCTGTGGCATGAGAGGAGTATCTATTCAATAATTAGTTTGTTCGTTTTTGCCAGACATAATTATGCGAGAAATACAGAAACAGAAACAAGTTTAACTTGTCGCAGGCCCATTTGATTGAGCTTAGAGCACACCCCAGTGGAAGTGACGTGCCTTGTTCTTCTGCTGCTGCTGCTGCTTTGTTCCCACCCCCCAAAACGGTGTTAAATATTTCAAATATTTCTCTCTGTATATCTCGGATTAGTATTCAGAGCATGATGCGTGTGGGGTTCGTTCTTGACAAGCAGGAAGCCGCCAGCACATGCCACACGAGCGCCTTTGAGCATTTTGTGAGAGATGCCACCTATTTTGTATGCCTAGACTGTTGTCAATGGCTGCAGTTACTGGTTGCTATCGTAGCTATAACTATAGCTCGTAGTAGTAGTCGCAGAGTACTGCCAGCATAGATTTATGTGTGGCTTTGATTGCCGAAGCGTCGGTTATGAAATGCACTGCGAGAGTAGAATAAGAAAGGGGAAACATTATACAATACTTAGAGTCATTTGAATGTAGAGAGTGTACTTTTAATGGGGGAAAAAAAAACTACATCAATTTGTTATACAATTTTAGAATAACTTAGGTGGTTAAGAATCAGATTAAAGAAGCCTATGAATATGAGCTCACAAGATACAAGACATATCTATATATATTTTTAGCTTAGATCCAAAGAAATGTGAACAAACCATCAATCTATTTGGGTTCGGAAGGTACAAAACAACCGACTGGTGTCTGGTTTGTTATTGTTATTTTACAGCAAAGATCAACGCTTAGTTTCTTTGTGCTTAGTTTCCCCATGTGCTCTACTTTTACCCTAATTAGACCTACATAAGTTTTCTATAATTTGTCATATCATTGAATATTTTCTAATCGGTCAGTGTTCTGATTTCCCTAAAGCATTCCCTGAACTGAACTGCATTCATCGTGCGATTCGATACATTCCAATACGGAGTATCATCCAATTCTTTCATTAACTGGCTATACAAAAATTCAGTTATTGTTATTATTTTTGTTGTTGTTTTTGTTGTTGTTGCTGTTACTGTCATCTGCTCGCCTTATTGGGAGTGCGTGATTAATCATAAATATAATTTTAATAGGCTTGCGCCTCAGGAAAAGTGAAAATCATTGTCCGATTTCGATGTGTCTGTCGATGTCTGTGTCTGTGTGTGTGTTGGGCTTGTCTGAGTGTGGGGCTTGGCAGCTTTAGCTAATGAAGCGCATTAAATGAAGCTTGAAGCGTATGAGTATCTTATAGATATTCTTGGCAAAGACTCTTGGCTGCTGACTGGCTGCTGGAGATGTGGCTGCCAGCCATTGTTGTTCTTGTGTGTTCGCCAGTGACACAGAACGACAGACAGACAGACAGACGACACACACACCCAGATACTCAGTCTGTCGGCGGAAAGTTTGGGGCTCTTCCGCAGTCCCTGGTCTTCGGTCTGCTTGCTGGAAAGGTTAATGAGTTATAAAACTTATGCCACTTACTTTGTTTAGTGTAAATGATACGCATTATTAAAATGTGCCTTAACATGTGTGTGTATATGCATATATAGTTTTTTGTGTGTGTGTGTCGTCTGTTCTTGTTTCATAAGTCTGTCGGATATTATTTGGTTCTACAAACACCGCCACAGTCATGATGATAGCATTTTCTGTTATGCCCAATGCTTCTCGTGGCGGCGTCTTTTGTTACGCTTTCCAGAACATGACTCTGAAAATTTTCGGCACAGCTTTCATTTTTCCCCGTTGTGGCAGCTTTCTCAGATCTCAGATGAATGAAGACATCTCTGAAGAAGAAATAAAAACAGAACTTAAATAGCATTTAAAGAGCAAAGCAAAGCAAAGCACAGCGAAATGGTAGCAGAATCTCAGAAGAGACCCCAAGGAAAGTGTGTCAAACCTTTTAGAAGAGTGACAGAAGGGGGAGAGGGAAACAGAACAATGCCTCAAAATGGGGGCCAACGGCCAACAAACGGGGCAAGTAGGCAGTCAGTCAGTCGGCAGCATTTAGGCAGCAGTCAAAAGGTTGCAAATACACAAAGCGTAACTGTGCGAGTAGATTCTTTTATTTGTGCCTCTCGGCGGCAGGTGAAAAGTGGGGAAAGAAAAGTGTAACCAAGGGGCAGTTTGTAATTAAATCTTATAGAAAGAACAAAAAAAATAAGCCAACTGAAATGTGGCTCTCTCTTCCGCACTGTTGATCTCTCCCTCGTGCTGCCTGCACTCTTTAGACCAGGTATTGCAACAACCATTGGCTTTGGCTATGCTTGAGTTGCTCTAACAGTTCTCTCTCTCTTTTGCTCTCTCTCTCTATATATATTATTACTTGATTTTTGTTTTTTTGGGAATGTACTTAAAAAGGCAACAGACCGTCGACCGCATCCCCCACAGACGAAAGCCGGAGAGCCCAAAGCCCAGAGACCGACCAGAACCAGAGCCCAACCTTAAAATATCCATTTAACCATCAGTGCAGCTGCAACCTTAAATGGTTGGGGGCATGAGGCATGGGGCGTGGCTAGTGCTTTAACCTCTGCCTGTCCGTGCCACCCCCTCTTAAGTGTATGTGTGGCAATATAAAGGGCAGACAGGGGGTTACCCTTGAGGTGGCACTTTATGCAGTTTCCAGTTTAATTCGAAGCTGGAGTTTCCTCATGAATAATTTACTTGTTAAGTGGCAGATACTCTACTCCATTTGATGAAGCTCAGCGCTTGGAATTTCCACTGCATAGCCAAAGAAAAAGATTCAATTTATAATTATATGCAAATTCTCTAAGAAAGAATACGATTTCGGATCAGTGGGTCAACTCTTTGACATTTGTTTACCTTTTCAAAGTATTTTAACCCTATTAGGTCTATTCTCTTTTTAATTGTTTAAACCTTTTCAGAGTATTCAAGTTTCATTATGGTTTTTTTTTATGCTAAATGCGTTTTGTCCCCCAAAAAAATATTCAATGAATTCAACCGCTCTCTGAACCCCAATCCGAAACCAAATCAACTCGTATTCCATTCTGTCTGCGAATTTTTTATTTTTAGTTTTAAGCATTTTTTCGGTTTTTATTTGATGGGGCGTTGATGTCGCGCTACAATGTTGACAGAAAATCAACCCGAACTGGGATCTAGATAAATGAAAATGAACAGACACTGGACTTAATTGAGTTTTTCGATGCTGTCTAGACCAATGGACTATAATTAGGATGTCAATAGAATATGTCAGCGCAAGAGTTAACTAGTCGGAGTAGTGGAAACTTTTAGCCAAAGATTGCTTATCTGCCAAATATTGCAGTACCTTCAAATGACCTATGATTATTCCGTGTCTGTCTGTGTCTGCTATTTGGGGCAATTGGCTATTTGAATTTCAAAAATCATTTAATAACCGCACATTGTGTGTATATTCATTTAAATTTAATTGGCTCTAAGTGAATGCAGAATTTAATTACGGCCAAGTACTGGATTTCAAAGTCAAAATCAAACTCAAATTACAGCATTATCCAGCAAATTTGTAAAGGTCTGTAAATGTATGGGTGAGCTTTGCCACATTGCAGCGCCAGAACGTACTCGACTACAAGTGCACTTTGTTAGTCCATGAGTCCCGGGTATGTGTGAAAGCTCTTAAAAAAACTGGCAATCCCTTTGTAAGGGTTTTCCCCCTGCAGCAGAATTGATGCTGCATACAAATATTTTTGTTTTACTAAAATAAAAGAATAAGATTTCTTTGAAATAGAATTTGAATTAGATTTCGAATTTAGTTTACAAATTAAATTTTATTCAGAGACAATATTGCCAGGGGGCTATAAATGGCCCTCGCAGTTCTCTCACTCGACACACAGATATGGCATATGCTGTATGTATGTACATACATATATTTCTATAGATATACCATGATACAACGTAAAGAAGAAAACTCTGATTATTTCGCATTGTGTTTAAGGGGCTTTGTTCAAGCGTGACGCGACAGAGAACGAGCGTTCAGTTCAGTTTTGCAGACAGAAAATTAATTTTTCAAATGCACTTTTTTTAATAGATATTTTATTGCAATTACAATTGCAAAAATACAACTAAAAATGCCGATTGGTTGCAAACTTCCGTTGCGGATTTTGCTTGAAAAAAAATCAACCAATTTTAGTGGCCTACAGAACGTCGATAAATGTTGGAAATACTCGTAAAGTGAAATATAAAAAAAACACTCGAAAACTGCAGTGCTCGAAACCAAAACCCCAAACACATGAGTGGAAGAGTGTGGAAGAGCAGCAGCAACAGCAGCAGAACTCGAAAGGCGAGCAGCAAAACTTTTTGCCGAGCTTCGATTCAATTCGATATTCGATTTGGCTATGGCAATGGCTATGGCTCTCTCTGGCCTCTTAGCCAATCCTCCACATGTGTTACGGCCCGGAGCAGGCTGTAAAATTAATTTCACGCACGGCCTCAAATCAACGCATCATGACTAAGTGAACATTTTATTTTATTTTTTTGTACTTTGTTGTGGTTTTTGGTTGAAGAATCCCATTGAAATGTTCAACGAGTGTTTGAAGTGATGTAATCCAAGGGGGGGAAGCTTATCTATAGGAAAATGCGAGCATAAAACATTTTTTGAAAAAAAAAATATGTGGGGGAAATCTGTACAAAACATAAATCCATTTATTGCAGAGAGGAACATTTTTGAACAGTTCTCTTAAAGTTGAGCACCCCTTCCCGTGCAGAGGGAGAAAATGTTTTGATATGTTCTGCTTCTAGGGTATGTTTCTGGCAGTTATATATAATTTTCAGAGTTTTTTTTCATAGCATGAATTCTATTGTTTTTGGAAGGACTCTTTTTTATCTGTTTTTGCGTCCGTCTTTCGCTTTTCAATGAAAGAAAAAAGAATACAAATTGGTTTAATTGAATTTATTTTAATTATTTTGTTTCTTGTTTTCCCTTTTCTTCATTTTCTTTTTGCTTATTTTGTAATATAATCAATTCAAAGATTTCTTTTCTTAATTATTTCCACTAAATCTGGGTTTTTTTTTTATTATTTTCAGTGCTTCTTCTCTTTATTTAAGTATATTTTTAAATTATGTATGATGTCCTAATCTGAAACCCGAATTCACTTTAAAAAAAGCCTTCCCATATTTAAATTGCTCGTTTTATTTTCGTTCGTTCCGTAGTTGAATTTTGATGTTGATGTATGGGATTTTAATCGAGTATTTGCTGCTGCCTCAAATTTGAAGCAAAACAAATTAAATTCAAAATTGAATTTTTGGTTATTGTGGTCAATGGAATATACCGAAAGAGATAGACAGATAGAAAGAGAGAAGGGAGTGGTTGGGTGAGAGGTTAGGTGATAAAACCAACACAATTGTTTACTTTTAATTATGAAACCGCGAAGGACAAACATGTCGGCAACACGGCAGAACAGGAGCAGAGATAGAGTTTCATTTTATTTTTGTCTTTCGATTCCTACCCAGTGCCGACGGGCATTATGATTATGACAGATTCAGAAATTTGCAACTTAATATAATATATTTATATAAAACTTAATATGTACATAATGAATATCGATATATATCGATATGTACATAGTTATCACATATAAATACTTAGCTGTAGGAGAGTTTGACTGTTAAATTGCTTGCCAAAGAATAATAATTCTGATGAGTAACTAAGCATCGACTACCGAAATGAAAAAAATATTCCCTTTTTGTTTTGTTTGTTTCTGCTTCTGGTTCTGCTGCTGTTTATCAATTTCCAATATTGACCTTTGCTTGTTTTGTTTTTGTTTTTGCATTTGTTTCTGTCTTTGCGCTTTGCTCCTCTTTCATTTGTTGTTTTTTTGTTTTGTTTTATTTATTGCTACATTAAATATACACAGTGCGAGCGTAGACATGACGGATCGTGTCGGTGTTCGGAGAAGGGAGACCCCCTGCCTACCTAGTATTGTCTTTGTGTTTGCTTTTGTGGTTTCTTGCTCTTCGCACCTTCGCAGGTGTCTCTGGGCAGCCACCTAGCGGGACTCTGGCACCATCTGAGTTGAGTGGGAGAGGGACGCAGCTAGAGAGGGATTGAGAGGCAGAGAGAGCGACACAGACAGATGGGGGAAAACACACACAAATATTTGTGCAATTGCCAGGTGACAATTTTTTGGTTTCTCGTTGTCTCGGCATTCCCTATGTCTTTCTCTTATACTCTTTTTTCCACTTGATATATATTTACATATAGGTAAAAATACTGAAAAGAGTTCAAGGGATTAATTCTTTATTTAATTATATTGAAATAATTCAACCACATTTAATCAGTCGAGCTTAGCATGAAACTAATATTTCCTTACCCAGCTAAGCAGCTACATTTTATAGTTACAGGGTATCAAGAGAACCACTTTGCATCTGGGTCAGCTTTTATTCTATTTTTGTTCTGTTTATGCCGAAAATAAACAATTGCCATAATGTTGTCAATTGAATTTGGAGCGTCGTTTTCAATTCTCAGACAAACTGCACAGACTCTGCTCCCTATAAAAGAAACCCCTCTGGGTCCCGCTCTGTTCTAATTAAATTAAAGCGCAGAATTCAGTACACAGTATGCAAGTCTACATACAATATACATATGTACATATGTATATATATTTACAGATATTTATTTTGTCTGATTGATTCATTCCGAGGAAGTTTTAGAGACATCCGGTTCCGATAAGCGAACTGTGGGCAGGGGCAGGCGCACTTAACCCAATTAGTCGGGACAAAAGGCGATAATATAATTGCATTAAATTGAATTTCATTTGCGCTGACAATGAAAGCCAAAAGCGGACGGATGCAAAAACAGCCAACTGACTAATCATTAAGTTTGAAATTAGCCAAGTATTGGTTGCTGTTGTTGTTTGTTGCTCTTTCAATTTCCTTTACTTATGGAAGCCATGGAAAATGTGCTGTTGTGTTCTGCTTTTGCTTTCTAATGACTTGCAATTCAATGAAAGTTCAATTAACGTGTTTCACCGAGCGAAAGTTTCGCGTAAAACGATGGATAGAATCAATAAAAACGAAAGACAGACAGACAGGAGAAGTACACACATAAGTACATCGATTTCGTTTCACTTAAGGGTCTGTGACATTTTCTATTCATTTTTGTCGAAACGAATGTGTCCGTTGGCTTATGGCAAATATATGGAAAACCACGAATGGGTCCGAATGTGCTTCAGTGGAACAGGGTGCAAATAACTATATCTTATCGCTCAGATATATAAGCTTTATGGGTGGCATAGGAAAAAACCCATCTCTTAGGATATAGAAAACTGTTTCTCTACCAAACTGCCCTTCCATTCTACCCTTTCATTTCATTCTATCCAATTCATTTTCTCTCCTCCTTTTTGAACATTCACTTTGTTTTCCTCTCTTTTCCTTTGCCAGCAATAAAATTGAACATAAACCGATGCTTTTGGGTCCTCATTAACATTATTTGGCCCCGCGGCGGCAGCAGCAACTCGTGAATGCCCCTATAAAGGATGATGATGCCCCCAACAGGGATAAAATACTCGTCCGAAAAAAATCTCCATTCAAAGTTACTGCAATTTCAATCCGGGTTTGATTGAATTCATTAAAAGCACTGCACACTGCCACACACTCTCAGCGCTTGATTTTTATTCATTTTTTTTGGATATTTTACTTTTGGCTTTGCTGACACTTAAACAATTAAAATAGGATTGTTGCGGGTCAGAGTTGGGTTGGGTCGAGTTCCTGCTGTGACAGACATTGCAATTTCGGATCTGTACAAAACAAAAATAAAAGTGCAGATACAACCAGATACATATGGTATGATTGTATTTAAAATGTAGCCATCCCTTGTCTCTCCGTTTTACTGTCTGTCTCTCTCTCTCTGTCGTGTGTGCGGATTTGGTTTGCAGATTGTATTTTGTTTTTTAAATTGGTTTATCCGTTGTTATTGCTCAAATTTTTATTTAATTTTTTCCCCTTTATTTTTGCTGTGTGTGCGCAAAAAAATGAAATTGTTTGCCGCTTTTGATGGTTGTCACACGCCGCGTATGAGTGATATGCAAATTAATTTTTAATGGAGATTATTAGAGGAGCAGAACTAGACCCTAAGTAAATAGATGTATTACGTTATTATGGCTGTTCATTTCACTAAAGAGACAGACAGCTCAGGTATAACAAATTGTTTCGTGAAAAAGGGAATATATGTACGAGTAGTACACTTTTGATTATGATTTTCTGACCTTTCTTGATTGATAAATTAATATACCATAAAGTTTTTATATAATGATGAACCACTTCTCAAACTTTAGCCATAAGCCTAAGCCAGGAATCTGATGGAATGGAAAACATTTTCCCATCTCTAAGGGACTCTATCTGAGTTTCTGGTTACAATTCATTTTTAATTGGCACAAGTTAAGGCAAATTCATCATTATTATAAAGCCAGACACCCCGTGTGTGTGTGTGTGTGTGTGTGTGTGTGTGTGGACTTTTAAAAGAAAATATTAAGTTTCACCATGAAACACGCAGAGAGAAACTTCCCAAGAAGGTCCCCCACTTTGCAAAAGTGTTTCAATTTATCAATTTATTCCTGCTGCTTCCCGAAGGTCGCATCGGAGGGGGTTCAAGCGAGTGCAATGTATCAACGCAAAAGGAGGGAAAAGTTTATTTAGCCTTAGTTTTCTCTTCGAATAATATTTGAATTTGAATATACTATGTACCCGTACATTTTGTGCAATTTTGTATTCGTGAGCAGAGCCCTTCCCTTGAGTGCCAGAGATCCCAGTGGCGGTTTCTCGCCCCTCGAAACAATTTCTCGAATGTAATCAATTTGTTGTCGTTGTCGCTTGTCGCTGGATGTTTGGCTTGTTGCTATAGAAATGTGGCGGATGTTAATAATAAAATTTAATTAAAGTGAAAACAAAGTCAACGCATAAAGAGATTACAATAAACTGCTGCTTGATGGCAAACAACTGGGAAAATGCGATCGAATCCAATGAGTAAAAAGCTGAGTAAAATAGCGGATAAAACAAATTGAAAAATTATTGATAGTCATATTAATTTGTGCATAACTCTCTTCTCAAGTGCGGCATTTAATTGATTAATAATATGTTTTTTATGTTGCGCGCAACTGTTTGTTTATTTTATTTTTTATTATTGATGAACACATTTTTCTGTAATGTGACTCGTTTGTTTTTTTCATCTGCTTTATCGTTAAATGCAAAACAATTCAGTGTTGAATGGCTTTGTGGCATGGGGCATGTGGCATGGGTCAGGAGACGCAGCAATAGATAAAGCCATTTGCATGACAACTTTTTCCTTTTGTTGCTCTTTGTTGGCACTTAAATATTTTAATTAATGAATTTGTTATCGCTTATCGTCATGGTGACAGCAATTGTTGGCTTTGTGGCCCCGCCCTCTGCCATTATGGATGGCCTTCTCTCTCTCTCTCTCTCTTTCGCTCTCTTTGGGCCATCTAATTGTTTGTGTTACCAATGTGGCACCCTTTGTTGTGGCTGTTGTGGCAATTGTCTGTCAAAAGATTGACAAGTCACGCGAATGGGCAGATGTGACAGAGCGCGCACCATGGATATAGGTTAATACTTACTTTACTTTCTTAATGCCCGCCCCGGCTTTTGATATTTGCCCTGGCTAATGGAGAAGAATGGCATGATGTGATGCCAGGTGTGATATGGAATAACAGTTGACAAAGGATAATAAGTGACTTCGCTTTCTCTGCATAGAGGAATGCAATTTGTTGAACGGACAGTTTTTGGATTGTTAAAGATTAGCTATCATTTATGTAATGGAAGCGGTAATGGTTGGTTTGGTTTTTAATGGTTCATTGGCATTCCCTGTACAAAATAGCCCACAAGTGAACGGCTGCTTTCGTTTTAAATGCCACAAAGAATCGCCATTTGGCACAAGAGATTTCCATATACATATTTGGATGAGGTTTAGATGAAATTACGAAGGTTAAATGGGAGTAGGACTCAGTTTCCTAAGTACGCTTGTATTATGATTAATTCACATCATCAAAATCCAAAAATGTGCTCTCTGTACTTTGGCCAGATTTAAGGGCAATCTCTTTAAGCTGGCGGGAGACAGACCCTCCCGGAGTGCAGGTGTCGCATGTCAAGGGGCAGTGGAAGTGGAGCCATTTGTTCAGCAACAGCATCTGTGGTAATCCAAATATTAGCTGCGGTCTCCTAGGCCTTCTACTCATTATTTTTTATGGCATTTTAATTACTTAATTAAACAATTAACCAGGCGGTGCACCATGATAGTTCAATTATGTAAGCAGCGAGAGTGGAGCAGAGCAGCCCGCCGCCAAGATGCCAACAATTAAAAGTTCATTAATGCGAGAAGCTGCACGATGATGGCAGATGGGAGACGCTTAGAAGCGGGAGCGGGAGGCAGTGTGGTGTTGCAGCTGGGGCAAGCGTTGCATACAAAGAGCCAAAGTTGTTTTTGCCTTTTCCGCAAACGGCTTGGGAGCAACAAAGAATCTAATTGTATATCAAGTGCAAGTGCAATTGCACAAGTGTGGTAAAAGGGGGGGTGGGAAAATCGGAAGGGGTTGGGGAATCTGCCTCATGCACCAGTGCGTCACACCTCCTCACACACACACACACTATCAAAGTTGTGGGCGATACTTGTAAACTAATTCAATTAACGTCTAAGCAGCTTAACATCATCAAGTGACCCAGTCTCTGTTGCCCCATGCCACCCGTTGCCCCCATTGCCCGGTTATGCTGTATTGCATTCTGAACCCTCCCTCAGCCTCTCCCTCTTTAACCCTCTCTTAAGCCCCTGTTGAAAGAGTGACCCACAACTAAATGTTTGCTGAAATTTAATATTCTGTAAATTACGAGCTTAGGACACACGCAACTCAGACGGCACTTAACAATTTGCACACACTGTGCATCTCACAGCTCTTTATTGAAAATTATGCAATTCCCAATGCCCAATGGAAAACCGGTTCAAGCTAAATAAACATGGATATAACAAGGGAGAATACTACAGTCGATATTACGAGTAGAGGATATGCGCTATTGGGAAGAGAAGGAGTAGAAATAAAAGAATGAACCTTATTTAGCTAATGATATTCATTCAATCTTTCTGTTTATACGTACTTGAATATACCTATTTGATATACTCTTTTCTTATTCACCAAACACGGGTTATAACAAATCAAAAATCCAAATCTCAGACAGCTAGTCGCAGTTGCTGACTGAGAGACAAGTGCAATAAACTGGTTTTTGGCGTTTCTCAAAAGCTCATTCGTAGGCGGAAGTGTGCGGTACAAAAATAAAACACAAAACACATTAAAAAATCTTAAAAAAAAACCAAAAGTGGGTTAAGCAGTTAATTATATCGCACTTGACATTTGCATATTAATCAGGTTTACAATTTCCTCACTCCCTTTACAGACAATTCCCAGAAGATACATTTGTGTGTACCATTGGAAGAAGACCTTAAGGTGAGTTATGCTGGGAATTCTTTGCTGATCTTATCAAAAAGAGTAGACATCCGTTGGCTGTAGCTTTCTGCAGTTTGGATGTTGATAATCTTTCCGTAGCTATTTATTTGCACTAAGAATTTACACAATCAATGTTTAATCAACAACTATCTGATAATGGGCAGGTGGGTATGAGCCAAAGGCTCGTTATAGCCTGGTCATGTGCCTGGATTCGCTAACACGGCTAACCATTTGTCGGGGTCACACTTCCCAAACGGCCAATGGCTGCCAGCGTCAATGTCAACTGCGGCTTTGGCATGTCACTGCCAAATTCATATACAAAATATTTTATTTCTCGTTGAAAACCACAAAAAGAGGCATGTAAATAACCCCACCCAAAAGAAAATAAAAACCCATTCGTTTTCACATCTCAAATGCAAATATCAACAGCCGTATCGTATTGGTGGTTAAATATTTACCAAAATATAATAACAATAACCAAAATTTGAGTATTTCGAGAGGTCTCCGAGAGGCTCAGAAGCAAACAAATGTTGGATTTATGTCTGAAATTCCAAATGAAATAAAAAAGCTGTGCTAATTTTGTGAATTAACAACAAAGTAGCCGAAAATTGGACAAGTACAGTGTGTTTTTTTGGGTTGAAAAAATTGGTATCATTCTTTTTTGAGATGAATTATGGGGTAAGGGGAATGTATCAGTTTTTGTTTTGATAAAAGATAAGAGGATTAAAGGATTAACTTAAAGGGGGGCGATTTAATTTGACAAAAACGAATGCGGCAAAAACCTATTTGTACAACAGATAGACGTATGCACTCTCTGAGCAATTGTTGAGGGGAATGGTCGTATAAAATAAACTGTAGAATTTAAAAATTGTATGGAGACTCTTGAAATATTATAAAGGTGACGAACCGAGCAGAAAAGCTGGGGAATTGCTCAAAGCAGCACTATTTTTTTTAAATCATTTTCATCTGCAACGCCTTGCTAACAGAGCATCTAACTTATCCCACAGCTAATTCAATATTACCCCATGCAAAAAGACGCGATTTCGCGACTAAAAATTATATGATATTTGATGTATTGATATTATGAAATTTGGTTTTTTTTTTAGTGTGAATTGATTCTGGCCTGTAACCGGGGCACACTGTTTAACCAGAAATATTCATTAACAAATGCTGGCGTTTAATTTGTGCATAAATTTATTTAGCACGAACGCTAAATAATTCGCTGGGTTGGCTCGCGCTGTCAATTGCTTAATATTTGCCTTATAAATACGAAATATATGAAATATATTGTGCGAATTGTATGTGATATGTGTGTGTTTCGTAACTAAACAAAAGCTGTCGTAAATTGGGTTCAATTTTGTAGGAATATCCTATGGGTGTACGAGTATATGCCCCCAAAATAAATGTGGATCGTGCATAATCAATGACACATTTGTGTCAACACGAGCCGCAAATAAACATGGTCTCTGTTTGCCTGTTTGCCATAAGAGTATTCCATCCATCCATCTAGCAGGAGGGCCAAGAGCCATGCAAATATTTGCCAATGGCTTACGGCCTAACCGGATACTGGACGATGGACGATTCAATACACCTCCCCCACCACCACACGCTGTCTCTCTCACTCTCTGTCTCTCTCTCTGTCTTTGAATCATTGTTATCTAATCCATCGCCAACTACGCGTCGCGAAGCCATAATCTTGCAGATAAGGCTATCTGTCGGATATGCAGATATGTACATTTTTATTGGGGGAATCTATTCTTGTGCAGTGAGATGTTTTTACTTTGAGAGTTGTCTTTGTTTTGGGATCTTCTTGGAATTATAATCAAGGGAAGGAACCACTAGGAATCCAGTATAAGATGATTCGATTCTGTCACAGAATTCAAGGAATTTCTTTCAATTTCTGTTTGAAAATATATTTAAAATGAGCTTAGGCTTAAAACCATTCTGTGAGATATTCTTTGCATCAAGAATCTGTCTACCTGTTCTACCTTGTGTTTTCTCTGGATATTTCCCATTCCCTTTGAACCATTTTGCACTAGTTGATATACCAATCACACGCAGTGTTTACACTTGACAGCCTATCCAACCGAATCATCTATTGAAGATAATCCATTCGCTGGCCAGTAATTAAACCCACAAATGAGCAAACTAAAACAAAACAAAAAACCCACAAAAATAATTCGTTTTAAGTGCAGATACAATTAATTAAAGCTCTTCGATGCCCAATAGAATTTCATAAACGAAACCAAATAATCAGCAGGCAAAACGAATAAATATTTGCATTCTGATCTGATATGTGGATTCCATTGCGTATACGCAGTGTCAGCTCTGCAGGCAGTCAGGGTAAGGGGGAAACATTCGAAATTGCATTTGCAATGCTGTAAATGTTGTTAATTATTATGCATATTTGACCCAAATAACAGAGCGATAGTCACACTGGGGGGTGGGAATATGTCAGAAAGGAAGTTGCCAATTATGAGAGTGCCACCAATACAATGAAGTTTTTGGCAACACTTGCCACGGGCCCCCCATTGTCAGTCCATCTATTCAGCTGATTTATGCATCTCTCAGCACACAGACAGACAAACAGACTCTCTCATTATTGTTTGTGAATGCGTTTATCTGTGTGTGCTGCTGGATTTGCGTTTGTTTACATTACTGGAATTTCTATTGCAGTTCTCGTGGGGGCTTCCGGGCTTATTCAAATTTTCCAAAATACTTAAAACATGCCCCACAATTGACACGCTCTTTGGCTCCTCGCTGCGTGTGTTATCGCACCCGCAGTCTCACGCGTTTGTGGCAGGCAAACATCTCTTCCTCTCTGCCCCATTGCTACGCCTGTAACACTTACCCCTCTATACCAATACACCTCGTGTGTCTGTGTGTGTGGCAAGAAACTTTTAGCGTTTGTCGAAAATTGAAAACGTGTGCAAGAAAACTAATTTGATGAGGAAATAACCAGAGCCGCATAAGCAAAAAATACACATGCCAAAAAAAAAAACAAACAAACTTTCGCGTGTGGAACATTTAATACGTGTAAATATATTCTGGCAAATATTATTAGAATTTTCGAACTATCCTCTGAAACCTTATAAAAAGAGCTAAGCTCAGATTGCTAGGAGTATCTATGGATCCACTTAGTTTCTAGTCTGCCTGTTCCACTGGGGCATCTGCGGTTGGGGGTATTTCGTCGAATGTTCTCCTCTTGTTTTATGTTTTATGTTTTCTGGTTTCTTTTCATTTCCTTATTTAAGTAATTATTACATTAGATGTGATTTGCAAAGTTTTGTGTGTGCTTTTGTGCTGCAGTGATTTTTGGGCTCCAATATGTTTTTGCCGTCGCTGATTGCCTCTACAGTCGACTGTAGATTCTGTTTATGCAAATGTTACGTGCGGATTCGGGCCTGAGAAATGTTGTGCCTACAAAAAAAAATTAAAAACCCCGCAAAGTTATGCAAATGAACTTTTGTGCTTGGCTGACCTTTGGGGGCCGGGGCCCAATAACAACGGTTTCAGCAGCAGCAGCAGCAGCTCTAGAAACAGCAACGTAATTAAGCCATTTGCCTTGCGCCCCGACACTCGCAATTAGCAGTGAGTTTTCTTCTTTAGTCAACCTCCGTGTCCCTCGCCCTGTCCCAAAAACGAATGAAAACGAAGGTGTCAACGTGTTTGTCTGCCTCTTGCTGAAAAAACTTTGGGGGGGAAAACAGAAAAACATACCGTACAAAAAATGAACACCAAAAAACATTAAAAAGCTTTGGAAATATGCAAATTTTTGCGACTCGACATTGAAACGTGGCCATAATTGGGCCAAAAGTCAGAGGCAAAGTTTTGTTGGGGTTAGAGGCTTTGTCTTACAGCAGATTTTTGGCTTGAACCTCCGCCACGATAACCCTTCTGTTGCCATATAATTAGCTTCCGACATTGGTTGCATTTCTTGTTGGTCAAAAGTTTTCTTGGAGTTTGGTGGATGAGGGAAATCCCTTTGTTGGCGAAAAAGAAGTTGGTTTTTGGCAAACTGAATATTTGATTGGATATTTTTTTGAGGAGGAAATTGGAAAAACGACAAAGGAGTTGGAATATGTATTTCCTGTTGCAGATGGAAATAGCTTTAATTCTGCTAAAAATTCCCTTTTCCAAGAGAACTTTAAAAGCCTTCAATTTTTGTTCTTCTTTTGGGCCCACCAATTATCTGCGAAATTGAGTACAAAATGTTCCACTTTGTTACTGTGACTCTGACATGGGGCTCCAGTGTCATCCCAGGGAAGCAATTTGCGTCTTGAACACTTTACAAGTTGGGTTGTCAGGACACAAGTTACTTGATGTTGTGGAGAAGGAGCCCTAGAAGAAAACACCAGCCCCAGTCGTATCCCTATACCCAAACCTAAACACCCAGACCACTTGTGTGCCTGTGTGTGTGTGTGTGCTTAGAACCTTTTAAATCTGTGCAGATACAAACGCACACAACGGAAAATACATAAACTGTCATAAAGTAGCAATAATAATCCTTGAGCCTATGTCGAGAACGTTTTACTGAATTTTTATTGACTCGAAAAAGAAGGCCAGGCGGTCGGACAGTGTTGAGGCGTAAAGGACATTCCAGGCATACAGGCAGCCGGGCGAACCTCTTCAGTTGTCAGGCGGACAATAAGAAAGGATGGGCAGGAGCAGACAACAGCAGGGATGGGCCAGAGCGAGGACAATGGCTTTGGGGCCAATAAAAAGTCGTCATCATAATTTCCTTCAGCTTGACACATAAGTGCGGGTGGGAGGTGTGTTCTTCTAGCAAAAGAAAATAAGCGTCAGAGGTAACTAAATTCGGCTGTTGAACGATGCCTTTGTCACCGATGGTTAATTTTGAGTAAAATTAAACTCTGTTGGTTTTTGTATGTATGACACAATGCGGCCATAGAATTACGTTGGGTGAAATTTTAGAAATCCCCTAAAATTTACGCAAAGGACTTTTCCATTGAGAATTGGTTTTATTTCAAAATATTGTCGATGAGAAACGTATCGTGCCAGAGCAGCTTCAAACACTACCCAACCAAAACCAAAGAAACTGTTGAGGCAACTGTAAGAGAGCTTTACAAATAAAGGGCCATAAATGGCCCGCTGTTTCATGAACATAATTCGCACATTTTGGGCCCAGTTAATGGGCGTGGCAATCATTCGACCAAAGCAACAGTAAAGTTGCAAACTCGCGAGGCGGCCTACCATTCGCTGTGTCACTTGAGGCGTATGCTTAATTATTTGCTCGCCTGCGGTTCGCTTCGCTTAGGTTCGGTTTAGTTCGGTTTTCTTTTGTCATCATCATCATCATCATATTTTCGGGAGAGTGGACTCCTCAAGTGTTGATTTTTATTGTTGGCAAAATTATTTTTTAATTAAATTTTTACGACACGCGCACCCACAAAACCAGCAAACAAAATAATAAAAAAAACAGCAACAGGCAATAGGAAACGGACACAAACTTGTATCTTGCGGATGTCCCACGCGGAACTTCTGAATTTTTGCTAATTTTTTTGTTTTTTTGGTCGAATTGTTTTGTGGGGCAGTTTTCAGCAGGACACTCTGTCTGCTGCGGGCTTTGCGTGTTTTCTGCATTTCCCTGCAGACTGCCACAAAACACAAGTCTGCAAAAGTGCCGAAAGGGGCCGAGAGTCAAACCCTCACACCCGGCTGTAAATACATTTGAACCCTTTTTTTTTGGTCTCAGAGTCTCTGCTCTCGGAGTCTTTTCCAATTTGGTTTTTTGTGCTCCTTCAAAAGGTTTTCCTGCCAGCCATGTGGGCGTGTAAAATACGCTCAAAACGGACACACGCACATTGTTAGAGACGTGGCAGAGTGTCCTTGGAGTACTTTAGCTGTTGAGTATCTTAAAAAGCGATACAATTATTTCAAGTGTTTTTTTTGCAAATTGGCAAAGAGATTCTTGAAAGGCTGTAAAGAAAGATAAAAGAGAACCATTAAATTATGAATATTTTTAACAAGAAAGCAAAGTATTAGTGGAGCTAAAGTTCTAAATGAGAGAGAAACAGAACACTCTGAACACTGTTCTTTAAGAGTTTTTCTTAGTTCTGGTAAAGGACTCGAGCTTCTCGTAGTTGAGAGCATTAACTATTCGATGCATCCTACCACATGAAATTTACAATTCGGTTTGTTTCTTTTTTTCTTTTATGGAATTTCTGATAGTTTTTCAGAGCTGAAACGAACTGGAACTGAATCGGTGCGAGCATTTCAGGGCCGTGCCTTTTATTGCTTGGTTCTTTTTCTTTTGACGCTTTCCCCGCTTTGGATCCATTTTCCTGCTCTCCTGCCGCTTGACTACTTTTCTGTTTCACACACACAATTCCAGAATTTCCCTTCGAGTTCTCTTCCCTTTTGTATCTGTAGGATATGTGTATGTGTATTCCGTTTGGCGAGTTTTGGGTTACTTTGAGGTCACAATGTGTAAGACCTGTGCGTCTGTGTATGTAGAGGGAATGTACATACATACTCGTATGTAGGCGTCTCCACAGAACGCACAAATAGAAATAAATTCTGCAATAATGTTTGTCCACTCCATGACACACCCATTAGAGCGTTAGCATATTCCCATATCCTCAATATCCTATAGCCTCTATCCTCCATCCTCTGTGTGTGCTTGTGTGTCTGGTCAGAGCGATTGAAGGAGCTTCTGAGGGTCCGTCCTTTTGTCCATTTTGGAGTCCACTCTATGCTATGTCTTCGGACCAATTCAATGGAAATAATCGAATTTTGTATACATTACATTGACATACAGAAAATTATGCAAATTGAAATTCAATTGATTGGAAAATGCGATGTTTTTGTGGCACTCCCTCGCCCACTAGGGAGGGACAACGCCTCCAAACTAATGCCTTCCATATGTCTTCCCATTATGGCATATGAATTTGAATTTGAATGGGGGGTGGAATGGCGAATGGGAATAAGAATGCCTCCTCTCCTATGAATGTTGAATATGTCAATTTTGACCAGGAATTATATCAGCAAAGCGGCAAAAATCTGTTTGTAGGCTTTATTCATTATTCATGGGTGCGTCCGATCCGATCCGACCCGACCCAAGTACCCTCCTCGACATAACTATATATACGTAATGAACTACGTTTAGTGTGCTGATGGATTACATTTCAAATGTCCTCTGTCCCCTGTCGCCTGCCGACTGTCTCTGGTTTGTTTGGAAAATTGGTTTATGGACTTTCGGCTTTCGGCCTTCTTAAATCATTTTAATGACTCAAATAAACCGGGCATTTGGGTGTATGAGCGATAGAGGTTTGGGGGCTTGGGGTTGGTCTTTGGGGCAGATGGAAAGAGACCGAAAAACCGCACTTGACAAACATTTCATTAATTTTTCCAACGCTCTCCTTTGAAGTTCAAATAAAGCTCGGTTCTAAAGCTTAATGAAAGGGATGTGCCTCACATAGATCGTTTATGCGTGAGTCATGTACGTGAACAGTAATTACTATGAATATTACTATGTGAATTAAAGAAGCTTATGCCGGAAATTTAAATGTTTATATAATGTAAAAGAAACTCCAATTCCAGTGTAGTGGCAGTGTAATGGTAGTTTTAGAATTTAGATTATACACCACTTAATTATTATAATCCAGAATAATATAGCTCTTCTTGACTATTGGTATTATGACATTTAAACTTTTCCCTTTTGGTAATTTACAGCCAATTGTTGAGTTTTGTACATTTGCATACTTAGAGCCAATTTCAATTTCGGTGCCCAGGCCAATCTTTGGCCCAACAAAATTTGCATAAGCAATCCCATGGCTGCCATTAGAAGTCACATCAGATATCGCATTAATTATCCGCATAAACCTTTTGCGAATCCCTTTGCTTTATCCCTTTTTTTTTACCCCCGCTTGGCTTCAAAGGGATTAACGCTGGTCGCCCGTACTACCCTGTGCTCGGGTGTAAGCCAAAATAATTAGTGGGCCACAGAGAGCGGGCGCGCAAACCTAATGGTCAATGGAATCCTCCTCAAATCCTTCGCCTGGCAGTGCAAATACAACCCGAAAACCAGGACGGAAAAAAGGCGAAATTTGTTGGGCAAATATTTGCGTGAGGGCGCCACTCGAAACGGAGTGAAAATACTCCACTCCGATGTACCGGTGAACCATTAATTTCAATTAATTTGATTTATGCCGGAACCGAAACTGGAAGCCGCCTCCAAATAGATTTTTCACTTGTTTGTTCCCTACACCCCCACACACCCCCCCCGACAGCCTTTTCATTAATTGTTTGGCGTTTTGTGCGTGTAATTGGTGTGGTTAATTCTGTGGATCCCATACCCTGCGCGCACCCCAAAAGGATGGATTTCCGATTTCCCATTGTGGAACAAATTAGGGCCAAACTATGGTATAATGCCAATCATTTGTTGTTCGTTTTGTGGAGATTTGCATTCATTTTCATTGGAAGGAAAAGCACGTGAAAACAGGGCAGAGGCAAGAGAGGAAGAAGCGATCTCTTGAGGGTGGCAGCTGGGCGACAAGTCGATAATTTTCACCAAATGGCAAAAGCCAAATAAACCGAGGAGGAGGTAAACTCTCGAGAAGAAGTGAAAACAAACGTTGAGCAAAACGTTTGCCTAATTTTGCTACGCCTTTTGGTCGTGTGGCAATTACACTTTGGCTGTAGCGGCAATAAGGGGCAGGGGTAGGGGCAGTGGCAGCAGGAGTAGGAAAAACTACGACTTAAACAAATCATTTGTTTGCACAAGCGCGACAAAGCGAACTTTTGAACTTTTTCCGCGAAGGGAGTCCGTACAGTAAGGGGCTACTGGCCGTCTTGTTGCCTGTCTGGGGAACGACTGCAATTTTGTTGCAAGCATTAAAAGCATTACGTTTTGTGTTTGTTTTTGCTGCCTCCTGGATCGAGTCTGGGTCTGTGCCTTCGTGCAGCCCTGCCTCACTGCCTGACTGCCTCAGACAGCCTGACAGTTGGCGGGAAATAACAAATAAATTGACAGATGACCTGACAATTGATTTCGTTACGTCTTTCACTCACTTTGTTCATGGCAGGGGAAATGGAAGACCACCTTCGAAAGGAAAAACGTCTCCCGAATGAATGCAATTAAAAAGCAGCACAGCTGTGGGAAATGTTATCAAAATGCAAATTGCATTTGTTTGCCGCCTGCATGGAAAAAGTCAATAACTGCAGTAGAAGTAAACAAAAACAAAAACTAAAAAAAACAACAACTAGCAGTTAAATTTTGACAGAGAGCGTAGCCCCAGATGGCGAAGAAATTGGCCGCCCCACCCAAAAACAAAAATATCTCTCCTCGAATGGTGGTCAGCCCTTGGGGCAAGCAACGCTCAACGCTGTGGGGTGGCAACTTCATGGCGTAGATTTCTCTTTGTGTCGCCGTATCCTTTCACCCAGCAGCAACTCCCTGTCGAGTCTCCTCCGAGCGGGGTTCCCTCCACAAACAAATAACAATTTCAATTTCGCGAGTATCGAGTGCCGGCTGAAATTCAAATTTTGTACGAGTAACTACAGTTCTGTGGCGGCTCCTTTGGCACCCGTATATATAGTACTTCCTCCGTTCGTGGTGCCCCAGGACAAGGCCGCCCAAAGGATCGATGGCTGGCTCCACCAGTGAGCACAAACAGTTTTCGCACGCCCTCCCCCACCCTTCCCCACTGAGTACGGTGCGGTGCGGCACCGAAACTCTAACAATAATGACAGCAAATCAATATCATTGTCAAGGCTCCCCGAGGGTGCGCCAGCGTGCAGCAGCGGCAGCAACAAAGTAAAAGTCTCTTTATCTCACACCTTACCTCTCCCTTACCACCTCTGTGTGTGTGTGTGTGTGTGTTTTTCACTCGTCGTATTCGTATGTCGTCGCTTGTGGGCCTAGTGTCTGTTTTTCATGGGTTTCCCGTGGCTTTCCTTTGCATTTTGTTGGCGCGCGTTGGCAAACATAACGCGCACTTTTACGTTAACGCCCTTTGGTTACGCTGCCACTGCCTCAGCAACGCCCATAGCCCTACAGCTGCCCCACCGCCCATGTTCATTTACTCAGCCATTCACTGTGGCTGCTCCTACTCCTCCTCCTGCCCTGCCCAGTCCTGCCTGCCTGCCTGCCTGCCCTGTTGAGTTGGTCAGTCATGCAATGCTGCAACTGCAGTGCACTTGAATTGCCGTTGCAGTTGCAGCTGCAAAACAACAGGGTATACAAAAATTATGTGGTTTGAGTGGGGAAAACTAAAGGAAAAACCCACAGCCACAGATGCTCTGGCAAGAGGGGGTGCAACCTCCACACTGCAACTGACCATCCGATATGACCATCATCCATCCCATATGTGCCCCATGCCACTCATCCAGACTTACACGCACACACACATGCACCATGTGCTGGTATTCAGTCACGCATTCATGCGGCAGAAGATGCAATTGATTGCAGTTGTTGTTTGTTCGTTTGTTTGTTTTTTTTTTTGTTGCTCCGTTGGTTGGCACCCCAGTTCCTGTTGCATAGTGTTGCCACATGGGTTGGCACATGGGTGCCACCACCAGCTCCCTATACTCTGTCTCTCTCGCTCTCTCTCTTTCAAGGGAAACTCTGTGGGGGAAAACCAAAGTTTGGTTGCATTATTGATTATGTTCTCTTATCGTTGGGTGTCTTTGTTGGAAGTTTACTTGTTTTCCTCCTCATCTGAGATATCAAGTTAAATCGGTGACAGAGATAACAAAACGCTTTATGGATGATTGACGGGGGGAATTATATGACTTATAGTACTTTGATGTACGTACGTGCAGGTGGAAAGTTCTCCAAATGTTCATTCGAAAGTAAAAGACAATAAATAAGAAATATTTTATCAATTACTCTCTAAGATATTCGTTGAATATTGCGAATGACGTTAATTTGCTGTACAAATTTTCCATATGGAAACGGCCACGTACCGAGACGAGCGATAAGGGGGATATCGATAACGATGAACTTTGTTTGGCTTAGAGGTCATCGTATCCCTTTCACAATTATATGATTCTTAATATTCCATGAATTAAATGAGTGTGTGCAAATATTTATATTCATAGCAGCAGACTCCCCTAGCAGTTCGCATTCGTTACATCAATGTATCCATTAAACTCCCCTTTAGTCGTTAGTCCCCATCACTTTATTTCTTACATTTTGGGGATAATTAGGCGCTTCTCCCACGCTCATTCGCTGGAAGATCGTGTGCTGCCTGCAGCCTCTTATGCAATGCCTAAAAATTGTTTCTGATGCTGATGCTGCGGCCGTTGCAGATGTTTTTGTTGCCTCCAGCTTTGTCATGACTCTTGCTGCTGCTTCTATGGAGGCTGCTGCCTTGGTGGCTGCTGTTGGTGGCACACATTGTTGCCTGCTTTAAGTGGACACACTGTGTCGCTTGCACTTTTCTTTAACAACGTTGCATGGGGTTTTTCTTTGCATCTTTTCCTGTTTTGTTTTTTGTTTTCTGTTGCTTATGACGCGCAGTCCCATTCATTGTGGGATGTCACATAATGCCCGCTGGAACGACCCACAGGGGAAGGGAACATGAGACATGAGGCAAGAAGAAAATGCAACCGAAAACGCGACGCATGCCTTGGGGTAATGCGAGACTCAAAAGTGTGTCCCCAAAAGGTGCGGCAAGAGAGCCGGACAGAAGAAGCATCGCAGCATGCAGTTGCAGCAGCCACCGACGCATTGTTGCAACAGCCAAGCAAATTGACAAAAGTAAGTAAGAAAAAAGTAGAGAAGAAAAGAAAAGGGAAAGAAAAGGAGAGACAGAGACAGAGATGTATGTATGTGTGCTGTTGGTCTAAGTTAAACATGAAAGTGAAATTTTCACATGGTCGCTGCTGCCTCGCCGCTGCCTTCCACACAGCTTCCGGCTCTGCGCTCCGGCAATGCGATGCCCGTCATTCGGCTTACGTTTATTGTTACCTTTGCGAAGAGATGCCAAGACTGCAGCTAACATTCACTCTGCTTTAGCCTACACTGAGAGAAAATAAATCTGTTAAGGGAGATAAATATTGAATATTGATTGGATTAAATAATGAAAAAGATAAGCGATGAACGCTCAGATTGTTGTCATCATATAATTTTCCACAGTGTGCTTGGGCCTTAGCAATAGCATCAGCATTTAGCAGCGCCCACCCCTTGCTCGCTAGAGCCATCTGCATGGATTGGGAGCCAAGTGCAATGGCACAGTGGCAGTGTGGCAGTCATCGTTGTCGTCGCCTCATCGCCTCGACGCTCGTCACTCACTTTCCTTGTGGCCAAGTTGCAAGTTGCACGTGAAAATAAGTGAAATTGCAGCCAGTGGCATTTCAGCAGTTGCCAGTTGTCGGAGTCGTCGCAGTTGCCAGAGAGTAGCAATTGCATCTAATTGTTATGGCTCCCAGCAGCAGCCACAGCAGCAGCAGGGCCTGCCTCATCAGTGGAAGCCTCTCGACTCGACCGGCAGCTGGCATTTGTTGCTCCATTATGGCGGGAATTTAAAATATTTAACTTTTCTGTGGGGGGCAGCCATTAAACGCGATAACCGCAGGCAGAGAGCGCCTGACAAACGGCCGACTTGATTATGACAGAATGTACGCGGGAAAATAACTGCATTTATAATATCTTTAAACCGATTCACTCGCTCCACTTCGTTGGATTGTGGGGGGCTGTATGCGGCATAATAAAAATAATGTAAATGTAAATTGCCATATTAACAGGATTCGAAAGGACAGCGAAATGATTGCGATAAACGCAAATAAAGCATCGACAAACGGATTCGCAGGCGGACGGACGGACAGACAGACAGACAGATCAGCCATGGAGCTGAGGCTTGGATATGTTAAGCCCTCCGCTGAGAGCAATTACGCCAAGAGCGTACCACAACGAGTCCAGTTCTGGCAATGACGATGGCTATGGCCAAAGTGTCCTTAAGCGACGACAGCCATGACTGCCCGTCAGCCTGCCCGCCTGTCCACTGGTTTTATTTCCATTTAATGCTGCATTTCCGCTTCCTCATTGCGTATACGCGCTGTGTGTGTGTGTGTGTGTGTCCGTCCGCTTGTGTGTGTTTTAATAACTGCCGAAGGTGGAGCGAGGCTGCTGATCGCTGATGCCCTCCAGCCGCCCGTCAGTTGGCCTGTCAATTACATTTTTAAATTTCTTGCCGTTAATTTTGATGCCTTGCGGCACACGACAGCCGTAGGCCTGTGCCCCGAGCTGTGCTTTTAAGCAGATTACGGACACTTTTTGAGCCGCGTCCCCCTGAATCCACCCCATTGCTGGTTCATTTCAGGTCCTATCTTTTTTCAGTGTTTGCCTTTTTATCAGTCGACCACTGTGTGTGGGGGGTAGGGGGGCGCACAGTCATTAAATTTATTTTTGTAAACGTCCTGGCATCAGTCCATTGTTAAATTGTATTTTTATATTGCCACGCATCTCGATGGCCTCTGCCTCTGCCTCCGTCTGCTCCTGCCTGTCCCCCCTATCCACCCAGAAGTTTTGCCTGTCATTTCTCAGTAGCTGAATTCATTTTGTTTGCAATCAGCGAACGGGGAGGCGCTATAAAAAATGCTGAAATATATAAATTGGGCCCCAAAACGGGGCACAAGTCCAGTGTCCAGTCCTCTCTCTGGGTTTTTATCAGGTGGCTTTTCCGCCTTTCCCTCCCAACGCCCAACGACCGACTAGCTCGGGGCCTGGCAGTTTTATTTACTTGCAAGCAAGTTCTCTTCACTTCGTTTTGTTAATTTGATTTTTATCTGCTCTTTATTTACCTTCCACTCCGTGGCACTCCACTCCCTTCCACTGCCACCATTCGCATTCATTGTCCCCCATCCAGAGGCAGCAGCTTGGCATCTCATTTGCACGTCGCGCATACGCTTCGTTGACGTCTGCTTGATTTTTATTTAGGGTCCCTCATTGGGTCCAGCTTATGCCGGAAAAATGTGCAGCTCTGCTGAATCCTTTCTGGCACACTCCATCCTCCCTCTGCCATTCTCCTGCAGCTGTAATATACCAGGCTAATCACGAGACAAAAGCCAAAGCTTTTCACACCTTTAATCTCTGTTAATTGGATCCCCCTGATAACAAAAAATACTAAAGCTGTGAAAAAACTCTGGCAATTATGCTCTGCATCCCTAATTGCTTCCTGGGCTCCAGTGCGTCGTCCGCCCGGGGATCCTCAGCTTGTGATTTTTATAATAATGATACCGGATATTTAAGTAGATGCCCCAGCATAAGCTGCTGGCAGCAGCAGCAGCAACTAACAAAGTCACAACAAGAACTATCAACGCTCCCTTTTGTGTGGCTGTGTGTGTGTGTGTGTGTGTGCAAGTTGGCCCAAAAAAAAACGAAAGAAGATAGAAATATACATATAGAAGCGGAACAAAGGCCATGGATAGCGGCAAGAGGAAAGAGACCCAATGGACGGCACAGTGGTACAAAAAAGGATACAAATGGAAAGTAATAAATGTATCAATCGTTGTATCTTGAATTCCAAGGAAATTACTTTAATATCTACCCCAATCTTAGTTCTGTCAAAGCCTTCAAACTACTCAATATTCAGTTCATGGCTGTGGTTCCTGTTTCGATGATGACAAGCATTTATTTTTGGGTGAAAATAGTTTTCCCCTAGGCCAACCAACAAGCAGCATTTCTGACAGCATTTTCCCCGTTCTTTTGGGTTATGATGTGGGTCTTCCTGTGTGGACCACTGTGCGGACTCAAGGCGAAAACTGCTTGCGGGCCACCATAGGAAAAGTATCTTGAAGTCATTTGTGCAGACTCTAATGATTTCCGCTAGTTTCCGTTTCGTTGTCATTGTCCACGTCTCTCTCTCCCTCCCTTCATTCACCATCCAGCAATCCATCTCTGGGGTATGCACCAAGGGCACAAGTTTTGCCCCTCCCCGTTCCTTCCGCTGGCATTAAGGTTTTTGCTTGTTGTTGAACATGCAACGACCTTTAAGCCTTCTGTTGTTGTTTCCATTGCCCTGGCCCTGCCCCAACGCTGCTATTATTGTTGCGTGTTTGTGCGTATAGCTCGTATTGTTTGCTTTGATAAAGAAATTATTGTAATCTGCCTGCGGAATTGGAGTTGTGCTGTGGCCTGGCCTGGTCTGGTCAGGTCTCGTCTCTCCCTCTTTCGGAACTTAATCAAATTGTATGGCTAATGGAAATGAAGCGGTTATGCGCACACACCGCACACTCCAGAGCCCCCGAGGCCCCTGGCGACAATTGTTGTTAATGAAATTGTCTGACAAAATGCGTTTGACGGGTGCCTGAGTGAGTGAGTCGTGTGAGCCGTGTGAGCTGTGCGAGCTGTAGCCAGCCAATGGAATTATATATAATTGCTTATAATTTAACCAATTTACAGTTCATAAAACTGCATAAGCCGAACACGAGACCAGACAAAACGCTTGGCTTACAAAATCGTGTTATTTTATGGGAGCCTTCAGATGAAGTTTGCAAGAAAAAAAATGCAAGGCTAAAGTTGATTCGATTAATCGATAGCCATCACAAGTGTGAAATTTATATCATTCAATTTTCTTTTATTTAGGGTCAATCCAATCGAGTCGTTGTAATTGTATGGCAATTACCTATTCTGTTAGCTTTGATTAAGTTCAACGACTTCCCAAAGGGTCTAGAATAATTTTTGCTTTTTCTGTGGAGGTTTACTTCCTAGAATATTCATTTCAATTGTTATTAATTTTCTATATCTGTAGGTAGAAAAATGATTGATTTGAGGTATGTATACTCTCCACTGTAATCAGCACAAATTGGTGCCGATGTAGGACTTAGTTTGGAGGGCGGTGACTCCGATGGAGTCAATTACATATAATTTGCATGTGATTTATTGCCCCAGTAAGTCACTTATTGATATATGTTGGATTAATTTGATTAAAGCTGAAGTATAGATCAGAACTAAAATATTAATTATTGAAGCATTGCTCTTTGCCTATGAGTCGTGTTCTGGATGACACCGAAATGTGTGTGTGTGTCGAACCAAACTTCTACTAACATACATATGTACCTCTAACTACTTTAATAGACTCCCCCCTAATTAGCTTAATATGATATGGTTATAAAATCCATGGAATATTTTGGCTTACAGTCACAAGGAAATAACTTTTAATAGACTGTAAAGATTTACAATCGCATATACAATGGGAATGTATCTATAAATAGCCACTATATCATTGTTGTACTCTCATTTGAACAAAAAAAAACAACAACAAAAAACCGTTGCATGCAAAAGTTAAATTACCTCAAAAAACAACTACAGCAGTAAAAACAAAACAACAGCAACAGCAACAGCAACAACAACAACAACCGAAACAACGACAACAATCAAACCCGTTTTGACTGTTTCCCATAATCAGGCAACAGCGAACGGCTGAGAAGTCGTGTGAATTTTATTTTTCGGTTACAAACGAGTTCCGTCTACCATATATACTTTCCTCTTCTCCCCCTCTCTCATATGTCTCCCCCACTCTTGTTGGCACGAAGATTTTTCCGACTTGCAACAACGATGCACTTAAATGTTGAATCTGCAATGAGTCAGTGGCTGCTGTACCGTTTTCTGCGTAGGGTATTATGATTTGGAGCAGAATTTTGTGTCGGATATAATGAAGCATAAATTAAAATTATTATATTTGAGTTGTCTAAGCCAAGGGACTATTTAGGGAGTGGAATAAAACTCTTTATCAGTTCAACTTATCACAAACAGTCGCAAAATGTCGGATCCATATTTAGCTAGAAGCCAAATTCTCATACAAAGTCCTGAATCGGTAATGGCGAATCTGTAGAGTCATTAAGTCCTTTTGGTTTTTGGATATTGCAAGTGTAAGTGTTAGACCTGACATGGTAATTATCGACCTGCAAGCGTATCTAAAAATTCGGCTCCTGACTTTTCCGAAGTGGAATCTTTTGTTGCAGTGTGTTTTAAATGCTGGCTGCAGTGATTGTTGGTGTTGCAGCTGAAGCTATTGTATGAGTTGTTGTTTGCACAATATTTCACGCATACGTGCCTCTACGGTGGTGGGGGTGAGGCTGAGTGGGTGCTACTACAGTGGGTGGTGCCGAGTGGGTGTGGGTGTGGGTGTTGCTGGGTGGTTTGGGGCAAAATGCGCTCTCCCGTAAAATTGCGCGCAATTTGGTTTTTGTTGTTGTTGTTGTTTTGTATCGTACATGTGTTGGCTTAACGACAACAAACTGAACACACTCAGGGAAAATCAGTGTAAAAAGCAGCAGAAGCAAAAGCAGAGGCTCTGCCAGAGCCCCGAGTTCTGGATTGTGTTCAGCATAGCAGAAAATTATGAGTTAATGGATTTTGTTCAACTTTTTTCTTTCGTTTTTTTTTTTTCTGTTTGTTTGTTCCACTGCAGCCTTACAGTTGCCACAATTATTATCATTACGATTGCTGCAACAAACAACCGAATTGTGTTGACAGAAACATGTTGTTGTTGTTGTTGTTCAATTGCTTCTTTGTTTTTGTTTGCACTGCCAGAGCATGAAAGTGTTGAATGTTGTCACCACAGGAGGCATTCAACAGCAATGACACGCTCGTTGGGCATTGTCACAGCAGAGTACAGGCCTCGGCCATGCCGCCCGCATCAACAATTTGTGGCAAATTCAAGTTCAATGCTGTAGCAAAAGATTTCTAAAATATACAGAAAAATGGGACCCATTTATAGGGGGAGTGCCTGAGCGATTACCGCTCTTTGGCGTCGTGGATAATCAATGTAATTAAATGCGGAAATTGTTTGGCGCAGTGCAAAACTGATTTGGCACTTGACGTTAACTGTTCCTTGAAAGCGCCATCAACATCAACAGCTCCAATGTCTGCTCCCCCCCCCCCCCCACCCCAAGCAACAGCTACAGCGCCTTTTGCCGGCGTCGCAGTCATTAGGGAAGCCAAAGAGAGAAACTGGGTTAGGGAATAGATAACGCGTAGATACCCTTAAAAAATAATGTCTTTCATCAACAGAAACTCGTGCTGAGTGTCTGAGAGAAGAGTATCTAGAAAGCCTTGTAAAGGAAAAAGGCAGCACATCACTTAGAGAGACAGGAACTGTGAAAAGGGGAAAGGTAGTGGAGTTAAAGGGAGCAGAGTGGGGTGGAGTGGAGTGTAGGTTGTCTGCCACATACGAGTATTTACCGGTACGTTTACGTACACGCAACGGGAATTTGCAATTATTTAGCGTAATTGCTTTCAATACACCAAAATGTTCAACCACATAATTAGAAAATTGCAAATTGAATGTTGGCCAAAGGAACAGAAAAATGAAGGATGGAAGGGAGAGAGCAGGGAGTTTAATTGAGTTCCGATTTGATAATGCGACTAAGAGTGATTTAAGCCCTTTGTCCATTATTCCATCATTTGGTTGAAAAATGTCCACTATTAAAGGCTACACCTAAGCCAATGAAAATCCGATTAAATTTAGCACCGCTTTTGGCCATAATTAAATTAAATTCACACAATAGCGATGCAGATTGGCAGAGCTCTAAAAGAATGAATATATTTATATGTTCGTATTAAACTAATATTCATTTATGGATTAATTATTGCGCAAATACCCAAAAATAACTGTTTGCACTCTATGCGAATTTTCATAATATTTATACTATTAATTTTATTTTTTCCTTTTAATTCGAAGCTTATGAAAAATCCTTTCCCCTTTCGATTATCACCTGCTGATTTGCGCTTATTTTTCCTTTATTTTCTGTGTGTGTTTCCTGCTGTACTTTGATGACGTAAAATTATTTATTTAAATTGAATTTCTCTGTGGTTGATTTGTGGGCAGAATTTAGCCAAGGAAGAAGTAGGCGGGGGGGATATAATATAAATAAATAACCATCAATGTAGGTCAGCGGCAGCAGCAGCAGCAGCCCCAGAAACGGAGTATCTTTTGTATTGATGATGGCTTTTCAGATGAATTTTCCAGGGCATCAGTCTGAACTTGAGTGAAGGCTCAGCTCTCCAGAAGTCTCGTCTATTATTTAATAACTTTCCCATTTGGCTTACTTATTTCTCTCTCTCTACTCTCTAGTCGTTTGCTTATAGCCTTGGCAAGACCTTTCCTCTGGCTGTTATTTCTTTCCCGTTTATTTATTTTCTGGCGAGTGAAAAGGCAAAATTGCATATTTGCTTTTATTATAATAAATGCCAATTTAGCCCGACTGCAATTCAATTACGTGAGCACCGTGAAAATTTCCCTTTTCGGTTGCAAAACGTGCAATGAGGCCCAGGCCTGGGACGGCCTCATAATCTCTGACTCCGACTCGAGGCTCTTGGAAAATCGTGAGTGGATCGGGGTCCTCGATGCCATAAATTTGGATAAAAATAAAAGTATAAACAAAGACCAAAGACAACAATGGCCGAGGCCCACAATCATGACAACCGCTCGCTGCCGTTGCGACGATGCAACGGTCGAGTGAATTGGATAATTGTGCATAATTTTAATGGATCGTATGCCGGCAATCAGTGTCCGTCGGTCTGGCTGAGGGGTAAACGTATATCTTACTTGATTTTCCTCTTAAATTTCATCTGCCTGTTAATGTGTGGCTTATTATCGGGGGATATCTTACTGCTGCTGCGGTTGCTGCCACATATGTGGCTTGACTCCTTTTGTTTCGACTCCTACTCGTACATGCTTTGTGCATTATGTGGGTTTGGCTGTTGCTACTGCATGACATGGCAGATATAATCAATAATCAGACACATTCCAGTCAATTCCTTCGCCATTCAGCAGCAGCTTTGATTGGCATTGTCTCAGGGCTCATCGCCTGACTAATCTCCTCCAGTCCTGTTGTCTTTCAATCACCTAATGGCCGATTGTTTGCCTCCAGTTAACCTTGATTATGCAAAGTAATTTTCAACTTAAGTTCACCTCTCCGCCCACATATTGTTTATGCCACGAAAATGATAATGAAAATGTTTTCCACATTATTTTACAGTTGACGAAAACCGATTGAATTTGCATACGATTGAAGTACTACATACATGAATTTTGTGAGCTGGAGGTGGAGCCGAGGCTGAAGCTGAAGCTGGAGACTGGCTCGTGAGCTGTAGCTGTGTAGCTGTGGTTTAAGTTGCGGTAAGTTCTTGTTTGTTGGTTTATTTGTTACGCCTGTTATTGCCAAAGTTATGCAGACACAGATACCGCTACAGCTGCAGTCACGCACACACGTCAGAGCTTGCTGTCTGTCTGTCACTCAGTCAGTCAGTCAGTCAGCAGGGTTTGCTCAAGCGCTGCGCTGGGTGGGATTAGATCTCTCCCCCGCTTTCTATATCCGAAAATAGCCCTCACAGCAGGCTCTGGCAAGCAGACGTCCTGTTGGGGGGCATGTCATCGGCATGCAAATTTTCCTGCTTCTCCTCTGACATTTGCATTTGCAACGCCCGCAATTAAATGCGTGGGTGGCATGGGCGGAGTGGGCGAAGAAATGCGTTATTGCAAAGTGTTGCGTGCTGCATTTTAAATGAATATTTTATGGCAACTTTCGCCCCCACGCCAACACCCACACCAACCCCCTTAAAACGCCTTAAATTATGCAACGCAATTGCAGGCCCAATGCGTGCTGCATTTTAATGGTGCAACAGTCGTGTCGTGGGGTGGGGTGGGGTGGGGAGGGGGAATGAATCCTTTTCATGGCCCATATGCAATGAAACACATTTTTAAATATTTATAGCCACACAGCCACACGTTTCGCCACACACGTCTAGACGTTATGCCGCAGAGTACCTTAAAGTCAGACAGCAGTCGCCCCCCGAAATAGAGAAGTACTCGGATCTGTGCACAGAAGATAGACAGCCAACAGGCAAATGCACTTTTCCATTCAAATGGAAAATGTGTCAAGTGTAAGTCAGGACGCGCCATAGGATATAGATGGATAGATATAGGGATGGATATAGATGGCTGAGGAGTGACATGGGAGAGAGTGAGAGAGTGACTTAGCTGCATGCCAGACATTCATCTCAATTTATCGTGCTTAGCTGCATATACTCGCATACCGGGTAGATCGAAGCGTCGTCTCCGTATATCAAAGTCCCAGCCAGGACACACATGAGTACGAGTTGTATTGTTGTTGCTCCATCCTGCAGGATTATTTACTCTCACTCTTCCATTGTGTGTGTGTGTGTGTGATTGCTGCAGCTGTCATTGCTACCCGTATCCCCATAGCTTTCCGTTTCCTGCTGCCCTGAACATTCCCTATTCGTTCCAACCCCTTCGTTCCTCTTTGGCAAACAAGTAATTTCACTTGACATGCAATTTTTTGTGAGATGTGCTCGCTCCTTCTCTCTTCCCTTCCGTCTTTTCTCTGGCGCTCTCGGGGAATCTCTCTCGCCCTCTCAAACGAAACAGATGTAACGCCGGATCAGATAAGGAATCACCGCCTTTCGCACTGGTTTTCTTTTCTCTTTTTTGCGTTTGTTTGCTTGTGTGGGTGTGTGTGTGTGTGTGTGTGTCTGCCCTTCAACCTCTTTTGATTATTTTTGACGAAAAAAACCACAAACGCAGAGCTGAAAACTCGGTTAAAAGCTGAAGGAAAAAATTGAAAGTATTCGCATCTTACCACAGCGGTTGCATGCAACTGAAAAATGTCAATGCCAAGAAGCGATAGCGAGAAAAAGAGCCAGATAGAGAGAGAGAGAGAGAGCAGCTGAAGACAAATGTTTGCTGAGAGAGGAATAGGAGGACTGAGTCACATATGGACTATCAGGGATGGCTAGGAAAACTACATTGCTCTTCCGTTTTTTGGTGGTGTATTTTTCATTAAAGCGCTGGCGCCTTGCTGTATGCAGCAGGATATATTTACGTTTAAAGAAATTCAAGAAATTGCAGATACGAGTATTTGTATCCCTATGAGATACACCCGCATAACCACCAACAAAGATACAGATTTTCTCATACAGATGGCCATACATTTTTTGGCTTATATGTTCATATAGCTACGTATTTTTGTTGACTTTTGTGATCTTATTTGTTTGCCTTGTGTCTGAAGTGTAAATATCAAAATATGTATCTAACATTTAGTCAAACATCAGCTTTATGGCCGGCCACCTTTTAACCTCACATCTCCCATGACATTCTGTCGCTTAGCATTGATTCGACATTTCCACGCATTTCCACCTCTGACTGTGTTGTTGGCATTTGGCAAACATGGAAATTTGTATCTGTATCTGGGCTTCAAGAAAATTGCAGCATATTTCTGCACACAGTTTTTTTTTTGTGTCGATTGCACTAAGGGGAATAAAAGGAAACCAGAGGGAAGCTTTCAAATGTTTTTTCTCCGCAAAAGATGGCATTTGAGATGTATCAACACAAGAAAATGGTTCAAGAATATTTATTTTTTTAAAAATATTTATAAAAAATAAACTTGATTTGAACAGAATTTTTAGTTTTAAATCATTTTCAGCGCGAGTAAGTTCTGAATTTTTAAAGCCGGTGAAAATAAAGTGCTTTATTTCTGGCAGTGTGCTGCATTTACTTTTATCTGGTGGAAAGAACCTCTAGCCGACAGAGAGCTAGAGCTTTTGCATCAGTATACTCTTTTTTTCGGGATATGCGGAAGGGGAGGATTGTTGTGTCCCCTTCAACGACCCCTGTCTCAAGCGCCAGCCCCAAATCCTAATGCCTCAGCAGCATCAGCATCAACAGCAACACAGCACTTAAACGCTTCACACATGCTGTCCATTTCTCTTTGGATTTTCCATCGGCTTTTCCAGCTTCGTTCGCTGCTGCTTGGAAATTCCGTAGCCATTGCTCTGTGTCTGTGTGTGTTTCCGAATTATCCGCTTATGCTAATCTGTCTAACGTTTCAAATTTTCATGCTCTCTGCCTCTCTCTGCCCCTCTTTTGCTGTTTTCTGTGTCTCTGTGTGTGTGTGTGTGTGTGGTAGTCCGCTTTATACACACATACACACACACACACACACACGTGAATAGACTGATCCAGCTTTGAGACAACTCTCCGAAGAAAAGAAAAGTGGAAAAACCTCTCCACCGGCATCCAGCAAGCAACCATCCAACCATCTCATCCACTTGATGACCCTCACTGGTCGGCCAGGAAGCAGCTCTCCTGTCTAGTTGGCTCTCTCTCTACTGTCCATCCCAGCTCTGCACTTCCTTCAATGTCACTCGCCTCGAGGATGAGTGTAAGTAGCACTCCAGAATTGTTTTCATCCGATTATGAAAGGGCCATTGTCCTTTCTCCTTTCTCCTCTTTCCGTGCAACCTGGACCCATGCACTACGTTGAGTTTCGTTTCGCGTTGAGTTGATGGCTTAAATTATTGTTGGTTTTAGCATTAAGATAACAAATGTTTGCTTCCATTTCCTTCTTCCTGCGTTCGTTCGTTGCCTTCTACTAACCCACGAAAAACAACAACAAAAAGAGGTTTCTTTGATGCATTCCTTGAGCATGATTTTCTTGGCCCTTAAAACCGATTCGTTGTCGGAGGCAAGAGTTTTTTCCCCCCCTCACTTAGGCGTACTTGTACAATTATCTGAATCAATCTGTAGGTTAGGCCAAGTGGCAGCGAAATCGATGTCAGCCAGCGCCATGCCAACATACGGAACCTCTTCGCCCCATCGCCGGCACAGTTGGCCAAGCGGAAGGAGCAGCGCCAACGGAGCCAGAGCAGTGTGTCCCTCCAGAGAGCCAGCATGGAGAAGGACTCACTGCGAGGAGTCTCCACCGGGCAGCTGGCCAGGAAAACCAATGGGAATGGCAGCCTTGACGGCTATGGGAATGACTATGATGGCTACAATGATTGCCAGAGCGATGGCCCCCGCATGCAGCGGCAGGGGAGGGCGAGCAGCGGCTCGGTCGCCTTGGGCATAAATCAATTGGCAATGACTGCGAATCAATCAGCAGTGAAACAATGCAATGGCGTCAACGTCCATGGCCAGGACAATGCAGGCCATGACGAGCTGCCGGGAGCTGCTGGCATCTCTATTCCAGGGAGGGCCAACAATGGCTGGCATCAGAGCGCATTTGAATTGGCAATGAAGCAGACTCCGTGTGCCTCTGCAGCTCCTACACCCTACTTGTCCCCATACCAGTCACAGTCACAGTCCATGTCCCAGTCCCAGTACCAGTCCCACGATGGTGGACACAAAAACTGGAAGTCAACGAGCCAGCTGGAAAATTTTATTAACAACGAGCAAAAGCAGCAGAAGGAAGAGCGGGAGCGGCAGCAGGAGCTGGAGCTGCAACAGGACATTTCTGTTGACTTTGGTAATGAAATGACCTGGGGCAAATCTGCTGAGAAATCGCTGGCATTGAATCACCTGAGAACAACATTGGAGAGCCAAGAGAAGCATGGAAGATTCTCCACTGTTTCCCCAGCTTCCTTTGCTGCTTATGCTCCCCAAGACGATGATGATGATGATAAGCTGCTGCTGCTGGACCAGCAACAGCAGCAGCAACAGTGGCAGCCACCGAGGGACCAGTGGGAGCAGCGCGAAAGTTTACACAGCCAAAGGTAAATTGACAAAAGGGACAGAGCACAAAGCAAAAGCAAAAGCCAGAAAAGCAGCAGCAAAGGCTACCTACTAACCAAACTGCATTTAGCCCGGCTTTCTTCTGTGTCTTCTTCCATTCCTAACGCCGCCCCCTGGCAATTTGCTTAAGTTTTGCGCTTCGATTGTCCCACAGAGTCGAAGAGAGAGAGAGGGATCGGGAAGGGCAACGCAGGACGCGCAAATGGAATGGAATCCGCATCAGATTGGATGCCGATGCCGCCATGTAAATGAACCAAATATGTAAGCCAAACTAACCTTGACACTCCATGCGATAGTGGAATGGCCATTGGCTGCCACTGCCACTACAACTGCAACTGCCGCTGCAACAGTTTGCCAATCATTTGCATATCGAATTGCAGCTGGATTGATTGCTTGGTCGATTGGGGGACTGAGAAGGCAAACCACGTGATATAGGGGGTGCTGTGTTGCCTGGTGCTCATCTAATTTGTTTTATGCTCTATCAAAAAAGAGTATTTCGACTCGATTGAGATGTTGGCTACGTGTTTACAGCCATTGAAATATATAAATATGTTCTCAGACATTCCAGCGAGCAATCGTAAGGAAGAAGAGTTTGTTTTTGTCTCCGCGAAAGCAACGAAAGATCGACCTTTAAATGTTTAATTCCTTACTTTGCTCAAAGTCGGATAACTATCTAAAATACCTGCCAAAATTAGATATTGACTTGCAAGGGTATCCATCGATTCGACGCTTAAGTCTAGCCCTGCTTTATCGCTTTTCTGTTGACAACTCAAGTGCAAACCGCTCTAATAGTGTTAGCAGGACATGGCAACAGCTAGCGTAACCGATCAATAAGTCGAGTCTTTTGTCGGCGATGGACAGCTACATTCTCGGACTGCATCGATGCGTGGCCCCAAGAAAAAGCGAAACCAGTAACAGGGTCGCCAAACCGAGCAGAGCAGAGCAAAGCGTTTCAGTGGGGTGTGCTGAGCGGTGGTGGGGGGGAAAATGCATTAAGCGTGTCATTTCCAGATGTTGCACAATCACTGATTTGATTTGAATGGATCCAAGTTGAGCACAAGTCGAGTTACATTGCATTGGATTGCGTTGAGTTCGATTCGAGGCGGGTTACGCATTGCATTTACTGTTGGGAACACAATTAGGGAGGGAAGTCGAGGAAATCCCAAAACCCAATCATGCATAGCATATCAATGAAGAAGGAGAGAAAGAAAGAGAGGGCAGCCGATTCATGTGCTGAACAAAAAGCTACTTTTCCCAATGCAGTTCATTGACTTTTGGTTAGGGCTAATTGAGCGGGAGAAAGGTAGCGGAAAGGCATTTGTCAACTTTGATTGAAAGTGAATTTGATTTATGGCCCAGTGATTGAATTTAAATACCCCGCGATTAGATATGCTCTACTTAAGATATGTTTGACGGCAGGCAGCTATGCTTCCGGAAGTGAACTATCAATGAGCTTTATTATTATCCAGAAAATACTATAGCCACGATAGCCAGTGGAAGTCCATTTTACGGATATATAAATCAATCCTTAGAAAACTATTAAAATTCTACGCAGATATTACAGTGGAAATGTTTCCTTATGGAACGCTAGGGATTTGTATACTAAAAGAAAAGTTCTCTCTTCCAATAATTCTCTTTGCTCTTCGCTCCTTCTGGGAGTCGACATCAATTTGACTGAACTCTTAACTTTAATTAATGATATGGAAAACTTTTTATAGACATTCCCGTGCACTTTTGTCACTCTTTCTTTCTGCTCTGGCATTACGTTGCACTCTTTTGCCCTTCAGCTGATTTAAGTACATCTCTCGCTTGATTTTTTTGCTTTCTTTCGTTTTGCTTTTGCTGTATGTCTGATTAATAAAAACAAAGCGCAAATGGGAAAGGAAATTGCTGTCACTCACTGTAGCAGCGGTGCTGGTGGTGGTGCTGCTGCTGTTGCTGTTGTCAGCAATTGCATTAAAACGATGCCATTGCTGTTGTATGTATGTATGTACGAGTATTCGTATCTGTTGCTGGGGCTTCTGCTTCTGCGTCTGTCTTTCTCCTCGTACTTGACTTCCAGAGACAAGACCCTCTGCCAGGCGACAGTGTGGCATTTAAACACACCGCATGAGCTTAATTTAATGCAACGCAGCAATTTTATCAGCCAGCAAAAACAACAGCAGCAACATCGAATGTGCGACGACAGCAATTGCTATTGCTGTTTCTGTTGCCGTTGTTGCTGTTGTTGCTGCTGGCGCTGCTGCTGCTGCTGCTGCCAGCTCTTATCACCTCCACGGCGACTGATATGGGGACAGAGACCTGTGTTACGTTACTTATCTCCTCCTCCTCCTCCTTCGTCGCGCTGGATTACGTACTATATGTGCCGTGCAGTTGACTGGCCATTGATGTTGGCAACACTCTCTGGCCGGCCTGTTGCCAGACATCTCCACAGACAGGTCTGACATGCCACCCCAGTCCCCAAGAACACAGCTCCAGTCTTTGCTGTTTGACTGTCAAATCATATCGTCATGGATATGAGTCTAACATTTTGAGAGGGCAGAGACCTGCATAGAAAATTGGCATGATATGTGATTTGATTGACGTGGCTCGTTCTCAGACATATTCAGCTGCTGCTGCTGCTGCCTTTTGTTTGCCAATTTATTGCCGCCTCTCTGTCATTTCATGTGCGAGTATCTATCTACTCGTATCTATCTGATATCTTTGCCTCTGTGTCTGTCTCTCGGTCTGCCTGCCTGCTCTAATCAGCAATTTTGCATACAAAACTGCAGAATCTGACATTTAATTTTGTGGAGCAAGTGCAAGTTCTACCCGTGTGCCACGTTAGCAGAAAGCAGCCCCAACCCAAGCCCTTCCCCTCTATTGATTGTGCAAGTGTATGCTTGTCAATCAAAGGGGACTTTCTGAATATGTTTGCTGCATTTAATGCCCTTTGAAAGAGAGACATAGCCAGGGGATACGCAACGCTAGTGACCAACAAATTTTTGGTCGTCAGGCGGCTTAAATAACCAATGTTGACTCTTCTCCATGTGTGTGTGTGTGTGTGTGTGTGTGAAGCAACCGGGGGCTGCCACAAGCTTCGTTAACTCTGCCACCGGCTCATAACAGAGAACGGCCTGACTCTCGGTCCTGTGGCAACAGGACAGCGCCAGTCCTTCCTGTTATAGTTACAATTCAAATTTTCGACTAGCCGCTAACGGGTAGGGGAAGGGGAACTCGAAACGAGTCGAGTAGCATGAAAAATATGCTCGTGCAGCGTGCAGCGTGCAGGCCAGTTACCATTACACCATTCACCAGTTGCAGGCAGCAAAAAACTTGAACAATAAAAATGGAGACAATAAAATAGAGCTACAACCGGCAACATGATGGCAGCCCCAACAACAACAGCAGCAGCAGCAGCAGCGGCAGCGGCAGTGGCAGCGGCAAACGATAACAGTAGCTAGAAAAAAATGGCTGCTGTCGCATTTCCGGTGGCAGTCAACATGGCGGATGCCATGACGCCGCTGCCGTCGTCGTTGACGCCGCTTTATGAATAAACAGACGCAAAAAATACGAACTGCAAAATGTCCGGACGGTTCATATTTTTCATGTTTTTTATGGTTAGACAGAGAGGAAGGCCAGGACAATGAGAGAGAGAGAGAGAGAGAGAGATATGGTGGGGGGTAGGTAGAAAAAGAGAAAGTGGAGTAACATTCTCATAAAGTTTCAAGCATTTGAAGTGGCCTAATATTTTACTCGCTTGTGGAAAGGATGTAAAAATGTTTAGCTTTGATTTCATGGATATGCCGCATACCCTGCCAAAATTCACAGAGTATTTGTGTGTGTGTTTGCCATCTCTATTAAATTTGGGTTCTATCCTCTTATTTCTTTTTGTTTGTTCACTGATTTGGAATCATTTGGAATCGCATTGGCCATAATTTGTTTAACGAACGAAATTTTGATTGTATTTCAAACAGAGAGAACAGAGATGATGGCTCTCTCTAGCGGCCCTCCTCTCAGCACTAACTGACCGCCCCTCCAGCACTTCTTTCCTTTCCATTGGGTCTTCTAATAAAAATGTTTGTTGTTGCTCTCTTTATAGCCATCGGACAGCGACAGCAACAGCAACAGCGCAGTCCACGCCGCTAGCAGAGCGATTGCAGCGATTCCGCTATCGGCAGCAATTGCAACTGCAACAAGAACAACAGCAACAGCAACAGCAACAACAACAGCAACAGCAGCAGGCAGAAACACAGGAAGAGTTTCAACAACAGTCGGAGTATTGGAGCAACAACTCAAACCAATACACTGATATCGGAGTATACGATAGCCCCCACCCGAGTAGCCGCAGTCAACCGCTCGTTGGCCAGTTATCAGCTGAACAAATAGGCATAACCAATTTGCATAAGCATAACAAGAGCGGAGCCAATAGCTGGGGAACCGTTGTTGGGGCTTCCGCTTCAGTTGATGCCCTCGGCCACCGATACTCGCATGACACCCTAGAGCAGTCCGAGCCGCGACAGCGAGCTCTTGACCAGAAGTTACAGCCAGAAGAGCTAGAGCCAGACTCGCAGCCCGATTCGGAGCCGGAGGAGGTATCGCCACGACGACGTGTGATTATCAGGCGGCGCCTAGTGCGCACCCCACGCACCGCAAACGCCCCTAGTAGTGAGGCACCGGTCACAGTCACAGCCACAGCTTCAGGATTAGCTGCTGGAAAAAGCCTGGGCTGGTTGTCGAGGCTGCGTAATAGTTTCGGGGCCAGCGATTGGAACAATCAAAAGGCTGCCATAGCAACAATCGGTACTCTCAATAAAAAAGAAAGCATTGGTGGCAGCAGCAGCAGCAGCAACAGCTGCCCCACAAATCCCATCATGGCCGTCCTGCGTACTATGAAGCTGAAGGAGCGGCTTTTCATCAGCCTGGGGGCCACTCTGGTGCTGCTCACCCTCCTTCTCATCGTGGATGTGCAGATGGACTTTGGTGTGGCCAATCGCCACTTGCTGCAGCAGCAGCACCAGAAGATCCGCTACGGCAATACCAATGATTACGATGCCACCGCAGCGGGAGCCGGCGGAATGCTGCACGAGTTCAAGCGCAAATTCCTGCAGAAAAGGTGAGTGCAAAACCGTTTACCGCCCCGAATCAGGTTCGAAATTTGCCTGCTCGTGGAATCAGTTTTGAATTTTTACCCATGGTAAGAGCAGTTTCTGCCACACGAGTCAGTTTGCCGTATTGAAAATTTAACAATTTTATTTATGTTTAATCATGTGATTAAAGATTATCAGTCAGGCTCCGATTTTCACACTCTCTTTGCGTTTTAATTTTCAGCAAAAAGTCATACTTTTCGTTTTAAGGCGCTCAGAAATCCGCAAAAGTCGATTTATTTACTGTTAAGCGCAAAATTTAATGCTTTTATACCCACTCGCTAGAGCCATACAAAAGGCTTCTGTTATGTTTAAAAGATACTTATCGATAATTGAATTGGGCTGCCACAGCTGTTCGGACGAATTCACTATTTGTTGGTGCCCTGACGAAGTTTTTCAGATCCAATTTTGAGTTTGGTTTGAAAAAAATTAATAATAGAAAGGGCACCAGTCCAATTGCCCTGGTAATGGTGTCAAATTTATTTCAATGCAATTAACATTATTTTTCTTGTATATAAAACCATTTACTTTTCATTTCGGCGAGAAATATGTTGCCGTTTTATAAAACGGAAAGGTCTTGATTTTTAGGAATACGGGAGCGCCTAACTATTAATTTTGAAAAGTAAATCACACATTCCTTACGATAGTGATTCTCAATTTGTGGGAAATTCCGTTAATTTATGGACTAGAAATCGCATTCAGTCTCCGAGATAGTCGGCTCATCGATTATAAAATCGATTGAAATCGAAGTACAGTCGAGAATAAACTGAAAGAAAAAGAATGAAGTGAAAGAATTCCAGAAACCCTACTCGCTTTCGATGAACATTTCAAAAGACTTAGCCAGTAATCGACTTATCGTTGTTATCGTGAACTTTGAACGCAAACGGGAAACCCCTGAAGTGCCAAGATTTATTGCAGCTCGCTCGGACCACGCCATCGCGTCTTTGCCCATTCGAGGGGATTAAAAATTATGCACAAATCGCGAATGGGGTCGGTGGTCGTGGTCGGGCCATTGACTTCGCCAAACAATACCTCCAGCCATGGCCCAGCCCCTCTGATTCTTTCTTCGCTGTGCTTCACTGCTGCCACACGGCAGGGAATGGAATGGAACACGGCAGTGTACATAATTCAATTTAGCAGAAATGCAACAAAATTTGCAATAAAACTTGGTTGGCCTGGCATTAAAACGTAATTTGCTGCAAAACATAACAACCACCAGGCGGGGCCAGGTGGGCCACGGAGCAGCAGGTAACTTCTTGGAAACTACAACAAGGTGTGCGAGTGCGAGTGGGAGAAGGAGGCGAAGGAGTTAGACAAGCAGCAGGAGCCACCCGTTGCCCGGCACTTTAATGCCTTTCCATAGAATATATACACAAACGACGACCGGGCCAAGTCGGTTTCATTTTACACACCTTATTCTTTTTGTTTTCCACATTCCGCTCCCCGTTTTGCGTTGCGTGCGGGGGTGGTAATGAGGGGGTGGGGTTTGCCGCGGCGCCATTTTTCTGCGGCCGGCGGAAGTCAAGTAATAAAACATCAAAATGACGCAGCAAGGCGCAAGGAAAACTGTGAAGACCTTCCGTTTGTCCCCCGGTCCAGGCTTCCAGGTGCAACGAACGATCCCAAACCCATAGCCATACACCATACCCTGTACCGTTTGGTAGAGTTTCGCTCCATCCCGGACTCGACCTGACAGCGCGGCCCGGGAACATATAACGGCAATGTTTAGCCAGTAAATATTTAATTAATTCATAAGTCGCCCGCCTCCGCCTCCGCCTCTGCATCGTCTTCAACAAAAAACAGCTGCCATATTTGCCGAGCTTCGTGTCTCAGAGATTCCTCCGCCACTCTTAGCTACTACCAGCTGCTGGTATCCCTGCCCCTGTGTGCCTCGTCCCGAGGGTTACGGCTCCCAGGTCCCACGGCCCTGTTGCTGCCGCTATCTACTTATGCGCCATGGCAAATGCAAAATTATGATTCCCCCAATGCACTGAGTCGTGCAACGTGGCTGTGAAGCGTAATAAATTCTATTTAAGCATCAAATGTTTGCCCAGCTTCGTCGTCAGAGGCTGCCGCTACCCTTCTTTCGCCTGCCAGCCTCATAATTTTTTAATTATTTCATTAAAAAACGGTAAACTGTAGCATCATCTTGGCAATGCCTTACATATTTCGTTCTCGTTATCTTTGAGGGTAACAAGGGAAATTTATATATTTTCTGGGGTGGTGGAATTGGAGGGGGGGTTTGTGGGTGGGTATCAATGGGACTTGCTGTAAGGATGCAATAAATTTTATATTTTCCCTTTGGAAAATCTGTTTGAAGGTATTTTCTACTAATAATAATACTATTAACGTTGAGAATATTCAAACTGAAACAAATTTAAGACCCTTTACAGTTATTTTTGCAGCCCCTTTTGCAGCTAAAATGAGCCAAAGAGTCTTACAGATGTTTCTCTATATTTTCTGTACAAATTGCGTTAATAGTGTGCAGCTTATAGCTCCATTCCAGACAATTAAAGGTCATTCCTTTGTCATATCAATCTTTGTGCGTTACTGCAGCTCAAGTTCCCAGTGCCGAGGCAGTTCAGTAGATCTTAGTTTGGTTCTAGTTGAGTTATCCTACACCAGTCAAAGCTTCTCCAAATAGAGTCCTCCCCCATTCCCTGACTTGCATAAACTTTGAACTGCATTTGATCCTGATGTTGTCAATCGCACGTACTGGTATCGCACTGGTATCGTACGTATTTATCTGATAGTAACCTCCTTCCCGGCTTCCTCTACATGGCTGTTACAGTGGCAGTTGACTGTTTAATTAACCACATCACAGGGGCAGCTTATGTGGGCAGCATTACGCACATCATGTGACAGTTTAATGAGCAAAGTTTCGCCAGAGTGTAATTAAGTGCACGCCACCATCGATCGCGGCGCGCAGCGAACAGCGAACAGCGTAATGCCGCCCAAAACGAAGGACAAAACACGGCCCAGCCCCGGTCCGTGTATGTATTGTCATTGCTTTTGTCAGGAGGCGCTGTGTGGCAAGCGCAGCGGTTGAGGTGGCATGTGGAATCAATTTTGTATGGTCCCGCTCTCGCCTGTCACAAATGCGGAAGGAAGGAAGCAAGGCTGGCTGGCTGGTTGGCTGGTTGGGGTGGCACTTCACTTAACTTCATAAGTGTGTACACAAAGGGAGACTTTAATACTTATTAGCACATAAAGTGGCATTATGCGGTTTCCAATAAAATGCGTGAAATCTGCACAAACTCGTTATGGGGGAAAATTCGTATCAGGCCCGGAGGCAAAGTGAAAGCGGCTTTGCCGGATGATATTGTCTAAATCGGTGGGGAATTTGTTAAGAGCAGCAACACAACGCAACCCATCCTCGTGTCAGTCTTGGCTCAGACTTTGGCTGGCAAAATGTTAATTGAAAAAGTTTTGCATCCATCGGATGCCACGCACTCAGGTGCACACACCTGTCGGGATGACAGATAAGACAGGCGGGCGGCAGAAGGGGAACTCTGGGGCTCTGAGGAAAGTATCACCTTCCGCAAACAAAAAATAACTTGTGCAACAATTATAAATTGAAAACGACAATTTGCCGAAATAGAAAGTACTCATCTTTTTAAGCAGATTTTCTGTGTGCCACGGCTTCCAGTCTAATGATGTGCATTTGGTACATGTGAAGAGGCTGTTTGCCAGCAGAATCTGACATTCATTTTAATGGTCACACAACTGCTAGAATAATTTCATAATTCCCCCATCTCCACCCCCCACTTTGCCGCATCATAACGAGCGGTGGTTAAAGCCAAGAGTCAAGGCTGCCAACGAATTTCGAAAACTTTAATTCATTTCTCGAGCACTCTTTTTGTCTGAAGAAGGCGCCGACTAAACTGCAGATGATTACCAAAGCTGTGCGCCGCACAGTGTAGCAAGTTCAGCAGAATCCGAGGAGGGGAGTATTTCCTAATGGAATTATCTAGCAAATGTCGCACTTCGCACCACTGTGCCGCAAGCTGAGACCCTGCCCCAAATGTACACGAATCGGGTGGGGGTATGGAATTTAGCAGGGCCAGACATTGAAGTGCCTACAATTTCAGTTTATTGCAGTCAAGTTTGCTCGTGTCTCTGTGTCTCTGTGTATCTGTGCATCTGTGTGTGTGTGTGGGAGAGTGTGTTCTTCTTAGATAAATGGAACTAAAAGTCGGGCCTGACAAAGTTTCAACTTACCTGCAAGTGCGTGTGTTTAGTTGCTTAGCCAGGGGGCACTTACGTTTACGTAGCTGCTTCTTGCTGCTTGCTGCCAGTTGCCACTTAAAGCCAGCCTCAGCCTCAGTCTTAGCATCAGCACCAGCCACTTGGCAGTTGCAATTAGCAACAAGAGCCTGAAGACCATTGTCGAGTGTGTCTCAGCCCCCGCTCAAACCCTACCCCATCACCGGAGCTAATTATGCCACTATTTTAAGCCGACTTTTAACCATCCATCTTTTCTCTCTCTCTCTCTCTTGACAGCAACTCATCTGGCTCCAAGGAGGCATCCACTCAGGCAGCGGCTGCCAGTCAGAGCGGAGGCGTAACCAGTGGCCAGGATGCGGCTGCAGCGGCAGCGGCTGGAGGGGGGTCTGGAGGCGCTGCCGGACCCGGCACTGGGTCCATGCTCTCCACCCGCAAGCCGACGCCGCACGATCGGCATGTGGATCTGCAGAAGCTGCTGCTCAGCGACGAGTACTCCCATGTTATTGTGGACAATGCACCGGATGTGTCCCTGGATAATCCCACCCTGGCCGAGATGCTGCATCGCAAAGAGAGGTGAGTGTGAAGAAGCAGTCAACTTACACCGACAACGGAGAAGGACCATACAGAAATAGACGAAGAAAATTCAATTTCCCTAAGCGGAAGGACATAATGCTGGCCCGAGTCCTTGGGCCACTTAAGCAGCCACCAGGCACGTGGTAATTGATAGAGGGAGTGGCAACTGAAAGCGGGTTGAGTGTGCAACCAGCAGTTGCGGCACTTTTGGGTCTTCAACGGAATTGAAATGATTTTTATTGAAATTTACGCTCCATTTACGTGACACATTTACGCTTTAGACATTTGCTCTACGCTCTACGCTGCTTTCCGTCTTCATCCTCGAGCCCATTCTCATTCCCGGGACCCCATTCTGTATATCTATATGTCTCTATCTGTTTCGGGTAAGTGTTGCCTTATTGTTGTTGCCGGGGGCAACAGAGTGTAGGAGATGTCGCCCACCGATAGCACTGATGAGAGTTTGCCTTGTCTCAACAGGGCGTATGCGTAATTTGCCAAGGAAATACAATCAAATAAAACTGCAATAAAGAAATCAATGTGGATTTGCAGCCCCCATACCAGACTCTTCCACACACACACACACACACACACACACACTTGAGGCTGCAATGAAATTTATTTCGCCGAGTTTTCATTTGATTTTCCTGCTCGGTAATCAGCTTAGTTTTCTCCATCTTCCTTTCGGTATCCCGAAATCCCCGTGCCCCCGTCCATTCCGCTTTTCGTTACTCGTTATTTTTTACGCTTTTCTTCGAGTAAAGGTTTTTACTTATTTTCCTTTTGCTTCCGCTCACAATGAACAAACACTCGAGGAAGCAATGCTGAAGCTTCTGTTCGCTCGAAATCGTTTTGGCAGTTTTTATCAAAATTGAATACGTAGCGTATGAGTAATTTCATTTGCTTCACTAGTTGGCTAAAGTTGTAACAAAAAAAAAACAACCGAGAGAATAAACTGAGGAGAAAAGCAGGGGTGAAAAGCGAGGGGAGTAGAAAATCGAAAAAGGGGAAAATGCAAAGTGGCAAAAACTTGTCAAACTGAACAGTTTGTTGCTGTTCTTGTTCCACCTCCTGCTCCTGCTCTCTGCACCCTGCACCATCACGGACTCGTTGTTTTTGGTGTTCCGAGTCGTGGGTGGGGGTTGTCGTCTGGGTTGTCTGGTTGCCAGGGTTGCCGAGCTCTCTACGTCTAAGTGGGGGCGTCGGCATTAGCATAAAATGCTTGATTTTCTAATTTATAGCACATCACCGAAAACCAAGCCAGAAAGTTTGCTACACTTTTTTTGTGTTGTGTGTGTTTGGTCTTCCTCACGTAGCTCAAATGCAAATTTCATTAACAAGCGAAATTGCTTCCAGTAAATGTTCGTGGGTGGAAAATGGAAACGAAAGGATACCTTGTGGGAAATAAGAGACTTTGAGACACTCTTTCGAGGGTACTCGCTGAAGCTTTCTAAGTGGAAGATATTGCAGCTGAAGTCTATGCTGTTTTAATGACTTGCTGGGACTTAGATTTGATTTGAAAGATTTGATTTGGTCCGAGAGACTAGCAATTATATTCTGATAATTATTCAAGCTCATTTTTTAGACTTAAATTCACTTTTAGCTAAAACTTTTTTGAAGCTTTAGCCGCAGATATTTGTGGGCAAACTTTTTCGTTTTTTGGGAAAAGATTTCCAGATTGGCTGCAAATTGGATCAAGGCATATCTGGCAGAGACCGAGGCTGAGTCTCCTGTCGCCTGTCGCTCGTCGCCAGAGATACTATATCTCATTAAAATACTGTCGCTCTGTGAGCAGATGCACGCCGAGAGCCCCCCTATATGCTTGACGTTGTCTTTTATCTAATTTACCCCCCCTCACAGAGTTGGCTTCTTTCGCTTAGCGGTTTCGGTTCGTGTTCAGTCAGCACTTTTTTTTTTTGCCGAGTGCCGCAGCGCATATGTACAATGCTCCGCAGGTAGATCCGTCTCCTTCTCCATATTTATGAGAATGCACCCAGCCAAGCGGCGGTGAAAAAATGTGACATAATGCAAATGTGCCTAAAATTACACGATGAAATATTAGCCCCAGGCTAAAGAGTCCCAGGTACACAGTGACTACAAAAGCCTGTCCGACATTAGCTGGGATATAATTACGGAAAGTTGTTGCCACTGCTGCTGCTGCTGCCACTGCCACTGCGATGATGCCAGGGTGCCACAGAGCCACAGTGACACTGCCACTGATTCAGCGAAAGTCCTGGGGTCGGGGCTGGCCGCATCCTTCTGCGGCTTGCGTTTAATTAGTATGACAAATTTTTAATTAGCCTGCAATTGCGACCGCGTTGAGCTGCCACAGAAGAAATCTTATTTCAAGCGAATTACACCCGCCAAAAAAAGAAGAAATACAAGAAGTTTTAGCAGCTGTCGAGCAGGATGCGAAAAGGGATCCGTCCAAATGCGAATGCGAATACCGAGTCGGAGTCGGCATGGGGATTGGGGATTGGGGCAGAGGAATGCGCTTAGCAATAAACGACTGTGCTCGGTGTCGACGAGTGTGTAAGACACTGAGAGCTTGCTGACATCTCAAGGATACTCCAGGAAGAGCAGCACAGCAGCAGTGCCCGTGCCCGTGTCCATGCCCCATCCCCTTCCCCCATTTCTTGTTCATGGGATCCCAGCTGCAGTCGGTTGGCTGTCATTGGTTTTAATGTTCGCGCTCTTGCCGCCGAAGTTTTATCCCAGCTACAATATAAGTTTAATTTCACTTTCTTGTGCCCGGCTTCTGCGACTCCTTTGCCTCCCCTACCTCTGTTTCTGCCACCGACTTCTCCTCCTTCAACTCGCTGCCAAAGTGTCCGTTGTGTGAGCCGTGCTGCAATCCTGGTCCGTCCCTTCGTTGGTCTTCGCGGTCGCAAAATTTCACACGCACAAAGTTTTCCCTTTCCATTCGTCCATTCTCTTGGCGCTCTCCTCTCTCTCTCTCTCTGTCCCTCACGCTCGCCCGCTGTCTTTTGGTGGCTGCCGCTCCGTCTCTGTCTATCTCAGGAGCACTTTTGTGGCTGCTGCGGCTTCGGCCTGGTCGCAGCTGCCAGTAGGAAAGTGCGCACGGAAAACTTTACTGACATTTTCTTATGGGAAAATAATTGCGGGTTGCGGGAGTGCGCTCGCGAGTACGCCACTGCGAGGCTTAAGCAAAGGCCAGGACATGCCGGCTGACAGCTGTTATTATAGTACCCCCCCGCAGCCCTGCCCTGCTCCTTGTCGGCCCAGGTCCCGGACTTGGGCATAGCACTAGGGATAACACCGACAACAATGGTAGGCGGGTAGCGGCGGCAGCCGCAATATATACCAGTGAAAGCCAGTCACTCGACCAGTCATAATCCTGCGGAAGTTTTCTCTGGACTTTGGAATGTTTTCCGCGGTATCCGCCCGAATCCGGTGGCAATTGAAATTTAATATTGCATTAATTAATAATTTTTTATCTGTGGCGCGAAAAACTTGATGGAGATATCATCAGTAGATATTTGCTTAAAGTTGCTTTTGGCCTCAACAGTTCGCTGAACTTTACTTATTTCTGGCTCCATCTTCTCTGGACTTTCCTCGTCTGCCTGTCATCCTGTTGGTTCGTCAAACCGAGCGCAATTAAGCTGATTAGTGGGCGTCATTCAAAGATGGCCGCCTGCCCGTCCCGTCCTTTACTGACATTTAAATTTAATTTCCGCTAAACATAACTCAAAGTAAACTCTTGACGCAAGTAACCGTCAGGAACGTGCAACTGCCAGACGGGTGTGTAGGAGGAGTGGCACCACCAATTATATGAAAATCCCTTTTTCAATTACATACCTCCATATACTCTTTATATTTTTAATTATTTTTATTTTTGCTCTGCTCGTCGTTTCGTTTGGTTTTCATATTTTATTATTTTTTTTGTCGTCGTTGTCAACATCGTTGAGTTGTCAACGCTTTTGCATAACAAACTTTTGCGCGGATTTAAGACAAGTGGCAAAAGGGAAAGGGGATCAGCAGGGGAGTGGGGGGCGGTTTGTTAGCCGCTTGCGTTGCGTTGCGTTGCTGTCACTGCGGTTGTCAGCATTTTGCGTGTATGGTAGACACGAGAGAGAGAGAGAGTATACGTGGGTTTGTGTGCACTTTGAGCCACGTGTCACGTGCCACATCTCTGTCTCTCTCTTTTTACACACATCTCTTGCACTCTCTCTGTCTCTTTCTATGTCGCTGTCCCTTTTACTTTCGCTTGTAATGCGATTTTGGGTTTTTTGTTGACTGGCGGCCGCTGCAACTGATTTACGTGACTCAATTACAAAAAGAGATTTGAATTTTGGATTTGCTATCCCATATGGATTTTTTTCTTCTCTTTTGTGGGTTTTCCTTTTAGCCCCGAAACCCAAAAGTGCAACAGCTTGAAATGGTACCCAGGGGACCCCAAACTATTGGCAAAACATTCAAGCCAAGCCGCTTCTGACCACAGGCCATGGGATTGTGTGGACAGGGTCCAGTGCTTAGTCAATGTCCACAGCGGGAGGCTTCATCAATTACGCAGGTTCTAGGGTTCCGACTCCGACTCCTCAACCTGCCTTTGAGGGAAATTCTTTTCTGCTGCTTTTCCAGTTTCTGTTGCTCGCTCTCTCTATCTTCCTTTTGTTCCTTGTGGTGGTGGTGGTGCTGCTGCTGCCACTGTTGGCTTGCCACCACAGTTGACAAATGAAACATAACCAGGACTTTGACTTTGCCATGCCAACCTTATGAAGCATACTTTGTGGCACGAAGCATGAAGCATGTGTTCCTGCCACTGCTTTGACCCCTTTCGATGACACTTACCGAGGCGAAGAACCTGCTACCAAACCCAGGAACCCTTGTCAATTCCTCGCTTTGCGGTGGCCACAGCTCATGATAATTGCCGCCTGGCTCTGGTGCCAATTAGACTGCTACCAGAGCTGGAGATGGCTTTAAAGCACTGCTCATTGCTAAGCGAGGGACACAGTCCGGATGCTGTCACCGTTTCCATAAAACGTTAAAATATTGAAAGTCATTCCGTGCGCAAGAAGGTTGCCAGCTAGACATTTGTTTCCTTCCGGCCCCACAAAAGGTTAGATCAAGACGGCAAAGGGACCAAGCAGAGGCTAAGGCTAAGGTAAAGGCAGCGTAGAAAGCGTTAAGCGTTGAGCGTCCCACACAGACGTCAACAGGCAAATTATGACAGAGAGAAAGGAGCCCAAGAGCCAGCGTCAGAGCACGCAAGCAGAAAGGGGTAAAAGAATGAGTTATGTGGGTGCCATTGAGAGCAACTAGGGGGACAGCGGACAGCAGTCCCGGATATGACTTCATTATCGTGATAAACTTGGCGTACAATAGAGCAGCAGAAATCATTTCTCATTCCACAGCATCGTGCGCCATCATTTTTGGCCAAGTGCCGGAGCAGCCAGCACAGAAGTAGCAGCAGCAGCAGTAGCAGGAGCAGAAACATCAGCTAGATTTCAGTGGAAAGTTTTGCATTTCAATTTGTCATGACTGCTGGGATAATTTGTTGTCTGCAGTGCAACAGGGAAAGCCACTGCCAAAAGTGAACGCAGAGAGGGAAAAGGGGAAACGCATCTGGAACTGGGAATTGAGGACGTTACTTTGCAGCTTAAATTTTTGCAATCGTTTTTGTGCTCGACCAGCACAAATTGAACTGAATGCGAATCGGAATCGGAAATCATACAACGAGTAGTAAATGCAAGCAAGGGCTCAAGACAAAGCATTTGCCATGTGAGCGGCACATGTCAAAAACGAGACCAAAGCATAATCGTCGAGGAAAAGATAGTTTCTGGCAATTGCCAGGCGGTAGGAAAAATGCAGGGCAGTACCAAAAGATTACGGCTGATATGGGTGGTGCCTTGGCATTTGCAAACCAAATTGTCATGACAGACAGGCAGGCACACACACACACACACGCAGATACACACAGACAGACAGACAGATAGAAGGAAAAGATGGTATGAACACTTTTCCTGGTCTTTCTCTCTCTCTCTCTCTCTCTCTCTCTGAGTGCATTGCTTTGACAAATCAATGTGAGAAATCTTGATATGCAGCCCAGAGCATGGCATACTTATGAGGGAGCCAGACCAGACCAAACCAAACCAAATAAAACTGAATCGAAAGAACGCAAGGCCCAAACTGAAGACAGTTGCTCCACCCAATAACCCCAAAGAACCCCAAACCCGAAACCGACTCCCCTTCCTGATTGTCCCGACGGTTTCCTTTTTGTGCCTTTGAAACGACAGCTGGCTTACGGCTTCGATGCTCGATTTTTACTTACATTTCCAACATTTTGTTTCTGTTCTGTTCTTCCTGCAGTGCCAATGCCAGCAATTTGGAGCTCTTCCAATTGCGCATCACGAAGAAGGAGCTGTACGGCGAACAGGACACTCTGGTGGATGCGGTGCTACGTGACATGATCAAGCTGCCAATACAGCATGTTGGTAAGACATTCTCCTCCTATGCTCGTATCTTTCTTTTTCTGCATTTGTGGGTTTGTAAAGTCATAAATACTCGTAGTCGTAGTCGTACTCTTAAACTTGTAAAGTTTGTTGGCCTCTGCCTGTGGCATTAGATGTGTCCTGGCTTGTGGGGGGTGGGGATGCTCCTTGGAGCTTGCACATTTAACTCAATTATGGAGGGGAGAGCCTCGAGCCGCTGGATTATTGAGGTGCTGCTGCGAAACTATTTCCATTTGAAAGTTTTACCAGCGCCTTCATTAAAGTCTTAATTTATTAATAATAAACTTTTAACAGCAGCGTCTCCCAGCAACGAAAAGAAAACTCATTTGCAGTTAGGAGGGGGGGATAATAAGAGCGAGAGCGAGAGAGAAAGATATGCCATACACAGTGCAACAATGACACTTTGGTGGCATAATTGTTGCAACTTTGCCACTGCTAAGGGCTCTTTCCGGCCCTGGCGAGCATTTATCACGCATACGTATACAAATAACTTCTTCTAACACACATTTGCAACCAGGACATGGCTGGGGAGCAACTTTCGAGTCATAACTCATAAGTAAAGTAGAATCATCGCCGCTCTGCAGCTCTCACTACTCCTCACTTCTTCGGCTGTGTTTTCTGCTTAAATTCAAATGAAATGCGGTTTAATTTTCTAGTTTTTGATAGCCAGCGTCCCCGAGTCCGAAATAAGCCCCTACTGTCTATTATTGTAATGGTCAATGCATTCAGTTGACTTCACATGCAAAAACAGAGCAGAAACCTCGAGTGGCTTGGGGATCCTTTGTGTGGTTGCGTATAAGTAATATTTTTGGTTTTTTTGTAGCATTTTCAATTTGCACTTTAATTGGTATTAAGTCAAGTGTATTTTGTGTGTTTTGGGGATTCTGGTTCGGCAACAGTTTCAAAGCCGATTGCACAACGTAGAGTAATTGAATTGGAATATTTCATGATTTTCTCTCGGTTTCGGTTTTTGCTTCAATTAATTTTCGAGTGCCTGATTAATTTACATTCATTTCTCCACTCTGTTTTTCCCCTCTCTTTTGCAGTGCAAAAGGAGGGCGGTACCCAGCTGAAATTGATCATTGAATACCCGAACGATATCAAGGCCTTAATGAAGCCGATGCGGTAAGTACGGCCGGGCCGTGGCGAAGACTGCCTGCCATCGACTCTTCAATCACATCCACCGCTTAATGCATTTGTCTACTGTCCCTGTCCCTGTCCTTGTCCCATAATGAATGCAACTTTTGCCCACTTGTCGACAACACTTTGGCCATTTTACGATTATATAAAAATCCGCACATTTTCGCTGACTTTCCCAGCGGCCTGCATGTCGATGGAAATTCCGACGTTTTGCGGTGGCCCCTTCAAGCTGTGAGCAAATTTAAAACATTTATGCACTTTTTAATGAGATTTAAACGCGTTGCCTTGGTCAATGTGTCTTTCCATTGGCAACCCACAACCTCCGTGAGGACCTTAGGAGCTGGCAGCTGAAGGTGGACGTGGATGTGGCGCAGGACCTGGAGCAGCTGCCAAAGTGCAAAGTGTCCTTTTAATGCCATTCATTTGCAATTTAAATGAATTGGTGCTCGTCTTTTTTTAAATATTTTCTTTTTAATTGCAGTCCCCGCTTCGTGTGGGGCTCGTGTAAGCAATTAAGCTGGCACATGGCACTGCAGGTGCTCTGCTGCCACACACCTTTGCGCTTCTCCCCTGCCCCGTACTCAAAAGTGGCCACCCACGCAAATGCATTAAGCTGGTGACAGACGCCCGCAGTTTCTATTCAATTCGTTTTGTGGCATGCTGCCCTTTTCCCTGCCACTTTGCCACTTGCCACCTGCCGCCATTCTCACCTGTCTGATTTACATTTCCTCAGGTTTCCCAGGGACCAGCAAACGCTTCCCAATCATTTCTACTTCACGGACTATGAGCGACACAACGCCGAGATTGCTGCCTTCCACTTGGACAGGTGAGTACCATTCCCGTTTCCGATCCCTTCCACGTACTCGTCTCCCCACCGGAATGCCGGAATGCATTTTTTGTGGCAATTTGTTCAGCATAAACCAATCGATCCGCATCCGCTGTAAATGTCTGCCATACTGTATTTATTTTTCATTTAATTTTCAATTGTACGCAAATATTTATGCTGAAAATTTCATGAAATGCCACCCAACATCAGCAGGAGAGCAACAGAAAAGACAGAAAGAAAAAATACAAAAATTAAATCGAAATCAATTTGAAATATTCAATTAGGTAAACATAAACTGTATCTGAAGGGAATCAATTGTGGGGGGTTGGGGCTTGTGGTCTGTCAAACAGTTTCAAATTTAATTTTAAAAATATCCCAGAATATTACAATTCAATATTCATTCTGGCATACCTTTGGATTATTACACTATTTCCGGCAATGGGAATTCCCTTTGAGTTACTTTACACATTTTTATGACTTTTTGCAGGCTGAACGAGTTTTATTTCTCTGTCTGACAAAGCAATCAAATTAACCAATTTGTCGGCAATGTTAGCCAGATCATTCCCTGGATTCTACATTCGGCATTCAAATTTATGATACTTTTTGGCAATTTGAAAGCCACAAGGATGCCTGACCTTCTGCGATTAGAAGGCCACCCAATAATCCCGTCCCACACACACACACACACACACACATACACACACACAGACACCCTCCCCCTCGTCCACGGACACATGCTGAGGTCAGACCACAGTCAATTTATGTTCATTATTTATGATGGGCCGTCGCATAAAATAAAAAATGTTCATACATTTACCCTCTCACACGGACACACACACACACACACACACACACAAAGGCAGAAGGACGGGGGCCAAATGGCGCCATTAAATGATATTTAAGAATATTTTTCAAGCCAACAGAGAGAGAAAGAGTGGGAGTGGATGGAGGTGTAGATGTAGGGGAAAAAAGGATATGGCGCCAACGCATGTAAATTATGTGGGCACATAACTTTGGACATCCCAGTGATCCCGACACTGACTCCGACTACGAGGCGACCCTTTCATGGCTAATTAACTTGGCAAAGTCCATGGCCATGCCAGGTCAGGCCGGGGTATGGCGTATGGCTGACATGTTTCGCCGTAATTTAGACTCCAAATTGTCTGCATAGTTAGCAGCTGCTTGCGTTTGACAAAACTTTGACAGCGAGGTTAATTGCCAGTTCGGGGCCCCTGTCCAGGCTTGGTCGGTCTATAGCTCCCCGCTGAGGCATTTTTGAATTCAGATAAGGCGTCATAACTTGTGTAATTGTTGTGGCTGCCACACGCAGGCAAGCCCCCGCATTGCCACCATTCCCTACATCCCCATCGATGGTCGAGAGCCAATCCTCCAGAGTTGGCCCCTTTGCAAAGGCAAAGTTTGAGCTCAGCCTGGGCTGTCAGCCCACTAATGGAGTGCGCCCGATTTTCTGGAGCGGTTTCCGGAAGATATAAATTTATCGCACTTTCCCCACACCCATTGACCCCCAGACAATAAACATTCTCCCATTTTCGATATTATTTTGTGGGCGAAACAGTGTAACCCCCGACAGACGAGACAAGCCCCGGAGTCACCGAAAAATATGTCTAAAGATTTATGCAGTAATTGGATTTGAAATCTATTTTCTGTTTTCCAATCAATCGGGTTAAAGTTTTGTTTAAACAGCTAAAAATTGATGAGCAAAGCAATGGACTACGCAATCGTTACTGTCAGATATAGTTGCCATGAACTCTGCAAAAGTATCTGACAGATTTGGCTGCCACGTGCAATCAATTAACTCAATTGTTGTGGTTTTGTTGTCAAGTAAATAAGGAAATATTCAACCGACTGTTGTTTCCCCATTTTAATGGAATCTTTTCTTTTTCCCATTTTTGATTACGCATTTCGCTTCACACTCCGAGACACTCCACTTCTCCCTTTCTGTGTGTCTCCGCCATTAAGGAGATGTTTCTCTTCTCTTCTCTTCTTTTTATTTTATTTTATTCTTCTTATTTTTCTGGCCATTTTATTAACCGGTCTCTTCTCTGTCTCTGGTTACAGGATACTGGGATTCCGGCGTGCCATGCCCGTGGCGGGACGTACACTGAACATTACGACCGAAATTTATCAACTGGCCGAGGAGAATTTATTGAAGACCTTCTTTGTTTCGCCGTCGCTGAATTTATGCTTCCATGGCAAGTGCTCCTACTATTGTGACACCTCGCATGCCATCTGCGGGAACCCGGACCTACTCGAGGGCTCCTTTGCCGCCTTTCTGCCCAACTTTGAGTCGGGAAATCGCAAGGTATGTACCATTCTCTATAATCCCATCCCATGCCATGCCATCCCACACAACCACAGCACGCATGGGGCTTGCATCGCTTGGATCTATCTCCCTCATGTCTCTCATGGCTGTCGTAGTCATGAGGACCTCGACCTCGACCAGACCTAGCCACAGCCCCAGGCTGGGCTAAGTGGTTTTTGATTAATGCACGGCCAGCGCTCAGCACTGCGCCAGATTACAATTTATGTGCTGTGGTTCGCCCGCTTTCATTACTAATTTCGTTCGCTTGGCCAGGCCAAATAACAAATCACTTTATTTACTCAGAATGTAGTATATTGTGGCCGGCAACAGGTAAGCCATGGGGCACCAGATTGGCTACGATTCCTAGAACTACCTAAGCACTCATACACCCCACAAAACCAACCAAATCAAAACCGACCCGACCCAACCCAACCCAAGCGCTGGTGAGTGACCCAATTATGGGGCTCAAAGCATAAAAAACAGCTCACTTATAGAGAGAAAAAGAGGAGGTATTTTTAAAAAATTACCTTCTACAGCTAAGAGGAGAAACTCCCTTTTAATTTACATAATTTTTTGTATCCTTTGTTTGTTTGTGCGACTCGTTTACCGCTCCGATCCCTATCCGTTCCCTCATCCTTTGCCGTAAGCACTCGGCAATTTCATTCATTCATTTGGCTGTTGAATTAAGAGCAAAATATTGTATCAGTTCTTGTGCGTCTGGTAGAGCGTAAAATGAAATGTATAAATGCAGTGCTCGGCCTCAGACTTGGTCTGGGTCTAGATCTCCGTCTCTCTGACGGTAATAAATTCTAGAGTCCACTCCATCAAAACGAAGCAGATTTGGGAGAAAAAGGGACAGCTTTTAAATGCAAATTACTGAAAAATTAAAGCCTTTGCCGGACTCCGTCTCTATCACCGTCAGCGTCACCGTCTCCAAGGCTATAAAAAAGGTTCATCCGTCCCACACAGATTCTCCCCACAATCAGGTCTTTTCCACAGATATGCCATAGCAGAGGCGTTTTATTTTTAGTCTATTTTATGCATTTATTTTTTTAGTATCCTTGCCCCGAGCCTCAAAGGAATAATTCTCTTTATTTCCCCCTTTTTTTGCGGCTCGCTCTCAAAACAGTTTACAAGTAGAAAATGGTTAAGTGTGTACTTGAGATTTGGCGTAAGGCGAAACTGTAAATTATGCACAAGAGATCATTTTTCTTTTCCCTCCATTTTTTAACTCCTCCTGCAGCCTTCTCTTCCTTGTGCCATTCTCTGTTTCCGTATCCGTATCCGTTTCTGTTTTTCCCCTTTTTTTTTCTGTTTGCTCTGTTCGTGTTTCCCATCGCCCTGAGGGCCCAAGTTGGTTAGAAGTAAACAACGAGAACATTTTTTTTGTAGAAGAACAGAATTTTAATTAAGTTGCAAATTTGATTTGCACGCTTGTTAAATGCTTTGAGAATTGCCCGAAAGGGTTTGCTGTGCAGAACAAAAATATTTCAAATGAGTGAAGAATCAATATGGGTGAAGCACTTGAGGTGCAAAGAGTAGGTAAATGTTCTTTGTACTGAAGCATGTATAAGTGGGGAAAAGTGAAAAGTGAACAGTGAAGTGAAACATAAAGTCTGCTATGAAAAATTGTAATTCTCACTTTGATTTTTGCTTGTTACCAAATTGATTGTTGGGATACATAGCTTTACTCTAACCATCGCACCGCTTTGCTTATTTAACAAATAGTTTAACAAACTGTCCGTACATATCGAGTAGATATATATTCTGTTTCATGTCATTATCATTTTTTACATCTATCAGTTATAAATTGGTCTGACAGACACATTAATCAATTTACATATCAAATAATACATTTAAATGAGACATTTTGTTTAATATGAAAGCACTTACATGGATTGCGTATATCCTATTACATCATTTATTTTACTTCCAAGATAAGCCTAGAAAATGTTCGTTTTTTGAGCAGTTAATGTTAAACTATTTGGAAGCAAATTAGATTCATACCGAGACCCATTTTTCATAGAGAATGCCCCAGAAATGTCCGTTCCTTAAAGTCATTGCCCATTCTACCATTCATCTTTAAGTATCTTTTTCGCGGTGGTTTTCTCAGGTTCCCAGCATTTATCAAGGGCATTTAACGCGCTTCTAACAAAAATTGCAAATTGCTTTCCTCACATTTGCCGCATTCCGCTGCTTCCATCCGTATCTAGCGCTGCCATCCCTCCGCCATCCTTATAGAATTAAATTTTTCTTGATTTATGCATTTTTTGGGAGCTGACCTGTGGTGGTGGGTTGAAGGTAAAGGAGGAATAAAGCGTTGCATTCTATGCAAAAAAAATTACCCTAAAAGACGGCGGATTTCCCCCGCCCTTTCTCATACAATCGCCCATTCCATTGCTGTCACCATTCCACCGTTAGCTTACCTCACTTTGTGCTTTATGTTTGCTTCTGCCTCTTATGCTTTTTGTTGTAGTTTGTTGCTTTTCCCGCTTTTCCAGCAGTTTCCATAGTGTATGTGTGGCGGGTGCTTGCTGCTGCTGCCGCTGCATTCTGAGACCGTTAACCCCCCCCACGAGGCTTCCGGTCATTACACACTATGGTCACGCCCACTCTGCATAAAACGGCCAACGCGCTGAGCTTTTATTATGCATTTTTTTTCTCGCTTCCTCGCTCGACCCAAACGTTGTTTTTTAATTTCTTTATATATTTTATATAATTTTTGTTCTTGCTGCTTCTGCGTCGCCTCCTGCTCCCGCTCCCGCTCTCGTTCCCGTTCCTGTTCTTGTTCCTGTTTCTGTTGCTGTTCCTGTTCCTCCATCGCGTTGTTGTCGTTCTTGTTGTTCCACATAAAAATCTACCCCTTGGTCTGTCCAGGGTCGGAAGGTAAGTTGCGGTGGACGCCCCACACAGAGGATGAAAAAGTCAAGCGGGAGAATAACTTTTATTGCCCTTCTTCTGGCCGGAAAATAATTTAATTTAAGCAAAATTAATTTCGCTGCAGTTGGTAGAATTCTCCAAAGAGAAAGTGAACGAGCAGCCATAAAGCAAAATGCGATATTAATATTCTTACATTTTAACCAAAAGGCTCGTGCTAAGACAGGACTGTCTGCTCCGTTTCCGTAGTCCTACTCTGTTTCGCAATGGAAATTGATTTTATGTTGCATTTCTTTTCTGTTCTGCTCCATCCACAGCTCTGGCGGCATCCTTGGCGACGCTCCTATCACAAGCGGAAGAAGGCTCAGTGGGAGACAGATGCCAATTATTGTGCCCTGGTATGTATTGCTCGTTTGAGAGGGTGGAAACAAAAAAGGGAATGGACATTCAGCTAGGGAGTGTGTCCTCCATTGCGGACTCTGAGAAACTCTGAGGAGCTCCTTCCGTTGCGGTTACTTTTATTTAATTTGCATTTAAACTCGATTGAAATGCAAATGTTTTTATTGTGGTCCGACCCGGACACGGAGTTGACTTAATTAAGACATCTCTGGCCAAGTAGAGTTACATTTTCCTCTTTTGAATTTACCCCCGTTTGGAAATTTCTCTGCCTTTTGGATGCAACTTAATTTTGCATTTGATTTTCACCCTAAAAACCCACTTAGGTCCGTGATATTCCACCCTATGACGAGGGCAGGCGACTGTACGACATCATGGACATGGCCGTCTTTGATTTCCTCACTGGCAACATGGATCGTCATCATTATGAGACTTTCAAGTGAGTATATAGAGGGAAAGGTATCTGTTTGGGGGAGTTAGGGCTTTGCTGGATATGTGCACATAGCTGTCCTTGGCATGGCAACTAATGCGATCGGTTTATTTCCGCACACATGGCTCCGTTGGCTTCCTGCCTCACTGCCTCCCACTGTCTGGCTATGGCAACGGCATTTGCTCTGGCTGCTTTCAGCACGTTACATATACGCCTCATATGCGACCGCCTAAGCGCATGCATTTGGCAGGGATATGCCAGCACCTGCATGCCAAACAGGTACAGCAACAGCAACAGCCACAGCAATGGCCATGGCCGCAGGAACAACATCCAGAGCAGGTCCAGGAGCAGGCAGCGCCACGGAAAGATATTCCCCAACCTGTCTGGCAAAAGGTTACAAAACATCTCAGCCTCGTAAGCCGCCGCTCCCACAGCCGCACATCATCGATGCTGGCTCCGGGATGTGGCTGGGAACAGGCCAGCACTAAGACCAGGCACCAGGACCAGGACCCAAGCCATGTGCCAGGTGACTTGGCTACTACTAAATTGTTTGTTATGCAAAATCGTTTGTTGGGCTTATGGCGATGTCATCGCCGGCACCCTTCCACCCTTCCACCCTTTTACCCTTCCACACTGCTCACCCTGCTCACACATGACTGAGCCAATCCAATCCGAGCATCCGTGCGGTGATTGCGTCTGACTCTGGCACTTTCCCCACATATTGCCAGGCAATTATCCAGGATATCTGCCAGGCGAAGGCTGATGGGGATTCTGAGTGCTGCATCCACTTTAATTCGGTCTGGGATCTTTCACTTGCATTACAGAGTCTACGGCAATGAGACGTTTCCCCTGCACTTGGACCATGGACGTGGCTTTGGTCGTCCCTTCCACGACGAGCTCTCCATCCTGGCACCCGTCCTGCAGTGCTGTGTGATCCGCAAGTCAACGCTGATCAGGCTGATTGAGTGAGTATGCCCTAGAGAAAGAGAGAGAGAGAGAGAGAGAGACAAACCCGCTAACCCAATACTGACACCCTGAAATGTTTGATATTTATTTCAAAGGTTCCACAATGGTCCCAAGACGCTGTCGCAGCTGATGAGCGATTCGCTGAGCAACGATCCGGTGAATCCGGTGCTCTGGCAGCCCCATCTGGACGCCCTCGATCGGCGCACGGGCATCATCTTGCAGAGCATACGGGATTGCATAAAGAGGAATCCCCCTGGTGAGGTGGACGCCTCCGAGAATGACCTGTCCTCATAGCGCTAGGCAAGGAGCGCGTGGCAGAACCAACAAAAGCATCCTAGAGCATTAGCTTAAACCCCTAGCTATTAGTTGCGTGTCCTGTGTGTTGTCCAATGATGTAACAGAAACGGAAACGGAATTTAGAGTTAAAGTTCGTGGCAATCGATCTTTGTAAAAGATCAGCGTCCTAAGTGAAATATCTCCTTGTCGCTCTGTCTGCACATACCAAAAAGCCAGAAGCCAGATGCCAGAAATCAGAACCCAGCAAGAGCCAAGGCCAGAAATTAATTCACTCTAATGTTAGTTGATATGATTTTCCACCCCGTTTTTGTTTTGTGGATCAACCGACAAAGTGGCCCACCCAGCGAGTAGTGTAGTGACACGTTCGGAGAGTAGTTTACAGTGATTTGCCAATGATTTGAGTGCACACCAACCCCGCAATGGGAGCCTAAAGTACACAAACTAAAGAAAACTGAGCCCTACTGAACACTTTGCCGGCGTTCGCAGGAATGGAATGAAACTTCTTCAAAAGACTATAAACATAAAAAAGAAAACTAAAACGGAAAAATGAAACTATTTTCTAAATATTTATTTATAATTTTTTCATACATTTCACACACACACAACTTTGATGTGCATACACTTAGCGCGTATGCACATTGCCAGCCCCGCCCCTAACTACCCCAGCCCCAATGAAACCCATCCACTCCCCACAATTCCTAAGAAAAGTTGTTGCAAATTTAGTTGGTAAGTTAACATAACTTTATGATCGATATCAGGCGTAGCTTTATCCGGATCCGGTGGGTGGGGCCATCCCGCCCTGCCCTTCCCGGGTCCCTCTTCTTAGTTAGTCCAATTAGTTCCAGCGAAAATCATGTACATATGTACTTCACCATGTGGGAAACAAAACATAACAAAACAAAACAATACAAAACAAAGGAAACACACTACACTACTGTTAAAAAACTAATTATGATTACCGAGTATATAACTAAGTTACATTTGTTATTTTTATTATTGTAACATCTTTGAATTGTACCTTATGATGTGGTTGCAGAGAGAGTTAGATCTGCAGAAATTGTTTTGTTGGCCCGGAGACACATTGGGAACAGAGTGAGGAAAAAACGATAGAGGGAAAAATACAAAAAATGTGTTAGAATTAGTAACAATTTTAGTGACAATTTCAGAAATAATTAATAAAAAAAAAAAGTACCAAAGAAATTTCACAGCGTTTTTGATATTTTTAGCTTTAAAATATATTTCAGTGAAAACGTGTCTGGAGAGCTTTCACTCTCTTGCTCTCTCGCTCGTCGATCGCCGCTCAATTGTGTACAGTAAATCTTTTATGGCGCTCTCGCTCTCCAATAACGCTCAGTTCGTTCTCTTCTGGAGGCTCTCAACGGGGGAGACAAACTCAATGCCCCCAACTTGGGTCACTTTTTTTTTGTTACTCGTGCGAGCACGTTGTTTAATTTTTTCTCGCATTTACCGCCTTATCCACTAATTGCTGTTGTGAGTTCTTTTTATTTATAGTTTGTTAATTCAATTATGTTTTTTTTTTGTCATCGCAAATTGAATACGCCGGTGCTATAATTGAATTAGAGAGACAAGTGTCAAGTGTTCGAGCATAAATATTATTGCTGAAGGTTATATAATCGCAAATCAGTGTTCAAGTGGTGCTGCCTGTCCATAAGTGTGGTGCTCAGTAGCCCATCAGCCAGCCAAAACCACATCCAGACACTGGCTTGTTAATTGTATGATGCAAATGAATATCAAATTATGGCAATGCAACTGACGTGGCCTGATCTGATGCCCTAAGCACAGGGTATTTCGATTATAGCTAGCTGTTTCTCAGATCTTATTTTGTGTAAAATTCTTCAACATAATTAACAGCCCAGTCGACTGCCTATAATCATGCCCTGCTTATACTACTACTAATCATAGTAGTCCCTCTAGTTTGAAGTTAACTTGCTGAAACTTTGGACAGACTATTCTTTCTGCTAAGCACGGCTTATCAATCTTTGTGAAAACATCTTCAGAATGTGCAGTTTTATATATGTATGTATGTATATATATTTTTAAAGTTCAGTCAAATTTAATTAAGAATTGGAAGATCTGTAAGGGTATCAAAAGCTTCAGCTATAGAAGCTAGACTTCCTTTTATGTTCGCTGTATGTATGTACACTCTTTCGTCTCGAGACACACACACCATAAAGAAAGTGAATTAACATAGCACAACTTATGCAAATGCCACACCTAATCCACTGCCGTCCGCAATCCACATTAGAAAATGTCGACCCCCTCCATTGTGGACCTACGCTCGGACACCGTCAGCCAGCCCACGGCTGAGATGAGGGCCCGCATGGCCTCGGCCATCGTCGGGGATGATGTCTATGGGGAGGACCCAACCATCAACGAACTGGAGGCGAAGACAGCGGCCATTTTTGGCAAGGAGGCCGGACTCTTTGTGCCCAGCGGCACCATGGGAAATCTGCTGGCAAGTGAGTGGCAAGACATGCACATAAATAACACGGCTCAGGTCAGCACATTCCCAGCCTCTCCATAGAATGGACATGGACATGGACGGGTGGGAGTCGCTTATGTTTATTAGTTTAGAGTGCGGCCAGTTTCGGATTACAAAAGCCAGGGGCAGCACCAGAAATGAGGCAAACAAGAAAAAGAAAACCCAGGAGAGGGCGAAACAAGAAAGCAGAGCTCATATCATGCATCAGGTACATTATCGTAAAGGTTAAGGGCGCCCATAAACATAACATTAATTTTTATAGACTTTAATATTAGACGTGGACGTGTGCCACAGTCAACAGAAGGTATATCTAGAAAGTGGAGAGGGTACGAAGGAGCACCAGCACCAGCACCAGCAGGAGATGGTGTGGGGAACGGGAGCAGTCTCAGGACTGGGAGTGCCTTCTGGAAATTTATGCGTCCGCTCAAATTAATATTTCTAATGGAATTTGAAATTTGCATTTCATTCAAAGAGAATAATGCACTGAGACTTACGATTGTGCTAATTTTTCACGAGGGTCGTTCATGGAGTATGCAGCGGGAAATGTTTTCCTCTCTAGGAGTCCTCTCTTATAGAATTGCCTTGAGGTGCCATTCACACTTGTTGATAGCTTTTCATATCTTTACGGACTTGAGGTTTACTTTTAGTGGTACTACGTATAATAATAGAAGCTAGAATCCAAGTTTACATCTGCAGTTCCTTTTATCTTTTAAGATCCACTTAGAAGGCAGCACAAATCATCGTTTTGTATAGAGGTTCTGGATGGAAGTGTTTTGTGGGTTTCTGCATGAATATTTAAGACATTTCAATTAACACCCCTCGCAAGCTACATAAGTGAATACTCGAGCATCTCTTTGTAATCCCCACAGTTATGGTTCATTGCCACAAGCGCGGCTCGGAGGCCCTTGTCGGCGATTTATCGCACATCTTTCTCTACGAGCAAGGTGAGACCTGGATACCGCAGAGGAGCAGGGGACAAACATTGACTGTGTGTATTCATTAATCACATTTAGGCGGAGCCTCACACCTGGCTGGCGTGCAATTAGCCACGCTCAAGAACGAGCACGATGGCACCTTCTGCCTCACGGAGCTGCGACGCCGGATCCGTCACGACGACTACCACGAGCCCATCACCTCGCTGGTGGTGGTAGAGAACACGCACAACATCTGCGGTGGCAAGGTGATTCCTCTGGCCTTCCTCGACGAGCTGGCCAATCTCTTGCGCCAGCCTGGAGTGGGCTGTGCACCCATCGCCCTGCACATGGACGGGGCCCGGGTGTTCAATGCAGCTGCCGCCTTGGGCGTCAGTGTGGCGCGTATTTGCCGTGACTTTGATTCGGTTTCCATTTGCCTCAGCAAGGGTTTGTCCGCACCGGTGGGCTCTGTGCTCGTCGGCTCCCAGCGGTTCATTTCACAGTGGGTTTCCTCTGTCTGAAATCCCCTTCGACGCCAGCTAATCCTTTCTCTGCGTCTCCGTTTCTTGTTTCTCGTAGAGCCCGACGTCTGCGCAAGGCTTTGGGTGGCGGCATGCGACAGGCGGGCATACTGGCTGCTGCTGGCCTCGTGGCTCTAGAGGAGGTGGTGCCGCTGCTCGGCATGGATCATGAGCGGACAAAGCGAATCGCAAATGGTAACTACATATCTACTGCGGTTGAGTATTTAATTCCATTCACTAACGAACTGTTCCCTCAGCCATTTATCAGCTACAGAGTCCCAATGTCACAGTGGATCTGGACACTGTTCAGAGCAACATTCTCTTGATTGAGATCAAGCGATCCGAACTGACGGCCACTGAGTTTGCCGAACGACTGGCCCAGGTCGAGCCCGAGGAGCTGACGACTGGAGTTACGGCCAAGGATGGCTCTGGGATCATCCTGAAGGCCAGTGCTCGGGACTGGGCCTTTGCCCGAGTGGTGCTCTACCACCAGGTGGACGACGAGCAGGTGGAGCTGGCCATCAAGAAGCTGACCCACGTCATCGGGCAGTACGACCAGCGGTGGCCCCGTTCTTAGAGAGGAATCCTTTTGAATGCGGATGCGGAATGGAAAGACAAACATAATTAGATTTGAGTTTCAGTTTTGTTCGTTTAATTAAAGAGGAGAAAGAAATGTTCAAATTTGTATTACTGCCCCTCGAGTGGGCTCAAGCTGCGTTTACATTCACGCATGACCGACTCCCAGGCAGCTCCGTCGATGCTGACGGACACGGACGGACCGGACCGTTCTCCTTCCTTTCCTTGTGTGTCTGCATGAATGCCCGTCTGAATGAAATAATAAAATTATTTTAAAAATATTATTGTCAATTCTGCGATGTGCTCATCGATTTAAAAGCCTTCGGCCAAGGGCAGCCGTTTGGGCGCATACAGCTACAGATACAGCTCCTCCGGGGCTCTGCTCTATCCTGGCCGTCGGACATTTGTGATTTATAAGCAAACTTATCAGAATGCGCTCAAAATGATTACGTTCCGGCGGATGGCTGCCAGTTCTCGGCATTCTTACAATAGATTAGAGCCGGGCGCTCCTTGGGGCTGAGTGAATGGCATCAATAAGAGGCGGGATTTCGGTGTACGACGCCCTTTGTCCTGGCCGGCATTGAAATGTTATATTTTATAAATTATGCTCCGCCAAATGAAACGAAATTCAATTAGAGAAATTGCTGAAGCATTTGATAAATTGAAATTGAATTGACTCGTCCAAAGTTGCTCTTTGTCTGCCTCCACTCCCTCATCAGCCGCTGGGCTGAGCTGGATTAATGTAAGAGAAAAGTCATCTCCCAAAATGGCAAGTAATTACAGAGCCAGATTTCGAGCGATTCGAACAACTTTCAGCTGCATTTGATTTCCCATTTGTTGAGCCTAAAAGTATGCACTTGCTTTCGAACCAAAGCACACGCGAGCTTTTGGAATGAGTCCAAAAGAAGATGGTGGGGGAGGGAGAGAATCTATAAATAGCTGCCAGACATGCGACGTTGCTTGGGTGTGAAAATGACTGTTTGCTGTTATTGCTTCTCTGTGAGAAACTCCAAATCATCATCGTCATCATCATTACTGTTGTTATTGTTATTGGCGACATTATCATCCCCTATATTAGCTTTAGACAGGCTTTTATCCGTACCGATTGCAACGTGTCAGGATGGCCGAGCGGTCTAAGGCGCCAGACTCAAGATTCAACAGTCTTGCCCTTCGCAGAAGGGTCGTTTACATGAGCGTTCTGGTCCTCTCTGAGGGCGTGGGTTCGAATCCCACTTCTGACAAAGTTTTTTTTATCAAATTTATAATTTTTTTTTTTTCTTTTTTTGTGTGTTTAAATTAATTTTTTTGATATTTCAATGTGTAATCTTATATGTACATCGCAAATACATACATATCTATACATATGTAGGCACATATTTACTTAATTTTAATGAGTTGTTCGATTATTTGGGATCCATTTAGAATATATTCTTAATTAATGTCGTTTTTATATAATGTAAATTACTCTTTTTTTATTATTGCATTTAGCCATTATAGCCGTTTTTTTTAGGGATGACATAATTGCATGTAATTTTGGATCCTGTAAACATTAAATAGCATTTCTAGCCAATTACCGTAATTTAATCTACGGACGGACAGGGCAACAATATGTACTGCATTCAATTATGTAAAACGCGCACTTTTTCCAGGCGTTTAAACAAATGAATTGCTTCTAATGAACTATTTAAGCGAATATTTCACTTTGGGCGGGCGTGTGTGCCTGTGCTTATGCCTGCATTTGATTTAGTTAAAGTTTAAGTAATTTAATTATGCATTTACACGGTCGACATGTCCAATTAAGTAAAGCCACGTTATGTTACGTTACGTTACGTTATTTCTATTAATTTCGTAGGGATTTTCAATTCAAATTCGCCTCTTAATGGCCATTAGCATGTTTATTATCGCGTCGAGCGTATCTCAGGCTTTATTGGCAATGCCGCGCCGCGTTTTATGGCACGTGCCAGTCCCGCGGATTGGTTGGGGTTGGAGTAAAAGTGTTTCATATGCCTTTTGTTATATGCGCGATACATGATGAATGGCTCCTTGGCTCTATAAAATATGATGGAAAAACGCCATTCCCTCATTATGGCAGTTGAGGAGCATTGGCGTGTTACACTTTCTCCCTCCTTTGCTCGACCAACTTAAACGACAAACTGTCATGGAATAAAGTCGTAAACCCCGGGCCCAAGGAGCTGGCTGGGATTGTGCTGCGGCATAAATTGAAATTTACATAAACTGGAGACGGATACAGGTCCATCCCCCCATGCCGAGGCGTGGTAACAAAATGATAATTCAATTTCAATAACTCCATGGAAATCGGATCTGTAACGGGTTTACTTTCTCCCATGTTGTCGGTACACTTTAAGCACTCTTTTATTGAATGTTTTTCGTTTGATGTGTTTTCGGGTGCTCTAATTTAATTAATTGCATGCGCCTAACTAAAGTCAAACAATTTCCGCATTTAATCAACGAGAAAGCAAACGAATGACTCACAGACGAAGGCAAAGGCAAAGGAAAAGCTAGCCATAAAGGATACGGGATACAGGATATCGGGTGGTATGGCGTCGGTGTGGCTGTAAGTCATGCGAACTCATTTCGAAAATTAAGCAAATGTGTTCAAGTATAGGTGGCTGACTGTAGGTGTGTGGGTGTGTATGCATGGCTGTGTGTTTTTCTCCGAGTATGTGTTTTCCCTGTGGTTTTTCTCGGTTTTTGTGGGGGCGTGTCCGGGTGCGCATAACGTGATTGATGCCAATTTCACAAGCGAGCAAATTGATGATGAGCTAATGCTTTGAAAATTATTGGCAAAAAATATATATATAATAGGTTTACGTCGCGTTCAAGCTGCGAGCATTTAAAGTACTCACCAGAAGGTAAAGAAGGAACAGTCGCTTCTTGGAATTCTTAAGGGTACCAGCAAATGAGTTTATAAATTCCCCTTAATATAACTGATCTTGGATGAACAAATGTAAGAACATGTCTGGAATAGAGTCTAAACTAACATGAAGCCTCTAGCACGTACACAAGTCCCAATGCCCATCGAAGTCCAGTGTTAGTTGGTTATTGTACTGTCAATCAAAGTTAAACCCTCAAAAAAAGAGAAATCATATATTGACATATCAGGAAGGTTCAGTAACACTCAATAATAACAAACTGATTAAAAGATGGGTGCTTCCGACTACCGAGAAATCAGACTGCTTCCTCTATATGAGGTATATTGGCAAGAACTTTAAATGTGATTGTTTCAGTCCAAATTTTTAGATAGCACTTATCACAAGATTGTGCTTTAGTCGTATAAAATCAACTGGACTCAGTTTACAACCCTTGAACGCTATTGGCTGAGGACTGGTGCTCGTTAGGCCCATACAGCTGTGGGACGGAGATGTCCCACAGGATTACGAGGCTGGCTTTCAATAAGGGCTTTACAGCCAATCTTGAGAAGCTACCGAATGGCTGGGTGGTGACAGTATATACAAATAATTGTGTTTAATTACATATATGGATACTCTTCCGAATCTGATCTTCAGCCGAAAGTCTGGCACAGAAAATATTCAATTACGGGCACTGAAGAGTAAGTGAATAATTGAAAGCCAAACGAGTGGGAATTACGCTTCGTGCACTATGTGAGCAGTGATCGATGGCCTTATTCCGTCGGGTCTACTTTAATTCAATTCCTTCGATCTGGGTTACCTCGACGAGTGCGTCAAGATCAGCAAAGAGATCACCAATAGTCACAGCATAAATGGAAAGTACTGTTTTATCGGCGTACCCATTGCACCCAGGGCACTCCAGATCGGATCGTGCTTTCCTGCTTCTTGCTCTGCCGCACACATGGATGCGTTTCTGGGCCAAATAATGCAGAAACTGTTTAACTTGAGCAGCTTAAGTCTGAAAATCAACGAGGCTACTTGCCAGACAAGTGAATCGAAACCCTGGGATGGCATGACCATTTTCACAGTGTAAGTTGTGCCATGCGGCAAGGGTCCAATTTATTTACTCATTTTCTGGATTGCAGTGTGCTTTGGTACGACTTGAAATACTAACTCCTGAGTCTTCTAGGCAGAAAAATGTACCTGCCTATGAGCAATTTGCATTATTTCTCTCTCCATTTCGGATGGTACTACGATCAGTTCTCTATCTGGGTCTTTGAACAAAATCTTGTTCGCAATGTAATAGTCTGCATACCCTTTATCCTCCACAATACTTCGAATTACTTTTGTCCAGTCGTCCGCCAATTGCGCCTCTTTCGACCTGTGCATCACACTATCTGTCAATACGTAACACGATACTCTACATAATGCATCTACATGCCTCATCTTCGATCCTGACCTATGCTCTATATCAAAATCAAAGTCCTGTAGGAACTCCCGCCACTCTCAACGGTACCTCTTTCTTCTTCATCGTCATGGCGAACGCATTACAATCAGTGATGATTTTAAACTTCGTTTCCAAGACATATACACGCCATTTTGTTAATGCTCTTATTACTGCTAGCACTTCTAGTTCGTACGAGTGGTATTTCTCTTCGCAAGGTCTTGCTTCACGGCTCATAAACTATACTGGGTGTAACAAGCTATCGTCTGCATCTCTCTGCAGCAATATTGCTCCAAATCCGAACTTGGATGCATCTGTGTGTATTTCTGTTTGCAACCTACGATTATATAACCTCAAAACTGGTTTACTAGTCAGCGCAGCCTTTAACTGCTCAACCGTTGTAACTCCTTGAACTCGAACTTTGCATCCTTCCTTAGCAAATCTGACATGTCTGCAGCTTATTCCACCCAACCGTAAGTGCACATTCTTCAAGCTCAATTATCCACTGACTAACATCCAAGCTATTAGAACCTGACAACTCTGAAACGCTACCTTCAACATCCTTTAGCGTGAACAACGATCTAGCTGAAACTATAGCCTCTATTTCTCTGCGACCAATTCCTTCCACTCTGTTTTCTATTTCTGCATTTTTAACTTGCTGCGGTTCTATTGACCTGAATGATTGTTCCTGTTCATCTCCATCACTCTCATTTACCTCCACTCGAAGATCATAGTGATTAAGAAGCCTGTTTTGTAAATGTACCTTTCTACCAACCGTCTCCAATCCCAGCTCGTTCAACTTAAGCCTCGTATTTTCTCATCTTGCAAAATTTATGTTCTTATGATATAGAATGTAATATGTAATAATATAGGAAATGTGGTATTATAATACAGTAAAAAATATAAAAATACAAATATTAATTATAATTCCTCTCTAACTTTGGCACTCCAGACAGTTGCTTTTACTTGGCCGGTTACAATGGCTCCCAAACTATGCCAATTTTTATTTTAACTTATCCATTTATTATTCCATTTTTTTTTTTATTTTTCTCCAAACTCTTTCAATTACATTTTATTTATCTTTCCAACTACAATTTCTTAAGCTTTGCAATGGCTCTAAAACATTACTCGAAATCTTATCAAACAGTAATCACATACTTTTCAAACTGTACTCGTACTCAAACTTTTCTCCTAAAACACGTTCGTTCTTGTTTGACTCAATGTCGCTCGTTTCAGCTTTCTCTTTGATCATGAATGTATATGGATCCTCTCGTCTCACAGACAATTTTCGTCACTCACCCACCAGATTTCGCAACTGTAGTTTACAACTCGCTTCTGCTATCCGGCCTTACCGCCTCCCAACGCTTGATCCCACCAAGATCAGTCCGCTCTCGTTCTGCTTCACACCTCTCTTTTCCAGCTATACAGTACCAACACTCCAGCCATTTGCTTGTTGTCTGTATACCGAAAAATCCCGCGCCGCTGTCAGTAACGATTTCTGCTTTCGTATGGTATGCGTTTCCAGCTCCTCTCGTCGCTCTCGTCTCTTCTCGTGGCTTTCGTCGTTTTCTTTCGCCTTCACTATTTCTAGTCGCCTTCCGTCGCAGACCTTGAAATCAGTTCTCGCTGTCTTCGCTGTTTCCTTTTTTCTTCCCAGTTTCTTGTCGCCTTCTGTCGCAGACCTTGCAATCGGCTCTCGCTGAGTTCTGCGCGTCGCTTCTGAATTTCACAATTCCACGAAATCGTCGAAAATTTCTTGACGCTCCGGTTGTCTCTGTCGCTCTCCAACAATTGTCCATTAACACTTCTTGACTTGGTTAATGCAATTTTGCGACCTCTGACCCGAACTCCACTCCAACACAACACAATTGACCAAAATTACGACACTTTTTTTTTGGTGTTTTTATACACGTTTAATCAAAATTCAATTCCCGGACGAGCCCCAGGGTGGCCCAGGATTTTCGCACTGATGTGAATTAAAGACCAAGACGACGTTAGTTTATTTTAGTAGTAGTTGTTGTAACTTCTGTATAATATTATTGGAATTGGATTGATGTGTAGTGTGTGTGAAGCTCGCGAAACTCTGGCACCGACTGACTCTGACACTCGCTCGTTTAACCCTACAACCCTCCTGCTCTAATTGATCTCTCTCTCACGTTTGCTCAAAAAGGGCGTTACTCAATACTGGCGGACACTTCGAGTCGCTCTCTGTACTGCGGACACTTGAGATTATAACTCTTGAGAAACTACCAATTGACTAGGCCGTGAGTAATACATTATCTAGTCGACCATCTAATCAAATTTCTTGCTATATGAAAATATTTCTGTTTATTTACACATGGTGTATACTCTTCCGAATCTGACCTTCAGCCGAAATTCTGCAAAAGCCAATATTAAAGGTATTCGTTATTTTCAAGGAATTTTGTTCTATATCAGACCACAACCAAACAAAAATAGGGAAATTAAGTAGGAGAGTATCCGATTACCCAAGAAAATGGTTTTTATAATCGGCTTGAGGACTGATACACTCCAAGATAGTGATTATCGTTCGACTGCCCTCAAAACTTTTGTATAAAATCACTGGCCGATGGTGAAACGACAACAGTTGAAAAACAATTAGCATGGTGAACGTTTTAGGCACTCTTTTTGTATACGGACTGACAATCGTCAGTGCCGCACAACTGAAAGGCGGCAGTGTCCTACAGGATTACCAGAGTCTGATGGGGGTTGCGTTTGCTGAGAGTCGAGTTCGTAGAATACTTCCGTAATGCTTCGCTCACGGATTTGGATCTATTCCACACCAGAACACCCAGTCAAGAGGATCTGTTGTGTCTCGCAGACATGGCTCAGTTCATGCAGGCTCTTCCTGATGGACAATTGTGGGCACTGAAGAGTAAGTGAATAATGCAATTGAAAATCAAGTGAGTAGAAATTAACTTTCATCCACTTTGTAAATAGTGATCGATGCTTGGGGTTCCATTCCGTCGGGACTGCTGTACGGCAATGTCATGCATCTTGGAAATTTCGATGAGTGCGTCAAAATCAGCAAGGAGATCACAAATAGTCACAGCATAAGTGGAAAGTACTGTTTTATCAGCGTACCCATCGCAACCAGTACACTCCAGATCGGATCGTGCTTTCCTGCTTCTTGCTCTGCCGCACACATGGATGCGTTTCTGGGCCAAATAATGCAGAAACTGTTTAACTTGAGCAGCTTAAGTCTGAAAATCAACGAGGCTACTTGCCAGACAAATGAATCGAAACCCTGGGATGGCATGACCATTTTTACAGTGTAAGTTGTTCCCTGAGGAAACTGATCTTTATTTACTCATTTTCTGGATTGCAGTGTGCTTCTTGCCTTGATGGGTTCTGTCGTGGCCCTATGCACGCTCTACGACTACTTCTGTGCTCAAGATAAGAGTGAGGGCCTTCCTGCGGTGGTGAAGATATTCTCTGCACGTGCAAGTTCCCGCGCCATTTTCCGCATTGTGGACAACAAATCGAATCCGAATATTATCAGCTGTCTTGATGGAATCCGCTGCATGTCACTCATCTGGGTGGTTTTTGGACATGAATACGGACTTGCCCTGCAATCTCCGAATATAAATTCAATCCATATGTTCTATGTAAGATACTTTAATATTGTATTTACCAAAGTAATCCTCACTATTAATTTTGACTTATTAACTTTCTAGTGGGCCGTGGAAGCCTTTTCCAGCTTTATTCTGCACGGTTTTTTTTCAGTAGATTCATTTTTTTATTGGTGGCCTGCTAGTGGCAATGGTTGCCCTTCGATCAATGGACAAGTAAGTATTGGAATTGTTTTTTTTTCCATCAACACTCATCACCAACTTTCTGACAGATCCAAGGGAAATCTGAATGTACCGTTGATGTATCTGCATCGCTTCATACGTATTGTCCCGATCTTGGCAGTGGCCATTCTTGTCTACATGAATCTGATGACTGTTATTACCGATGGACCGCTCGCATATAGCGATCCCCTCAACCAGGGCGCCTGTGAAAACGGTTGGTTTTGGACGCTGCTGTTCGTGCAGAATTATGCAACAAGCGATATTGTAAGTCACTGATATTCTTTCGTTTCGATTAGTACGACTTTCTGTTTCAGTGCCTTTCCCATACGTGGTATTTGGCAGTGGATATGCAGCTATACATCATCTCTCCGCTTCTGTTGGTTGCTCTGTATAAGTGGGGCAAGAAGGCAGCCGCTGGCATTGCGGTGCTGGTGCTTTTGGTCTCGTCCTGCCTCTTTGCCACAATGATGGTCAATAACTACTCAATGCTCATCAAGTAGGTCCAGGGTGAATCTTTCTGATTTTAATATTTCATTCGTAAAATTTTTTTAATCAAAGGACCGGATTCAATGCAGAAGCCAGTAGAAAACTGTATACGGCCACACACACGCATGCGGCGCCTTGGTTGATTGGATTTCTTTTCGGGTACTTCTTACACCTAAATCGAGGGAAGAAGTTCCAGTTAGGCTGGATTGCCGTGTGGTCTGGCTGGGTACTTAGCCTTGCCATGATCTTTACATCGATCTTTGCCATGTATCCTGCGGCCAAATGGAGGGCCCCAGTGCCGTCAATTCTGGAAGAGTCTCTCTACTACACGCTTACAAGACTGGCCTGGCCAATAGCCCTGTGTTGGATTGTGTTCGCCTGCATTCAGGGTCATGGCGGACTTGCAAACAGTTTTCTTTCCTCGCCATTGTGGCAGCCTCTGTCAAGGCTCTCGTATTCTGTTTACATATGGCACATGTTCGTGGAGGAAGCAAATAGCAGAATAATCCGGACGAATACCTTCTACTCGGACTACAGTGTGGTAAGATTCGTAATATTTGATATTAAGTATTTGATTAAAACCAAAAAAATTCTAATTTTTCAGATGCTGACTTTCTGGCCTGACTTTGGGTTCTCTATATTGATGGCGTATGTGCTCTACATTATAATTGAGGCTCCTTTGGGCGGACTCGATAGTCTCTTACGTCTTCGGGGAAAGACTAGTGTGGAGCCCCCAGCTCCTAGTGAACCAGTTTTTACTTCGGACGATAACCCACAGGATCAGTTGAACATCAACGAAATAGAAAAGAAAGATGATCTTGAAGTGAAGGAAACTACAGTCCCAACGACTATGCCAGAACAGTTACAAATGTAATTACTAGTAAATTTAATTTGTTTCAATTATACATCATTTTTGTAAACCAATAAATAGCACAATAGTAATACAGTTCATAACGAAGTTATGTTTACAATATTTGAACTTGAAATTAGAACACTCAAGTGTCTTATCTGAGGTATTATCTCTTGTTGATATTCCCTATGGCTACGCGATGAGTAATTAATTTTATTTTCGGCTCTCTAATCATTAAATATGAAGTGTAAAAAAAAACTATTTGATTTAATTAAAAATGCATAATCAGTGGTGTATTTTGTTTGCCATTTTAGGTAAATGATAGGTATTTAAATATAAAAAAAGAGTTAAAATAAATAATTTCGAGCATAAGCCTGCCCATGCCACACACTCGTCGATCCCATGGAGCTATATGCTTAAGTGTTCCTATGTTGATTTTCTTTTTAAAACTAGTGGAAAGTCACATATTCTGTTTTGTGAAAACAAATGATAGAAGATTGGGAATGCGACTATCTAGAATTTATACTGATTTCTCATTGCTGGGGCATTCGTCGGAATTATAACGGTTCTCCGCAATCTCCTAACTGATTTGTATAATCGGCTGGAGGCATACTTCTAGATAGTGTTATCGTCAGATTGCCTTTACTATAAAATCCGTGGCAGATGGTGAATAGAAATCAATCAAATACGTATTAGCATGGTGAACGTTATTGCCACTCTACTTTTCTGCGGTCTGGTGCTCGTCAGTGCCGCACAACTGAAAGACGGGAGTGTCCCACAGGACTACCAGCGTGTGATGGGGCTGCGCTCGCTCGGAGTCGAGTTTTCCGAACATTTCCGCAGTAAATCGCTCACTGATCTGGATCTATTCCACCCCCGATTACCCAGTAAAGAGGATCTGTTGTGTCTCGCGGACATGGCTCAGTTCATGCAGGCTCTTACTGATGGACAATTGTGGGCCCTGAAGAGTAAGCAAATAATTTAATTGAAAAAAAACGTGAGTGGAAATTACCTTTCATGATTTTTGTGAGCAGTGATCGATGCTTGGGGCTCCATTCCCTCGGGACTGCTGGAAGGGAACATTTTTAATTTTGGCAATTACGATGAATGCGTCAAGATCAGCAAAGAGATCACCAGTAGTCACAGCATAAATGGAAAGTACTGTTTTCTCAAGGTGTCCGTTGGCTTCCTGCCTCAAAGTGTGGCGCTACTAACCAACTCAATGCGTATCGGATCATGCTTCCCGGCGTCTTGCTCTGCGGAACATATGGATGCGTTTCTGAGCCGACTAATGCAAAAACTGTTGAGCTCGAATAGCACAAGCATACAAATCCGCGAAACCAGCTGCCAGACAAGTGAATCGAAACCCTGGGATGGCATGACCATTTTCACAGTGTAAGTTGTGCCCTGAGGCAAGGGTCCAATGCTCTTTATTTACTCATTTTCTGGATTGCAGTGTGCTTCTTGCCTTTATGGGTTCTGTCGTGGTATTGTGCACCATGTATGACTACTTCCTGTGCCAGGATCAGAGTAAGTAACTGAGAAGACAGAATAGTCTGATTTACCTCGATGTTTGCCTTTCAGGTAGCCTTCCTATGTTGGTGAAGATATTCTCTGCACGTGCAAGTTCCCGCGCAATTTTCCGCATTGTGGACAACAAATCAAATCCGAATATTATCAGTTGCCTTGACGGAATCCGCTGCATGTCACTCATCTGGGTGGTTTTTGGACATGAATACGGTTATACAGTGGGCTCTCCGAATATAAATACATTAGATGTGATTTCGGTAAGTGAACTCGTTGTTGTACTTTGTCATAAGCTCTTATTTCGTTTGTCAATTTTTCAGTGGGCCGTGGAACCCTTTGCTAACTTTATTCTGTACGCATATTTTTCGGTGGACTCATTTTTTTTATTGGTGGCCTGCTAGTGGCAATGGTTGCCCTTCGATCAATGGACAAGTGAGTGTTGGAATTGTTTTTTTTTTCCATCAACACTCACCACCAACTTTCTGACAGATCCAAGGGAAAGCTGAATGTACCGTTGATGTATCTGTATCGCTTCATATGTACGTATTGTCCCGATCTTGGCAGTGGCCATTCTTGTCTACATGAACCTCTTGACTCTTCTCACGGACGGACCTCTCACTTATAGGGAGTACCATGGCAAAGAGGCCTGTGAAAAGGGCTGGTTCTGGACGCTGCTTTTCGTTCAAAACTATGCAGCAACCGATATTGTAAGTCATATTTCTTAGTTCCTTCCAGTGGTTACGATTACTTTTTTTTAGTGCCTCGATCATTCCTGGTACTTGGCCGTGGATATGCAACTATACATCATCTCTCCGATTCTGCTGATTGATCTGTATAAGTGAGGCAAGAAGCTGGTATTGCGGTGCTGGTGCTTCTAGTCTCATCCTGCCTCTTTGCCACAATGATGGTCAATAACTTCTCAATGCTCATAAAGTGGGTTCTCGATCTCTCTGTTTCTCTTTGAAGCATTTATTGACCACATTTGTTTGCATGAACGGAATGAAAGGAAATGCCGGTCAGAAACTGTACTCGGCCACACACACGCATGCGGCGCCTTGGCTGATTGGATGCCTCTTCGGGTACTTCTTGCACCTGAATCGGGGAAAGAAGTTCCAGTTGAGCCGGATGGCCGTGTGGTCTGGATGGGTACTTAGCCTTGCCATGATCTTCACATCGATCTTTGCCATGTATCCTTTTGCCAGGTGGAGTTCTCCACCTCTGTCCAACCTCGAGGAGTCTCTCTACTACACACTCACCCGAGTGGGCTGGCCACTAGCCCTTTGTTGGATCGTCTTCGCCTGCATGCAGGGCCATGCTGGTTTGGCAGACAGTTTCCTATCCTCTCCTTTGTGGCAGCCTCTCTCAAGACTCTCCTATTCCGTGTACATCTGGCATATGTTCATCCAGGAAGTAAACAGTTTGAACATTCGAACGAATACATATTTCTCGGACTACACTGTGGTAAGTTTTGTCTCCGCAGTAGTTAAGAAACAATGAAAAATAATAATTTTTGTAGATGCGGAATTTCTGGTCCGACTTTGGCTTCACTCCATTGATGTCGTTTGTGTTATACATTATAATTGAGGCTCCTTTTGCGGGATTCGAAAGTCTTCTACGACCCCGGAGGAAAAGTATTTTGCAGCCCCTAGCTCCAAGAGAACAAACACAAACTTCAGTCGATGTTCAGCAGGATCGTGTGAATGATAGTAGGAATCTGGATGAGCCCGAAGTGCATAAGGAAGAAGCTACAGCGACTGCCTGAGAATATTTGTTGAAGTTATGCAATCGATATATTATGTTCATCTAGAAATTTGAAGAGTGCCGGGCCTTTTCTGCATTATTCTTCTTCACTCTCAATAAAACGTTCGTCGTGTTCACATCGTTCGTCGTGTGTTATCATTTTACAATTTTCCTGTGCAGACAATTATCGCTAACAATAGTAATAATACATTTAAATACTTATATGTATGTTCTATTGAACGTTAATATACGTAGGCTGTTATTTAAGTTTCTGGTTTAACTATGAAAAAAAAAAACGTAGGCGTCTGAAAATGGTTTTATTGTGTAGTAATGAATATGAAACCCTTTTTTGAAACATTTTAAACTATTTTCACAAAGCTCTACACAACATTCTTTGCATAAAAATCCACCTTAAATACAGTAGAAAATCATGACAAAGACATTTTCATAAGCAAATATTAATTTTTTCCTGAAATGAATTTTTGATTTATCGTTAATCGATATCAAACGTGGTCGTACATGAAAACGTTTTTTATTTTTCCATAAAAGTCCAAACTTTTTTATGCAAATGACCATTTGGTCCTAATACGGCTAGAAGTGACCTAGACCAGAAACATAAATAGCACCCCTCGTAGATACAGTTTAATTTACAGTAAACGTAAGTTGACTGTAAGTTTAGAATGTTTGCTTCATAAATTAGGTCTTTAGCCACTTGAGATATGACTCTACCAAATGCGATGAATAATACCTTCGCATACATGCCCGTCGATCTACTCACAAATTCAATTTATAAAACGTTGGTAGACGCTTCCGAATTGTCTCTTGACAAGTCTATATTTATCGCATAAAATATTAAATCTAAAAGAATTGATTATATTATTTTTGTTTGTGAAATATAAAAATATAAAAATAAATAAGTCTGTCAAGTCCAATGATATTGTGCTTAGAAATGTCCAAAGTCCAATTAACAAAAGTGTTTTAGCTAAGGCACTCGTATTAAAAGTGACCAGTGTTATCCATCGACGATCAATAAATAAAACGATTACCTGGGAATAGTATAAATTAAAAAGATGTGTAGTACTGACTACGAAGAATTTAGACTGATTGCTCCTTATCGGTGATGTTCACGTGAGCTAAGCATTTTGCTGGGTATGCCAGTCTGAGTATCTACCTACTCAAATAATCGTTTTTATAATCGATTCGAGGCTTGACACGCTGCTAGATAGTGTTATCTCCAGATTGTCTTAAAAGTTTTCCTATAAATTCACGGGCAGATGGTCAAACACCATCAATTTCAAAACTGTTAGCATGGTGAACGTTTTAGGCACTATTTTGGTCTTCGGACTTGTAATCGTCAGTGCTACAGAGTCAAAGGACAAATATGTCCCACAGGACTACCAGCGCCTGATGGGGCTGCGCTCGCTCGGAGTCGAGTTTGCCCAACATTTCCGTAATAAATCGCTCACGGATTTGGATATATTCCACCCCCGATTACCCAGTCAAGAGGATCTGTTGTGTCTCGCAGACATGGCTCAGTTCATGCAGGCTCTTACCGATGGACAATTGTGGGCACTGAAGAGTAAGTGAATAATGGAATTGAAAATCAAGTGAGTGGAAATTAACTTTCATGCATTTTGTGAGCAGTGATCGATGCTTGGGGCTCCATTCCGTCGGGTCTACTGTACGGCAATAGCTTCGATCTGGGTAACTTCGATGAGTGCATCAAGATCAGCAAAGAGATCACCAATAGTCACAGCATAAATGGGAAGTACTGTTTTCTCATCGTACCCATTAGTACTACAAGTCAGTTGCCGGTGTTAGGATCCTTGACTCTAAGAATTGGATCTTGCTTTCCTGCTGCTTGCTCTGCCGCACACATGGATGCGTTTCTGGGTCAATTAATGCAGCAACTGTTCAACTCGAGTAGCACAAGCATAAAGTTCAGCGAGACCAGCTGCCAGACAAGTGAATCTATTCCATGGGATGGCATGACCATTTTCACAGTGTAAGTTAAACCGTAACATAATCAATTGTTTTATACTCATTTTCTGGATTTCAGTGTGCTTCTTGCCTTGATGGGTTCTGCCGTTGCCCTATGCACGCTCTGCGATTACTTCTGTGCTCAAGATAAGAGTGAGGGCCTTCCTGCGGTAGTGAAGATATTCTCTGCACGTGCAAGCTCCCGCGCCATCTTCCGCATTGTGGACAGCAAATCGAATCCAAACGTGATCAGTTGCCTGCATGGAATACGCTGCATATCCTTGATCTGGGTTATTTTTAGCCATGAATACATATACTCGTTGATTTCTCCGAACATAAATGTTGTCAAAGTGGTTTCGGTAAGTGGGAGCATTAGTATACAAACAGAAATGATTTTTAATTTATTTTCCTTATATTCTAGTGGGCCGTGCAACCCTTTTCCAGCTTTATTCTGCACGGTTTTTTTTCAGTAGATTCCTTTTTCTTTATTGGCGGCCTGCTAGTGGCAATGGTTGCCCTTCGATCAATGGACAGATCCAAAGGAAAACTGAATGTGCCGCTGATGTATCTACATCGTTTCATACGCATTGTCCCGATCTTGGCCGTGGCAATTTTAGTTTACATCAAGCTGATGCCAGTCGTTTCTGGGGGACCTATTTTCAAAGGTGGATTTCATGGCACAGCCGCCTGTGAAAAGGGCTGGTTCTGGACGCTGCTGTTCATTCAGAATTATGCAACAAGCAATATTGTAAGTCATAGACTTTTTATTCTTTGCACTTTTACGATTATCTGTTACAGTGCCTGGATCATACTTGGTACTTGGCCGTGGATATGCAACTATACCTAATCTCTCCACTGATGCTGATTGCTCTGTATAAATGGGGCAAGAAGGCAGCCGCTGGCATTGCGTTGCTGGTGATTCTAGTCTCGGCCTGCCTCTTTTCCACAATGATGGTCAACAACTTCTCAATGCTCATAAAGTGGGTTCTCGATCTCTCTGTTTCTCTTTGAAGCATTTATTGACCACATCTGTTTGCAGGAACGGAATGAAAGGAAATGCCGGTCAGAAACTGTACTCGGCCACACACACGCATGCGGCGCCTTGGCTGATTGGATTCCTCTTCGGGTACTTCTTGCACCTGAATCGGGGAAAGAAGTTCCAGTTGAGCCGGATGGCCGTGTGGTCTGGATGGGTACTTAGCCTTGCCATGATTTTCACATCGATCTTTGCGTTGTATCCTGCTGCCCAGTGGAGTGCTCCATCTCTGTCCACCCTCGAGGAGTCTTTCTACTACACACTCACCCGAGTGGCGTGGCCACTAGCTCTGTGTTGGATCGTGTTTGCCTGCATGCAGGGCCATGGTGGTCTGGCAGACAGTTTCCTATCCTCTCCATTGTGGCAGCCATTCTCGAGACTCTCCTATTCCGTGTACCTCTGGCACCTTTTCATACAGGAAGTGAACAGTAGAAACGTTCGAACGAATACATATTTCTCGAATTACAATTTGGTAGGTTTCCTTTCTAGTGATGTGCTTGATGGATCGAAATTGCTTAACTTTAATTAACTTATTTTATGTTCTTCAGATGCTGAACTTTTGGTCTGACCTGGGATTCACTCTATTGATGTCGTATGTGTTGTACATTATTATTGAGGCTCCTTTGGCAGGACTCGACAGTCTCCTTGTTCCCCGGGAAAAGAGTGCTGGCCAGACATCAGCTCCCATCGAACCAAAAGTTGCTTTAGTCGATGTCCAGCAGGAGCAGTTGAATGACAACCAAACCAGGAATCTGGAGGAACCTGAAGTGACGGAAATAAAAGACCCAGCCATTGCCTCTGCCTAGCTTTCAATTAAGTAATATAAGTCTTTATAAATTGTTTGTCTATCTATAGACAATAGATGTTCAAAACATTTGATAGTACGATGAGGCTATTGACAAGATAGCAGTGTATGAAGAGTTTCCCAATAGCAGAGCTCTGAGTAATTCATTAATTATTTGCTGCTTTAGCGCCACATGACTAATAAATATAATAATCTATTGTATTGACGGGAGTATTGATTGATTTACGCCAATTGGTGATTCATCAAGTGAAAATGAAACCGAGATTCGCTTAAGTACTCCAGAAATGGCATATCAACATGACATATAAGAATAATTATATCTGATTACGATTATCCCAAAAAAGTGCAAATGGAAGTGTTATTTTTATGATTCATATGAAAGTGGCAACGTTAATCTATCCAAAGAATGATATTTGACACCATTTACCTTCTCAGAGCCCAGTGCATACAACGAATGAATCACAACTGATTAGTGATTTTCGAGTATCAGGAACACGTGTGGCACACTAATCTCAATGACTGCTAAAATTAAGGAATATGTATAGAATATGTATGTACTTATTCTGCAATCAAAGGTTAACATTTTTATAGGTTTTGGCGAGTCAGTCGCACAGGAAAATCCATTGCTAGTCAATAAAATAACGATTAGCAAAAGAAATAAGCAGTCACAACAAAACAGAAAAACGTCTACCCAGAATTTGAACTGATTAAATACTATCAGGGAATTTCTCATAACCTTAATTTATTTATTACCAGTCTGACCGGCAGTTTCTGTTATAAGGAATTTTTAATCTACTACTCAACTTAATAAGCTTATCGCAACCCCTAAATTAGGCTTAAGTCTTTTGCAATTTAAAGTAACTGGTAGTTTGTCCAACACCTTCAATCGAATTTGTGTTACCATGAGCAACGGTTTGGGCACTCTGCTGGTCTGTGGACTGATAATCGTCAGTGCCGCACAACTGAAAGACGGGAGTGTCCTGCAGCATTACCAGAGTCTGATGCGGTTGCGTTCGCTGAGAGTCGAGCTTGCAGAATACTTCCGTATTGCTTCGCTCACGGATTTTGATCTATTCCACACCAGAATACCCACTCAAGAGGATATTTTGATGTATCTGATGTATCTCCACCGGGTCATACGCATCGCTCCCGTCCTGGCTGTAGCTATTCTGGTCTACATGAAGCTCATGCCTGTGGTTGCAGGCGGGCCCCTCTTCAGCGGTGGATACAGTGGCAGTGCCGCATGTGAAAGCGGTTGGTTTTGGACTTTGCTGTTCATCCAGAACTACGCCACATCGAGTATTGTAACTAACTATTGGAACTTATTATTCGTTGACAATTTTTACCAACTCTGAATGTCCCTTTCAGTGCGTTTCTCATTCCTGGTACTTGGCCGTTGATATGCAGCTATATATCATCTCTCCGCTCCTGCTGATTGCTCTGTACAAATGGGGCAAGAAGGCAGCCGCGGGCATTGTGGTGCTGGTGCTTCTACTTTCTTCCTGCCTCTTTGCCACCATGATGATCAACAACTACTCAATGCTTGTGAAGTAAGTTCCATCAGAGATTCCCACTCGTCTTTTATAGCCACTCTCTTCTTTTCAGGAATAGCACCGGTGATAGTTCCGTGACTAAAAAACTATATTTCGCCACTCACCGGCATGCGGCTCCTTGGCTGATTGGATTCCTCTTCGGGTACTTCTTGCACCTGAATCGGGGGAAGAATTTCCACTTGAGCCGGACTACCGTGTGGTCTGGATGGATTCTTAGCCTTGCCATGATCTTCACATCGATATTCGCGTTGTATCCTGCTGCCCAGTGGAGTGCTCCAGCTCTGTCCACCCTCGAGGAGTCTCTCTTTTACACACTCACCCGAGTGGGCTGGCCATTGGCCCTTTGTTGGATCGTCTTCGCCTGTATGCAGGGCCATGGTGGTCTGGCCAACAGTTTCCTATCCTCGCCATTGTGGCAGCCTCTCTCGAGACTCTCGTATTCTGTGTACATCTGGCACATGTTCTTGGTGGAGGTAAACACCAAAAACACAAGGACCAGTACGTACTTCTCCGACTATTCTATGGTGGGTTATATTTGCGAACGATCAATTCTTTTGTCTTGAAAGCAACCTTTAATCAATTTTTGCAGATGCTTAAGTTTTGGTCTGATTTTGGATTCACCGTTTTGATGGCGTATTTCTTTTACCTTATCATTGAGGCACCTTTGGCTGGCTTCGACAGTCTTCTACGACCCAAAGGAAAGTCTAATGCCAAGGGTCCTGTGCCCAGCTTAGAGACGCGAAAGCTAGAGGACCCCAAAGAGACGAATACATAAATTTAATTTACTGCGGCTGATTAGATTATAAGATTATTAGATTATAAGCTCGTTTTTTTTTTAAAGTGGAAATTCTAGCGAAAAATTCTCAAGCGTTTAGTTGTTGGGGCAGACCATGCATGGCCATGGACTTACTTATCGAGGTAATGGTCTGGAGTATGTGTGTTCCTCTGACTGAGTAAGACATTTATCTACGTACTCCTGCATTTCCGCTTAAAGCTCCACCTCCTTAAGGAGCACAGTCTTTAGTTGCATGTTTTGTGTGAATTTAAGCCTGAAAACAAATGGAGAACTTCTTGACTCGAGTCGACTTCGCTCAGCTCAATGCCATAAAATATCGTAAAAGTACATTCTGCACCGCGAAGGTGCACCAACTACGAGTATGTGCAGTGAGTGTCTGCTACGGTGGCGGGGCCGACAAACCGATCTGAATCCGGATCCAAATTCGAACTCCCCACTGCGCATATTTTATGGCAGTTACGCGGCTCCCGGGCAACTTAATTAGTGCCTGCTGGTGCGCTTCGACTCCAGCTCTGGCTCGGGCTCTGGCTCTGGCTTTGACTTGCATTTCCACTTCGATTACGACTGCAACTGCTGGTGGGATAGGGACTGGGGCAGGGACCGCCTGGCTTCGGCTTCGGCTCCGGCTCCGGTTGCAGCTGCATTGCACCTGACATTTAACATTATTACGCGGCACCCCCAACGAATACGGAATGAATGCTCGTCCGTGGCAGCCATTACAGGCAGCGCCTTAAAGCTCTGCGCCACTCGCATTTAAGCGGTGTTAAGCTTAATGTGCACCACATTGACGCCATGCCACATGGTGCCGGTTGCAGTTTTCTTGGGGACAGGGAAAAGGGGACAGGGGCCGGAGGCAGAGATGGTTGCGTGTTCCATTGCATTTGGTTGCACTTAATGGGTTATTGGGCACACATTTGTGTGGGAGGGTGGGTGTCGGCCACTTACAACTCGTTGAGTTGCCCACAATTGAAAATCGATCCACGCAGACCGAAAAGCACTCTGAATAGGAGTACTCGTACCCATTGTAATCGCATATTTTGACTCTCTGTCCAAGGCGTAAGTTGCTGCAATAAGCTACTGTAATAAGCCTTGACAATTGCCTGGAAAGCGATCCGAGGGTAGTTCCTTTGACGTTGCTTCCAATTAGCAAGAGTCAACTGCTCGTGTAAACATATCCCGATTTAACTTTGCAATTCTGCTACTACCCCTGCTGCTGCTGCTGCTGCTGCTCCTGCTGCTGCTGCTTTGCCAGCAAAATAAGTACAAAGAACTTTTGTGCACATTTCTGTTTATTATTGTATAAATCAAAAGATAAAGTTGCACACAAAGTTCCTGCTGCCAGACCCGGGGACTGTCTGCTCTGGTCTGGGGCTTGGATGGGGGTTTGGCTGGATCTGAATCTGAATCCGTGTCCTGTTTGCATGTGGAGGCGCAGTACGTAAACTAAACGAAATGCACACAAAGTCTCATGTATAGCTGTAGTCGTGCATGTTTGTGGCATTATAAAATATATCTGGGCAACAGTATATGTAGTATCCCCAACCCACTTAGTCCCTGCCCCTCTTTTGTTGTGCTTTGTCCAATTTCAAAGTTGGTAATGGTAAAATGGCGATCCTGCTACCTCTGTGGCCCAGCTGCTGCTGTTGTTGCTGCTGTTGTTGCTGCTGTTGTTGCCACATTTAAATGCCAAACTTCACCGGACATGCTTCATAGCTCTAATTATACATGCGCCTTTCTAGGAACGCCTTCCGCCAAGAGGGAGACGAGGAAAAAAAGCGGAAGAAAAACAACAATGGGCCAACTCGAACGGCAATGGCAATGGCAAGGGCTCTTCTTGTTCCTATTTTGGTTGCTGCTGTGGTTGTTGTGACCCAATAGCCTGACTACAATGCTATACCCTTGCAAAGGGTGCCATGGTTTAGTGTACAAACGGAGCCGCCAATATTGAATAACTATATAATAAAAATATCTTCTAGCATTCGCTAAAGAAAATGAATGCAAAACTGTTTGAATACTTAAACGAGTGGCATACAAATTATTGATTTGGCAGGGTGTGTAAATAATCCACTCTCATATCTTGACTTTACTCTCTGTTTTGTAGCTTTTCCTGTTGTTTTGGCTCTTTGGCCCTCTGCCAAGCAACGCGTCGTATGCGCAACGTGGCCTGCAATTTTTCTAACCACATCTAAACACACACAAACAAGAGTGATTGTTTGTAGTGGTGTGTGTGTGTGTATGGGGAGACTTTTCCTTGGGCTCCACTCTTGAGTCAAACATCCGGCAATTCGAGCAGAGAACTTTGCATGTCTGTTTAGCAATTCATGGCTGGACTGCAGGGGAACTGTAGAGAGCAGAGCTTGTGGGTCCGTCACTCTTTTGATTTGATTAGGCCCCACACACACACACACACACACACACACACACACACACACACACACACACAGAAAGCACACACATTTTGTGGCTAGAATAAATTTATGTAAATTCTGAAAGCATAAAATATGGCATTAAAATTTAATGTGCAACTTTAGGCACGCAAAAAAAATACAAGAAAAACAAAGAAGCAAAGAAATAGGAAGAAAAGGGAGAAGGACGATGAAGACATTATGCTTGGGCCAACAAAAATTGCTACTTGGCTACTTGGTGTGTGCAAAATAACAGGCTGCCTAATAAGTCGCTGACCACCGGCCAGCCCCCACTGATGGCCAAATGAATACCATTGGCAATATGAAAACTCGGCCTCATCAAAGCCTGTTCATCTCGCGGACAGTGGACGCTGATTAACGAAGGCACATTAGCATATTTTTGCTCTGAGAGGGCGGTTTTTCTCTTCTTTTATAAATCACTTCATTGACATTTTTTATGAGGCGTCGAATGAATGCAGAGAGGGTGGGAGAAGGGGGGATGGAGAAAAACTTTTCGAAAATAAAACACGTCTGCGAGTCTGAGAGAAAAGTGTCTGAGCCTTGGGGCGCCATTTGGGGGGTACCACCACAAATCCCATGGCCAAGATTGACGCGCCGCTTACGTGCTATGGAACCATTTGTCTTAGAGCCGCACTTTGCGTGTCTTAATTAGCGGCCCCACAGCCGGTTGCCCCATGCAGCAAACCTCAAGAAACTTTCCCGACGCCCCAGTCGAGGCAGGAATTTATGTAGCCCAGATAAGTATTTGCCGATAAGACCATAGATCCACCATATTGGCCTGTCTGTGCCTTGAAGTGTTGCACGAAAAGTATTGGCGAAGGGACATGCTAATGAACTCGGCCTTTAAGAAAAACTCCTCTGAGTATTAAACAAAGGAAAGTGTTTCTTCTTTGTGTTCTTTTAATGGTAAAGAATTTTCGAGGAATCTGTGCCTGGCTTAGGCGGGAAAAGCTACAAAGCAGAACAAATCTTTTGCAGCTTTTGCATTCCCAGAACAGTCTACTGTTTTTGACTTTTAATTCCTACTCATTGCTTGGGCCATTGCCGCCAAATGCATCAACCTTGGGGTACCTCTTTTTGAACGTAGTTAGCCCCATGCTTTCGTCCTAAACAGGTGCTCCACTTTCACTGGATTCGTTCTCAGTTGGACAGCTTCTAGCTGATAATTATGCTGCGAATGCTTTGGGGTAAGTTAATTAGTGCCTCGCACCCGCATCCGCCCATCCGCAGGCGTCTCCTGTACATGCAAGTCGTGTAAATCAGAGAGTTTAGTGGACATGTCGTGTCCCGCCAAAAGCTGCCATATTTAGTTAAGTAATCAGGAGTTTTTCGAGTGGGTAGTCAGGGCGGGGCTTAGGGCGTAAAATGTTTGGTTCCAAAAATGGCGAATAGCAAAACAAAAGAGGTCCCTGGTCAGGGAATGGCGTTGGGCTTTTGTGTTTTGTCGATGACATTGTTCACTTCGTATATTCTGTTTTCCTGTTGCCGTTGATGTTTCTTGTTTGGTTGTGTGTGTGTGTGTGTGTGTGTGTGTGTGTGTGTGTTAGGCGGTGTTTTGTGGGAGGAGTCGTTTGTGCTTGTTTTTGTATGTATATTATTATGTCGACAGGACACCCTGCTGCAGCAGCAGCAGCAGGAATAGCCAGACACTCCGCTCTCCTGTCCTGTGCCGTGTCGTGCCATTGTGGTTGGCATGTGGTGCTCGTTAAATGCTAATTGCCGCATACTTGTAACCACTTTATGTGAATGCCTTTGTGCAGGCACAGCCACAGCCACAGGGTGCCACACAGGGTGATCAGCTAATTGGAGCTCTGTCCCTCCCTGCCACCATAGCATATGCCCAAGGCAGCTTTCCACCATCTCGCATGCCAACTAAGTGACAAGGCAGAGAAGCAGGAGCAGAAGCAGGCCGAAAACTATTACCACATTTCGCGGCCATCAATCAAAGGCTTAATATCCGCGAGGCGTGCTGTCAGTGACAGTGTGGCTCCCTGGACCGATAATGCTACTGCTTCACTGCCAGTCAAATGGACATGTTCGAGTTTCCAGCACAAAGTGCATCATTCGACCGCTAATTTAGGCCGTAAATACACATACCACTGCAGCCTCCTGGTCGAGACCTCGCCTCTTTGCCTCCTCTTCGTTGCTCTGGTACGAGTATTCATAACGTAACAAGCCGGTTTTTGCATGCAAATGCCAACAGTGGGAGTGTCATTTCGCCACAGCAAGATCATCATGCCAGGGCGACACATGCACAGCGAGGCCCGGCTGCATATCCTACAGCGCAGAGGAGTCCACAGAGGTCGCAGTCCTGCCTGAATCGGAGGCTAGTGGCCAGTGGCCAGTGCCCAACTTGATTGCGAACAATTTCGAAGCAGCTGGCATGGCATCGGCATCGTCATTGGCATTGGCATCCGGGTGAAATATCATTACGGAGCCACTGGCTCGGCGGCTTCATTGAAATCCTCTTCCATTTCGGACATTTCTCATTTTAGCATTTAGCATTTATCGTTTTTCGTACTCGAACTCGTACGGGAGGGATCTTAATTGCCGAACATCGACTAAATGCGTTTTTCTAATGGAGCTGCCAGTTTGAGGAGGAGGAGGAGGAGGACGAGCAGCTCTGCCACTGGCTCTGGCTGCTGCAGTTCATCAGACCAAAATGTGCTGATGTGCTGGGGCCATGTCTTAATTTGCATAATTCAAATAGCTTCATCCAAAATTCGAGTGCGCCTCTGAATGTGTTGGCTCTCATGACTTTCATATGCTTATGCCCAGAAGCTGCGGCGATTTCATGTGATTTCCATTTACTCAATTCATTCGGTTACAGCTCACTGAAATTTATTTGTATAGTCCGCAACGGGAATGGGCTGGAGTCACGATGAGAGCCAGGGAATGGTTGTGGATGTATGTGGGTGTATGTGGAGCACTCGAACTGGCATTACGTGCTGTGTTCCACGGCATTGAAGCTGGCAAATGGAATCAATATTATGCAAATGGCCAAAGTGGTCAACTCAGATCTTGCTCCTGCCCAGCCCAGCCCTGCCCTGCCCTGCCATCTCCTCTTCTTTCTCTTGCCATTTCGCAATTTCATTTCGCCATTTCAATCGACGAGAAAACGATGGAAATGGCATATTATTTTGTTGCATTTCGTTGTGCAATAAAGTGCATTTTGATTTGCCTTTAACGTGCATCGAGTGTAGCGCAAGTGGAATGGCTGCCACATAAATTATGCATGATGCTGCTGGGTCGGTGCTGTTCTTTTTTTTTCGCTTGTGTTAAGACCCATATCATGTATGCAGCATTCCCGGTGAGCAGGGCGGGGAGGGGCACTTAAAAGGTTGCGAAAAGTCAAGTGCTATTCTGCTGCATTATTATCCGCAGAAAGTCAGGAACAGGTCAACAGAATTGCATAATTCCGATGGGATTACTCTATCCGCTGTCCGGTTAATGGGCGCCATCAATCTGAAAAAATCTCGGGGATCTTCGGGCCATAAATTTCAATCAGCCAAAGTGCTCACTGATCATTCTCTTTCAGCGTTCCCTCTGATTAAATGTTGGCCTGCAACGCCACTCTGCCGCCAGCCCACCTGCCTCGCCCACAGGGCAAGAGGCAACTGCGTTTTGCTGTCAGAAACTTCTCCGGCACTCATTAATCAGAGACCTCTGCATGGAGGCTAATTTAATGCAACTTAAATCAAAAGCAACTGTTGTTCTTGCCCCGCTGCAATTTAGTCAGCCACTTCCGCACGCACCTCTCTCTCTGGCGGACGGGGGTGTTGGTGTCTGCCAAACCACCCACCAATTGACGCGTCATAATTTCCAACACCATCTCGCTGTGAGGCTCTCGCTCTTCCTGCTTTAGTGGCCGCGCCCAGTTGAGTGCAAACTAAATTTATCAGCTATGCAATCGCTGGTCATACATTTTTTGTTTCCACCCCCTCCTAGCTTTCATTTCCGCCTAGTGAGGCCGGGCATGCCCACTTCCGGTCAAACCCAAACATATGATGGAGATGAAAGGGGTCGCTGGTTTGGGGATCCAGACATTTAAATAGCGCCGCTTATGCAATGCAAGGCACACATAAATCTTTGCCCAAACTGGCCAGAGTGCAGGGCAAGATTAGATGGGTCCAGTCCACCCACTCGCTTCAGCGGGTGTTCAGGTGGTTGCGTGTGGGTGGTTGAGTGAGGTTAGGACTAGACCTAGTAAATAAAGCAAGGTGACTGCCTGTGGAAACCGCCGCTGGCCACGCATGAATTCCGGCTGCCTTATGGCTTCAACCATACCCTCACCCATCACCACCACTTTATCGCCGTCTCTGACCATCGCAGCAACAAAAAACTCACTTGTTTTATTTTTGCCTTTGCTTTGTGAAAGTTTTTTGCGCGCATTTCTATTTATGTGTGCCTCGCATAAAGTTTAGTATGCCATCAAAATGTTGGCCAAAAGAAGAACAAGAGCAAGAGTCGCCACACAGAGTGGCAGCAGCAGCAGCAGCGCACCAGCAGCTGAAGCAGAAGCAGAAGCCGGCTCAAATAAAAAAGCGAAACAAGAAGAGTTTCCAGCCAGAGCGCCTAAAAGGCTGCACGCAATATTTTCATTTGCGGCCATCCCGTGCGTGCCCCTGTAAACGCGTCCGTGTCCGTGCTTGGGTATGTGTGCTGTGTGCACGTGTGAATGTGTCTGTATATGGGTGTGAGGGCTCTGCGGTTTGTTTGCATACAAAATTTGTACGTGTTATTTTAACTTTGCGCGCTTTTATGTGCCACACTTACACACACACACACACATATATATAATTTTTTGTGTCTCCTTTGTTTTCGTTGCAAGAGGCAACCACGATTTTAACACCTTTTGGCCAAACAGAGTGAGTGTGCCAGAGGGACGAGCTGCCGCCTTGGGTCTTACAGGTGTTAATGTCTGTTGTATGGCCCATGGCCCGCGTGCGTGTCTCTGCCTGCAGATGGCATTTCCGTATCCGCATCCGCACCCGTATCTTTAACGTAGAAATCAACATACAAAAATAAAATAAAAAGAAAAGACAACTCATTGTTTGCTTTCACATTTATATTTGTTTAAACACTCTGGGGGAAATGGGGGTCTCGGGTCATGGGTCTCGTCATTCTTCATTTATTGTATACATATACATACATTCTTTATATATAGTAGTTATATCTGGGGGGAGCCTTTCAAAGTATTCTTCTTTTTGGTAATACTACGTACAAGTCAATGGAATTCTCAAACGATAGTTTGTCTCGATAGAGCTACTACAACTTAAACAGATGGCTTATAGTTCTAGTTAAACAGAGGTTCTTATGCATATATGTATGTATGTATGTGTGTACGAGTATGTATGCATGTATGTATTTATAAATAGATATGATAATATCCAGTTTCTCTTTTATACAGTGTTCATATTTATTCAGGGAGCTGCACTTCAAAGGGTCTTACAATTAAAATGTGCCCATTAGTTTTTTACAATTCTTGAAAGCAAGTTCTACTCATGCATATTCACAGTTGTCTTCCATTCTGTCCTGTTCGGTTCTGTTCTGTTAAAGCAATTACAAAACTAAATACCAACTAAAATTCTCTTCAATGGCCAGAGTAACAGAATAAATAGACTGAAATACCGAAAAACAAAAATGTCGTTGCACTCTGCAGCTTTCGTTTCTCATTTTGTTTTAGGTATTTATCTAGTTTTAGCATCTGTTATGGCAAAGTTCCAGCTCCCATTCGAAACTGATGCCAATGAGACAATATTAGACAAGAGCTTTGAGTTTGCCTTGGACTTTAGTCCTCCTATTGAATTATTTACACAGAAATTACGCACAACGAGCCCAGGGCTGGGCGGGATTGGGGGTGGAGGGAATAGTCTGAAGTGGATGCATGATATTCCGGATGTGAATTCAGTTGCTCAACAATTTTGCTAATTGAATTCTGCCTGCCGTATACTTGCCTCTGTTTCTGCCATTGCATTGGGCCGCTGCCCTCCAAGGTGCTTAGCCACCACCACCACCCATGCACGAGTCTGTTCATGGATCCCACTGCCTTTAATACTATGTAGCTGCTGGTTTGTCTCTTAATGATTTTTACATGCTATAACACATTTACCCAATTTGTCGCCTTTTGATTGGTGATCCATTGATCCATTGATCCAGTGCTCCGTGCCCCTGTCTGTCCGATCTGATCTGATCTCATGCGGTTTGCTCTTAACAACTAAGGATATTACACTTAAAGTATACAAAATCACCATTTATGCTCTGCAATTGCAATTGAATTGAATTGAATTGAATTGAAAATGAATTCATGTTAATTGAATCGAGTCGGGTCGGGCAGGGGTCGTGCCTCCTCTGGTCGCTTAGCTTAGGTGAGCTCCGAGCCGAGTAGCCACTGACACGCGCGTGCCAGAATGATGGTGATGGTTAGGGACCGCAGTAGACTGTTCTGCGAATGACCAGCTGCACTTCTGACTACACAGCCACACATGTGTACATATTATAGATACACACACATATACGAGTATATGCACAGAGACACACCCACAGAGAGATAGAAAGCAATTGAATTGAATTAGTCGAGTGCTGACAGTTGTCGTGTTCAAAGTTCACTCACCCAAGAGCATGGCCTCCCGATTGTCAATGATGCCCGGCCGCCGCTGGAGTACGCTCTCCTTGCCGCCCTTCCACAAGACCGGGGATATGCTGGCCAGACACTTGACGCGCATGTCGCCGTCGTGGAAGTGGCGCGACTCCAGCGGCAGCTGCAGGCCCAGCGTCGAGGTGATTAGCCCGTGTTTGTGCACGATATCGTTGTATTTGTACAGGTAATGCTCGTCCAGGATCTGCAATGGCACGGAACAAGAGAGTTTTAAATGGGGAAGGTCTGAGAGGCGAAATTAAATGTTCTGCATCCGCAGCTCAAGGAACTGCAGACTGGAAGGAGTTTGCTTCTATCAAGGGGTTCCGACCCAGGGGTTGACACACACGGTGGATGAGCAACAGCCACGAGCTGGGGGCGTGTCTGGCCCATGTCTGGCAAATGCTTAAGGGGACGCTTTTGTATTCCCATCTTGGAGTTGGGGTGAATCCTGAGACGGGGAGTCTGAGCTGAAGGTTACAATTACAAGAGCTTGATAATTCCTCCCTTTCAGTGTTTGCTGCTGTCAGCAGAGTGCACTGCCTTTCCGAGGGTCGGAAGTGGTGCCACCCACCCCACCCCACCCCAACCACACGTAGGGGTTGGAGGCGCACACTTAAGCTTTGCCCGAAAAGAAATAAAATCATTTGCCATAAATAAGAGAAATGTGCAGAGCTGATAAAAAATGTGAAATGCTCAAATAAATAACTTGAACTTTTCCTTTTCCTTCCCTTTTTCGATTTTCTTGGGAAATTGGGTTCTGGGATCTGCGCTCTGCGCTCTGGGTTGGGGGATTGTGGGCTCTGGGAGTGTAATCGGACTGGGAATTCGAATACGAATTGAACGGTGGGTGGGGAGCAACACTTTGCCAGCGAAATTGTTGCCATTTGTTAGCCGATTGGTTGGCCTTTCTTTATGGGAACCCATTGCAGGAACCGGATACAAAACGTCTGAATTTAAAATGGAAATTTTAAAAGCATAAATTAAAAGTGTGGAGGCCTCTGGTCCGGTCTCTGCTGACACAACACACAGCCTGCAAATGCCGCCAGCTGTCATGGCAGCCAGGAAGAAAAAGAAACATGCTACAAAATGGGGGGCCCTGAAAATGCCTGTCGCATTCCAAGCAACCTACACCAAAATGTATTCCTACGCAGTTTGTGGCCTGACCAGTACCCATGCCAAGGCATTACGTATAAGTTTTTCGGGTGAATAGCAAGAATATTTTCCTCATTCTGATGGACATTTTTATTGTAAATTGCAGAGATGTCTGGCAGGGGAACAAGCATACGACATGTTGGACAATTGAAGCTGCTATTGGAGTGAGGTTGCCGTTGCCCGGCTGCATGACAAATGTTATTAAATAAACGTTCAACAATTTCATTGTTCTTTATACTCCATTTTATTTATTTGACGGCTGAGAAGGGTGATGTGGTGGGCAGGACGAACCGGCGGCGAGCTGCCATTGTTGGAAGGCAAATAAACCGGGAAACGTGCCTAATCGCACTTATTGATTTTTCTCGTATTTATACAAAGGAGCACGAGAGCTGCTGTGGGGTAGGTTCATTCAGGGGGAGTGTATCCACCAGAAAGAGAGAGTGAGAGAGATAGAGGTGTTGCAAGAGAGAGAGAGAGAGAGAGAGAGAGGGCGTGGGGGAGAGAGGTAGCATGGTACAATGAACTAACTCGTACCTTAACGCCTCGATTCACACAATTTGAGTGCCATGTAGTCAACGTCGACGATAAAATGCAGTGCGCTACCCTTCTCAGTCTCCCTACCAGTATATTCTCTGTTCCGGCTACGGCTATGGCAGACATGTAACGAGCTTTCGGCCAGATGGATGGCCCAGCCATCCCGCACTGCACCTACCCACACCTTCCTCACCTAAGCCCCAAACATTCGGCCATAAAACATGCCAAAGCCAAAAGCGAGGGCTCGACGAGTACGATGGCGATGGAGAGCCCCAAATATACTATACATACATATATACGAGGCAACATGATTTTTGTTCATGAAATAATTTCAAAAACCTGCTCGGCAGCTGAGCCTTTCGCCCGGAATTTGGATGGAGTCCAGCCCGGATCCGGTCCGCCCCCGGGGGTCGTTGTCTGCCGCGTTGTTAGAGGCTCAAATATTTACTGTATGCATAATTCCGACATTTCTTTTCACCGATTCCCATTCCCCCCACTGCCGCAGGGTCTTGATTAGCGAGGGGAGGAGGTGAAAGACCGTTTAGGTGCACGGCCCATAAAAAAAAGGGTAAATGTTGTTCTGTTTTATTTGTTGTATGTAAAAATGGAGGGTGAAATGGGTGGAATAAATTTGGTGTTAACAAACTCACCGGCTGCTCATTGACAAACCACTGCAGATGTGAGGCCGGATGCGATTTCCCCGACGTGCAATTTAAATATAGATATTCGCCAATTTGATACAGATGCTGCTGGCCCCTGATGTGGGGACCATCGCGTGGGAGAACTGAAAGAAATAAAAAATAGTATTGAATATATAAATGGTTGATTGTTGATTACCATAAACAGAAATATGAACAGGGCTCCTCCTTAAATATTTTATATTGTTATGTTTTTTAATTTTACATACATTCACTACTGAAAGTTGCCTCAAAAATATGCATAAATCGCAGCAATTATTGCAGTTTCTCCTTCAAACCCATATCAAATAAAATACATAACTCTAAATCTGATCAAGCACTGATTCACATAAAATATTGCGATATTCACTTAATATAATCTTCCATTCTGGACTATGTATGTATGTTCCCTTACCAAAGTCCCCACAAAGAATCTTCAATAAATATTTGCTGCGGCTTTCGCTCTTGGCCCGCCCTTTTGGTCGAGTAATTTATTAACAACTTTTTTTTTGGTTTGCTTTGCCCGGCAAATATTTGCCGTGCACACATCCAGCGGTGCTGGATACGGGGAGGGTACGGGTACTGTACCGCCGACTCCAATGGGATATACAAATAAATATTTTTTCGCTGCTCAAATAGAACATAAAACACACAGATAAAGCAATGGGGAAGGTTCTCCCCGCGTCCTACCCTCTCTATACGGGGACTACACAAAATATGTTGTGCGAGTAAGCGGCCAGGCTGCGGAAATATCCATTAAAATGGCATTTTAACGTATAAATCGCTTGGCCCCAACCACTGCCATGTTGATATTCCACCAGCCCGAGGCCGAGGCTTTCACCATTTTTATATATTCTCTTTTTGCTGCTGGCCATTTGGTTTACAGTAAATACAAATACGGGAAAAAATTCTGCAACAAGAAGAGGGAAAGCATCGTTGGAGCAGGAAAAGTTTAGCGCCAGTGTAAACCGTTAAAAAACAGAGAGGGAGAGAGAGAGACCGGGCTTGGATTACAGAAATATGCTGTTGCGCAACTAAAGCTTATGAATGGCTTTTTAAAAGCATTCCCTAAAAACCCCCAAACAAACAGCGCTCTCCAGTCGCATTAGGCGACCAAAGCCAGGACCAGTATGAGTACGAAGCTGCAAAAATGTACTCGATCCGATTCTAGGATTCATACATACAAGCTGAAAGTGGAAGTGGGTCCGGGAGAGTTCTGTGTGGGATTTGCGATAGAAAACGGACCACAGTTTAAATATTCAAATTAAAATCGCCAAAGCTTATCCCCAAAAACAATGATATTAAATGGGTGGCAGAATAATTTAAATGAAGGTCAGAGTTTTCCCGTAATAAAAACATTTTCGGTAAGTGCTTCAAATTAAACTATGAAAATAATACCAAAGTGATTTTTAAATATGGTTTTCATTAATTTTAACTTATATTTTAAACGATTCGTGTATAGGATTCCAAATAGAAGGTGTTTCCCTCAACTTATTGATGGTGAAAGGCACATTTATATTTATGAATTCAATTATTGTAATGTTTGCTGATCAGAAAGGGGAGTGTGCACCCGATAGCTAGGAATAATATTCGACATGCATCTGCTTGCAGCCAGATACATAAATGAGCAAACAAATTCTGACATTTCCCTGCCTGAGGGAGTGGAGCGGGCAGAGGGATATAGATTTTAAATCTGCATACATCCTACGAGTATCATCTCGCACCCACTTGAGGGTACACTCTATTTGTCCTTTCAATATTTGCCTTTGTCCTTTGTAATTGAAAGGAAATTTTTGGAACAAACATTTGCTTGGTTGTTTTGCTTTGTCTGCGTAGTGCAACAAAATAATGCAGAACGTGCTTCGGAATTGATTGAAATTTTCGGCTACTTACAAACAATATCCATGCGGCCCTCGCCCTGCACCGATGAGAAGTTCGGCGCCTCCGCGGAGACCTCGCAGCGGTAGAGGCCGGTGGAGTTGAGGGTGAGGCCTCGCAGCAACACGCGACTGGCATCGGAGAGCTCCTCCTGCAATGGAAACAATCAGCCAGGACAAACATAATCATTTTGGGTGGGATACTCACAATGACACGGACTCCATCCACGCGGTAGCTGGTCTTGGGGGGTCGTGCCTTTGGCACATATCGATAGAACTCCTCGTTGTCCTTGTACCACTTGATGGCGTACAGAGCCTCGCCCTCCTCGGCCTGCTCCTCCTCATCCTCGTCCTCCTCCTCGGCGCTGTCGCCGAAGCTGTCCGCTCTGTCGAATTCTGGCATGTAGCCCATGGAGCCCCCGTTGGAGCTGATGCTGCCGCCGCTGTGGGTGCTGGCACCTACTTGGGCGCCCAGGTACCCGGAGGCGGCACTGCCGCGATAGACGCTGTGGCCGTAGGGTGATTTCTCGGGCGGCGTCAGGGGCGGCGGGTTGCGGTACTGCCCCATGGCGATCGGCTCGCGGTCACGTTGCCTCTGCCGCTGTCCATGCTGACGCTGGCCCTGGTGCATGCGACCATGATGTGGCGGCCTTTCGTCGTCCACTCCGGACTCCCCATCCGGGTAATGGAAGTCTCCGGCGTGAGACGGGCGGTCGTGGTCGTGGTTGCGGCCGTAGTTGTGATCCGAGTGGGTCTGCAGTCCATGGCCGCCGAGGACCAGGTGGTGGGTGCGGTTCAGCTCGTACTGGCACTCTAGGAAGGCGGACTCGCCCCGCAGCTTGTAGGCGGGAATGGAGACCTTGATCATGCGCAGGCCCACGGCCAGACCTGGGGAGGACAAGGATAAGCACAAGGATAAATACGGGGAATATTGAAATCAGCGCACCGAAAATCAATAAGCTCCCAAGGCGCCCAAGGATATGGGGCACATATTTGCATAAGAAAAGGGCGCATCGGCGGCAAGCCTCCTCGGAGTGCTAGCCTCCAGGGGGACTGCGACAGTCATAACAGCAGCAGAGGAAAATTAAAATATTTCCAACGTTTTCCTTGTCAAGTCAAGTCGAGTCTTTTTTCGTTGATGGCGCAGATTTTCCGCCTGCCCTGCTACGGCTCTTGATGAAGGAGAAATTTGCATAATTGATTTGTCCTCCTAGAAAAGGCCACTATATATAGTAGTGTTCTGTAGCTTGTACACCCTAGACCCCTACTATTCTTGGCCAGGACACACAATTATTGTTTTAATTAAAAAGGACCAACGGCTAGATCGTCAATTGCTTATTTATGAGTATCCCCATGGCAAAGGGGGAGGGGAGCCACGACATGACACGACGCGACATGGCTATCTGTTATCCTGTGTCGAGCGGCTCGTAAATATTAATAAATGAGTGCGTAATCGGGCTTAATCCTTTGTAAAATTACAGCGCAACAGAGCCACGGCCAGGCCACGAATTATGAGCTGCCATTCCGGGGTAGGGACATTGACATCCCTGCACCACCCACAGGATATTGGCTGTTATCCGCATCCCTGCTGTCACTTGCCATTCCACTGAATAAATAGATCGTTTAGTGGTTTATTTTGAGTAGACGCGTTGCTGTTCACTCAGCGTTAAATTAGAATTCAAGCTCCCAGTCCGCCTGCCAGCCAGTCGTCATAAATATTTGAATATCTGGACAGAAATGGCTGACCATTAGGAGCAGAGCTGTCAGCTAATTGGCCATTGGCAGCTGTGGCTGGAACTGTAGCTGGAAGAACTTCAGAAGCCGCTTAAAGACATCAGCAATTGAATTGGATTAAACAGATTGACAGTCCCTGAGCTGGGTCTTTGCGAACAAAACTTTTCCATTGCAGCTGCACAAGTTTTCCGAACTCCCGGGGGCCAGTAGAAACGGATTGAAATGTCGAATAGATTGGCAGAATGATTGTGGTTCTCTGTGTGTGGATGTGGTATGCATTGGGAGTCCCATAAACAATTTTGATTTATCTAACTTTCGGCAATCTTCCATCAATTTTGTGATTAAGAAACATTTAAATGCATTCCTGAATGCCAGAGCATTTGCAGCCAAATTTCATTTCCTCTCAAAGTTCTAGACATTCATTTGAAGTAATTACATTTGCCCATTAATTAGCAAAGAAATTTGGAACTCTGCGTGGGTCTTAATGGCGACACGCGTTATTTAATTGGCCAATTTTTATGACAGCCACAGCGCGACTTTGATGAACGAGTCAAGGTGCGTCGTCCAGGTGCGTCGTCCAGGTGCGTGGGCGTGCCCTGTCAGCGGTGATGTCAGTCAGCCGAAGGCAACAAATAGGATTCTTAATGAAATTAACGAAAGCAGCTTTCCTGCCTCGCGACTGGCGGGCACAACAAAAGTCGGGCTCAGAGTCAGTGTCTTTATGCGATCGCCTGTATAGGCGGCAAGACAAAGCAGGAGCCGAGACAACAGAAGCTGCAGCAAACACATGTCATTTTGGCTACAAAACAAAGTATCTTAATGTTAATTAAAAAACAGAAAAGTCCCATCAGAGCGGCAGGAGCCAAATGGAGGCTGGCAGCAGCCCAGAAAACACAGAGACAAAGCAATGTCAGGGCTCGGCCTGGTGGCAAGCAGCAAGCAGCTCGTGGCATCCACACACACACACACACACACAATGGGTGAAAGTTGCATGAGAGCTGATTAAAATTGCCTTTCGGGGTATGTAGGGGGGGGGGGGATATTATCAAAGAATGCCACCACCGCCAGCCCACTGACAGACAAAAGCCTACATTCAAATACGAAATTAAATTACAGGGGCATGGAAACCCAAATGGAATCCCATTTGAAAGGATATGTCAATGCTTTATGTTTTATCCAAATGCAGTTCCACTAAAGGAAGCCTTAGATGGTATCCACTCAGATGGAAACGGCAAAGAGAGAACCATTTTGTTGGAAAATGTAGGGCACCAGATGGCGGACTAATTATCCTAAAAGTCATAGCAAAAATTGATGAATTACTTCGAGAGTTTATGTATAAAATGTTTTTCCAAATAGCTTTCACCTGCGAGTATAGTAGAAAGTTAAAAGTTACAAATTGTAATTAAATTACTCCAGTATAAAACTTCTTTTACCCACTGTGCCCTGAGGCAACGGGAACGAATGTTAGAGAACAAAAGTTCGAGCTATCTCCCAGTCTGCCTTTCCTCCTGACTGTTCCCGCCAGTGCCTTGAACTAAAATAAAGTTGCATGTTTAAATTATTATGCAAAGTATCCGCAAAGCAGCGCGGGGTACTTGATATAAATTGAATATGCATAAGCTGGAGCAGAGGCGGAGGCGGCGGCAGGCCTTAGAATATCATTTAGTATGCATGATAATTTCGCTCATTAACGCATATTTGAACAGGCGAGGCAGGGCTCCGCCCCAATCCATTCCCAGTCCAGCCACCCGCTCGACCAGAGGTTACCTAGCAGCTTACCTTTAGGTTAAATAAGTCCTCGGGCCCCGTTCTCTGACCGTTCTCTCACCCACCACCAATTTTGTGGGAGGGCTGTTTAGCATAATTCGATAAAATTGGCAAACAGAACGAAACGTAACGAAACGGAACCGAACGAGCGGAAAGGCAAGGGAAAAGAACGAAACGAACCGAAGGATGGACAAGTAGAAATACAAACAAAGGCGAAGCTGGCAGCAGGGGGACATGGGGCGTTGGGGCGATGGAAAACTGACCCACAGTGCGCTGCCAAATAGCGCATAATGAAGGCCGCCATTAGAAGATAAAGCAAGCAACAGAAATCGGTTGGGGCAGCTTAGTTGCTATCAATGATGGGGAAATCTGAGCGGCACAGTGGGCACAGCAGGAGGGATCGGTTGAATGGGGCTTAACTTTACACCACTAATGAGTTTGCGCCTTCGCAGCAATTATGTGGCCCCACTTGGGGGCGTGCAAGGGGGCTGGCAGGGAGGCGGAGGCTGGCAAACTTTGCTATCTGGCAAATCATTCGACGTTAAAGTGTTGCCCAAAACCTGTGTCCCTCCCCCCCCCCACCCATCCCAGACAATGCAAGATAGGATGCCAGAGAAAAGTTGCCGAAAAGTGTCAAAAAAGTAAAAGACACAACAAGGACGACGGGGCCTGGATAGTGAAATGCCAGCCACTTGGAGAGGCAGCTCATTAAGGTCTACTTGGCTGTTCTTGTCCCCTCATTTGCATCGTCTAGACTTCATTAAGTATCTGACATTTGGTTATGGTCGCACCTTTTTTGTCCCTGAGCCCTGATGAATATTTATTGTTTTATTGGCATCTAAATTCCGTTTAGCGTTGGTCTATTAATTGCGTTTAAAAAACAATCTTCGGGGCTCAACTCCAGTTGGGAGTTCAGCAAAACTTCATAGTGCTGGGCCATTTGGCCTTGCCCCAAATAAGTGCGGAAACAATTATATTAAAAAATTCAGCAGTAGAAGCGAAAAACAGAACAATCCCAGAGAGAAATGCAGCTGAAAAAAAACCTAAGCGAAATTGTAATGAAAAAGCCTTTGGGATAGTTTTAGCTTAGTTTGTGCAGCAACCGAGCAACAACAAAGGGTATCCTTGCAACAGCCATGCGGCAGCAGGGGCATGCCCAGCACAAGGCTGCCGCGGCAACAACAAGAACAATGCTTCAACAACAACAGAGGCAGCGGTAGTGGCAGCCGCGCAAAAAAAGTATGCAACAGTTTTCAAAGGCCACACAGAGCCAGAGGGAGAAGGCGCAACACTCATACGGCCCGTTGCCGCTGCTCGATTGCGTGTGCATTTTTTGTTTGCAGCCACCACAACGCAACAACAGAAGCTGCAACAGCAACAACAACCACGACAGTAGCTGCAACAACATACACACATGCAACAACAGGCAAATCTGTTCAAGCGCTTGTGATGTATTCAAGTTGACACAAATCTGGCGCAAATCCTCACACAGAAGCAAAGCGACAGCACAACACTAAGGGAACCTGGCAGGCATGTGTATGGGTGGGTGTCTGTGTATCTGTGTTTAGAGATCCAAGTGTGTTTGTTGGTGTGCTGAGATAGCGAACAAAACATTTATGAATAAAATAGAAAGAACAAGAGCAGCGGCAACGGCAACGGCAACGGCAACAGCAACAGCAACACCGACAGCGACAAGCAACTGACGAGCGAGAAACGAGCAAATTAAAATCAAAATAACCGCAGGTGATGTGCCAACAGGGGAGAGAGGGCGAGGACACGCATACGGAAACGGACAGAAAAAGGCAGAATGCAGAGCAAAAGAGAGAGAGAGAGAGAGAGAGAGTAGCACTGGCGTGTAATTGAAAATAAGGATAACAATGGCAGTGGCACAGACAAAGAGGAAGCCAAGCAGCATGTAAACTGTCGCCGCACACTCACGGCGTATGCGTAATATTTGGACTGACGATTCATTTGCAGCCACTTAAAGTTGAATGAAACACACAAGAACACGCGCAAGTTTCAGGCGAGTGGAAGTGGGAGACTGGAGTGCAGTGCAGTCGGGAGTGGGGAGTGTGGCACGTTCAACAAACAATTTACCAATGCAGCCAAAGTTTTCTTTTATTGTTTCTCCAACGTGGGAGGTACAGAGTGGCTGGTTGCATGGTGGATGGTGGATAGTGGATGGATGGTGTGTCCTTCGGAAATCGATGTGGCATTGTGTGCTGCTGCTGCTGCTACAGCTACTGCACTTTGGGTGCGATTACATATTTGCAAAATGAAATGGAATTTATGCAGCCATGCCACGACTATCCCAGCTTGCACCATGCCCCCCGCAGTGCCATGCTCGTACGTCAATGCATTTAATACGAGTGAGTGATTTCCTCGGGGAGGTGGCTGAATGCATGGGGTGGATGCATAGATAGATATGTGGAAGTGGCAGCTTTACTGCAGCATAACTGTGTCTGTCAGGTCACGTTCCTTTGCCTGCACTTGACAGATGCGTAAGCAAATCGAAATGGAGCCAACTTTGGCAGACAAACAAATTGACAGATCTCCAAGCAGGTGAGCAGCAAAAAGGTGGGATATATGTATGTAGCGTGCCGCACATAAAGCTCAGGGAAATTCTATTAAAAAAATGATCATGTTTTATTTAAAGAAAGGCGAAAATGACCGACCCAAGTGGCGACATGGCATCCTCTGGCTATGCCTCGCTCATTTGTATGCGCTCCGCATGCGGCACACACGAAAAATAACTGATATACTCGTAAGTGAAACGAGCAGGCGGCAGGATGGGTGGTTGAACGGTTGAGTGTTCATCCAAAGGGGATTAGTGTGGGGCATTCTCCTATTTTTTTTTTTGGGGGGGGGGGGGAAGGCTTCCGACACGCACAGAAGGCTACATACATACATACATATGTGCGTTTGGGTGTTAAAACGCCACAAGTGACTTTGTCGAGCAGTTACAATTTGCTTTTTATTGACTGGCAAGGTGTCGACATGCGCGCACTGTGGCAGTGGCAATGGCAGTGGCAGCCACTGAACTGGAAATTGTTCTGCTCGGATCCCCATTCATTCCTACTTATTGTACGGGTACGAGTACGAGTACGAGTACGAGTACGAGTATGAGTATGAGTAAAGGATGCTTTTACACTCACCTTGCAGCAAACAGCAAATGAGCACAATGATTCGTGTATCGTTTGGGTATTTCATGTTTACAGCATAATATGTACGAGTCGAGTAATCCTTTGCGAAACAATCACCAAGCCAGCCGATGATGAGGATTGGTGCGCAGCCAATGGAATTCCGTTTACCGGGAAAACTTTTCTCCTGCCTGCCTGAGTTTTCTTTTGCTGATTTAAGCGTTTCTCTGCGGTTAGTTTCTTTTGGTCTTTTGATGGCTCTTCTTTATTGTTTCTTGGATTTGGCTTGGCTTTTGTTTTGTTTGCTTATTACTTTCTGTAACTTTTCGCATAAACCTCCAGCCTGTTGCCATTTATAGTTGGCAGGGACAAGTGCTGGGCTCATGTGCTGCCTCTGCCACGAGCTCATTAAAATCGGCTTTGTTCCACTTGTGCAACCTGCAAGGAGAACGAAAGAAACAAATGGCTTTTAATAAAGTTCAAGTACGAGCCAAGGTAAAGTTGTGTTATTTATGGTTATCTTATATCTACCTTTAGAGGGCTTCTACCCAAATCAAGTTTCCTTTTCAATTTGTTCGACATTTTCCCCCTAATAAGGTCGAGTTTGTCATTTCCATTTCTCCTCAGGTCAAAGCACAAATGAAACATTTGTCTTTCGCCCCTCTCGTCCCCTCTCTATCCGTATTTCTGTGTCAGTTCCAAGAATAATTCTCAATCAAGTGACTTTGTTTCTTTATCTATTTTTCTATTTTTTTCTTCTATTTTTTGCAAGGGGCTGTAACCTCGATTTCGTCATCAGCAAATGATTTCTGTGACCGAAATGGAGAGACAATTTATTGATTGTACCCATTGTTTCCTGGTTAGTAGACTGCCAATGGAAATGGAAATCAGAATGGGACCCATTATGTAGCATTCCCATTACCATCAGCATTATGCTGTCATTTATTTCGGTCAGACTTCTACTCAGCGTCAGATGTTGTTCCATTGAGCTAGTTGCCCTCTTCTGGAATTTTTTCTTTACACAACCCATAAATAAACGGTGCCAAAGCCGAGGAATAAAGGTTAGTATGTGGGCGAGCGTAGGCGTTGACAGCTGTTACGGCCACATGCCGCAACTGAGGTCATAGGTCAGCCTATGACTGCCTATGCATATACATAGGTATGGTAAAAATCGAACTGAATTCAGAATTTCTGTGCAAACATTTGCTAAAGAGGAAATCAGAACAGAATCAAACGCATTTGGTCGCAGGTCGGTAAGAAAAAAACCAACAAACAAAAATCATAAATAAACATTCAAAAGGAGGAGGAAAATGGTTTCGAAAGAATAGAAAAATGACTTCCAGGAAACAGAAAAATGGTTCGCCAAAAAGGAAGATCGAAGTGTTGATGCCCTGGCACAAAAAGCTGCTACCGACTTGTGACTATTTTCCCATCAAGCAGACTCCCACTCGTATACTCCCACTAATGGACATTTGTATAAAAACAATACTCAAGGACACGTATCCTGGCCCTCAAACGTCGAAGGGCTCATGAAATAGGCATAAATCAAACGAGCCGTGTTCTGACTGGCAGCAGTTCGTCCTGGGACTGCGGGTGGTCTGGAATTTTCTCCCTAATGAAAAATGAAGCCGAAGTAATCATCAGAAAAAAGTAAGAGTAAGAGTAAATGAAAAACAACTTTCGGGCGGCAACGGAAATGTAAATGCCAAGTAAACTGTGACGCTCGTCCCGTCTTATTCGTTTCGCATTTGGCAACGAAACTTTTTCCCGACTCCAGCTCCATCCCTGGCTTTACTTCTGGGTTGGCTAGTACAGATCCCGCTCCCTTGGCTGTTGCCTTTTTGTCCACACTCGGAGATGAATTTGTCTGTTGCGCTGCCGCTTCTGCCCTGTCGCTTCATTATGCGCAGTGCCAGCAAAGTTTGTTTGCTCTTCTGTTCCTGGGCCCTCCTTCCGTGCTTCCCGTTCTTCTAGAGTTTTGTTTTGCTTGCCCCAAAGTGCTGCGCCTGCGATTATGCAGCAAAAACTTTCGCAGCGCCGCCATTTTGCATTGCAAAGCGCGGGCAACTCAAATTGGGTTGCTCAAGAGTTTTTCCGGATTGATGTTGCCCCAAAAGAATTGACGGACTGACAGAGGAAGTGAGAAGGCGAGGGACTGGCTGGGGATCTGCTGCTTCCAATGACTGTGCAACTGCCTGCATTTTTGCGCTGCATTTTCCAGCAAAGTTGGCTAATTCTTAAGTTGCTTAAATATGTGCAAACATTGTGCGACAAATGTAATTCGTCTCCTGGCATTGTGGGAAGGCTAGGCTTCGCTGTCCCTTTACCGATGTGCCCCCACCCAAGTCCCACCACCCTATGGAGGTTAGTAACTTTTCCAGTTGCGGTCCCATCATATTAGAATGCAGCTCCCATTCTCTGGTTGAACTTTTGCCACTGCCACTCTACAGAGTCTGGCTGTTTGCTCTGGCTTTTCCTGCTTTGCTCATATTTCTCTCGCTCTTCTCTCTCTCTCTCCCTCCGTCTCCCTGTTTCTGGGGTTTTTGTCTCTATCAGGGACTTGGCAGTTATTGTTGGACCTCTTGTTGACGGCAGAAGTTATTAAAGCTGCAGCCGCACTTTATTATTGTGAAACAAAATCCCAAACAAGAAGTTTGTCTCTCTGGTGTCCCGGGTGCTGACATGTGTGTACGTGTATCTGTGTGCATGGAGGGGATAGATGTATTGTGTATCTTTCAGATTGTTGACACAACTTTCTGAGCTCTTTGCAGTATCTGTGATGTACAGAATACATACAGAGCCCTTGCTATCACTTGTATTATGGTTGTTTAATATGCACCACCCAAAGCCAGTACCAGGCCCCAAATCGATTATTTTAGCAATTATTATAATTTCTCCCAACTGTGATAGTATGGAAAATTAAATTTCCTCCCATCAACCAGCAACAACTTTTCATTTTCCACTCTAACAATACGTACAGCCACACACGCACGCACACGCAGACACACGCACGCTTATAGAAACATAGAAATAAACATATAGCCGCAAGTGACCTAATAACATTAGGGGAGACATTTGAAGTCCCCTACCGACGGCCTGTCGTGTTGTCAGAATGTCAACCAGCTATTTACATGGCCCTACACGAGTAGATATCTCTGTGTATTTTGGATATAATAGTATTGATTTTTCATTTGACACATAAATCTGGGTACGAGTCAAACCCCAACCCCAACCCCAGCAACTTTTCCACAGGACGTTGTGTGCCCGGTGGCATGGAGCAAAGTGGGGGCAGAGAGAATTTGTGGTGTGGTGTGGTGTGGCCGAACCAGGTGCAAAATTGCATTACCAAAAATCGCATTAAAATTCAACAGACTAAATTATTGCTGGCACAAAGTCAAAATGTTTGACACTTAATCCAATTAAAAATAAATTTTACATTAGCGCTCAAAGCCAAATTGTGGTCCCTGTATAAGTTGGACCTGACATCCGATTAAAGATGTACAAATTGTTTGGCTTTGAATGTGGTTTTGATTGTTCGCATCCAATATGAATCCAAGCTCTAAAAATGTCACTAAATATCAATTACTGAGGACTTTTCCAGAGTAAAGTAAATCAAATGGGGATGCTCCTCTCTGGACGCTGCTTTATCTGGCAGATGAATGTTCCTTGAAACAATATATTTAATGGGACTTTCATGTGGATCTGGCTTTCTCAATAAATTCATGTGGCTTTTATATGTCAAGCAGATAAGCACTCCATCAGACCCATGCAGCTTGACGGATTAGGACATCGCAAAGCACATCGATGACAATTGATTGGGTGAGGGACGACCATATCCTTTTTTAAGTTTGTTGCGGTAACAATCTGATAAAGTGGGTCGTAAAAATGCAGCTGCCAACTCGCCAAAAAAAAAATAAATATATATACATACATATATGTATGTTTTTCACACCCCAGGAAAAAAGGGGAAATAAATACGACCAGTTTGATGGACAATGCAAATTCATTCTGGAGAGGTTGTAAATTTTATTCCATCCGCACAGATGTGCTTCCATGTAGTTTCCATCAGCACTTTGATGGCCTTTCCATAGAGTGCTCAACTAATAAAGATTCGCACTCATGTGTTAAAAAATATCACGTGCTGGGGATAAAATGCGTTTATAGGAGGACACAAAAAATATATGGAATGGTACTACTTGTCATGCGGGACGTTAAAGCCAACTACAAAGTGTTTATGACTGCCTCCATTTTATGGCCCACCCCCTGCTGGAGATGAGCCTAAGTCAACTACGAGTATTATAAATAAATCATAATTTGCTCAAGCCCAGGCACACCCATGCTCCCTCCTCCATGCAACTTCATGTATATTTAATGGGGCCTATTACTTTTGGGCGTTCTTTGGCTATTTCGACTGCAGTTTTCGCCCGAATTGTTGGGGGTTTAATTAAATCAACGTCAAAACGAAAACTCCGTGTAAAATTCAGAGGCAGGAAGTCATAGCAGAATACATTCATTGACATAAAACTTAAATTTTTAATGCCAGAATTGTGCCGCCCATCCGTTCGCTCCCCACTCCAGGTGTTTTTTTCAGGTGCAAGACACATAAAAAGTACATGAGCACAGAGCTGGAAAAAAGAAAGCAGAGTAAGAGGAGAAGGAGAAGAAGGAGGAAAAACAAAACAAGAACAGGCAACGGGGAAAGTACAAAGCGGATCGGCATGCAAAGTAGCGTAAGGCAAGTGGGAAGCCACGGTATGCCGCAATTGTGTGGCAATGGTGGGTTGCTGGTTGAGGCATCCGCATTCCCCATCCACATTTTGTCACCCAGACGCGTAACTCGCAAACATTTTTTATGGCAAACAAATTTTGTTGTTCTTTCCCTTTCTTGACGCGCCACAAAAACAGAAAACGAGCCAGGGAGTCTCTGCGGAAAAGGAAATGAAAAAGTACTTAATACGCCAGAAAGCGAAGTGAAAGGCAATTTACACAGAAAAATGAAAGCCAGTGGAATATGACAGAGTAATGGAATTTGAAACCAAAATATTTTAAACACAAATAACAAACCAAAAGCGATTCAATGGAAAGCCTTAGTGGATTTCGGGCATCACGAACCAAGTTCCAAATTATCTAAGGTCCACGATGGTTGGGTCTATAAATAGTTCCACAATTTGAGAACCCTCAATGGCCTTTTCCTTTCCCCTGGCCATATAAAATACAATATCTCCTTGGAACCATATAATTCCCATGGCAACATTGTGGCTGCGGCGGCATTCGCTCCTCAAGTCTCACAACCGCAGCTCAGCCTTTGCCTTGGGGCCCACCCACTTTCACTCCCAGTCCTTGACTTGCTTGACTTGCCGCCAAAGTTGGCGCGTGAGTCAAAAAAAATTAAATGCTATATGGAAGATTTGTTTGCTACGTTTGTGCCACGTGAGAGGGCTTTGGGGTCGGGGCAACGGTGCGTATGAGTGATACGAGGGCTCTCAAATATGCACACAGCGACAGTGCGGTGTAGAGGCGGCAGCAAGTTTTACGGCCGCGTGAAGCGCAAAATAAATTTATCATGTGAAGCGGATTCCCCTCAAATTGATTGGCCCCCCGCCCCATGCGTATTTGGTATGTGGGATGGAACGAAAATAAATATTTCAGTTAATTTAATTGCATTTTAATAAACAAAATGGAAGTGCGCTAATATTTGATTAAGTGGAAGTGTGCCAGAGCTGATAATGTAATTATAAGGAAACCGCTGCAGGTCCCTAATTAAACAAAGGTTTTTGGCCTTTACAGAACAAAAAGGCCTTAGATGTCAATGAACCTTGAATTTAAATGTGTAACCTTTAAATAAAATATGCGATATTTTTGGGAATCAGAAAATACTACAATGTCACCCATTATTTAAGATCCGTTCCTACCTCTTTATCTCTTTACCTCTCTAACAATGTCCCTTAATGCACAGGAAGCAAACACAAAAACAGAGAGAGAGAGGGAAAAGAAAGACCAATCCTTAATCCTCAGTTGACTTTCCCCCACTCCACAAGCTCCCCCTGGGGATTCCTATTCGTATTGTTGACTGCGCCGGAAATTAAGCGCACCGGCGAGAGGAAGTCTGCCCTAATGTACTAAAGTGAAATAACGTGTATGCCATATCTCGAAACATGCGGATGACAGTACCCACAGTTACAGCCAAATATAGAAGGTAGCGATGGTAATGGTAATGCAAATGCAAATAAGGCAAAAACAATATCAACAAGTCCGGACACACAAGACCATAGTGCAGGGCGAAAATGTACCTGACTTTCGGCCTGAATTTTTCCCAAATGAGAATTGATTTTCATTTGATCTGGCAACAAAAAAAAAAAAATACTGTAGCTCTGAAAATTTGTCTCTCTTGCTGGAGGAAAAACTCTGCTTATGATAAGATTTTGCTGGAGGGGAAAAACTTTCGGGCCGCCGCTATGCCAATCATATATGAACGAGAGCAATGGCAGCATAATTTTTTCTGTGCGCCGATAAAAACTTTTCCCAGCGACACAGAGTGAGGGTGGGGGAAGAGAGTAGGAGGAAAAAAGAAAAGAAAAGCAAATATGAAAAGCGTTGAGGAAAAACTGTTTTGGGCGAAAAAAGGCGACATATAATTGGAAAACTTTTGCCAAAAGACGATGGCGACAAGGCAAAGTGTGAAGAAATATTTAAGTTCGCTCAAGTGGCGTGAACTAAATTGAAAGCAAACGGAAAAAAATAGAGAGCGCTTAATGGGAAATGGAGAAAATGGAGAGAAATGGTAAGGTTCGTGGTAGTTACTTAACTATTTATGGAATTATTGAAATGTCAATTACCTCTCAATGGGTAATCAATACCGAAAATGGGAAAACGGATAGGCAGAATGAATATTTTTTTTTTGTGTATTTGCTTATGTACACACCAAAGATATATGTATGTACATATATTGTTTACCGCATACATATCGCTGAATGCATAATTTAATTGACTTTTATGGCTGTGCTGTACCCACAACCCCTTCATTTGTGCCATTGTTTGCCTCTGCATATATTTTCAATTGAATTTTAATTGAAATTATGACGATTCGAAACGTACCTTAACTGAATCGTTTTGTCTTTTGTTTTGCCAACTCCCTCGCATTGTTGGCCATAATATCAGTTTGTGGTGTGGTGTGGTGGCAGGGGCAGGTTGTGATGGGGTCCTTACAATGGGCAACCATTTAGCATATTAGAATATGCATTGTTCGGCCACAATGCCCCCGCACGCCATTGGCGACCCAGCCCCAGGGGATGTGGGCAGTAGGGAGGCTCGTCTCCCTCCTAGAGTGGGTGGCGGTGGCCCGTCGAAAGTCAAACACGATTTAAGGGTGAGAAGCTGCTTGGCTAATTGCCAGCACTTGAATTTTCTGGAGGGATGCCTCAAAAGTTCGGCATTTGATGGAAAATACGAGTATTTCAGAATTGAAAGTGCCAACAAAATGCTTTCTGGCTTTCATTAGAGTTTTCCCTCTGGGCATAGTATACGTATACATTCGAGTGTACTGTAGTTGTTGTCGTTTCTGCTGTGTAAGTAAAGCAAACAAATAAATAAAATTTCTGCCACAGCCAGAACCAGGCCACTACCCCCCCTCACATGAATGTGCCTGAGCGTGGAAGGGGTTTCCATAAATTTTGATATATATGCGAATTTCTCTCCACTCGGGTCTGGGGTTTGTTTTTGTCAACCGAATGGCATTTCCCTGGCTTCATATGTTGCTGCTGCTTTCACAGGACTTCCCTGCCTTTGCATTTATTTTTTATTCAACGTTTTCCCTTTCTCTCAGCTTTAATTAGATTTTTTACTCTGTGCACACGTGTGGGTGCGTGTAAGTCCATTTGCATTTATTAATTTCACTTGCCTTTGATGGAGTTTACACATGTACAAATGTTTTGTGTACTTTGGTTGATAATTCCACTTAGTATGACCAACTGAACGGTAGGGGCTATGCAAGTAAGCTATGCAACACTTTAAGCTTTGTATTCCTGCGGCACATTCATTTCGATGTCATGCCACCACGAGGCATGCACCCTCGCTCTGACATGCAATTTACGCGACCAGTCAGCAGTCAGTCACTCAGACGGGGATATATGTACGATGGCGGTGCTGGTGCTGGTGACGGTGCCACGAGGAACTTTAATTGCCCGCACACGTTCAGGGGTGGCAGGGGAAAAAATTACACTCGCCACAAATGTGTTTTCACGCCTTCGTTTGCCAGCCTGCCCCAAGCACCTGCAGCTGCTCAACTGAACTTTGCCACGAACTTTAGCCACAACTCGATTCGATTCGATTGCAGATTGACACCTTCCGACCCGACCGCGTACACGTCCTTGCCACAGCTCGCACCGAATTCGACTGAACGCACAGGGACACGGACACGGACACCGACACGGGCAAGTTTGATTTGTTTGTGCCTCGTCTGGCAGTCTGGCCGCGTCGTGGCAGCTTCGTGTGGCAGCCTCGGCTCAGCGCTCGACGGCCAGGACAAGGCCAGAGAGAGCCAAAAGCTTATTTAGTACAAAGAGTAACAACTCGAATATCGTAAGTCATATCGTGGGACAAAGAGAGAAGCGGAAATGGCGGCGCTCTTTACCGACTGCTTGTTTGCCTTGGGTTAATGCAATATTTGTTCACGAGGAACAAATCTAATGTGCATCAATGTGGCATTGCCTGATCTGTTAGTTTCTGTAGGTACGAGAGGCAGTACTATCGAATTTCAAAACATCTGAAATCAGATTCGCAGTTCAGTAAATTTCCAAATTCCACTTTAGACCCACACAGCCCAGCAATAACCAACTCCCACTCACACACACACACACACACACACACGCGTGCAAGCAGCACACACACATACAGCCATAAGTGTATGTAGGTGTGTGTTTGCTTGTGGCATCCACCAACGCTGTGGTTTCATTTGGCCAACCGCAAAATTCTTTTTAAACCAAATAAGAAACAGAGAAAACTAACTTGAGCCAGGAAAAGCCGAGCAGGTCGGAAGAGGCCAGCGGCAGGAAATTGTTAACCTTTGGGGATATCAAACATTTACGATTGCGTGGCAGAAGCACCAAAGGCAGAGCCAGCAACAGAAACACAGGCGCAGGCACAAAAAAGAGTAAGAGTAAGGGGAAGAAGCAACATTTAAGTTTTTATCAGCACAAAATAAAGTTTTGGGCTCCACTCCCACTCCCACTTCCGATCCAGATCCCATACCACAGCAGCGTAGCGAATCGCCCACTGGGAAAAGAATCCACAAGTGCCCAAGACAAGCCGAGTGAGGGATTTTCCTGCGCTGATTCTTGTGTACGCAGAACTTTCCTCCTTTTCAATTTTGTTTTTTCATCCGGAGTACTTTTGAGGAGCTTAAATTTCTGTTTGTTTGCGGTACCGAAACAATCGAAGTCCTGTGGCGGTGGCACCATTAAGTTTTCGGCCTTCAGGTGAGTGTTCGCCGCTGTTCAGCTAATCGCGGATTAGTTTTTGGCTCTGGCAAAGCGTTTGGCTTGGCGCTGGCAAATTTGTGCGGCCCGCCGATCGTTTGCTTAATGCACATAAACACAAACACAAACACACACCCATGCATACATCCATTGATGCACCCGTGCTCACAGCATAATGAACAAGAAGAAGAGCAGCCGTAAGGACCCCACCGGCACATCAAACAGTGCCAATGAGAACTGTGCTAGCAGCAACAATGCCGGGAATCGGAATCTAGCTGGCACAGAGGAGGTGGACCAGGCTACCAGCGACGGTGCGCCGTTCATTTTCGTGGATGCAATGCCTTTGACACACTTTCCCCTGGCTGATCCAGAATTGGCCCAAATAGAGGCCAAGCGAATGGCGCAGGTGTTGGCGGAGTGTGACCAATTGCTGGAACGCTTGGAGGACACACAGCCACCGCCAGAGCTGGACTTGCCAAGCACGAGGACCACGGTCAACGAGATTGTCGACGATGAGGCCAGGTTCCTCGAGGAGTTGCAGGAACTTTGCATATTTCCGGCTAAGCAGAAGGAACAAGTTGGAGAAGAAATGGCCAACTTTAGTTCACGTCCTGGCATCAGCCGGCAGGCCACCTTCGCCATTGACAGAACTTTCACGTCACTGAACGATCCGCGAGTAGGCGGCGCGGCACCGTTCTCCTCCCCAGAGTCCATGGGGATCATCAATCAGATTGGTGATCTGCTCATGGAGCTGAAGCAACTGAAGGAGCAGCCGATGGAGGAGGGAACCAGCTGCTTCTTCCTTGTGAGCATTAAGCCAGACGCCGAGGCATCCAATTGCTTCGTGCAGCAAATCGGAGTGCCTGCATCACTAATGCCACCAGAGAAGGAGTCACTCGTGCAGCCAGAAGAGGAGTCTGCTAGTTCAGCTACAGATCCGACCAACGTTCTTCTTTCAAAGACCACCAAATCTCGCAGCAAATCAAGATTTGGCTATGTCGGGAGGAACGGAAATTAACAAATCTCTCTGAAAGTCTCATGGGGTCTGGGATATAATTTTGCAATTCGATTTCCTTATTTCAAAAATAAATTTTTTACTCGTTTTCCCGGCCCCTGGCGCTGTCCCTGGTGATGGTGCTAGGGCATTGCCGGACTAAAGGGGTTGTGTAATTGCACGATGGTCTCCTACTTGGCCACGCACTTTCATTGCTCATTTCCGAGGTGCCCTCGAGTGCGTGGTTGCAGCTCATTTCGTTCGGTTTTTGCAATTGTGGCAAAAGTGTTTTCAACTTTTCTCTGTCATTCTGCCTGGAGGTCGATTCTGAAGTTCGTCTCCGGTCCCAGGTCTCCCCATCTCCGTCTCATACGACCGAATTCCCTTCCGCAGTTGTGGTAGATTTCGGAATATGCCAGCCAAGTGCTCGGCCTCTGCCAGTTTGCAGAAGTCGGTGCCGGTGCCGGTGACAGGACCGGGCCCGGACAGTCCAAGGACCGTCTCTGCTTCTTGTCATTTGTCGTTGGGCACAAATTGCAAGATTGACTGCTGCTCGAGTGGCTGGTAGTAGGGTTACGGCTGGGGGCAAGAGTTTTCATTAGTTTTAATTAAATCCCAAACAGTATTCCAATGCTCCTCTCTCTGGAGGCTCCGTGTGTTCTTTGAGGCATTGTCAATGGGCTGCCGTTGTCGTTGCCGCTGCCCCCACAAAACCAAATTAAAAACACATCAAAATTAATGACAATCCTCCTCCTGGAGGAGTGGGTGCAGTGCAGTGCAGTGGGTGGCACAACTGCCACTCGAAGCGCAGACATTTGTGGAATTTATGTTGCCTGTTTTTTCTGGCTCGCATGTTGTTAAATAAATTTCATGATTTACTGCCGCCTGAACGGGAAGCGCGAGCAAAGAACAAAAAAAAAAATGACAGTTTCCAGTGGCCGCCACATTGTTTCCACAGAGTTGTCGAGTGGGAGTCCGTAGAGGCGGACTGGTCTGTCGCTACATAAAATTTGCAATTAGATTTGGCAAAAAGGCAGCCACAACATCCGCGGCTCGTTCCAAATTCTGTTCCCCAGGCACTCAACATACCGAAATTCGTTACCCAAAAACCCCCTCGAAATATTTAATGCAGAAAGTTTAATCGCAGCGCTTGTGGCAGCTGCAGGCAGCTCCAGCACCAGAGACAGTTGCGGCGCATTTCCGGCATTTGTTGGTTTTTAGACTGCATTTCCCGGAGCTATGCATAGCAACAGGACAGGACGTGGCCGAACAGGCCATGGTCGGAAGGGTTCGTGCATGACTGGCATCATCAAATTTGATGCTTGGCTTTGGTCCCGGTGCCAGGCTTCAGGGCCTTAATCGCTGCCCTAGTCCGGACAAGGCCTTTCAGGATGTGGACGCACTTTCACTGCGGCCACCAGCCCAGCCACCAGCTTTTGGGCGGACAAGAAATTGAATTAATTTTTGATTAGCCAGCTCTGCCAGTTTCTATATAGTTTCCAACAGCCTTTAGCTAGGTCCTATGTCATGGACCTGTACATACATATGAATATCCCTTTGAGGTTGGAGCTTTCTGGGAGCATTGGTTGAGCCTTGCTTAGGCCTTGGGTTTGCACTTTTTTTGGTGACCGCCTTTGCGTGAACTATTTAGGTGGCTACTTGGCTTTAGAGTGGCCTAATTGCGATGAAGTTGGGCTGAAGGAAACACTTCTAAGTACAAATTAAAAGTGTAAGATTCTTTAAGGAAATTCAATCGGGAAGTAATGTTTATTTGCTGGAGTTTTCTTTAAAGGACTAACAAGCAGCACTCCCAGCAGTGAGACAGTAATATGTATAAGTAACATAAATATACCCCACAATTATAGCGCACAACAATAATTATATAATAAATTTCCTCTCCCACAGCTGCCACGAGATGTAAATGGAAACAAGTTGCAAGGCGCCACCGAGCGGCACTGAATCCTCGGCCACGTTCACAAATGCATTTTCGACTAGTTGAGCACTTGATCAGCGAGAGTGTGGGTGGGGTGGGGGCGTTCATCCATTTCACTCACTCTTTCCTCTCTCTCTCTCTCTCTCTCTCTCCCCCTCTCTCCGTGTGTGGTTGGGTGACAGCGAGATTAATAAAATTTATTATCATTGCGATAGTGGCAAAACAAACTGAACGCCCCACACATCCCACAAGTATTTATGTGCCCAGCACTAAAACCAGCAGGGAAAACATATCAAAATGAAGTAAAATTCATTTTACAACATACGAAAGAGAGAGAAGCATTGTGGAAGTCAGAGAAAGAGATGGACTGAGCAAGAGAGATAGGGATAGAGAGAGACGAGTGCTCAAGCTCAAATGCAAACTGAAATTGCAAATGCTTTTGGGCTGCCATCGAGTGCTCAGTGCTTGGAGATCCTCCTCCATGAGGAGACCGAGACCTTCCAGAGGTGAAGGCAGAAGGCGAAGGCAAATGCAAAAGCAAAAGCAAAAGCAGCAGGGAAACGGAAGTTCGACGCCCAAGTGGCAGTCGCGATAATAGCGCCCTGCCATGTGCGCTAAAGTATTAGCATATAAACATACACACACACACACACAAACAGCAAGAGAGAGCGAGAGAGAGGAGAGAACTAGCACAAATGCAAGTGTGAACGAAGTAAAACTTTTGACTGCAGCGGGCGTCGCTATCAGGAGACACATAAATATGAACACGCAAGCGGGACTTGAAAACTACACTGCAAGAAAATACATTAAGTCCACGAGTACATGTCATCTGTTTGGATCTTCTGGACAATGACCGAGACATTATAAAAAGTAATCTTGACACAATCGTATCCCAAGTACTCGGATGTTGTCTAAATACTGTACGTACCATACCATTTAAACGAAAAATGTGAATAGACCTTGACGAATAGACCAGCTAGAACCCAAAACATGCATCATGCATCATATAGTATTTTGGAATTATCGTTTTTATTGTTGCAAATCGGTTTTCGGTATGCCCCAGACACATGATTGATCAATGGCAGACTAGTTGTCAAATATACACATTGCATAGAATAATTACTTGCTTCACTACCCCCATTGCGTTTCATATACGAAACGCACACACTACGAGTATATAGCAAAACAGCACGATATTGGCTTTCACAGTCTCAACATGATGTTCACTATGAGCTCCACGTTTATTCTTCTAGCTAAATTCATTGTGTTCCTTTACCTAATCAAGGGCGTGCGTATCCTTTCAATCTGCATCAAAATCATATAAATTACAACCTGTTTTCAGAACGCTACTAAAATGGAGTATACTAACATCAACTGCACTTCATTGGACAAGGATTTTTGCGATTTTGAGTATTGCTTTCTAAAGTCGGTGAATCGAAGCTACAAGTACATGTCTCTAAAAGTGAATTTGTTTAAGATTCCCGTTACCAAAGTGAAAGTATGTTTAAACAGCCATATTTGATTATTTTTTCAGCTGTTATAGTCTCACCCGTCCTAGGTAAACTTTGCTTTGCTCAAGCGATTCAATGGTTATAAGCCTTTCCTCTACAATATCACCGTCGATGCCTGCAAAGTGTTAAGAAATAAAAAATCAAACCCAGTGTTTGGTTGGTTTTATGGTCTTTTTAGCTCATACTCGAATATGAATCATTCCCGTCCCTTCGCAGTAAGTGTACACGTAATACATCCCAATTCGATATATTTAAGACAAGGCTTAGGTGGAAAAGCTGCCTGTCAAATTTATCGATTCGCAATTCTCAGAAGTTCTCCCATATCCCGATGGGGACTACCTCTTCCAATCCAACTGGTATGCCTATAACGTAAATCGAGCTGTGGTCAACACTTGTATCCTAAGCTTTGGAAATTTATTGCCAAAAAAAATATAAAATATGGGGTTGGAAATACTTTTGCCTAAATGATTAAATAAAATAAAATTGATTGAGAAATTGTAGCGTTGCGCAACAGTTTAATTTGTGTTGCTATTTTTTAGGTTTAGAGTTAAGTGGATAAGGGCGAAGCGCGAGCGCAATAAAGCTCTCTCTCGCTCTTGGCGAATTAGCCGCACTTTCTCGCCGAATTAAAGGACCATTAAATTGCAGCCTCCAAATCTCGTTTTATTGTTGTTCGGTTTCCTTTAGAAAAACTCTTCTAAAATTGCAGAAATTACTCAATTACATATGTATGTACTTACATACTCGTATATTAACCCGTATAAATTACCCATTTTACCAACATTTAGTGAGGCTGTGGATGATGAGGCGGCGTCAGTTTACTTTGCTTCACATCATTGTGATGATATCATCGGCTATCATCGGTACATATTCATTTGACCACTCCTAATGGACTGTAACGAGCAGGCACAAAACAAATTGCAGGTATAATAATTACTGTTATATAGTACATGGTTGCATTAGCAACGGTATGTAGTAGTTAATATAGTGCTTTGAGGTGGATAAGATACATAGCCTTGTACCAATCGATTAACCATTACAATTTAACCAATTTAATCGTGTCGCAGATACTTCCTGCTTTCTTTGAGTGTACGTTAGGGGGTAACCAGGCGAGTGGCGACTTCCTAGGCAGATATATTGAGTGTAAAAGTGTCACTGCCATGCCCAGTGCCCGTTGTGCAGAGAGCTGCAACAAAGTAGAATTTGAATATTATTGTCACCCACAACCTACAACCTACAACCGACACACACACACAAACATACCACTCATGGTGCTGTAGGCACCAACACACGTTGACTTGGACACGGAACTGCAACCTGGAGAGCAGCCGCAGGAACAGCAGTAGGAGCCACTGCCACTGCCACTGCACTCACTATTTAATACTGTTTGTGCAAAATAATAGCTCGGCTCCCCCAGAGAAAGAGAGAGGGAGAGAGAGAGAGCGAGAAATGGTTAGAAAGAGAGAGTTAGGAGAAGTGTGGTGGTAAAGAGTCAGAACGAGTACGCCCCTGGCGGTGCCGTAAATTCAAATTAAGTCGCCCAACTTGCTGACAGTTAAAATCTTGGTAACAAAAATGTGCAGAGCCTCGTCGCTGGCACCAGAGAGCGGGTAGAGGGCGACACAGAACCCCCAAGGAGATCAGCTGTGCCCCAGTGTGTGTGACTGTATGCATATTTGTATCCGTATGTGTGTGTTTGTGTGTGTGTTAGTTAGTAGTTTGTTTGAGCATTGCACGCAGTTGGCTGTGAATTTATTGCCGCAAAATGCAGCATGAAAGGTATTCCCCAGAAGTGCAGATGGATTAACGGTTTTCTCTATGGTTGTGCATATGTGCGTGTGCGTGTGTGTGTGTCTGTATCCATATGATTGCGTATCATTTTAATTAAATACTTGGCCGAGCAAGCAATCATGATACGCCATCAGACAGACGAGCACAAAATGTCAAGGCCTTCTGCTCGTTTTCACCTTGACAGCCTGTCCCGACTGCCCCGTCTGGGCGGCTCCTTGCCACCTCCTTCAATTGGCGTTCAAAGGACTGCCACCACCCCACTTGCGTAGTCAACTTTCATTGGAGCAATTTGGGGTCATCATTGAAATCAATGAAATTGAAATCATTGAAATCCGAAAGTGGTACAAAGTGCGTTTTTAGAGAGTGATGAACACAAAGATTTTCCTTTGGTTGTAAAACTTTGTCTGCGCACCAAATCAGACAAATATGTGTGCTAAATTATGATGGACACTGTGTTGTCCATCTGTGATTTTTATATAGGTTTTCTTTTATAGCCCCGTGGCAATTACTCGATATCAAATAGACTCCTGAACCACTTGCATTACATTGCATTTCTGTTTTGGTTTGGTTTCGTTTCGTTTGCTCAGCTTTACATTCAATTCCAAAGCTGATTGCTCGCTACAGCCAAGTGTTTAATAATAAAATTCAATTTCATTTTATTTTCTCTGTGTCTCGTCTTACTTGGTGCTGCCGGAAATTTGAAGCCAATTAAAAATGCATTCAACGGCAGCGACAGGAAATAAGTGGGAGTCAGGGAGACTGGGATGCATGAAGGCAGGAACAGAGCTGAGCAGCACCAAGTAGAACAGAGCAGAGCAGAAGAGAGAAATGAAAAGACAAATTGACAGGCGAGCGCCGGAGAAAAATGCGCCGGGGACAGTGACACAGCGGAGGCACAAGACAGCCCAAGGACATCATTCCCACCCCATGGCCCCATGGCCGTATCCGGTCAATGGGGACCTCGGGACTCAGCAGAGATGTCAGCGATGATGGGATGGAATTTTTTATATAGAAATAATAAATATGATTGCCATGATCTGTGCAATCAGGCAAATGGCAAATGGCGGAATGGAATCGAATATTTTAATCAACTTTCGAGGCTAAACCTCAAATATTCCGCTGTGACAAAGGCACAAACCAAACGCTTGAGGGAAGCATTAAAAGGATTGCAGTGCAAACAAAGGCGTAGCGGTGCTGGATGTGGAGGCTTTTAAATCCCGCCCCATCCAATGTGGAGTGCGAATTTGCCGGAAAAGTGCACAAGAAACGCCACTTTACATGCCAAATCGTAAATATTTTGCCATGAAAACAGCAGCAAGCGACTGCCAGCCGCCAGCCCATGTAGTGAAGTCGTTTCCTTTTTTTCCCATTTATTTTTGTTTCATTCTCCACCTGTAACGGCAACTGTCGCCCCGGGCTGTGCCGGTGGCAGAACGCATCGAGTGTGAATGAAGTGCGCACTCGGTCGCTTTGCGGCGTTTTGCCGGAGTAGGAAATGAAAAACACTGAAATAATACACCGAACAGAAATGCCGCTCCAAATGCTGTTTCTTTTTTTCCCTTTTTTGTTTTAGCGCACTTCTCTATGACACTTGGTGGCCAGCCATGTGGGGATGGAGATGGGACATCCCCCCACGCTTGTCGAGCAGTTGCGATGTTTCCTAATGGCAGGCGTCGGTAAACGGCATAGTAATGATTATGTGTTAGAGGATGTGGACTAGCTGATACCCACCACGGGGGTTGCGTGCTTCCTTCTATGGGTAGTACTCTTGACTTATGTTTGAAAAGATTAATTCTATTCAAAGAGGACAATCGGAAAGAAGAAAAGAAACTCTTGATTCGAAAATAGCCTATACCATTTATTCGATCTCCCTTGCAGCTTCTACTATAGAAATCGTAGGTATGTATATGCGCTTTAATGCTGCCCAACATAGCTGCTTATCTTTCATGGGGTATCAAAAAAACAACCTGAAACTCTTAATTATGAGATGCCGTTTTTAGCAGCTAAAAGCTGCGCTCTGCTCCTGCTCCTGCCATAATGTTGCTCCTCCTCGCAGTCGAGTGTGCAGCAAGGTAAGGTGCAACAAAATATTCAAGGTGGCGGCAACGGTTGAGTTGAGGCAGACTGTCAGTGTGGGTTACATGGGAAGCTTTAATTGCAGCTCCCATAAAAGTCTGAAGGTGCTTTTAAGCGGCCTGCCAGTCGATTGGAAAGAAAACCTTGCAAAAGACTGGCTTTTGCTCGTTCAGAAAAGTTTATGGAGAAAATAAACCCCAATGCAGGCAGTTGAAGCAGTTGAGGCAGCAGACTTCACTATTCCGTCGTGGCAGCTCAGTGCTCTTCCCTGCTAGTGTTGGATTCTCCAAGCACACACACACACCCACATAGCCCCAGCTGCCCCATAATCAATTTTGATGCTGCCCCAGCAACAGCAACAGCACCAGCAGCACCACCACCACAATTATGTAGTGTGGGTGCATGTTGAACATATCCCTTTCACTGTGGGCCACAACATCTAACTGGTAGCCGGGTCCGGGCTGCAGCTCCTTGGAACAAAGACCACAACTGACTGCCCTCCGCCTGGGGACACGAAATGCATCTTGGCCTGGCCAGCTGGAGCTGGATGGCCGAGCTCCTTGGCCTGGCCTCCTGGCATGCCGTGGCTTTCCTCTTTCATGTTGTTGCTGCTGCTGTTCATTTTTGACATAAACATTATGATGCATTCGGTTCAGTAATTTTTATTGTATTTTTTTTTCTTTCATTTTTCTTGGCCTGCCCGCTGCCTCTGCTGCCTTGTGTTCCATGGCTGGGCCTGCCGCGGGCTGGCTCTGTTTACTTGGCCGAAGCTGCCCCTTTGCTCGCTTTAATATAACCAACATTTCCCCAGAGCTTTTGTGGTGATTTTGCTTTTATTAAAAATATGCGAGAGCCCTTGCACCGCCTCTCCTTCGACTGCTTTGAGTGTGTGGCATGCTGCATTGCTTTCGCAGTTGTTTATTATGTGCAGGACTTTCCATTCACCAGAAGAGAATTACACATTACTCTGCCCATATATTTATTTATTGTGGGTTTTTGTGTGTCGTATATGCTGGGGACAGGGGGCAGGCAGCCCTTAAAGCACAATAAATATTGCACAATGTGGCCTCGAGCACACACACATTGTCCGCTTCAGTGGAGACCCCATCCAGAGATGGATGTTTGCTTATTTTCTAATCAAACAAATTTCAATCACTCAAATTTGGGTGCATAGTTTCCAGCAACCGCAGAGAGGGGGAATGGAAGTGATTTACAGTGCATTTGTTATTGATGTATTTAAAGACTTTGGGAATTTTATTTCTATTTTATTTTATTTTATTTTTTGCTCTTGAATTTTTGTTGTGTTTTTCGTTTTTTGTTGGGTGTAGTATTTTCTTGTTGGCTTATTGCGTATGCAAATCCTAAAAGCTTCGGCCAACTTGCTCAGCTTGCTCGTAGATAAGTGCATTTGTCAGTCATTCAATTTGTGTCCTGCCAGGCTCTCCGGAGTGCGAGTAGAGTCCTTGTCGTCGTATGGTTTACTCCTGGGTAAAGTACCAATTGTCTTCATTGATTTTATTTCAACATTGTTCCTTCCCTTTTTGTTCTCTGTGTGCTGACTTGTTGATGGCCGCCAATCTGATGTAATATTAAGCTTCTGGGTAGCTATGTATCTTCAGGATTGACTCAGCATTCGTTAGGAATGTACTCTAAGACATACTTGCAGTTTATAAATCTGCTAACATATCCTCGAAAATTGCAGTAAATGAAACTGTAATAAATACTGTGACAGTGCAAGGGGTCGAGAGGGGAATGAATATGTTGCTGGTTACACTTACAGATGCTGGCTTGTCATAAGGACCAACTAATGCCCAGCTGCATGGCCGGGTGTAGCACAACCCTAATTATATTTAATGTTTTTGAGTCAAGAACGGGCCCTGACACTTTGCGAGCTCCAGCACGGGGCAGGAAGAACCTCCAGTGTCAGTTCAGGCACGGGTTTCTCATTCCCATTGCCAACATTTTCCCTCTTTGTGTATTTAAGCATCTGTCTCTCTCTCTCTCTCTGTGTGAGTGTGCCTGTTTGCGTGCTTATGTGCGTGTTTACACATAATACTTTCATGCTTTTATTAGTGGATTAATGTTGCCTCTCCGCTGGCATATTTTCCTGGCTCACACTTGCCCCATTCGGGGCGACCATCCAATTAGCAGAGCATAAATCAAATTAACTTGGTCCGGGTCCCAGTCGCTGATTCGTCCGATAGTTGCTGACAGAGAGCATTGATTTGCCAGCTAATTGCCTCAAAGGATTATTTGGCTCTTACACTCTAAGCCCGGCCGACATGGAGGCCAGCACCAGCACTGGACAAAGGCAAGCGAGAACTAAGCCATACAAAGGCGGCCATCCAGGCTGAACCAACAGACAAACAGGCAGATAAGAAGCCGACAGGCGAGATTCTTTGTTTCTTTGTCTCGCCGGAGAACAAAGGGAATCCCTAATGACAGATACATTCCATGGCCATAAATCTTGAATGGCGATATGAACGATATCCTTGGGCTTGCACCAAATGAAGGTCTCTTAATTGAGGAATTTCAATCCAATGAAAGGTTTCTCCTGGCTAACACGATTCATCAATTTTCAATCTGTAAAATTTGCCCCTCCCCGAACCTGACACGGGTACATTTTCTAATTAAGCCAACAGGCAGTTCATGTCAGTCGGTTGCGAGCCGCGAACGGAATGCTGCGTATTCGCCCCATTGTCAGTGACACGCACTGGGAGGTAGTCGGGCTCGCCAGGCCTGTGAGTGCTTTAGGAATTTGTAATGCAGTCCGATTGGAAGCTATAGCAGCGACACCGACATAGCTCTAAGCCCTGGCTCTGCATATTCCCCAATTATGCCAAACGGAGGTTGTGTTTCCGCTGCAGTTGAAATATTTGCACATGTCAACGTGTGGCTAAATGTTTGTGATATCTGGCATTATGCGAGAGCGAAGCCTGGCCAAATATGCATTTAAAATGTCAGCATGACTGCAATCAGTCAGGGGTGTGCCAGACGCACATAATGCGCTCAAGGGCAGTGGTCTCTGGGTGTGTGTGAGTGTGCCCTACCGCTGACATAATTAAAATGCAAACAAGAGAAACGTGTTTGCATATCAAATTAAATACATAATTAAATATAAATATTATATGTTTTACTTTTAGTTGCAAAAAGAATGATTAATGGCTGAACATCGTAATTGATATATCCATAAACCTTATAGAAAAACCCCGCCTGGCAACTGCAATTAATTGGTTTCCCTTCGTTCCTATTACACAACTTTTCCGAGACGCTCGCCTTTTGCGGGGATCTAGCAAAAGTTTTACTAACAAAAATTGAATCAACTCCAAACTTGCCGAAATTGTTTTTATAATGTGCAACTTTTCAGAATTCCCTGCCCCACCCCGCCCCGACCCGCTCTTCGACCCTGCAAGGCTAGACTAATAGAGCGTAAACAGGAAACAAAATTGGGAACAAGGCGAAAATTAAATTTTCGCCTGCGGCCGATGTTGTGTTGTGGCAGATTAAATTTATGCCCTGTGTTTAAGGCAGCGCATTTTTCAGCAACACAAATGGCAACAAACTGTCAACGGCAGTGGCCAAAAGGAGCGCAGCGCACACCTCCTACTAGTCCGTTCCCCGCACCCGCTGCAGCGCATATGTATATATGCATGCTGCTCATGTGAAGTGCTAGCGAGGGGCGTGCTGCGGTGAAACCGCAAATAAATTCAACAGCAGGCAGTTAGCTCATATTTCCAGGGAACCGCAGTGCATCGTACACCCACACACCATTGAGAAACGAGAAAGAAATAGTTTCCACAGCATTAAAGTTTCAGATACCCTTGCAGTTCCAATCATAAGCCAATCTTGATGCCTTCGACTTGTATGTACACATAATCCATGCACAAAAAGAAAAATGTTTACTTAAGATGGTTTAATTCAAAACCGATAGGCTACCAATAGTTTACTATCGATCATGATTCTGGTTAACACAGACAACCTAAGTACATATATAGGTACATATCTTCCGTCAAAGGCAGTATTCCCTCTCATTGGATGTCAAAAGAAATGTTGGATGACGGTTTTTGTTGCGCTCCCAGATTTCATCCACAGCTTTGGCAGAGTGAAATATTTTCAGCTGCAAAAGGAGTCCATAAACGCTCACATTATTTATTAGAAAATGGAAAATGGAGACGGTTTAGCAGAGTTAATAAAGCCAGAGAAATTATAAACCAACATAAAGCAATTTGCTAACACAAAAGCGGACAGCTTTTAACCTCCATCAACTGCAGCAAATTAAATTAAACCTCATCCAGTCTGAGTCGAAATTCAGTGAATTTTGATGAGCCAATCACTTGGAAAATAGATAAACACATAAATATTCTAGTATCTTCATGAGGCATTAGAGAGACATATGTAAGACTAACCGTTTCGATTGCAATTATTTGCATGTGAATTGTCACATGTACCGGCAGGTCCTAGTCGAGTGTTTGCCCAGACAATGGCAGTGATTAAAACTGCCAGCTTCGGCCTAATTATTGCAATTAGTTTTGCAGGAGAAGCCCAAAGGCAAATTGCCGACTTGACCCAGTTTGTGTGTCCAGCAAAACAATTAAATGGAAAACGTTGACGGCATTGTTGCACAGAATGTCTTTCAGGGTCAAGGCCTGCCTAATCAGCAGTAGGCAGTGTGTGGATTCCACACAAGTTGCAAATAAATTTATGTGTTGCATATTTTTGCCAACAAAATATTTGCCATAAATCTCGATAAGAGGTGAGTAACTTGCATTTGCATCTGTTGGCAGTGGCAGGAGCTGAAGGAGCTGAAGGAGAGCAGCTGCAGGAGGACTTGCCGCAGCATAGACTTCCGGTTGGACGGGCTGGCAACTCTGGCAGCCGCGTGCACTCAGCTAAATGAAAACGTGCACGATTTTTCCAAATAGTTTAGTGCCAGCCAACATGATGCGCGTTATTTTATCTCTGTGTGAAAGGAGAGAGACTGCAGAGGAGGGACGGGCCTGTGCATGGGGCAGGCCGCACACAAGCAGCCACATAAAGTAAGCAGCAAGATGCCGCAAAAGTAAAGCAGGTTGCAACAGCAGCAAAAGTAGAACACATGCAGTGCATATCAAGCAGTGAGCAGTGGTGGCGGGTGCAGTCTCGAAGGCGGGAAGACTGTCCGATGTCTGGCAGTATTATTTTTTCTTTCGTTTTCCGTGCAGCGAAAGTGTTGTGTGCCACAAGACAATGCCGAGCAGAAGTTTAAAGCAGCTGCTGCAGGTCCTCGCTGCCCCTTGCAAGCACTCCCCTCCATAGGCACGGCGGGTATTTCGGGGCTGCCATGTAGGTCGGCTGTATGCCATGCTTAATTTGATCATTTATCAAGTGGAAAATACATGAGCTGGCTCTGCTCTGCTTCTCCTCGCCGCAGTCTTCTCTTCTGCTCCCTTACTGACAAATCTAAACAGGCATGTAATCATTTCAGCTGAGGTCTTAATGCCGCAACGCTGACACTGTCTGCAGTCGTAGTCAGTTAGTTAAAGTCCACATATTCCTTTGGTTAGCCACTCCCTCTGCCTCTGCCTCTGTCACTGTCACTGCCACTGCCACTGCCTCTGTCTGTGATGTGGGCCTGAGCCACGCGGCGTATGCGCAATATTTATAATGCAAACGGTCTTTGTTGCCGTCGCCGCTTCTGCTTCGGTTTTGTGTCATCTTCATCACTTGATGTTAAATTTTCCGAGGGTTTTTGGTTTTTGTGGCTGCAGCTAGGAATTAAACATGACAGCGTTGATTAAAATGTATAACAATGCGTCTGTCTATACAAAAGAGGCGAATAAATGGTATAAATAATATAAGAAAACACTGCAAAATGCATTACTCCAAGTAGAAACTAAGATAAATAGCTTTTAGTCGTTAAACTAGCTTAAGCGGTGATAACTTTGAGAAATACATTTGAATTCCATCATCTGGATAACCTCAAAGTAATACCCATTTCATGGGTCGTATTCCACACAGAGAAATACAGTGGGAAATGGTTATGACTGCCCCTGTTTATGGCCACACGCTTAGTCGGAGCCGAAGACCACTTTACTCTGCATTTCATCTAATTTTCAGCACTTAACTTGAACTGCATTTAGTCAGTTCTGCTTCTGCTTCGACTCCGGATCCTGCTCCTGTCCCTGGCCATGTCCGTGTACGTCCTTTTCAAATGGCCGCCAGCGCGTCAACATAACATTTTTCGCCTTATAAATATTTGAACGCTTAAAAGCTAACAAGGACCCAAAAGAACGGGCAAAGAGCGTTGCAATTGCAGTTGAGAGCAACAACACTCGCCCCTTCCAAGCATCCTTTTGGCTGTTTTAGCTGTTTTAGGTGCTTTGGTCGCGCGGGGAGGAAAAGGCGATAATCGCATGAGGTTGAGCGTTTTATTGGCTCTGTTTATGCTCATAAAAGACAGCCAGTGGAGAATGCACTAGCTCCCAGAGCATGGCTTGTTCCGCTGGAGGTTTTCGGTCGGCTAATTGGGACTTTTGGACCTGGCAGGCCGAAACCAGAACAAAGAGCAGCACCGCAGCTGACACTTTGAACCCACTGAAGATCGCATTTGAATTTGCATTTGGATTTCCGTTTGTCTGTCCATGAAAATAGTCATAATAACGAGAGTAGCAAAATGAGCCTCCTGGGGCAGCGGCCGTGGCAGTGGCAAACAGCCCCAGCCCCAGACCTGACTTTCCTGTGGTGAATATTGCATTAGTTTGCATTATTCTTGTACCCTGGCATGTGGAATTGGTGGGTCTGGTGTAGGTGGTGATGCTGTACAGCCGCCTGTGGGTTGTGCGGTGGGTGGTGGGTGGTGGCTTTGGTAATACTTGTATTGTTAGTATTATTGCGCTCAATGTGGCACAAAAGTTAGCTGCTTTACTGCCAGCTCCGGCCTTAGACCGCAAAGTTGGTGCAGAACTTTCTGCTCTGCTTGTGCCTGCTTGACATATAAATTTTAATTTCGCCTTACCCAGGGACGCAGCATGAAGAGGGGCGGAACTTTTGCGGCATGCCACACAACAGAACGCAATACAAACACAAGACCTAGCCCCAGGCCCAGCCCCGAAACGCAACTAAAGTTGCATTTGGCCACACTGAAGAGCATCTGAAGCGGGCAGTAGTGGCAGCCACGAGTGGCTTTTACACGATGAAAAGAGCGCCCGGGTAGCGGTTCAAGGCCGTGGCCAGTCAGAGGGCCAGCATCAATTTATGAAGCCGCAGTAGAGACCAGACAGAGAGACAGGCATGCCCTCAACGAAATGTAATTTATCGAGTCTGACGCTTGTCAGCGGCGTGTGAAGCAACTTGAATTTATGTGGGTCGAACAGGGAGCAGGACTCCGTGAAGGTTGATGTAAAAAGGAGAGGCAGTACTTGAGTTGAAAGGAAACCGAACCAAACCGAACTGAACCCTTTGACAACTTTTAGGCGCAAGCGGAAATTAAAAGTAAAGGCAAACAATTTGAGGAAAGGGAAGGGGAGACAGGTCCTAATAGGATTGCTGAATATGTACATTGTACACACATGCCATTCCCATCGCAGTGCCTCATATTCTATTTATAAGAAAAAGGGAAAAAGGCAACGACACATTAAACATCAGAGAACACAGAGCCTTACACTCGAAACCACCACCAGCAGCACCATTCATGCCCCTGTCAACCGCTATCTTCATCTGGAGGAGACACTCCCACCTGCTGCTGCTGCTGGTGCTGCCTTCATCCGTGGCAGCGTATAGCCCGTAGCAAAAGTAAAAGACAACTGCGGCTTTTATTGTTTCCGCTGTTGACATTATCACGGCAGCGACACCTGCCGGGATGGGTTGGCAAGCGTTTTATTGTTTTGCGCTAGATGCAATGTGACAGGTGTCCCGCCTCTGCTCCACTCCTCCAGCCGCCCCCGCACACTCCACGATGTGCGTTTGACAGTAGGAGCTTTCAGCTAGAAGGCTAAAAGTCAATATCGCGCATACGCCGCATTGGCCCATTAAGATAATTAAAAGCCCCTGCCCCTGCCCCAGCCCAGAGCAACAGTTGGCAAAGGGATCATTTAGTAGACATGCCAAATACGCACCGAGAGAGAAGCGTCGACAAGTCAGAGACGGGCCACTCTATTAACCAACTGCCGCTGAATAATTAGACAGCTTCCGGCTGCGTTTCCGCTTCCGCTGGAAGCGTTTGCGCGCATAAATTATGCCAGATACTCCTCAATGGCGTAATGGCTGCACAAAAAAAGCATAGAAAACCCAACCAAGGTCCGTCCCTAAAAAGTGGATGGCCAGCTGTTGCTGAGGTTTTGTTTGCCAAGAAGGAAAACAAGGAGAAGTAGTGGGTGTGGGTGTGGGGCTGTCATTTGAAGTCGCGTTTTGTCATCGCCAGCTGGCGGCAAATTGTGATTTAGTGCTCGGCATTTCTTTGAATCGGGCGGAGGTCCAAATCAAAAGTGCATAAATAATGTCAGCTTGAGTTACCGCATTGATATCATTTACATTTCCTCTCTCGCATCGGAGGCATCGGAAGCGCAGCGCTTACACGCCTGTCGCGCACCTTATTTATTATGCATTCAGCAGAAATTAAAGTGCTTTTTTGTTGATCTATTCTTTCCCGTACAGCTATCTGGCTGTCTCTCGCCCGCTCCTCCCCTTGCTACTCAATTATTCGGGGTCGTTCGGGGGAAAAGATCCATTCAGCTGAAATCCATCTAAATTACAACGGAACGATGATTGGATGCCGATTAAAATGATGGCAAATTGTGCACTACAATTTAATTACCAAAATTGACGAAACCAATTTCTGTGCAATCGAAATTGCCCGCCTGTTACTCTGCTAGAGAACAGGAAAAAAGAGAGAACAGGAAAATAAAAACAAAACAGTAGCCGTAGCCGTAGCCCCCGCAGTGCATGTCCAACAAATAAGAGAGATTCCATCAGCAGAGGTTCGACCTCTTGATACCGGGTATGCGAGGAGAGTGAAAATGCAAATGAGAGTCTTCCCAAATCGGTTTAGTTTCTGCCTACTCCAGTAAGAGTGAAGCCTTCTGTCATAGAGATTAAACACAATTCGAAATGTCTGTTGCTTTATCGGGGGCCTGCTGTCATTTGGATTGCTTTGCCTGATACTCCCTTGCGTCTGACAATGGGTGGTGCTGTTGCTGCCATCAACTATGCAATGCAAACGCTTGCATTTTACGAGAACTGTTTATTTGGAATGCAACGATGCATTGTTGCCACAGACCCTCGCACCCCGCTCCCTGCGGTGGCAAACGTCAAAGGGACAACTACAACATGCCAAAAAAAAGCCCCGAAAAAGAGGAGCAGCCATAACCATTTTTTATGCAACGCTTTTTGCGGTTGCCGTTAACGCTGATTTATGAGTGTTAAGTTAATTTGGGGCTGCCTACTCCTATCCCCCATCGCCCCGTCACCCCGTTGCAGTCCCAGCAGACCCATCCACCCCATGCAGCGTTGATTGGGCGCCACAGCAGTCATCCCCCCGGGTCCCGCTACTCCGTCACTCCACGCCCAGCCGCACCGCTGCTGCAGCTCATGCATGTTTAAGAGTCACCGCCACCTACCTACACTCTGGCAGGCTCTCGCCTTCCCACAGAATGCAAATAGCTACGCTGCGGAAATGCACTTTGAGTTATAGTCAAAATACATATAAAACGCACAGTTGCATTTACGACGGCAGAGCTCGGCCTGCACTCGGGCAAATGGAGAGCGATGCCATTTTACACCTCCACCTTGGGCGCAGTAAAACTTGGAATTTTAAACAGCCCAACATTCTTGCAGGGCCATGCGTGCGATTGGCCCGATACTTTGTTCGGATAGCTACTCAATGTTTCTGGTTGAATTCCCCAAAGGCGAAAGGCATTGGAAAATAAGCAACAGGAAAAAGAAAATCAATTTTTTAACCATAATGTTGATGAAGTACGTAAAGTCAATGGCTGGCCGTTACTTAAGCAGAAACTTCATCCCATAAAAGGGATATTTATTTGTATAAGAGAACCACTTTTTTTTCGTTTCCTATAAATGTACCAAAATGGAAAATAAATTAAAATAGTACAACAATAAGCCATGGATATGAACCAATGGATGGCGTTAGAGTAGCAACAAAAAGCGCCACAAGCGGCCTCGAATTAAGACAAGAGAATAAAATATATTATAGCAGGAATCTGAAGCTGTACAGTTATGGTAAAGGATAACTAAGGGATGGCATTATAGCAAAGGTTCATTTGAAAAACTCAATAGAGGGCAAGTTATGCGCATGCGAACTATGACAGTGTGGGAAAGAGCTGGCTATGTGGCGATGTAGAGTGAGATGGCACCTTCTGCGTGAAAAGAGACAAATATAGCAACAAGGGTAATTTTTAAGGATATTTTTGAAACAAAATTTAACGGTTTTTGTACTGCGGCGCATTGCACGTGTAGATATTTGCGAATTAAACGGTCTCTTTATGGGCAAAGCAACCAGCTGATATGGTTTCGCGCTCTTAAGTAATCAAATTGCTCTCTTTCTCTGTTTTCACATTTATCAGCAGATATTAGCTATCAGCGTATTTATTGTTATGGCTTGTAATTCGAATGTGACTCTCTGCGCTGGCACTCAACTTTAGATAAGATTGCCATTCAATTCAGTGTAGAGCTCCGACATGTACGGACCATCAACCGACGAAGAAAAACGTGAAAATGCGCCTCGGCAGTGCGTGGCTAGCGCTTTCCCTGCTCCTCATCCTGGAGTCAGCACTGGCGGCCAATATATTGGCGATTTTTCCGTACCGGTTTCCCTCGCCATTCAAGCTAGTAAATCCGCTGATGCGAGCCCTGACCCAGCGTGGCCACAAGGTGACGATGATAACCCCAGTGAATATGCCGAGCGACATCGAGGGAGTCCGTCACATTCGAGTGCCGATGCTGGACATACAAACGCAGGGTGAGTTGTTCAACATACCGACATACACATATGTATAAAGAAAATCGTTGTGAATACATTTTGAATACTCTCCTGCAGAAATTATTGACTCCGATATGCTTATGGAATTCCTTTCAAGCAAATGGTCCGAGAGCTTTCTAACCTCTAAGGCGCTGTACAACATCTCTTACGCGATTCTGAGCGACAGTGGAGTACAACAGATGCTTCGGAACAGCAGCGAACAGTTCGACATAATCACTCTGGAGACTGTGCACATGGATGCGCTCTTTGGGCTGGCTGGATTCTACAATGCTCCCATAATGGGCATGTCGGCTGTGAGCATCAATTGGGCAGTGGACTACCTGGCGGGCAATCCCTCGCCCAGTGTCTATGAGCCCATCTCCCCTGCTGGATATTCCTGGGACAACTCCCTGCTGAGCAGGTGGTACAACTGGATCTACATAACCGAGGAACAGCTCGTAGAGCACCTGATCTACCGGCCGGGCCAGCTGAGGCTCTTGAAGCAGTTCTTCGGCTATCCCCCCGAGAAGCTCAACGACCTGCGGGCCAGGTTCTCGGTGATTCTGATGAACAATCACTTCAGCATGGGCCGTGTGCGAGCCAATGTACCCAACATCATCGAGGTGGCCGGACTGCACCTCAGCGAGCCCCCGGAGCCCTGCGATACGGAGCTGCAACGTTTTCTCGACGAGGCCGAGCACGGCGTCATCTACTTCTCGATGGGCAAGGAGATCCTGGTCAGGTTCCTGCCCGATAGCCTGCAGCAGCTGCTGTTGCAGACATTCTCCCAGCTGAAGCAGCGCGTCGTCTGGAAACGAGAGGTGGAGACGTCGGGTAATAGATCGGATAACATCTACACCATACATAAGCCTCCACAGCGCCAGGTGCTGGCCCATCCGAATGTGAAGCTCTTCATCACCAACGGTGGACTCCTCAGCACCATAGAGGCAGTTTACAGCGCAGTTCCCATGATTGGACTGCCGGTCTTTTTCGACCAGTTCGGCAACATGAGGCGCATGGAGATGGTCGGCGTAGCCAAGAGCCTCGATATCAACACTCTGACGGTGGACTCATTGACCACCACCATCCGTGCAATGATCGAGGATCCACGCTATGCGCGTAAGGCCAAGGAGCTGTCGCAGTGCTTCAAGGATCGACCCATGAGTCCCCTGGACACTGCTGTTTGGTGGACGGAGTACGCCCTGCGCCACAAGCATGCCTCCCACATGCGCATGAACATCGAGGAGGTCCCGCTTGTGCGATACTACAGCCTCGACAACATGCTGATGTTGGGCCTCCGCTTCGGGTTCATTGCTGTCTTTGTGATATTTTTGGGCTTTAAGCTGGTCAAGCTAAATCAAGGAAGACAGCGACTATTACATTAGTGAGAGTATATATATGTATATATTTTAAATATATGTCTGCAAGGGGTTATGATAGCGGGACTGTGAATTCCCCAACAATATTTTATTAAATATAAAATATTTAATTCATTTATCAGTTAATTTTCTGTTAAGTAGTACAAAGTTAAACAGCAGAAGCTTGCTTTCGCTTTCTTGCTCTTATTTTGTCTTGCTTCTAATTTTAATTACATTACACAAACCGCGAGTGAGCGATACTAAGCAGTGCATACTTTTAGGCTGTGATTCTGGTATTTAGAGTTCGTGTACATAAGTATTTTTACACGTATAAACTATACTTTGCTACATATGAATACATACATTTCACCTACAAAATAAACCCAACCACGATATATACCGAAGTCTGGATACACTGCCAAAAACTGTGGTAGGTGGTATATAAATTTGTACATACATACATACTCCGATAGAAGAAAGCCCTGAAATTTTAATATTTTCACTCCATTGATATAAATATGAAAATATTTAAATATAATATATAATATATTTAATTTAAATATATTTTATATTTAAATTAAATATATTATATTAATTTTAAAGTGTTTTGTATTTAAATTGAATATATTATATTAATTTTAAAGTGTTTTGTATTTAAATTAAATATATATAGTTTTTTTTAGGTGTTTTATATTAAGATTAAATATTATATATAAGATTATATATAAATATAAAGGCCATTTTAATACATTTATATTTGAATCAAAGTGAAATCTATTTAATTTTACTATGTTTGTATTCAAAAATTGCATTTTGAATTCAAATATGATTGTAGTTAATTTTACTTTGGTTTTTTCTATCAGTGCACTGAAGTGCACATACATATGTATGTACAATAATTACCTTATCTGCACCACTGTTTGCTACCATGCACAACCTCCGCAAAGCCTTAATACATCGAAGTTCCGCCTTATCAGCTAAAATAGATAATATTATCATTATTTGAAATTATGAATGAAACTTGAGTTGTGTAAGTACTGTAGGAATGATATATACAACTGTTTCCCCATGATATTTTGTGCCTCACCAAGTACCGCTTTAATGTTTGCTCTTCGTTTCTCATGAATAAATTCTTAACTGTTTTAGAGTACAAAGAACCAATTGACGTCAGAGCTGTTTAAACTTGTAGCTGTCCTTGGGCTGTGGCTGCCACACGAGCCTCCACTACAGGTTCTGCCTTTCACCTGCGACACATCAGTGGAGCTTTGCTGGCGGTGAAATCTTCATCTCATTTGTATTCTTCCTGGTTCGATCTAGATACATATATCAAGAGTAATCTCTTGAACCCTTTGACCAGGGACATGCCACAGTAATCAAATCAAATCAAATATTTGCGTAGAATAATTACCAGAAACGTTGACATACTTTCGGGGCCAGAACAACAGACTGGCAGAGACGCCGCCAGAATGCACAAAATATGAATTCATGAACACAGGTGTAAATGAATATCTCTCGTGCTGCTGCTGATATTTTCGGTTCGTTTTCCATTTTTCATTTGTATTTTCGAGGTTTATTTGCACAGTGCTACGGCATTCTTTTGTTTACGATCTGCGCTTGGCTAAGTCTGCCGCCTGTAAAGCGGCGATGTGAGAACAGCCCAACGAGGTCACCAGCTCAGTTTGAGAGTCAAAGAGCTCTAAGAGCTGATACTGCTTAATTGCCCTACGGAAGAATCCCCGCTTAATTGTTTCGCTAATACTGCAGCTCAAGTGACTTGATCATTTGATTAGGCAATCACTTTGTTAATTAGTTGCAGCTCGTGAAAAGTTCATTTTCATCAGATGTCTGCCATTAATTGTCGTGCTTGAATTGCTCTTTACAGTTGTTATTCCATTGCCCATTGCCAGCTTATTTTTCCACATCTACATTCTGTCTGCCCATCTGCTCATCTGCCTTGCCTTGACTTATTGTGCCACAGATTATTAGTTGCATCCTTGATCTCAAACGGTGAAACGATGTGGCGACCTGTCCCATCTCCACATCTCTGTCCAGTGTCAACTGCTTTTCCGCGGTGACAATAAACGGCAGCAATAAACAAACGAGAGCTCTCCGGCTGCGTGCCTTAAATGACCGAATAGGGCCAACCAACTAGATTTTGGTCAAGAATACGCAGCTGTCATTAGCCTGTTTGCTATGGTACCGAACCAATTGCCAAAATTGAAATGTAGATATAATTTTGCATAATATATGCGTGAGCCGGCGTGTCGGTGTGGATTCGAAATGAGTGCGGCCATAATTCAAGCTCATAGAAACTCTGCTTTTCACAAACTGCTGTTATTCAGCTAGGTCTGTCCATATGGACAGGTACGTAGGCAGTTGCCAAAAAGCGTTGAATGGAACCAAAAGCTGGAATACTCTTTCCAGCAAGTACAAGTATACATATGGCATATATAATATACAAATATTTATCATCCAGTCACTGTGCACAACTTTGATGGAAGAGTAATTCTAATGAAAGCTAAGAATTGGTTATCCAAACGAAAGTTATTCCAAACATGCACTCATCTCAGGTGTTAAACGTTCGAGATATTTGCACAGATTCTGGCCATGATATGCATGCCCAAACGGAGAGCGGATCGGGTTGAGCGTACACCAGGGGTTAAGGTATAAGTAAGAGCAATTTGACGCTTAAGCGCACCGCTGCACAGTCCCAGCTTCACTTCGTCGGCGACAGTCAAACGTGAAGCACGAAAAATTGTTCGCGTACGCGCCAGCAAGACGAGTCCGATTCCGAGTCTCAGCCCGAAGCCGAAACCAAAACTAAAACCGAATTCGAGTCCAAAGCAGAAATCAAAGTAGGCAAAAGACTTGAGCCACAAACTTGAACTTGCCTAACACAAAAATCAATTAGAGAGTGCATCGAAAAGTGTTTAGCCAGCAATTGTGTATGTGTCCCGAATTGGCAGAAGTATTCCCGATCAGATCCCATCAGAATGCCATTGAAATTGTGCAAATATTTACTCGAGTGTGCAAACAGTTTGGCCGAATCAAATCTTTGGAACATTGAGCATTGCAGTGGGCTGATGTTGGGGTTGTTGAGTCATGTTGAGCCGGGGTTCAACTAAAATATGTATGTCAAATATTTATCTGTTTTGTCCGCTGCAATATTTGTACAGACAGCTTTTGTTAATGAAACTTCATGCGTCAACGTCGACATACTCGTACATACTCACGCGTTCCGGCTCCTCTCCATGGCACATGCCTTTCCAATACTTTGTGTGGCAGTTTGTCCGTCCATACGAGCATCAATACATCTGCGCGCTGCCTGCCAAATTGTTCGGATTAGTTCCGTTTTTGGCTGCGCCGGCTTCTTATGCAATGGGTCAAGCGAAATTTACCGTTAATTGGTGTTTTGAACGCCGCTGCACAAGCCAAATACTGGGCCATCATCTTCGGCACGTTATCAGCCGCTTAACTCTCGCTTTCTCACACCTCCCTTTGGGTTTCTTTCTCGCTATATTAATTTCTCGCTTTTTCACTGGCAATTTCTCTCTTCTTTGAATGCCTTTTCGCTGTATCAGCTATTTGACTTATTTATTTCATGATTATTTTTACTTTTTTCCATCCAATATTTACCTTTTTTGTTTTGCTCGCCGCTTACGTAACGTGTCGTAAGCTCGTCTGGCCGGCTTCGTGATTCGGGGGGCCCGGGTTTTAGCTTCGAGTCTCAGTCCCGAGTCTGTATCCCAAGTCTGGGCAGCGATACCCATGCCATTTGCAGCTCCAGCTCCATCTCACAGCATCCAGCAGTCAGCTGGTGTTGGATGCTCCTCCCCCACACAGTTAAGCTGCATTTTCCTAGTCATTTGAGGCGGTTATGGCCGATTTTCCTGCTGCCGTTGCTACCTGCATTTGGCCTCTGTTAATGCTTCTGTTAATTTCCCGTTTCATTGCTGCTTATTTGTGGCTCTCTCTGTCTCTTAAGGTACCCGTATCTCTTTCGGTCTTTGGGTCTTCAATTGGTCAGGGCATTACAAAATCGCCGCATTCTCTGTGATTGCTATTTTCGTTGGGCTTCGGTTTCGATTTGCTACAACATTTGTATGCAGGCTTGCGCAAAGTTCGGGCAGACTTTGATTTGCATACGAGGCATGCATTGTGGCAATCATAATCATCCATACCAATAAGCAGATATTTGTGATTTATGGCGAGCAGAAAGAGAGACAGACAGAGAGAGAGAGAGTGCGCACAGCTGATCGCTGGGCTGTGCTCTCTTCCGCTTCATCTTTCTCTCTTTCTTGGCCATTGCTGCAGCTGGCCAAACAACTTTCAACGAAAGTGCAAGTATTACCATGGCATTGTCATAGCGATAAATGGCCCAAAGAGAGAAAGATAGATAGATAGAGGGAGAGAGAGAGAGAGAGAGACTGGTCGCACTTCAGCAAGTAGGAAGTAGGAGTGGGTTACTGGTTAACAGTCTCTCATGGTGAATGGGTGGGCGTGCCATGGCTTTTGTGCACATTTCTTCGGGCGTTAAGGAAGAGGAACCATCGTTTAGCTTGAATTATCACCTACCTATATCAGGTTGATGTGAATAAAGGTTGCCCCGAAACCTAGAGACCTTCTCGCTTCGGTTTCCGGTCTTGCCATTCAATTAGCCCATTGTCATTGAGTCTGTCTGTTGTCTGTTTATGTAAAACCTAAAATGTATACGAGTTTATATTAATAATGTGAAATAAACTTAAAGCCATCAGCATCGGCAACATCAGCGACCGACCGACGCGATATAACACATCAAATGAATGCCTAATTAATCATACGCCCTGTGAGCATGCAAAATATTAAGTGACCTCACGTAGGGGACTACACAAAAAAAAAACACCACAGCAAAACGAATAATGTCTGTATTAGTCCAAGAAAAACAGAGTGAACAAATTCGAATATAATCGCAAGACCCCAGAGAGTGCTGGAAAAACTAAGTCAACTCTTGTCGAGTTCAGTTGAGTGGAGTGGAGTGAAGTGAAGTACTCGTACAAGATTGGCTCAGCTGTGCTGGCTCTCGAGCGGCTGACATTCGCGTCTTTGTCTTGGCCATGACCAAGAAGTTGGCTCAGAACCGTTGCGCACTACGCTCTTGCCTCGCTTCGATTCGGTATTCATTGTTGGCTATTCGTTGTTCAGTGTTCGGTGTTCGGTATTCGGCTTTGACGACGCTTTTGCAAACACATTAGACCAGATTGTGAACAGGCGACTAATGCATTATTTGAATCTGTTTACCCAGCCAAGATCCGAACGCACCATGATATCCGCCAGACGGTCAGCGGGACCGAGACCCCCGCCTTCGATGCTGTGCCTGCTGCTGCTGTCCCTGGTGACAGTTCTTCTGTGGAATGAGAGCACCTCCATTGCCATTGCTCCGTCCACATTTGGCACGGCCATAGCACGTGCCGGGAAGATCTCCAACCAACTAAAGGTGAGTCCAAACCCTCAGGAAATACCTGTCTAGGGCTAAGAATGTGTTGAATAAATTAAGTTTCTCTCAAAGAAGAAGCTCGTGTCGGAGCTGTACATTTTGGCTGACTCGACCATTTCGGGTTTGCATTTAAATCAAAGCCACAAAGCGCTGGGCACTGGGCGCGTGTCTGTGACTTTGACATCGTGTCGCAAATTTTGTTGCTGCCCCAAAAGGTAACTCAACACCTGACGCTGACGTCGCTGCGGTGTTTAGGTAGCCGCAATGAACGTCTCCCCATTGTCTCTAGTTATTGTCTTCTGTTTTGGCCAACTTGTTCGCCAAGTTGTCTGCGGTAGCACTTTCTGATTGCTCTATGCCCCCACCGACTGCATTTACATGTGCCTGTTAATGGGTTTTATGAGCCAAGCAGTCAAAGCCCAAAAGGTGGGGCTGATCAGTTTCAATTCCAGTGGCCATAGCCAGCGAATGTGTGTTTCGCACATTTGTTCTGCTCAAGCCCCTTGAGTTTTTTGCAGACACTTGTGAGTGGTTTGTTTGGCACCTGCCAATGAATCAGGCAGTGGCACACATCACTGACTCTGTTTGGGGAGGTCAACTTAATAATAAAAGTTATGTTTTGCACTTAAAAAATTACACAGTGCTGTACGCCGACTACGCCTCTGTTTCAATTAAACCCAAAGCCAAAACGCATCTGTCTGGGTATGCCTTCAGAATTTTATATTCCAGCTATGCAGTTGAGGACATTACGAATACATTAAGCCAGTAACAAAGCTGAAAGACGACTTGCCAATACGCTGGCACACCCGTTTTATACTGCTAGTAAATAGCATCACGTGACACCTTACTTTACCTTACCTACTTATCGAATGTGGATCCCACATTAAAACACACAGCAAAATTAAAAATAAAACGAATTATCAAAGCTTTCAATCTTCAATCATCATCTATCATCAAATTATGCCCCTGACTAACACTAACTCTGAATAAATATTGTCATTAAAATGTAACAACATTTCCGTTTGCCGGTCGGATAACATTGACTGATAAAACCGACAAGAGAACAACCGAACAATGCCCCAATGTCTGCACCCAGCCATTGCGTGCCTTACATAACTCGGGCAATAAAACAACCCATTAAAAATAAACCAAAACCAAAAAAATGTGTTTAAAACAGGCAGCGGACTGCAGATAGACAATGCGAGTAACAAGTGCAACTCGAATAAGATAACGTATACAGTGTAGAGCGAGAGCGAGTGTAAAGAGTGGACTAAGCGATACCCTGGAGCTGATGGAAGAATAATTCAAGAGAATAATTATAATTATAGTAGGATGCATTTATCATACATAACTACACATCACATTCTCATGGCTCCCTCCGGATGCTAGCATATCCCTAGTCGCAAACACCACATCATATACCCCACTGGCAGGGTATTGTAATGACTGGCGGGCCAAAACAAAAACGGGGAACAAGTGGAATCTAATTTGAAGCGCTGTTTGTGCCTCCAGCTCAACAGTTGGTCCCGAAACTACATAGCAGCGAGTGCAGCAGCCACATTGGAACGGACGCGAAAACGAAGACTGTGCACACATTTCGCAGTAACTGTCTCACCACCGCAGTGCCAAGTGTCACCATTGAGGGGGCAGCTTGAGTTCAATAAATCAAAGTTTATAGGTTTTGCATTGCAACGTGGAACCAGAAAATTTGTACAATTTGTACGTCGGTTGCATAAAACGAAATTCCCCGTTCCGTATCTGTGTGTCCACGTCCCGTCCCCCCTGTGATCATCGTCATGCCCTGTCGCCGCCATTTGGCCTGTGGAGCTACCATCGTGGGCCTTTTGCTGGCCACTGCTCTAATTGTCTTTGCAATTTGTGTGCAGCGACCGAATGAATCCGGCAATCGAATGAAAACCGAGAGAAAGTCCCCAAATGAGCCTCCTGCCGCTGTTTGGGGCGTGCCCGGGTCGGATTCAGAGTTAGAGTCGGTTATCGGTGATTTGCAAGATTTGCCAGCCAAAGCTTTTTTTTTAATCGACACATCCACATCCACAACAACAGCCCCAACAATATCCACAGAGACAACAGTAACGACATCATCAGCGCCAACTGCCGCAACGGACAGCTCTTCCGGGTCACTGGACATGCGCGGAATCCAGCAAATGGCCCGTTCTACCACGGTTTGTTTGCCATACTTATAGATAATTCTTATGCAACAGACAGTCCAGACAATTGCATTCGCAACTTTCTATTTCACCTGTACGAATCATTGTATGTAGAGCGGCGGCGGGCGATCTGCCGGCCCGGCCCGGCCCGGCCCGGCCTGCATTTCATTTCATTTCGCATTTCATTTATTTTTGGATTCCGAGCGTAGCGTGAAAGCGCCCATTACATAATGGATGCATTGTAAGTGGCAAAAAATATTATGCGAGTGCATTATGACGATGATGATGTTGATGGGATGTGTCTGCTGCTCTCACTAATTTCCATATTAGAAAATGGGCTATAAGCTGTATTGGCAGCTGCGTCTGATAGTTGATAGTGGATAGTGGCAGCCTAAGCCTACAGATTGACTGGCAGATTGCAGGACTTATTTCGGATTACATTCCACAGTTGAGAGACAACCCAGGCAGAGTGCTTTTAATTGCTTTCTTAACACATTTCATGCCACACTTCGAGTCAATTGAACAATGACCCACTTCTTAAGAGCCTTATCCGCAGCATTCAATTTGTTTGGATAACGAACAAAAGCTAACAAGCGCATTAAACAGTTATAATTAAAGCCAAACAGCGATGCGAATAGAGCCAAATTGAAAACTGTTATAAACCAGCTACACCCACATTAGCATAAGCCCAAGATACAGATACGAAACGAAAACCATTTCGTATGCAAAGCCAATACAAAACTTGACCGAATTCCGAATACCTCTCAAGCACTGAAGCACCCTTCCATGGTGTCTGCACTCCATTCGCATCATCCGAGTGAATGTTGACTCTGTGAGGGTATCCGGTAAATGTAATTAGCATAAAAACTAATCAAATGTGAACTTGAAACTGGCCGTTGGTTATTCGGTGCTCCACAACAGCAACAGCAACAGCAGCAAAGGCAGAGACAGCTGTAGCCAGAGCCAGAGCAAACCATCATCGTCATCTAACTGTGTCATGATTCACTGCGAGACACACACTCTAATGAGAGCTCTGTGGCTCTACTAACTCTCTGGCTTTATCTCCATCCGAATGCGAGTCTGTGGTCTGTGGTCTGTGGGGCCTGGCTAATCCTCTGGCAGCACGTGACTGTAGTTGTTGTTAATTGCTCTCCCCTCCAGCTGTCCAGCAGTTCAGCCTTATGTCCGAGTGTAATGTAGTTTAGTGATGCAAATGGCATTTCAATTAAATGATATTTCGTTTGGCAGCAGCAGTAGCAGCCGCAGTCGGTGAAGGTTGGCCGTTAACAGTTAACATCATTACAAATTGGACAGCCCCAAAAATTGTCAACGTCGCACACGGACGGACCCAATGAACTTGGACTGGGCGATCTGCGTGTTTTTGAAAATTGCACAACTTTGCTGACAATGTTCCAATCTCTATGTAATTGCAGGAGACGACGGCCTGGAAGACCCTGACATCGCACCCGAACTCGCTCGTGCAGCTGCTGCCATCGCGGGCGATGCGCGTGGTCCAGGAGGTGGTGCGATCTCTGCGGGTGAGTCTCTAGATACTCCAGCGACCTTGCGCCGGGCATTGTCAAACATATGTGTAAATCAGCTTGACCCAATCAAATCCAAACTTGAACGTGGACAGCCAACCAGCTGGCCAAACATGGCCAGGCTGCAGCTGCAACAGAAACAGAAACGGCCACAGCCACAGCAGCCAAATCAACTTCAACTTGGGGCTGAGGTCGAGTCAATAGCAAAGAAAGAGCTGACATTTGAGAACCGCCCCAAAGCATATTCTCGGCCTGAGTGGAGGCGAGAACGGGCTTTTATTTTTGGCCATCGATCAGTGGCCATTGACCGCGGCGATGGCGCAACACTTGCGCCATGGCACACTTCCACCGGTGCCGGTTCTAATGCAAATTCGTTGCACAACGCTGCATTCTTGGCATTCACGAGATGAAACTGTTTTAATAAGCAATTAAGCAATTTGAGTTACCCCAGATTAAATGAACGTTTATTCCCCCTCAAGCAGAAGGAGCGTGAGATTGTGGCCACCACAACCCTGGGCAAGGTGAGGGGACGCTACCAGCAGTACCGCTCCGGAGAGCGGGGCGGCTACTACAGCTTTAAGGGAATGCGCTACGGAGCGGCACCGATCGGAGCCAGAAGGTGCGTTAGTCCGAGAGAGAGTCATTAAGCAGCATGATACTACGATATACTCCCACAGATTCCGATCGGCAGAGCCAGAGAAGGCCTGGTCTGGCGTCCGCGATGCCTCGCGGGAGGGCCAGAGCTGTCCGCACAAGAACATGATACTGGACACCTTCAAGGGAGACGAGGATTGCCTGTTCGTCAACGTGTTCACCACCCGCATGCCCAAGGAGGATGAGGAGTCCAGCGAGCAGAGCAAGCGGCCAGTGATGGTGTGGCTGCATGGCGGCGGCTTCTCCTTCGGCTCGGGCAATGCCTTCCTCTACGGACCCGACTACCTGGTGGCGGAGGACATTGTGCTCGTCACGCTCAACTACAGACTGGGTCCACTGGGCTTCCTCACCGCCGGACCCGACGCGCCCGGCAATCAGGGACTGAAGGATCAGGTGCTGGCCCTCAAGTGGGTGCGCGACAACATAGCCGCCTTCGGTGGTGACCCCGCACAGGTGACAGTCTTCGGGGAGTCCGCAGGCGGCTCCTCGGTGCAGCTGCTCCTGCTGTCGCCGATGGCCAAGGGCCTCTTCCATCGCGCCATCTCGCAGAGTGGCTCCGCCCTGAATCCCTGGTCCATGTCCGCCAATTCCAGCAAGAGAGCCTCCCGCCTGGCGGCCAATCTGGGCTACGTGGGTGCCAACAGGACAGAGGATATCCTGGACTTTCTGCGCCGCGTGCCCGCGATGAAGCTGGTGGAGGCAGCGCCGACCACCATCACGGCAGAGGATCAGCGCAACAATATCGGACTGCCCTTCGTGCCAAATGTCGAGGGCTACTGGAACCAGGACTCTGAGGAGGAGCAATTCTACGAGCAGCCCTTCATCACGCAGCATCCGAGTGACATGTACAACGAGCAGAACTTCAACAGCGATGTGGCCTACATGACGGGCTATAACACCCATGAAGCAATGCTCTTTATTCGAAGTAAGTGTGCGGCACATTCCCTGTTGAGTACTTTACAAACTAAACCATCTCTGATTTAGGACTGCGAAAGAATCCCCAGTTGCTGGGCATAATTGAGAACGACTTTGGTCGCCTGGTGCCACAGGACTTGAACGCCACCCATGTCCATGACAGGGTCACCCGCGAGATACGCTCCTTCTACCTCGGGAACAAGCACGTGGGCATTGAGTCCGTCGACGAGATGATAGCGGTGAGTGCACTGACATTTAATCCATGAACTTGAATGCACAATGCACCTGTTGCAGCTCCTCACTGATCTCATGTTCCTGCAAGGAATCCGCCGCACAGCCCGTAATCATGCCAAATATGGCAGTGCTCCTGTCTACATGTACCGCTTCTCCTTCGATGGTTCTCTGGGGCTGTACAAGCGGATGCTGGGCATTCCCCGGCCGGGGGTTTGTCATGGCGATGAGCTGGGATATCTCTTCAAATTTGGCTTCTTCAACCTGAGCCTGGACCCCAAGTCGCTGGAGGTGCAGGTGAAGAATCGCATGGTGCGCATGTGGACGAATTTCGCCAAATACGGGTGAGTCCAAGAGAATGCCGTGTCAAAGTTTTCTGGAAATCAATTGATTATGCCTGCAGCACACCCACGCCCGATGTTGAGGATCCGTACTTGACCACCAAGTGGGCGCCCATCGATCCATCGAATGTGATGAATAGTCTCAACTATCTGGATATCTCGGCAACGCTTGCCATGAAGACGAATCCAGAGCCGGAACGACAGAGGTTCTGGGACGAGATGTATCAGCATTACAATGGTGCTGCCATGTAAAGTAAAACCCACACCTACACATACACACACATGCACCACAATTTCACTCACCCACACCCACACACACATACAAACAACACAAACACACACACACACATATTTCGTATTGCCATTTTGTGAAAGAGAGCGCACGAAAACAAGAATATTTAAATGCAAAACTTCATTGTACAATTTTCGTAGTCTGTAGGAATTTCTAGCTATATTCTTAGCTATATTATTTAGCATTTTAGCATGTAAGTGTTGCAGCATTTATCCCCCCCACACCCACATCCCCTTACACACTATTCTGATAATCAAGATATATCTTTCCTTACAACACCATATACCACATACATACATCCATACATGTACGAGTATCGGCAATAATCAGCTGTAAATAGTCAGAGTCTATCTTATGTCGAATGCCAACCAGAGAACCATTTTACGATGTTTTTGTAAAATGCAAATAAATATTATTTTATTTTTAAATCCAATTTTAATGACTCTAAGGGACTGGGGGTGCATTTGAAAAACGGTTACTAAAGCACCTTTTCCCGCTTTGCTGTGTCGCCATCTAGCGGTGACAATGTAATTAAATTTTTGCTGCATACTTTTGGGCTGACTGCGCCCTCTATCTGTGGCTATCGTGGTGAAAAACTTTACTTTAAAATAATTTTAGCAGAAAATATAGAAATCTCTCGGAACTAAGCTAATTAAGAAAGTCAATCAAAACAATTTGCTGACTTGTACAGAAATAGCCACACAGCTGGAGGTCTTTCGATGGATTTGACAATACATTAACACCCACAGCCGGGGCGAGGGGATGCTATCATTAAGTGGGCTGTTTGATTGACTACAAATTTGCACTTGGCGCGAGTTGAGGTTGAGTCGCTCCCGAACGGGTTGGCATGGGGGACGACACGAGCATCTCTGCATGTATCTGTATCTTCCGCATGCGAGTGTAACTCGGGGGAGGGTCGCGCACTCGCCTGCTGGGCAACAAAGCTGATTATTCAATTATCGCAGCGGCTTTGGCGCTCTTCATCTGCGGCAACGGCTGCTGCCATTCACAATTTAGTGTGTCATAAATTATGCTGTTGCTGCCACACGGTTATCATTGTGACCCCGCACACAGCCCACCCCGACCCCGACACGGGCATGGGCACGGGCACGGGCACTGGCACTGGCATGATGGACATGACGGAAGAGCATTGAAAACAACACTACCGCATGGAAACCAAACCGAGCGGGCATAGACTTTGTGCTCGGGTTGGTGACATTTCGGAAATGCTTCAAACTTAGATTCATTCTACACCCGCTTACACAAGACACAAACAATTTGTTTTGCTTGCTCATTTTACACTTACACGATTGATTCAGCGATGGCATTGGTCAGACCGATGAAGGCGGTTCGTGTTTGCTTTCTCCGAAACGGGGATCCACACTTCAGAGGCGTCTCACTCTCCGTGTCCCAGAACCACTACAACGATTTTGGCATACTCTTGGGGCACGTCACCACCGCCCTGCAGTCACATGTGGCCCTCCCATCGACCATCGAGTACATATGGCGGACCAATGGGACTCCGATTAGCTTTCTGGATTCTTTTCTGGACGGGGACGTCGTCGTCTGCTGCTGCCGGTACGAGAGCTTCATCCAAATGGACTACACTGTGAACAAACATTTTTGGCGGCTTCAGGCAGCGATACGACGCCGGAAGGTCTGCAATAAAGCACTGCCAGGGTGCCAGGACCTTTCCGACTCCCTTGCGATCTACGTGGACAAACGTGGTAATTTGGTTAGTAACAAGAGGACCGCCATCTGCGTTGCGGAGCCCAAGACGAAGCAAATGCCCAGCTGCATTGTCAAGGTGGTGAACGAGGCGGTCATGCTGAATCTTGACGGCAAGTACAAGGAGATGGAGATCATGCGCAAGCTGCAGACCCATCCGAACGTCGTGGATCTGATCTTCACCGTTTACAGGCCGAAGTGCTCGTTCACCTTTTTTGTGATCGAGTGCATGGCCTGTAGCGTCCAGGACATGAGGGATCTCTATGGCAGCTTTCCCGAGTCCACAGCCAAGAGGGTCATGAGAGACGTCCTCTGTGGCCTGACCTACATACACGACAAACGAATCATCCATCGCGACATAAAGCCCGACAATCTGCTCGTAAGCTTCGGCGGCGGTCGTCGCGGTTCTGGAGATACGAACTTGGATTTTTTAGTGGCCAAGATAGCAGATTTTGGCGCGGCCACATATTTCGAGGAAAGAGCGATGGAGGACTTCGTCGGGACCCCGAACTACATAGCTCCCGAGATGATTCGGGGCAACGGCTACGACTATCGGGTGGATACCTGGGGCTTTGGGGTCACTCTCTTTTCCATGTTGTTCGACAACGAACCCTTTGGCAAGGGGTGCAAGAAGCCTGAAGAAATCTGCCACGACGTTTTGGTTACTGATCATCAGTTTCCTTTGCAACCTAAGGACTGTATCAGCGAGGACGCGAAGGATCTGATTGATGCGCTGCTGATAAAGGATCCGCTCTCCAGACTCACTTCCGCTCAGATTTCCAAGCATCCCTTTATGCTCAGGGGTAGCATAACAGATAATAAAGGATAAGCAAAAGTGTTCCGAATCTGTGCCCTAATACAATTCAAACGTTGGAGGTGAATGATTTATGTTCGGGGTGTCGAATTTTAATTGGTGAAACGCTAACGCAAAATTAATTACGCATAACTTTTGTTCACACCGCGATTCTCTGCATTCGAGTGTATCTGACATAATTATTTGTATTTGTACAATGCAGTAAAAATGCGGAGGAAGGGATTCCCTCGTTTAAACAGAGATTCGTACAAATTTTACATATACGACACCTTGTGCTCGAAAGCAACAGGCGAACGGAATCGCTTGGATGTTGGAGTAGAGTGTGAGGGAAATTGGGTGTACATTGAGTGAGTGATATATTTATCAGTAGACTCATGCACTTACTTGCGATCGCAGCAATCACAGATATATTTTATTTTATTAAACAGAGCAGCGCATACCAAATATTACGTATACGGCACCCCCTTGCATATTGCTACTCAAGGTCGCCTGCCACCCCATTTCTTCTCTCCACTGACACTGACACACACACACACACACTCTTTAATTTCAGATAAGGAGAGCTTATCACGCTTATCTTCCGCTTCGTTTTCAATTTACAAATCATTTCAATTGAACTTTTTCTCTGGCAGAGCAGCCGACAGTTTTATCTGTCTGCTCTATCTGTATCTCTGTATCTGAGAGCATCGCCAGTCTGCAATGTGAAAAGTGTCATTGTGAGTGTGTGTACGGAGTACTTCTCTTTCCTAACATGTGTGAGTGCAAGCAAGCTCATTTACAGCGCCGCTTTCTGTTCACAACTTTTGTTTAGTTTGAAAAATTTTCTTGCTGTCGTCGGCGGTGGCGGTGGCGGCAGTCGGCCGTCATTTAATCCATTGGACTGACTTGCGGATCTCTCTCGGTGTCGCAGTCGCAGTTGTCGCTGTCATCGCTGTTTCTGGTGTCGGTCGCGGCTTCTGTTTGCTCTGTGGCCAGTGTGGTGTGTGCCCTGTGATCTCTGGGGCTCGTCTCATTCCCGATCCGAAGCGCGGCGTTGAAACAAAGCGAGTCCCAATCTGCAGTCGCTCCAGTTGAATCGATATCGGGCCCCAGTGATATGTTGGTGGTCTTTAGCATAACAAAAGGCCATCTAACAAATGATCGGCTTAAAGGTGTCAATTAATTGAACATTTCGTTTGCTCATTTTTATGAGGTGCTAAAATTATTTAAGCTGAAACGTGCCAAGCCAGCTAATTTCAATTCACATTTGTGCGGAGCTCTGTGTATTTGAAGGTATTCAATTAAAGTATTCTTAAGTGTTTGATCTCGTGAAGAGTGCGCAAAAAGACTGCTACTACTCCTGTTACGTTCAGCTGTTGTTTACCTTTACAACATCCGTGAAAATCTGATCAGAATCAGCTGACATTTCTCGCACCTGCCTTGCACTTATCACAAGTTTCTGTTTGCCCACTCGGGGAGATACTGATACTCGTATTCGCACTCGTACAGACATAAATAAATTTAATTGAAAAAGTAACTCAAGCGGCTCATCCAACCGACATCCCACAGATGCGCTTCAATTTCTCGAGCCACTCGGCTGCCCCAGCAGCAACAGCCACTCCAGCGACAACAACAACAAATGGCAACGAGAAGGCCTCGGCCACCCAGCCGTTGAAGAGGGCCATTGAGGCCGATCCCGATTCCCTGGACAGTGTCATCAGCAATCCGCAATCGTATCCCATCACCATAGTGCCCAATCGCCCCGCAAGCTTCTATGGAGTAGCCCCCAATGGCAAGGCGTTTCAGCGCCAGCCGAGCTGCAGGTGAGTCTGAGTCTGGGGATGGGGATGGAGGAGAGTGCCGACGGGTATTTGACCAGTCTAAGTAGCTCAGTCAATAGTTGAGCTTTAGTTAGAGGGACTCTAATTGGATCAGCCAACCCTAGGGCTGTAGTGGGACCTGATGTTGGCCTGGCTGGAAGCGTGTGGCGAGGAACTTCAGTCGAGTGTGGTTGCGCGAAGTCAGAACGTCATAAGTCAGCAGTTCAGCAGTCCAGCAGTCAGCAGACAGTCATTCCTTCAACATGCAGGTGCCGCTTAGCGATGTCCAGGTCCTGCACGATCCTGCCGATGCCGAGACCATAGTCGGGAACGGTGCCGGCGACCAAGAGGAGACCTTCGCCCACATGAAGGAGTGGAAGCGCCAGTACATGAGGGGCATCTCGCACACGCCCTCCCAGGCTGGAGTCTACTACGAGGCCCTCAAAGGATCCAGCCACTCGTTGGCCAAGGGGTGCGCATATCTAATTGTGATAATTGTATAAAGAAGCGTTCCGTCTTTCCGGATCGTAATTAGCTCGTCAAGGGGTCTGACGTTCAACTTGAACTTGCCGACAATCAATGGGACTGGGCCTCTGGGCTGTTATGACTGCGTGTCACGTTGTCGCATCTCATGGGCTGCTTTGTCTAGCCCGCCGTTTGTGGTTGTAATTTATCTTGTTCCGCCCACAGTTTTTATATTCGCTACACATACCTCACTGCAGATTGCACTCTGTCTGATTTAGGGGCACGACCAGGGGCAAACTATATACTGTCTCTAGTATCTGCCAATCACGGTGATTTGTTCTCACATTTGTCACTCGTTAAACGGTTTGACTGAGGGTTTCCCACTGGAACATCTCTCAGCCACTTCCTTCCCCATCAACTGTCGGCAGCTTTACAGATTTTTCGGGTACTGCGTTGGCGGCTCAGCGTAATGAAAACAATTAAGAATTAAGTGAGTGCGGCCAAGCCACACAGCCGAATGATGAATCATCGCAGAGAACTACTGACATATATTTCTCTGACCGAGCGTTAAATTCGATTAACGACTATTAATGTAGCCGGCACAATGCCAATTAATCGGCTGTGGCTCTGTCTCAGTCTCTGGCTCTGGCTCTGACTTCGAGTGTCAATGGGGGGTTAAGGCCTTCCCATGTGGGTGTTGCAGTTGTCCAGAGCACGCAGCCAGCCCTATTAAATCGTATAGTGACAACTTGTGGCAATAAGTAGACACAATAAATCAGGCACTTAGTGGGTGAGCTGCAATTAAACCAGTAATCGAGAGAGAGATAGGCTGCGATTGCTCTGGGGCTGGTTCTGATCTGGTCGCCTTCCGACATTGACATTGTTAATTAGATGCAATTCTGGCGGGCTGCTCTGTCCAAAAGCAGCGAACGCAAATTTGCACACTTAATTTACACAAATTAAACAGACGATGTCTGGGCATCTAGTTCTAGATGTCACTTGAATAAATCATGGACTGCAAATGGCATTGAAATTCTAAGGAAGCGTGAATAGCCGGAATGGGATAGCTGCAGATCAGGAAAGACGTCTTTACTTTAAATTTATTTTCTACTCGGTCAGCTGGAATTATAGCCCTTGTGTAAGGATGTACAGCATCCCGAGTTAAGTGCCAATTTTGTTGTGTTATTTCTGAAATATTTGCATTTGTTTGAATAATTTTTTATACAGACCAGGAAGATAAAACTAAATGTTATTATACACGTATTGGAACATGTATTTTACACAGTGATTTAGCATTAAATGCTGCATACTTTTAAGCTGAGCCATAAATAATACGTTTTTGTAGAGCTTGAGGGATTTCGCTTGATCAATCCCCTCCTTAGTGGCCTCACATTCCTTGCAAAGGAAAACTTTAGAGCAAACAGTTTATTTATGTTATTGATCTGTGATTTTCCCCTACAACAGATCTCGCAATTTTCGCCCTGGAAGCATGCGACGGGTGCGCAGGAGGGCCGTGTTCAAGAACGGCGACTGCAATGTGGTGCAGAAGCACCTGCAGAGGAGAAGGGTCCGCTTCCTGCAGGACATGTACACAACGATGGTGGACTGGCAGTGGCGGTGGACGTTGCTGGCCTTTGCGCTGAGCTTCATACTCTCGTGGTTGTTCTTTGCGCTCATCTGGTGGCTGATCATCTACACGCACGGGGATCTGGAGGAGCTGCACATGCCGGACAATCAAGGTAAGTGGAGCAACACGATCTGAACGATCAGAAATAGAAATTATCACACGCATTTTACATCTCCCAGAGGAGTCTGGATGGGCGCCTTGTGTGTCGGCCATTGATGGCTTCACCTCCTGCTTTTTGTTCTCCATTGAGACACAGCACACCATTGGCTACGGCGTGCGGACCACATCCACCGAGTGTCCCGAGGCCATATTCATGATGTGCTTCCAGTCCATCTACGGCGTGATGTCCTCTGCCTTCATGGCGGGCATCGTCTTTGCCAAGATGACCCGAGCCAAGCAGCGCGCACAGACGCTGCTCTTCTCCAAGCAGGCCGTGATCTGCCAGCGCGACGGCAGCCTATCGCTGATGTTCCGGGTGGGTGACATGCGCAAGTCCCACATCATCGGAGCCGGCGTCAGGGCCCAGCTGATTCGAACGAAGAGCACCAAGGAGGGCGAGGTGATGACGCAGTTCTTCACGGAGCTGGAGATCGGCAGCGACGACTCGGGCTCTGATTTGTTCTTCATCTGGCCGATGATCATTGAGCACAAGATCGACGAGAACTCGCCGCTCTATAATCTGAATGCTACGGACATGCTGCACGATAGGTTTGAGATTGTGGTCATACTCGAGGGCACGGTGGAGTCCACGGGCCAGTCTACGCAGGCCAGATCAAGCTACATCAACACCGAGATCCTGTGGGGCCACCGTTTCGATCCTGTAGTGCTGTACAACAAGGATCTGCAGGCGTATGAGATCGACTATGGCCGCTTCAACGAAACAACTCAGGTGGACACGCCTCTGTGCAGTGCTCGGGAGCTGAACGAGATCTACAAGATCCAGGAGGGCTTCCGCACACCAGGTACACCCTGGAGGCGTCTCTAATTGCTCTTTCTAATGTGTTGTCTTTGTGTTTGCCCAGCAGAAACCACCTTCAACATGCGTCAGTTGTCCCACAACCATTCCGATCAGGCCTCCTAGAGCCCGCGTTCAGTGTCTCGTCTTTCCATGTTGTTCCATGTTGCTATAGTTTGTAATCGTCTCTGTTCTATGTGAGTGCCATCCGTCTGTCATCTGTATACCTTACACAAGATGTACATATTAATGTTGTTCCCTTTCAGCTTCACATACGATCCGTTCGAGGCACTCTAGTTCCAGTTCCGGCTACCAGTCGCCGCAGGACCGTCGCTTGCGCTGGCAGCTCTCGGTGCCCTTGTAGTGGCTCCCCTCCCCTCCCCTCCCCTCCCCTCCCCTCCCCTCCCTCCCCTCCTCCTCCCCTCCCCTCCACTCCACTCTATCGACACTTAAGGCAAAGCTTAACTACTCCTACCCATACGAATATAAGTTAATAAACGCTCGAGTCCAAATTGCATGTCCCTGGAAGTCCATACAAATGACACATAATTGCCTCTCTCTCGACTGCAAGGTACGAGGGGAAGTGGAAGTGGCAGTGGCAGTGGCAGTTGCAGCTCTTTGGGGTCCAACCCACTCATTAGGCATCATTAATAATCCGGGCATATCAATGCAAAAAGGTGCCAAAAATGTTGCACACCTCAAAACAAGTTCGTTGCTCAAGTCTTTTGTTTGTGGGCGACACTCCACACTGCGCCGGGTTACGGCTACGGTCTGGTGCAATGGGAATGGGATTTCATGGGATTGGATCTGATCTGGCGCTAAGGCTCAACATTCATATCCTTTTAATTGAAATTGAATCAATAACTCTTATTTGCGCAAACTAATCAACACTAAATTATAACACTCACAGAAACAACTTGAATATTTATTATCACATTTATCACGGGACCCAGCGCTCCCCTTTGCCTGACATGGGTGGGGGTAGGGCTGGGCTGTGCTGTGCTGGGCGGGAATCTAATGAAATGTGGGTGTGGGTCAGATGTATGGTATGCCCCATGCCTTGGCCATAAATACAATGCCAAATTTCAGCAACTCTATTACAACTCACCCGAAAAAAAATTAGACAAAAAACAAAAAGCTCAAGAAAAATGGCTTAAACGAAATCGAAATGAATGTTGGCTGCCAAAGCCTTACGGCGGGGGGATGGGTGGGGAGTGTCGGCGTGTTTTGGTGTGGTGTGGTGCAGAGTGGGGTGCTGCCTGCTGCCTGCTGCAGTGTTGAGTGCTGTGCTACGTCCTTAACCCACTTATATCGCGGTGGCAGCACTAGAACATGCCAGCAGCTGAGCGGCGGACGTGGGGCGAGCTTTATGTTTAATTACTTGTTAAATGTTTTGTCGCTTTTATCAGCACACATGCTTAAGAGCTCCATTAGCCCCTGCTTGAGCACCCACTACTCCCAGTCTGCCCAGGCTCAGACTCAGGCTCAGGCTCAGGCCCCCATTGCTACGTTGGAGTGACATGCGTCTCTCTGTGGCGGTGGAAGCCATGTCCCCATGCCGTTTGGCTCTTGTGATTGGCTTCGACGAAACGTGCCCGGCTGATCGAAAGAATTAAAATATTATTCGCGCATGAAACGTTGCAGGCATCGAGCACCGCATGTGGCACTCTGACTCTGACTGCGACTCTAGCTCTGGCTGCGGCTGTGGCACGTTTCGAAGACAAAAGGCGCCACCCAAATGGCTCCATCCACTCCAACCCAACCCGCAGGTCATAGCTGCCCCCCCCCCCCCCCCCCCCCCCCACCCCTAACAAAAATATATATTTGCCAGTTGGGCCAAACAATTTTTCGTGTAATTTTTAATGTGCGCCACAGACACGTGAACAAATCATGGGCCACAAACGTGGTCGCTTTGTCAGGCTAAGTATGTCGAATACTCCTCGAAGTTGACACAGAAAGAGGCAGACGCCCCCCCATGTGCTGAAAAAACTGGAGCGCATAGAGTGACAGCTTCCCATGGCCGCCGGGACACGCCTGATATATCCCAGTCATTGGCAACATTTTATTAGGGAGGCAAAAAGGCAACATTTGACAGCCGAGTGGCGAGTGAAACCATAGCCTAATAAAGACATCAATTTGGGCGATGACTCAAGCGGGTTTCTCGAAGGGTTCGGGGCTGGCGGAGCTGGTGATAAACGAGGTTGCAAAACAAGCTTAAAATTAACTGCGGGCCGGGCAGTGCGAACAAAACAAAAGGTAGAACATGCTACATAACTCATCCATAATCAACACTGTTTACATAAATTTCAAAAATTATTACACGGCAACAGTGGCCAAGGGACCGCAAAGCAGGGAACTCCATCAGTCTGAGGATCGGTTCGGGACTGGGACTGGGACTCTGACAGGGACTGGCTCTGGGTATGAAACCTGGAACTGGAACTGCAACTGCAACTGCAACTGTGACTGGGAATGCGTAGTGGAGTGGATACTGGTGGAGAGCGCGTGATGAATGCTTAAATAATGCGCTTAACCCTGTGCGAACATAATTTATGGTGTGCGGATATGCATGAGTGCCAGTTCGAGTACGTACGTATGGCTGTACGAATACTTGTAAGTACGAGTGTACGAGTGTATGGACGGCCGGCCAGTTGGTCAGCAACACACGCTGTTTTCATTGTTATTACACGGACGTTGCCGTTGCCGTTGACCAATCTGTACCGCTGCCCCTCCGCCTCTGGGGCTGAGTTTGCTGCCATTTTTACCAAATTGATTAATTACGGTCATTCTGGGCAGGCAACGGAGGGACTTACTCGTACGTTTGGCCCAGCACAGCACAACACAGCACAGCAGCCACAGCATAAGTAGCATAAAATGCCATAAAACGCTGGCCAGGAAGCCTGCAGCATTGGACATCGGGCAGCATCGGGCAGGTTTGGGCAGCATTGGGGACTGTGGCTGGGGGCCTCAAGTCATTTGCCACTAAGGACAAAAGCCGCCAAAAAATGAAATTACTCAAGCATAACGAACGAGCCAGGGATCTTCTTTGCAAGTCCCATAGTCTTGCCGCTATATACCGCAATTGATTTAAGTTACCTTCAAAGAGGGCAGAGGGTACTACTATAGGACATATGTACTTACTATATTATATATGCATGTACGAGTATACACATACTTATATTCATATATGTACATACATATAATTGTGAACAGCCTTTGGGCGTGCTGCATGTTCTGCTGTAAGTAATAAGCATTTTTAATGTCGCAACAACAATAACTGCTGGCCGACTGCGGGGCAAAATAATGCTTAACACGCCGTTGCTGCTGACATGCTCGAGTTGATGATGATGCTGCACCCTCGGGCTTGGACACGGACTCGAGTTACTATCCCTCCATACTTGAATAATATTGAAATTAATTATTTCTGATGGGAATTATTAAGTAATTTTTATGCGGCCCGCAAGCCTGTTCATTGGCTTTGTTTTTCTCTTTTTTTTTAATTAATTATATTTATTAAATAACATAATAAATTAGCGCTTGCACTTGTTGTTATGCTTGCTCCAATTAAGGAAGTGCCACTCCAAGAAAACGCTCGGGCCTGAATCGAGATCGAGACTGGAGTCCCGACCAAATTGGCTATCGGCACGACCGGTTTCCTTTTAGCTCATTTTGTTTTTTTTCCGTTTCTTGGCTTTGTTGATAACGCGCTTTAATTAAAAATCTGCATACATTTTTGGGCACTGCCAAGTCTCGATGTTTTTTTGCCCCCCATCTGTATTTTTTCAGTTCGTTTTCTTTCTTCGAAGACACGACGAAAAAAAAAGAATATCGAAATCAAAAGCGGTGCAGGCTCTTTTATGACAGATCTCACTTTAAAGTTGACGTCCGAACTGTCAGAAAATAACACTTGAAGTCTGTGGAGAAGCAGCAGTCCCCCTTTCCTTCCCCGACCCCCTACCAACCAATGCTCTGCTTCTTCCTGTGGCTGTGCGATTTTCTGAATTCGTATTATTTTGGTGGCTTTTGATGTGAAGTGAAGTTAATTTAGCGAACTTCAACTGACACAAAAGAAATTGCTCAATGATATATATACTCGGACATTTAGAGCGGTACATACATACATACGTAAAGGTGTTATGTGTATTTGTATATCAGTATGAAAGGGCAAGGGCCTCTCAAAAAAGTTCAACCTTAAGCTGTAATGGCATTTTGATGAGCCCGAAGATGAAACCCATCGGTAATTATTTTAGTTCACTTTAAAGTTATTATCTATAGACCGACAGGTTGTTGATTAGGATCAATCCCTCTGATCGTTTTAAAGGATGTTTCGATCTCAATAAAATATTAATTTAAAGTGGAATATGCAGACTACGTACTATGCCTATCGTATTATTATTCAATATTAAAAAAACCATCATGGAAACTATAACCTAATCAGCATGGTATTCAAAATATTAATATTCAGTCATTTAAATTTATATTTTTAGTTATATTTTGAACTGATTGAGTAACATATACATATTAATATTTATTTTCGTCATTGACAACATAATTGTGGTCTTTGGAGCTTCAATATGCTAAACAGAAATGTATACTTGTTAATAGAAAATTCAAAACTTTATTCTATCAGTGTTCATAAACAGGAACCGACACAAGCCCATAAACACAATACAGTCCACTTGAAAGAGGCCACTTTAGAAAAGGGACTCCTAGATCTATGAGAGGTTCGACCATAAAATAATATATATGGTTCGCGTCGAACCCAAATCTAATTACACATGTGGTATGCGTGCATTTGGTGTCAATAACCAGGATGAGCGAGCGAACAGGTGCCGCACATCTGACCTTTTCTTAGCGTTGGTCTTAGTTTAATTATGTTATAGTTTCCCATAAATAGTGCATAAGTTAAAAAAAAAATAGAAGAGCAAATAAAAGAATTTACAACTCGTTTTAGTAACATCAACAATCAGAGTAATTTATTTTGATTGTATCTTGCATCTTTTGTAGCAATAATTATTGAAAAGCAGTTCGTTTTTCCACGCTTATCCTTCATGGTTGCTTCAACATATTTAATATTTATCATATTATGTATGGACAATTTTCCCATATGCTAATCATTTGATCTAGAGGCCATAAAACAAGAAGATAATTTGGTTGCCACACCACAGAGAGTTCACTTATTGAGTTCCCAAAGTGGGAGGGCTACGAACCTTTCACATTTACACATAATAATATTTTGTGCTTTGATTTTTTGGAAAGTTTTACTTTACGAGATGCCTGTGAAAATGATTTAAGATTCGGAATGAGATGAGCTCGGATGAGCTGAACTCAGACGAGACGAGACGAGATGGGTATGGGAATTTGTGTGATTCTTCCAAAGGCCCGTAAACAATTTGCAAATGGGTAAAGAAATGTGCGTCGTGGCCTTATCTTAATGATGCACAATAAAATTATGGCAGCAATCGGCAGAAATCAATAACAGTCGTTGCCGTTGCCGTTGCCGTTGCCCACTCGCAGCAGAGAAAGTAATTATTGGCTGGTCAAGTGGCTTCGACACCCATCAAAATCAACGGACGGCTCTTATCCGATATGAGGTCCATTGGGGCTGAGAGCTGCCGGATAAGGCGCGGCGCAGATGAAAGTCGCTTGGGGCGTGCGTTAGGATGGGTAGCCCTGGAATCCGTCTCCAGCCTCCAGGGGATGGTGGTGTGGCGGCTCGTTTGCGCCCATCGTCACTTGATTGAAGGCACAGAATGCAGAAGCAGGCAACAAATCAACGCCAGGCCCCAGCCCCAGCTCCAGCTCCAGCTCGGACCGCAGAAAGATGAACTGCTTTTGATGCAGATTGAGGCAGGAAACCATGCAAACTGACCTACAGCAGCATTAAGCAGGACCAGGAGCAGGAGTGGCAGCTACAGCTACAGCCACAGAGGAGGGATACTCGTACCCGTCCCTCAGAGTTTTATTGATGCAAATTGCACGCCCAGGGCCCTGTAATCAGCTCTGGGGCCGAGGGCTGTGTGCGTGTAATTTGAGCGACAAGTCGATCCCTTGCAAAAATCCGCATCTTGATACAGGAATTGGGTCACATTTCGTAGCAGCGTGGAGCTCAGCTCACTTAACTGCGATGATGGAGCACATACTCGTAGCTAGAACAGGACGCCACCTAGTGCCCGTTGGAGTCGTTTTGATTGACAGAACCTGTGTTCCTTCGATTCGTTCCGTTCCGTTCGCCCTTCGGTTCGGCCTGAGCCTTGTCCTTGCCATGTAAGCAGCTTTAAATAGCTTCAATTACAGCTCAAGATTGCATAATGCTGGGGTTCGTTTCCCCCAAAGTTTCCATCGGTGTGGCTGTTACTCCTGTTTTTCCCCTTTGGGGCTTTGAATTTAATATATCTAGACATCGGACCGACTGGCTGACTGCCAGGCTGGCAGGCTGGCAGAGAGCTTGACGAACGACAACGGCAACGGCACGCCAGGAGGTCATGTCACAAAAATATCCATTAACACATCATAAAAATTAAAAATTAAGAAACCATACGAGTCGGCAATAAAACCGCAATGCCTGCAAAATAAAATATCTGTACAGTAAAATAAAAACGCCAAGGCATGCCAAGATAATCGCAGAGCCGACAGAGAGAGACACAGACGGACAGACAGACGGACAGACAGACAGACGGGGAGAGAAAAGTGAAACCGGTAATTATGCATTATGTATGCACGCCACCAACGCGGCGGATTAAAATGGGGAGACGTTGCTGGGTCCGAAGAGAAGGAGCTGGAGAGCTGGGGAGCTGGGGAGCTAGGTAGCAGGATGGTCAGCCCCGAAGCTTCACAGAAGTCAAAGGGGAAGAGAAGGTAGAGATACCACAAAGTACTGGTACTGAGAGCCAGCTTACTGTCTGCCCACGCTAAGTAGGAAATACATTTCTGCGCTTTTCGGCAATTTACGTGCCTTGGCGCGCGACCCGCAAACAAAAGACTTAAGCGACGAACCTGCAGTACCATAAATTTCACTTAATTGCATCAGGCAAAACCAGAATGCATCCAATCGATAAACAAAAAAACTCAGCCACAAATAAATGAGTCCAGCACGCAGGCGAAATGCTTAATGCCATCAGCGACAAAAACCAGACCAGTGAAAAATATGCAAAGCACATAAAATTAAGTAAAAACAAAAGACAGGCACAGAGAGGCACAGAGGCTCAGGCCCAGGCCAGAACGTTTATCTCCGCTTTGATAGCGATTCCATTGAAATGAAATGCATTTAGAGCAGAGCTTGGTCTCTTCTTCCGGCTGCTACGAGTACTCGTACTCGTACTCTTCTTCGTCAGCTGGAAATTTGTCTCCAGAGCTGGAACAGTAGCAGCAGCAGCATCACCATCACAGTAGCTAATTTTCATTGTGTTGCATGCGGAGCTGGGGCTTAACTTTTGGAGGCAATGACAGTGAATATGCAACTCGTAATTTTGTGGTTCTCCATTTTTTGTTTTTGTTGTTGTTTTGTTTTTTTCTTGTTTTGTTTGCAGCCACGCTGTAAGTGTTAAAGTCAACAATCGTGAGAAAAGAATTTTATTGTTGTTTCGCCTGGGCCTGCACTTTTTTTTTCATTTTCATTTTTGTGTATACTGAAGGTCACTTGTGCCTTGATTGCTGCGGCCGTTGTTGACTTGAGCCGCCGAGTGGCTGCGATTTTGTGAAGCTGAATTCTGTTTTCGTATCTTTTGGCCTTTTTCGACTCTACTCTCGCCTTTGCCGCATACGAGTATGATGCCTGCCAGCGAGGCAGCCGGAAAGCCAGAAAGACAGCCATCCAGCGGGCCAGCCAGCTAGCAGGCCAGGCCAGGCCAGGGCAGGCAGCCTTTGTGGAGCTCACTTTTGTGGCTGTATTTCTCTGGGTTATGTCTCCGTTTTTTTTTTGTTTTCTTGGGTTTTGTTTTCTTATTCCTCGCTCTCATGTTAAATTGTCCGTTTCATGTTTCTGTTTAAATGTCAGTTGTAATTTGTTGTATTAACCCATACCACATGAATTATGTTTAGTTCGAATGTAATTGATTTGAATGCAATTTGAATGGCAACAGCAACAGCAACCACAATGGCAATATTAACAATAACGTCTACAGACACAGCCACAGGAGCGTCGCCGGCAAGGCAAATTGAAAATTGCCCTCAACTTTGGCCAAGATTAAATGGAATTATGCAAAAGAGCTGCCTGGGAACAAGGCCTGATCGGAGCTAAAGCCACCAAGAGTCGAATGAGAACTTCATCAAGAACTAGGTGCAGCGGGATGGGGTTGATTTCGCCTCCATGTGGCAAACACAGCCGAATGCAAACAGCAAACAAATCCACTCACTGTCTGTCCACCTATTAAACTGAACAAGTAATAGGTAAATATTTGGGTCATTCCAGAAAATTTAAATCTGTAAGGGTATTTGTATGGATAAATGATGACAACCCTGACAACAGTAGGCCGTGGCAGGCTTTGACATAATTTAAATGAATCAAAATTGATCAAATTTAGCCTACGTTGCATGTGTATATTCAACATGAAACTCCATTCTGGATTTCTATGATTTTAATCAGCAGTTCCAGTTGACTATTCGACCGTCTTACACAATTTTCTTATATTTTGTAAGTTTAAGACGAACAAAATTCGAAAAAAAAGATTCCCAAGGATATTATTGCACGAGTTGCGGGCAATGTATTTAGCTGTGACCATGGCAGATAACGTGTGCATATTTTGTTTAGACGAACAGCGACTACCCCACCGTATACCCTGCGGACACTCATTCTGCACCGAATGTTTTGAGCACTACTTGCAGGTGGGACTCGACACTCGCTGCCCCTTGTGCCGGCAGGACTTTCGACCCCATGCAGGAGGAGGAGCAGGAGGAGGAGGAGAGCCTCCCGATAATGCTCCCAACACGGGGCAGTACCCTTTGGACGAGGATGACCGGCCCTTGGACCTGATTGAAGATTTTGAGTCCCTTTCCAGCATTGATACACTGCAGACGGACACTCTGTTGCTGACCCTCACGGAGCAGGAGTGTCGGTTCTTCGACGAGCTCTACAGGGAGGCGCAACTGGAGGACGGACATCGACTCTCGAGCACTCTGTAATAGATCTCTGAAAACCATCTTCAGGGACCTATTTAGGGTGACGCAGCTGAAGGAAGAAAGTGGGAGCCTCGTTTCCTTGATGACCAAAACCGGACCTCTCCAGAGAGATGCTGCACTGGAGGAAGGTCAAGGAGCACGTGCTCCTGGTAGAACTGTGATATCTATTTTATTTTTTTTTTACTTTAGTATTTAAGTTATTTATTTATTTATTGCCACACTGTTTCACACATTCCGATTCCGGTAGAACTTTACACAGATATTAAATGTGAGATAACAGGACAGAACACATCCAGCGACATGTTCCATGAATCTGCTCGAATGCTCCACACCCTACGGGTAACATTTACACGAGTAAAATCCATAAAATATATGAGCTCCCATCAGGCACTAGTCCTGGGGTTGAACAAGCACACAATCAAGCCAAAAGCATTGCCATGTTTGCGGCTATCTGAATCTGCCTATCTGCTACCCAGTGACTGCTCCTCCATCTCTCGCTGCTAACGCTGTGCCATCGATCAGCATTTGTAGCTCCTGCTCTGGCCTAACCGATTCTCGCCGCGGCAGGCGCAACTTAATTAGACGCTTAGACTGGCTAATTGCCAGTCGCAGGATTGCAGCTCTGACTGAGGCTGAGGCTGATAAATTGATACGCTTCGGCTGCAGATGAACAGCTAATGATGGCCATTAACAGCAGTGACAGCGGCAGTCGCAGCACAGCCGACTGAAAAATGGTGCAAAAATGTTTATTAAATGTTCATGACTGACCGACGCGTTGGTCAGTGGAGCAGACAAGCCGGACCAGGCCTAGCCCAGCAGCGCCCAAGAGCGGGCCCCGGACTCCGGACTCAGCCGAGTGCCTTGGCTGCATTTGTTTGTTTGTCTTTTTGGGTCTTTATCTCACGAATCATTTTTGGCTGGCCATTTTGACAGCGTTTTGAGTCAACAACATGGCGCATGCAGCAGATACAAATCTAAGCGGCGCATTATGCAATGGCAGCGGCAATAGCCAGGGCGATCGTGCAATATACAAATGCTAAAACCAAAAACTATCTCATGGATTTGCGCAATTTGTCATCCTGGAATCAGCATCGGCATCGGCATCGGAATCTGAATCGGAGTCGCTGTGGAGAAGAGTGGGGAGTGGGAGTGGGAGTGGGGGGCAGTGCGTGTGTGCGGGCGTGGCCGTTGAACAGTTTTATTGATAAGGCTTGCCAGGCCAGGCCAGGCCAGGCCAGGCCTGGTCCGATGTTGCATTTAGTTTGCCAATTATTAATGCCTGTTGTCGCCGGTCTGCGTGTAATTTGTGGCAGTTGTACCAATCGCTGCCTCTGCTGCCGCTGCTGTTGCTGCAGTTACTGAAACGCGATACATATTGGCGATTGCTCATTTATGAATGTCCAGGCGATGGCCGCGATGTTCGATCGTCAATCTTCGAACTTAGCCACGCTTACATGTGATTTAACAAGCTAACAAGCAAGCGGCTTTATCGCCGATTAGCTCCACTCGATAAGAAGGGGCTTGGGGTTGGGCTCAGTCTCTGGCTCAGGCTTAGGCTCGGGTAGCCGTAGCTGCGGCTGCCAGAAAAGTTCATTGAACGCGGCTTTCAACAGCTCGACTAAGGCATCGGTGTGTGCTGCACTGTGCACCATGCAACATGCAACATTTTTAGCATTTTTATTATCGCAAGTCATTTGTCAAATTGCTAAACTGACATTAAAGCCGCCTTTCCTGTGGGCTGATAAACCAATTTGACATTTCGCCGCGATGATCGATGGATCCCGCGCGCTGGATCCCGGGAGTGAGGGCAGGCTGGTGACATTTTTGCGCCAATTTCGGTCGCTGGGCCATCAGTTAAGCCAAAGCCACAACAGGCATCAGACCTCCAGACCTCAGAGTGCAGCAATTCGCATTTTTCGCTTTCAGTTTTCCTTCAGCTCTTTCGGTTTAAGGTTTTTCGGTTTCTTCGGTTTCTTCGTTTGGCGTTTGGCGTTTGCATGCGTGGGAGTTGCACGAACTGTGTCGTTAAATAATGCCCCATGTTTGTCCTGCACGAGACCCGCGAAACACAGCCAGCCCGAAAGCCAAACCAAACCAAACCAAACCAAGCCAAACAAAACGAGCAGGCCAACAGACAGACCCACAACTGGAACTGGTTGGCCGGCGACGAGCGCGGAAGCGCTGTTAAAATGGCAACTGGAGCAGCGTTTTGGGTGGCCGGACGGATCGGGTAGAGTCCTACCTGGGTTGGGGAGCGCTGGGATGCGAGACCCGGGACCTGGGGGCCGGCCTTGCATTTGATGTTGATGTTGCAGCCGCCGCTTTGTTTAATTGATAGACGACGACGACCCACGCTGCGGCGGCTTCAGCTTCAGCTTCACCCAGACCAGACCAGACCAGACCATGCCACGCGGCAATGGCACGCGATGGCTGCTGCGGCTGCTGTTGCTGGCCTCTCTTTGCCAGGCCGCCCGCCAGTGGCAGTGGCAGAAAACCCATCGAACTCAAACTGTGCGCATGCGCGCATGCGACGCGACGCGACGTTGCGGCGTTGACAGATTGATGCCCCCTAACAGTGGAAGTCAGGGCCCCCGCTTCATTATTCAAATTACTTGTGTGTTTGTGCGGAATTTATCAAAGTCCTCCTGCAGCAGAAGAGGAGGCAGAAGGCAGCAGTCAGCAGGCTAAGAGAGAGCGAGAGAGTATGGGGCATGAGGCATGTGGGCCACTCGTCTTATTGTTGTTGTTGTTACTGCTGTGTGTGTTTGTGTGTTCGCGTGGGCGTCAAATGTTGTTTTCCTCTGCTCGAAATAAAACTATTTGCAGGTCAGTTAAGATAAGTCTTTGGAGCATGTAGTAGTACGTCCCCAGACAAGTCCAACTTTCCTTTTGGCTAAGGGCAGCCGCTCATTCAGCAGCAGCCGCGGCAGCAGCAGCAGCAGCCTCATTCGGCCTCATGGTACTGAAACTGGAACTCGAACTCCAAGTCAACGTCGAAGTCAAAGTCGAACTGGAGCTGTAACTCTTACTGGAAATGTCTGCAACTGGGTGTGGCATAAATTCTCATAAATCTATGGCCCAAAAAATCAACTCGTGTACGAGTGAGTACATATGTAGATGGAGCTACATACATATGTATATATGCTTTGGCCGGAGTAATTAAAGCAGTTTAACATGTCTCAGTTGGCCAGTTTTTGGAGCTGTCACAACATCAACAAGCCTTCATTCATGCACTGCGACAGCCACAGTCGCAGCCAAAAGCACAAGCTAGCCAGTTAGCAGTCAGTCAGTCCGTCAGTCCGTCCGTCAGTCATTCGGTCAGTCAGTCATTCAAAAGCCAGCCAAAAACTTGCCATAAATCAACTCATTTGAAATGCATCAAAGGCAGCAATCAGAAACAGAAACAGTAACAGTTACAGTCACAGTCGGACAGAGACTGCCCCAAAAGAAAAACGCAGTCAGTTGCACAAATATTTTTACACGTTGCCAGCCAGATTTTCAATTGAAATTGAAATTGAACTAAAAGTGACAATGCGCGGGCGGGGCAACAACCAAAGCCAACAACAACAAAAAACCTCCAAAAAACGGTGTTCAACTGTCGATGCTGGGGCGTGTTGCACAATGTGTGAAAACAGGATCAAAGTCCTGCCTAAACATTTGTCAACCCAGCGGCGTTTATATAATCAACGATGCCATGCTGACGTTTTTTTTGTGTGTGGCTGTGTGCCCGCTTTTGTGGCATGAATATACACCAATTAAACAGTTTGTCTGCATGCAACGAACATGCATCAATCAAATGCCTGGGAGGACAAACATGTCGTCAGTCGGTCAGATCTGAACCGGAGCTTAGCTCCACTCCACTCTGATTTAACCAAAAAATATGCATTCGAGGTATGTTCCATCAGTTGCCAATGGTACAGGACCGAGCTGCATGCCACTGTTTGTGGCAGCCCTCGCATTGCCCTAGGAATGCCAAAGCAAATGCAAATGCAACAGCAGCAGCAGCAGCAGCCGCAACTCTTATGACAGCCTGCCTCTGGGCTGGAGGCGTGGCTTGGACAGTGCTGCTGCGAGTTGACTTGGTTATTATTAGCATCGTTTGGCCAGTGCTTAATTGATTTGGTTGTTGGCCATGTTAATTGACAGCACGCACGGATGTAACATTGCGATAGCCGCCTGACACAGGCCAAAACCAAAACTAAAAGACTGAAAATCGAAAATCAAAAAATCGAAAAACCGAAAAACCAAAAACCGAAAACCAAAAGCGCAGCTAGTTGGCCAGTCAGTCAGTTGTCAGTCAGTGAGGCAGTCACCAGTCCAATCCCGTCCCGTCCAGTACAGTCCAGTCGAGTGCAGACTGAAGTCAGTCACTGCTCCCACTGCTAGCTCCCAGCTCCCAGCTCCCAGCTCCATCGATCGGGCAGCGGTTAAAGGGGTTTTATGGGGCTCAACCTCAACTTACAGCCAGTCGGTAAATTTCACTTATCAAGAGCGAAACAATTAACGGCAGTTGCACGAGTTATAAATATAAATGTCAGGATGCCAGACACTCCAGACACTCCAACTGCAGCCTCCGAGCCCTGAGATTCGTGAGCATGTTGACCCACATGCAATTGGCAACTGCCAGCAATTTGCCACCTCAGCGAAAATTATGATCGCCAGCATTTCCTATGCCAGATAAGGCGACTCAACTTATGCACAAATGTGGATTGTGACTAGCTTGACTCTGACTCTGACTTGGATTCGACTCTGACTCCAACTGAAACTGCAACTTCCCACAATTTCCACACAAAGTCAACAGCAACATTTTCGTTATAATTTCTATTATTTTCCCTTTTGGCATAATTGCAGACAATTTACTTAACGATCAATAGCGTCAAACGGCAGGCAGCCTGCCTTTCAGGCTGGCATAGACATCGAAAAATTTATTAGCTCCCGCAGCTTCGGCTTCAGCTTCAGCTTAAGCTCGAACTCCAGCATCAGCCTCGTCTTGGCCATGTGTTGGCCTCTTGGCAACACACAAAATGTTGCCAGCAGTCAATGATGCTGAGCCGATGCTGATGCTGCATCCACATCCGCGTGAGAGCCGCTCATCGTGCCCGGTTTTCTATCCTTGAGCCTCGCCGGCTAATGCGACCAACATTTTTCTTGGCTTTTGTGTGGTTTCTGTTGCCATAAAACATTTATTTAAAATGGAGCAGCGTTTCTCCATCCACCACAGGCGACCACCATCAGCCACTAAGCCACCAAGCCACCAAGCCACCAGGGCAGCCAGCCACCGATCACCGATCACCGATCTTGCGATCCCCAATGTCGGGCCAACAGATGAATGCTGTTCATATTTTAATTACGCGACTTTATCACGTCATTTCAGGGTGGCAGCCATATAGAAACGGACTGTTCCAGTTGCGGAACATTTTGATAGCTCCTCAATGGATTACAATCAATAAATTTTGCAGATATTAGAAGATATTATAAGATGGAACCCCAAGATAGCTCTCGATGCTGGCAAGACTGCAAATGCCTGGAATCTATGATAAGAGAATCGATTGACTGTTACGATTCGATGATTCATTACTTCAGTTTTGATAGACGATCTGTACTACGTAAAATTGAAATGGATTTCTACCTCTGGCAGATGGAGAATTACACAATTTAGCCATGAAACGAATAAGGAAATAAAAATATATTTTTATCAGCCACTTGACCTACACATTTGTGGATGCTTTAACGGTTTCTATTCATTCATTTGATGCAAACATTTTCATTATTGATCGCTTATGATTATTGATTAGCTTATAACCTCTGGCCTGGCCACAATTGTGGCTATTTTTGGCTGCATTCACAAGAAACTCATCGACTGGCGCGAGGAGTGCTGCCTCCCTTCTTGGCCCACCTTTTGTGTGGCTCACTAATTTGGCTTAATCTGGTACCCGAGAGAGCCACCCGTTGATTGACGATAATGTTGCCTAAATGCACATTTGGGGGAAAGAAAGAGTGGTACGAAAGGGGTTACAAGGGGGCGGGTGGGTAAAACTATTTACCTGTCAATGGCCCCAAAGTGTGAGAACAGATTCGACTTTCCATACAGCTGAACGCACATTTTGGGGGCCTTATAACAAATGAGCAATAAATTTCTAAATTTTCGCCAATAAACAAACGTAATGATCATGTTGATGATGCTGATCGGTCCGGTAACCACAGTACCACAGCAGTCTGCCATGGCTATGATCAGTCGCTGCTGGACACCCACTGCCGGGGCTGATTATGTTCGTCTGGCCAATGTCTGTATAGGATGGATTGGGTGGCGGGGGGGTACTGGTACTACTCTCGTAGTATGGGTTTGAGGAGGAATCTTCGGCGATCTTCGACGATCATCGCCGATCTTCGTCTTCGTCGGCTGATCAATGCGGTGGTCAGTGAAATGTTGTTTATGTGCTGCTGATTATGAGCGGGCGTCGCGTCGCTGATGTTGGTTGTTTGGTTGTTTGGCTGTTTGGCTGTCTGGCTGTTTGGCTGTCTGGCTGTTGGCCTGGGCCTTTGTTTCTGTGTTTTTTTGATGTTTCAACAACGTCGAACTTTGGGGTCATAGCGGCAACGACGCATCGTAAATCATTCATAGAGGGAGCAGCCAAGGCAGGCAGGCAAGCAGGCTGGCAGGAGCGAGGCACCCGACAACGTGAAATTTGTTGCTTTTCCTGCACACAACAAATTGATTTTAGTCACGATACTGTCAATTAGCCAGCCATGGGTCAGCATCGCATCCCATCGGCCAGGGGATAGCGACGCGAGGCGATGCGACGCGATTCTCCTCCAGTGAGGTGTTGATGCCGGCGAACTCTGCTTGCTGCCTGCTGACCCGGCTCACAGTGCAGCAGCTGTGCCTCATCTTCATTGCTCCAGCCCCATTGTAGCCCCATTGCTGCCCCATTCCTGCTGCAAAGCGGTTGTCTCCTCCTCCTCCTCCATCGTTTAGCCGCGATTAAGGCTGCAAAATTATTGTTATAGTTGCCTGCCAGGGCAGCCTCCGTCAGTGTTTGCTACTTTATTAAATCAAACTTTTCACATGATCATTATCACGTGAGCCCCCAGACCCTGACCCCCTACACACACACACACACACACACACTGACCATTGTCTTTGATGGCCCTGGTTTATGGCCACAATTTGGCGGCCTTTCGCCTTGCCGCGATCTAATTGAGTGATTTCTGGAATGCCAAATGGGAGAATAAGGAAAACCTAATTAACTTTTTACCAGAGCCTTTGTTTATTTGCTTTGCTTTGCTTTGTGTTTTTTTTTTTGGGGGAAATCGCTGAAATGCCTAAGCGATAATTAAAGACTGCAATTCTTGGCCCAATCCAAATCCCAATCCCAATCCACGGCACTGCACTGCACTGCACCTCCACTCGAGGCGCACTCGTTGGCTCGCTCGGTCGATCTCCTTTTCGAGTCAGGCGTACCTGTTAAGAGATACTTTGAACCTGTTGTACAGTTAGAGTTACAATTTGCAACGGCCTGGCCAGGCCAAGTCGAGGCTGGAGTCGTCGTCGTAGTCGGTTGTATATCGATGGCGATGCACTTGAAAATCGTGATTTCACCTTTTGTACAAGGTAAGGCTGAAAACGGCAACTACCAAAAAAGCAGCCACCAGCCACCAGCCACAGCAACAGCAGCAACAACAACAACACAAAGGCTTCTAAATGGCAAAGTAAACTGATTTACAATCAAAGGCAACGAAGCGCAAAGCGCAAAGAGCTGCAATGAAGTCTCAAGTTGAGTTTCGGTTTAGTTCCGTTCAATTCGTTTGCCCGGATCCTAGTTGCGCTGCAAGTCCGACTCTGACTCCAACTCCAACTCCAACTTCGACACAGAGTCGCAGGCAGTCCCGTTGCCATCAGCAGCGCAAAATCAATTGAAGTAATTACGAAATGAAGGCACGAACTAATAAACTTGGTCGTCCCAGGTCTTTCTGCCGCGACTCGACTTGGCGGCACAGCCTTAACAAGCTCAAGTGCTGGGCCCAGGCCCAGGCAGGCCCACAGGTCGCTCTCTTGGCCGGGTTTTTGGATCCCACTTGTGGTCCTAGCGACTGGCAATTGGCAGTTGGGACGCAGACTACGACGCCACCGCGCCCAAAAACTCCACAGTAAAACTCTCAATTTACAGTTAGTTTAAATTAATTAAACGAAATGCACTTAATTAGAAGACAATTCCCCCCAATGGCCAAATGCTCATCGAAATCGACCAGCTTCAGCTTCATCCACAGCCCAGCAAGTGCATGACTTTTGCTGCCTAACCTCGAAATGAAATCAGGCCAACCCAAAGAGCCACAATTCCATAGACAGATTCAGATTCAGAGACAGACACAAAGACGGAGTAGGAGACGAACGAAGTCTGTGCCCTGAGACAGCTACAAATTTGCGCTGCTTCAGCGCTCGGACAGGCGCAATCGATCGCACGTCAGAAACTGGGGCCAGGCATCAAGAGAAATATGGCTTTTCATTTAAGCCGGGTCAGGACGCCCCAAACGCTGACCCCTGCAAATGAAAACGAAAACTGAATCGAAAAGAGCGCCACTTGTGTGTGTGTGTGTGGGGAAGGGATTTGGTTTTGGATTGGAAGGGAATGGAATGGAATGGAATGGAATGGCCTGCCAGGGCATCGGCCATTGGGAGCGGGCCAACTCCGGGTGTAGTCCAGTTCGTGGTGCGGCATCAGTCAATTTGTTTGCCTGATTTCAGGTACCCATTATTATTATTTTTTGGGCGATGAGTCGAGTCGTCGCCCTAATCGAGGCGCACAGATCAAAAACGCTGAAAAGAAAACGTAGCCAGAGATGCGCCACACCCGCATCGACGATGTACCCGAAAATCCACAAAACAAAACAAAACAAAAACGAAACTACAATTGGACAAATGGAAATTAAATCTATTGTCTAGGCATTGGGTCAAGTGCTGGCAGAGAAGCAAACTGAGGCAGAGACTGCGACAGAAACGTGTATTAAATGGGCGCGTGCCCAAAATGTTAGCTGATTTCACGCCGATTTTTATGGGGGGGGGGGGGGGGGGGGGGGTCTTAAAATGTTGCCAAAACCAAAAACTGAATAATAAATAATGGAATTTTCCAAATGTCCGAACTTTATGGATGGATAGTAAAATCTAGCCCCAAAATCGATCTCATCTGGTTTCATTTCCTGCTAATTTGGCCATTCACCAATCACTGGCTTATTATCTTTCATGACATTTCTGGGCTGGTGATCAATCTTTGATCTTTCTTCTCGTGGCCAGTACAGTACAGTAGAGTACAGATTGTCAAGCACAGCCTTGCCCTTGCCCTTGCCCTTGCCATTGCCATTGCCCGTTCCAAAGTGTATCTGTAATTGAGCCAAATAATGAGAAATGCGATCATAATTTGCTCCATCTATTGCCGGATCGAGTTGATCATCAGCTCGGCTAGCCGCAGCAAAATCCCCCAAACGAAATGATCCAAAAATCTGTGGCCAGCTCTTGCCCTTGCCAACGCCCACCAAATGGGTGAAAGCCGCTTTGAAACTTTAAAACTTCGAATCGAAAATACGGAAAACGTGCACCGATTTTGACACCCAACGAAGTAATCTGAACCCTCAGTGTGGCTCAGAGTGGCTCACTGTGGAGTGGCTTCAGTCAGTCAGTGCAGTCGCTGGTGGTTCGAGCTGCTCTGGAAATGGCGCCCCGAAAATCGTTTTCAATTAAAGTCAGAGCCGAATAGGCCGAAACGTGCTGGAGATCAAATTAAATGCGCCAAAAAAAAAATTTTGATTATTTGTACAGTTGGAAATTAGAAGGAAAGTCGCCAAGCGAGTGAGCAGAAGAAGTAATCAACCTCATCATCACCTTTTGTGGCTTTGACTCCAACTCCAACTCCATCTCTGGCTGTGGCTGTGGCTCTGGCTGGGACTCGGGGCTCGGGCTCGTCTAGTCTTGGCCGGGCTTTGTGGCGTGCTGCCAGAGTAAGAGTAAGTAGGTTGACCACTGGCCAGAGTTGACCCACAGAGAGTCCCGTCCCGTCCCAAGTCTTGACTGCATTTAGTGGTGCGGTGAGGTGCGGTGCAGTGCTGCTGTCGTTGCATGCCACACGAGATGAAAGCATGCCGAGCGTCAGCGGCAGCGGCCTGCTCATGTTCCGAGCCAGGCCGAGTGCCAAAGTAATTAGTCTGATGGCAAATAATTTGGGCAAGCTCGCGGTTCCGCATTGCCTGCTTATTAGGCCTATGATAGACTCGCGGCCTAACATTAATTGATTAACATCCAAGCAGCTGGGGAGAGAGAAAAGAACCAGCATACAGCATACAGCACACATCCATCGCATAGTGCCAAACTACTTGGAAATGCACTTCAAAATGCCCCATCATCCAGCGGCACCATCATCAAAGCGAATCAAAGCATTACTCGTAATAAATAAGCCAAAAATACATCTACACAGAAAATGTGATGCGGCTGCTGCTGTCGACGCCATCAATCAGAGGAGTGGAGGCAGAGCTGGAGCTGAAGCTGAAGCTGAAGCTTGAGCTGGTGCCGAGCAAGGCCAAAGGCGTTTTACAGTTTCACCAAATGAAATCAACTATAAATAGCCAAAGAGTCAAGTGAATGAGCCACAAAATGAGTGCCCAAGAGAATCGAGATGGAGCCCACATCCGAGCTCTGCTCCGCAACGAATCTCGCATACCCTAACCACGTGCAGCGACTCTGCCGCTAATAATAACCAAAAATCGACATACCCACAGCCTCATCAACCGATCCGCAATTGCTGGGACCCCCCTTCGACAAAGACTTTATTGCTATTTACAATTAATTTTTTTGTTTTTGTTTCGGTCTTGGGTCGGGCCTTGATTGCCACACCAAGACGGGGATGGATGGATGGATGGATGGACGGTTGATGGACGTGAGTAGTGTCCGTAGTTAAGGCTGAACATCTCGATCCCATCCCATCCCATCCCAACGCCCTAGTACGAGTACGAGTAATTAAAAGCAAAGCACTAAGAAGCGAGCACGAGCCGCAGCCGCAGCCGCAGCCTCAGCCGAACCCAAAGCCAGCAAAACTTTAATTGAACACCTCAAAATGATGCGCACGTAACGCAGCTTAACGACTCCAATGAGGCCGTAAAAACAATGCCAATACCATGGACATGTTCTCCATGTCCTGCCTGGACCAACGCCATCCTATCCCGTCCCATCCCATCACATTGCGTCCCATTCCATTCGACCAAATGAGGGCAGACGAAGACGAAGAGTACGATCTCTGACTCTGACGCTGCATGCAATGCCGCCGCCGCCGCCGCCTTAACACGCCCCACATCAAGTGGCCCGAAGTTTGCACAAGAAATTAAACTCGATCAGGGCTGGGACTAGGGCTGGGGCTGGGGCGGGGCAAAGGGATACAGCGGGCAGCGGAGGAAATCAAGTCCCATGTCCGTGTATCAGTTGTGCATCTACTTGCCCTTAAGTAAAGTAAAGTATCTTGTTGCAACTTCATTTCGTTGCATGGCCCCCAAATATTTTCGCATCGTCTTCGCATCGAAACACCCTCACAGAAGGTATTCACATTTTTGTAGAAATGCAGCTGAATTAATCTCTGTTATTCTTTAAACAAATATTGGCTTAAATATCTCTCAGATCCTTTTGTCTACTGCAGCTTTGAAGTACGATGGGTATTGGGAAAACATTGATTAGAAAAGTAGTTCAAAAAAGAGTTTTAGTATAGGTCCACAAGGGTATTTCAAGCTTCCATGTTGGAATTAAGCCTCGACTTCTCGTTTGGTTTGCTTTGGGGACCACAGCAACAGCAACAAGCCACAATAACATGCATGTTGCATATTTTGGCCAGGCCATGTTGTTGTTGTTGCTGCAGTTACTCCGGCCGCTGCTGCTGCTGCTGATCTTGCCCTGCCATGCCCTTCCACAACTCTTCTCCCTCCTCCCGATCTGACTGAAATTATTTTCTCTCCCTTGTGCATATTTCGTTTTTGGTTTTTGGTTTTTATTTTATTTTATTTTCGGGCTTTCGGTTTTGGGTGTTTTTATGTTCTTATAATGCGACTTATCAGATTTTTCGAAGCTGACAATGGCCGAAAAGTGGCCAGGCCCAGGCCCAGGCCCAGGCCATGGCTCCAGCTCCAGCTCCAGCTTCGGCTCTGTCTCTGGCCGATGGCAATGGCCGTGAAGGTGAATGACAGGGAAGGAGGAGGCTGCCACGGGGAAAGCGACCCCGGGGCCCAGGGTGTTGCGGTTTTAATGCGTGCGTCGCTGCCGCTGCTGCTGCTGCCGCTGCCGCATGTTGTATTAAATTTTCTTTTCTTTTTTTTTTAATATTGCCCCTCTCTGGCCACGCGTCTGGTTATTTAATATGTTTTTCTTTCCCTCCTTTGTTGTTCGATTTTGTTTCGCGATGATTTTCAATAAAATTAAATTGAAAATAAAAATAAAATAAAATTTTATGTTATTATTATTTTGACGCTGCCCCAGCGACGAGACGGAGTCCCTCAAAGCGGAAGATTGTTGGCTTCGCTCTCAGATAAACGCGCCAGTAATGCATTCCTCATTCGGATTTGAATCTTAATTGCATGGGTTGTGAAACATGCATGTTCGGGGGAAACCTTATGGAAATGACTATATTTTATTGTTTTATTTGGTTGATTATGATGCAAGCACAGAGGGAAGGGAAATGGTGAAACTTTTGTGTTGGGGAATAGGAAGGATGCAGAGCCACATAAACACCCCAAAGAACTCTCACAATCCATCCAATAATAACTCACCTGTCGAGTATCTACATGTGTAAATTCGCCAATTCCTTGTCATTCCGGATGTTGCCATTAGTTCCCACATATTTAATTCAACCCCCTCTCAACTTTGGATGGCTCCCCATGCAATCCCCCCAAACCTCATCCAATGCCCAATGGACTACTCCTTTTTGTTGGTGTTGGAGTTTTGCGCTTGTCAAATATTTGCAAATCGCTTTGACATCTGGTTCGACAACTTGTTATCGTCTGCATGCATTGCGTCCACGGTTGCCTGACTCCGACTCCACTGCGACTCGAGTCCACTCCATGGCTTCCACTCGCCTCGACTTAGCCCCAGCTCACACATATTTCGTTTTTAATAAATTGTACCACAATTTGATATGGCCACGCCCTGCCGCCTGCCGCCTTCCAACTGCTACGGCCACCCATTCCCGACTCCCAGATTTGTTGGCCATTGCAGCTGTCATGCAGAAAATGGCATAAAGTCTTTGATTAGGCGTGGAAAAATATTGTCCGAAAGCATTTTAATCGTTTTGATTAAAAGCCACCACGCCTAATTAGTTGGAAACTGTCTGTCTATCTGTCCTATGTCCTCTGTCCATGTGGCTGGTACAGGCTGTACAGGCTGTACAGGCTGTAGAGGGGAACAAAACCGGTTGATTCGTGCCAATGCAGATGGAAAGCCTTTTCGTCAATTGTTGGCCAGCCAATTTAGCAAATAATTCATAGAAACATAAATCGCGATAGGCCCTGGCATTGTGAATGCATTTGTAATTGTGACTTGTGGACGGGACGGACCTGCAGACTCGACCGCACTCCACTGCAATTGCAAATTGTTGGCCAATTGTTGTTGTTTTTGTTTCTGTTTTGTTTTGTTTTTGGGGCTAAACAAATACGAAATGCAGCAAATGTTTTTCAGCGGGCGACACGCCCATTGTTTGTAGATATCTTTTCGTTTTGGTTTTCGCTATTTTTTGGTCTGTGCATTTTGTTCTAATTAATTTTTTCTCCATCTGTTTGGTTATTGTTTGTGCTTGTGTTGGCATTGTTATGGCTGCGCACACTCAACACATTCAGTCGATAACCATCGATCGAGCAAATGGCCAAGAGAACCAGCCCCGCTAGTTGGGGCGAACGACATTGGCAAATATGGACGATTAGCAGCGGATCAGAGCCCGAGCATTTCATTTATAAACTTGGCCAGAACACGTGCTGCTGCTGCTAAAACCGAGTTCAGCCAATAGCGGCGGGTGGTTCGTTGAGTAAGCAATGAATCTCCCCTATGATACTGGCCTCTACACTTGCCTAACTTGTGATGCAACCCTCGCACTTGGCCTGAGCATAATGTTCACAAAAAACGTGCCACTACACCCATGACTTGCCACAGCAGCAGCAGTGAGCAGTGATCAGTGAGCAGTGAGCAGTGAGCAACGACTACAGCATACAGCATATAGCAACACAAATACCTTTTAATTGAAAATGTTGATTGAACTCAAGTTCGTTGCCTAAGTCTTTCGCTTGGGCTGCCTTCTCTTCTCCACCTCCATGCCACTGACACAGCCACAGCCACTCTGTCCCTGTCTTTGGCCCGTTGTTTTACAGCGTGACACCAAACTGTTGTAGTAATTAATAATACCGGACAACTACAACAAATTATGTTTTTAATAACTGTAAATTTGTAGTTGTAAAAATTACGATTTAATTGCCGAACGTTTTTGAATTTATTACGTATACGAGTGCTAAAATGGAAGTAGAGTGCTTAAAATTTCACGCTCTTTATTCATTTATAGAGAAGTATACAGTCAATGTGTGTGTAGTGCAATGTGTGTGTTAACATTTGACCTTAGGAATGGGGGAAACGACCACCAAAGTGGCTTTGAACTAGACCTTGTCATCCGTTACGAGCGTCTTTGGCTCTGACTTTGACGTTTCGCCAATGCCTAACCAATTGACGGGGTGGGCAGGAGGGAGACTACAGAAACCGTCAAGATCATTGAAGCTGGCTTCAACGTCATCGTCGTCTTTGCCATCTTCGTGCACGCGGCTAACTGCACTTGGCCAATGCCAAAACAAAAAACAAAAATAAAACAGAAAACAGAAAAAAAAACCGATTCGCTGCTTAGCATTTAGCTGCTGCTTCGTCTGCTTCTGCTTCTGCTGGCCCAGTGGTCGTGGTCAGGTTGATGTGGCTGTTGTCGTCGCCGTTTTGTTTAACTACAATTACTTATTTAATCATAATTTCGTTCGCGTTTCAGCAATCATCAATCATCAAATGCAATGCCGACAGCGGCCGGTCGCCCGGCAGAGAGTTCTGCGACTGGGCCAACTGTCAGCCTGACAGATTGCCCGCTTTCAGCACATCGGAGAGCGAGTTTGGCCCGCACAGCACAGGGAGAGAGAAAGAGTCACTCCGGGTGTGGAATGCAGCGGGTCAGGGGCATGGTGAGAGTCTGCCCCAGCTGTTTAGTGCAAAAAGTGGCATCAACAGCAGGAGAACGCCACAATTATCTAGTCAGCAGTCAGTCAGTCAGTCAGTCAGTCAGTCAATCGGCTCGTTGAACTTGCTCTTGCTGTTGATGTTGCTGTTGCAGTTGCAGCGCTTCGATCGCGCAAATCAATCGATCACGTTTTGACTCCAAAGAAGCACGAGTACTTGGGACTGGGTACAGCTCCGAAGTATCCTGTACCCTGTAGGACACAGATTCCACATGGCCAGTCGCATTCCAATATACCTTTTGCTTGCAGGATATCCAGGCGGTCTAGGCTAGGAAAAACTAAAGCGCAACTGAATGAACTTTCCAAATGGGGCAGCACTCGCGAAATGCTGCTGGCTGCCGGCTGCTGGCTGCGGCTGCGGCCGAGCAGCGGGCTCAGATGGATTGATTGATTGCCTGAAACAGTTAGCAGACATTGTCTGGCTGGCTTATTGCTATTTATGATCTTGATCTATGGATCGAGGGCAAAAGCACATGCGGCGACTTCGTCGTCATCGGCATCGTCATCAGAAACAGCAGCAGCGGCATCCACATCGAGCAGCAGCCAGTGCACATGCTGATAATCAGCACGAAGCCCCAGCCGAGCCTGATAATGATGCTGCTGCTGCTGCTGCTGCCGGTGCTCCGACTGAGTGCTGGCCTTGATTGCGCCTCATGGTACGCCGCTCTTCTGCCCGACGACGATGATTCGATCATGCTCGGTGTGGAGAGCAGAGCAATCATCGGAAGGCTCTGGCCCGGGATCTGGCTGCCTGCAGTTACCGCCTAGTTTCTGATTGAAAACATTTTCCCGAAAAAAAAATTGTTGCACAAAAACCTTTAAGGGTAAGAGCCGTTTGGCTCGTTTCGGCTCTCGGGTTAAAGAGCTGTTGGTGTTAAGTGTATGATAATCGATTCGATTCGATTCGTTGCGAGGCTGCCACGGAGCTCGCAGCTCGCAGCCCGCAACCCGATGATGTGGATGTGGATGTGGATGTTGATGTTGATGTTGGCGTTAAACGGCCAAAGCGCCAAATTGCCTATTTATGGCCAGCAACAGTTGCATGACTCCCTCCTGCCTCCCCTGACTTCTTGGTTTCTTTTAACCCAACCATAGATTTGCATGTGGTGGCTAGAAAGTATATATTAAGGCCCGACTCGAATGCGCGAAATGGTAAAAAAAAAAGGAAAAATTAATGTTTATTACATCATGGCACAACAACACAAAAAAATTGTGAATTGTAACACATTGGTGCAAGGGAACAAATGCGAAAAAAAATCTATTAAAAATCTTGGCAGCAGTCCAAACTGGTTAACACATTTTGCCACTTTTTATAGCCTTTTAATTACGCGAGCGCCCAAAAACAGACGGCAAACTCAAAAAGAATTCTGTGTGTTTTGCTGATGCTGCTGCAACAGCTGCTTGTCGGCAATCAATGAAAAGTCAATAAACATCGGCTGACGCCCAAACACCAAAACACTCGAGCCAAAGAGTTATCATAACGGCTGAGTTTTACATTTCAGCCAACAACGTGTTAAGCAGCGTTTTATGGGATCATTTGAGATGAGGCTGGGCCTGCGTTTGAGACTGCTGCAGGTGCGGCACATGCCTAGCCCGGGCTGAGGCCACTTGCCACACTCGCCTCATGCTAATTACGAACATGTCGCCAAGTGGCAACTGCAATTTGGTTCGGTTAACTTCTTGGCCCCTCACAAGTGGCTCAAACACAGCCAAATGCGTGTCTGGGAGCGTATCAACGTCAACGAATCTCCAGTCAAGTTTGTAGCTGCAATGCATTCGCCACTTTCGTTGGATCCTCCCAGAGCTGACACCTCTGGGTGCCATTAAGGCTTAACATCCTTGACCACACTTCAAATCCACTTTGAGTATTCCCCACAATCCTCTGGATGTTGGTCAGCCATAAAGCAGAGAGCCCTGGTCCGCTGGATACTCGTAGTTTGCCCCCAAACAATGCGCTAATGATTTATTTAAGGCACATTAGCATCAGCATCGGCATTGGCATCGGCAACGGCAACGGGATCGGCGCATTGGGTTTCAGCATTCAGCACTCGGCGGGAACCGTACCCACCGCCGCCAAACCGGAGATTGCCCACTGGGCCAGTTGGGTGGGCGTCAGTGGTTGGATTTTTTGGGGCCGCACCCCTTCTGCGTAGCATTGGCAGTGACCCGGCGAGCGCCATAAACTTGGCTTGAAGTGGATGTGGATGTGGAAATGGATGTGGGAGCCAGGCTGGCCGCGTACTTCGTGTATCGCCGGCTGCGTATCTGCGCCGCGGGTGCAAAACGAAATCGACATTTAATGCGCTACCACAGAATTTGTCTGGGGTGGCGGGAGTGGGGCTGGCTGAGGCTGAGGCTGCTGCTGGAGGGTGGGAAGGGAGGGAGCGGCAGCGGCAGCGTTTCCGTTTGGAGCTGCGGTTACCATGATATCGCATATTTCAATCAATTTGCTTATTATTGTCGTTGCTCTCGGGGCATTCCCGTTAGTATAATAGACCATAAAGGTGCGCTCAAGATCGACACAAAAAAAAGACCAGCAACAAGAAAAGAAGGGTAGCTGCAAGACTCGTAACTGTAGATACCCTTGGAGATGGCTCCATTGCTCATATGGCAGAAGAAAGATCCACCCAGTAGACAGCAAGGGTCAGAGCATCGAAAAAAGATTTGGGATTTAGGAAGAGTATTTCACTCCCTTCTGTAGGTCTTCTCAAATGCGTTAGACTCCTTTGCGAGAGTATTAAAGACACAACAGAAAGCAACACAAATCTAACCACAATATATAAGCCAAGACGAATCTGTGTATTTTGTTTTGTTTTGGGGGTTTTCGGGTTGGGATGCGGCGACTGGGTCTGAAGCGTGAGATGCGACCACATGCAAATTTGCGCGGCACGATGTCGTCCCTGACAGACACTTGTCAACGAATTTCTTTTTGTTTCGAGAGGCCTGGCTGCCTGGCTGCCTGATGCCTAAGCCATTTTGTTCTCGACAAAACTATGCAAATATATGTCAGGCTTGGGCTTGGGGCATGATGGGGCATGGAAATGATGACGATGCCAATGCCGTGGCAGAGTCGTCATGTCAACTTCTCGACAACAACAAATGAAGATCAACGTTGGCTTATTTATTTTATTTATATGTACAGCCCGACACATACATACATACATACATACACATATCCCGGAGAGCACGCCCCTGCAACTGCAACTGCAAGTGCAGCATCCACTGCATCGGCAACACTGCAACACAGAAACTGCGGCATTAGGCATTCAGTTGGAGGCAAACACTTGGCCTGGCCAGAGAGAAACTGCATGGCAAACACATTTTTCGCGCCCCAAAAGTGTTGGAGGCGTTTTGTTGTCCACTTAGAGACACGGGCCGTCTCTTGTCTGCAGTTGGATGTTGCTGGAGCTGTAGCTGGAGCCGAAGCTGTAGTTTGGTGCTGGTGCTGATCTCGACTTGCAGCAGCCACTAAGCGTCTTAGGCACACGTCAGGCTGTCGCTTCTGTCTGTTGTTGGTGTTGGTGTGGGTTTCGATGCGGCCTTTTGGTGCCTTTTGGCGCCTTGCGGTGGTTGTTGTTGATTGTGGCATTTTGATTGATTTCTTTTGACTTTTGGCAGCGGCAGCCGCAAATATTTGGTAATCCTGCCAGCGAACAAGCCGCTTCATCAGCAATTTTAATGCATATTTTAACACCTTGGAATCGGCACTCGGCACTCGGCAATCGGCTATCCCGCTTGACGATTTCCTTTGGCATTTTAATGCCAGCCCGCTAGGCACCAACCAACTTTCTAAGCGATGGCTCCGATAACCGTACAGAATTCGTTGACATCTTTGCCACTGAAGCCGCTGCTGCTTATGCTGCTGCTGCCACTATTTGTGCGGCTGACCATAAACTTGATTTCGGCGCACATTCGGCGACAATTTGTCAGAAATTCTGGCACTTTTTCAATCCGTTTTCAGCGGCCCGGCCTGCGTATTAAGGTCAACGTCAGTGCTTAATTGAACACCTGGACAGCCAGAGCCAGAGCCACAGTCGCAGTCGCAGGCACAGTGGAAGTCCCACCAATGGTGGTCTGCATACATAAATGACTCATAAGACGGTCCCAAGGTAAAGGCAGAATGTTTTCCCTTTCTGCCGTGGAATTTCAAAATAAATCAAATAAATCACCGCACAATGCCAATGCACAGAACTCAATGGCAACATTAAGAAACTGCATACACAATCAAATGTGTGTGTGCATAGATAAGATGGCTTCAATGGCATACATATGTATGTACATTGCAGACAATGAATCAAAATGATAACAAATCCTTTTGAATTGTTCAAAAATTGTTGTGTCGTACCTGTAGAATATCCGGCTCGATCGACTCCTTACAATGCTGAAGTCTTTGCACAGGCTCTTGGTAGTCAAAACACAATAATTCACGTGTATTTCAATTATATATATATATTTTACTTTTTGTGGCGTCTCTCTTTCGTGTCCGTCTACACTTTTATTCTTTTATCGATAGACTCGCCTCTATCGGGGCTGCCAACTTAACTTTTTTCTGAAATACTAAAAGCCAGAATATGGTCACACACATTTCAATTATCAATATTAAATTTAAATTAAATTGTTAAGTTCACAACTGAAAAGGTATCGAAAGTACAACTGTACGTAATAAACTTGTGGATTCCAATTCAAGATGTGCCGTATTGCGCCACATCTACGACAGCTTTGAAGCTGCATCTTCGCTTGTCAAAATTACACAAAAGTATCTCGTTGCCTTTTGGCTCTTTCCGATGCAGGTGTTGGAGCCGGGGGCTTCGTCTTCTCTGGCTAAATAGTGCAAAATCGTGAAATCAAATTTGTTCACGTTGCTGTTGCTGTTGCTGTTTCTGTTGCTGGCAGTCGATGTCTATTATTCGCTTTATGTTAATCAAAACGGGCCAACGAATCAGACACTTCTTGCGTTGTGTTGTCCTACCACAGAGTGGCAGAGTGTAAAAGACAGACACATCCCTCTACCTACCCCCCTTTGGCGGGACTAGGCCACAAAATTTGTTGGTGTTTGCTGGCAAGGCTTTACATAATTTGGTGGGTTTCTTGTGGTTTGTTTCTTTCTGATTTCGCATTGCGCATTTGGAGTCTGATTTCGTGGCGCTCGCTCGTCGTGTTTCTGCGGTGTCTTCCTGGTAAGCAATTTGCATTTATTTTTATCTGCGAGTACAGCGAAAATAACAAAATAAAGTGCTCTATGGGGGGCTGCCCTATAGGCTGTTGAGAAAGACGGGTGTGTAGAATAGCAGCAGTTCTAGGCCGAGTGCGACGAGGGAAATCATCACTCCCAGGAGGCTCAGGTGCCAGGCCAGCTGAAGGTCCTTGAGGGTGAGAGCATGAAGCTGCTGCGCTTGACTGTAGTCCTTGATGATCATGCGTCCGGCCTTGACCATGTCGTAGAAGCTCATTCGGATCCAGTACGCAATCAGGCCCGACTGATCCATTCGCAGGGCGAAGTGATGCAGCCGGTCCCTGTAGACAGACTCCGGCGGGATGAGCAGGCTGCTCGGCATGAACCCATTGAAGCACATGTCGCGGGAGAGGCGAAAGAGCGGTCGGGTAAAGTGCCGCTGCTGGGCTTCGATGACAGCCCACTTCACGGTGGTGATGGTGTAGCCCCAGCTGGTGTTGAAATAGTTTCGATTGTCGTAGAGTTCGGTGGGATCGTTGGTCAAATGGAATGCCGCCGCGTACTTGGCCCGAAAATCGCCATCGAGGTAATAGAACTCGCTGCGCATACCAAAAATCCTAAGACCCGACCGCAGCAGATCATCAAAGCAATCGATCCGGGCCGAGGTCGGACGCGAGATCAGCAGGGAGAGCAGTTGAGCCGCGCAGGCACAGACGAGGACGAGGGCCAGCAGCCGGGGCGTCAAGTGCACCAGTCTCCAACGAAAGTTGATGTCCAGACATCTGAGTAGCGCCGGAAGCAGCAGGCCAAAAACCAGGCTGGCTGTCAGTACCAAAATCACGGCCTCGCTTCTCAAAATCCGGTGGAAGAGCGAGAACACGGGTATGGGTCGCTCCATGGGCAGCATCGCGCACCAGCTCGAGTAGAGTATGGGATAGGAGTACTGATAGTAGGACTTGAGGCCCTTCTCCGTCATCATGGTGATCGTGAGTCCAAAGTCCACGCTGGCATTCCTGGTCAGCTCCAGCATGTACAGGCTGGCAGTTGTCCGGCCCGAATTCCATGTGGGGTACGACGCCTTCAGCCTGCCCCCCAAGCTGCTCGCAAATTCCGCAATGAACCGCCAAAGGTAGCCGGTCACTCGCGTTGCTCCACTAACATCCTTATATTCAAAAGAGTTTGGTGGCGATAAGTCCGGAATGACTATAATATCTTTGCCTCGGATATCTGCCAGCTGGTCCACAAACATCTGGGGTCGAGCTGAGACCTGGGGGCGAACGTTCTGTTTGATAAGATCAAAGTGGGGAAAGGCGCGAAGGCTGTAGATGATCAAAAGGCGACTCCATTGCTGGAAATACAGCATCACATTCAACATGCTATTCCTGAGGCAATACGACAGGATCTTAGTAGCCACAAGCTCCTCTTTGCTGCTACCAGTGCCCGCTACCTCGATCAGCACACGCACCCCTCGGAGGTGGCTCAGACTCGCAGACAGGCCCAGGAGCTCCCACTCGTTGAACTCCCGCGACAAGCAGGCCAGGACAAAGAGATTGCTATTGAACTGTTTAATTAGATCCACTGCGGGCTCATCCGCCTGCCAGACAATCTGAGGATTGGTGGTCAGGTTCCGCTGCCAGAGCCAATGCCAGCTGCAGTTGAGACCGCTGGGATTGTAGTAGAAGACGGTGGTCTCTCCGGCCACCAGGAGCTGCAGCACCAGGCCGTACAGCTCGAACAGTTCCAGGGAAATGCTCGGACTGAAGTGAGCCAACATGCCGCGGACCCTAAACAAGAACTGAGGAACAAGCGACGCTCGCCGCTGGAAGCAGCTCTGTGTGCTTCTGCTCCTATTTGTTTTGGTAATGAAATCAAGGCTCTTATCGCATTCCCATCGCCAACAGGGAATACTAATTAGCTGAGGACAATTGCACCGAGGGAAATGTAAAGTTTACACAGTGATAATCGCGCTTCTGTACTTCTACGAGTACGTGTAGGAACATTTAAAAGGGTCAAGGCGATGCGTTGTCAAACTGCTGAAGTTACGGGCATCTGCGAATGTCGCTGCAGCAGTAAAAAATCCATAAATTCCTGACCTTTCGACTTGTGGGCAAGGCACCCGAAATGTGAGCAAAACCAAGGCAGAAACAAAACAAAAACCACAAGGAGAAAATATGGCAATTGTGAACCAGAGGCCCCAATTCAAGAAACAAGCTGCAGCTGTAGAATTTTTAAGCCGAAATATTTGTTGGCTTCATTTTATACTCTGACAAGAAGGGACAACACAGTTTTCGTCAGCAGTATGCGCCATTAAATATTTATATACGAATTATCTTTCAATTAATATAGTTTGATAAGTGGAAATAATATCAATGGCGATATTACACATTTATATATAGTCATATCGGATCAGTGTCGGGGTTTTGTCAGGGTACAAAGGCGTCGGTATGCTCCTTGCTGGATGTCACTGCCATTCAGCGTGCAAGCGGAATTTTTGTTTGCCTGGCATGACGTTGTATGGTCGACGTAGGCTTAACTCCACTGATCCTTCATGGCATCTGACAACACCCTCGCATCCGTCTTGCGGAGAAAGTTATGTGGACCGCTTGCCTCTTGTGGTCGTCGGTCGGCGGTCGCCCTGCGTATTTTCCTCTTCGCTGACCTTCGCTGGCTGGGACAGATCGTTTAATAATTTGCAGCAAATTATAAGCAGCGGCTCGAGTGGCTGACTGTGGAGAGACTCGAGGACGGGAGGTCGGGGGTGGGCAACTAATGGAGGCAGCACTCTCCCGGGACACCAAGAGCACGATTCGAAATTGTCTCACATGTCGTGCCTCTTGGATCTTTGCTTATGGCACGCCCCCGCATCTCACCTTTTACGCTGCAATGATTCTGGCTTCATTTTCCCGTCGATCACGGCGACATAATTCATTCCCCCGGGTATCGTGTTTTGTGGAAAATTTGTCAACAAAGTCGTGGCGCTTCTTGTGTGTCATAAATTGCTCTTGGCATGCCTCCCCAATCTATATGGATTGGCAGGATTATTCTAGGTCATCTGAGAGCGCTTCAATCTTTATTATTCATTGCTGCATCATACGAATATCTGCACTCAGGCATTAAGTCATTTATTTGCGTGCGAACATGTTAACAGGGTCAAATCATTTGGTTGAAAGGTTTTCCTCGATGCACAAGACCTTAACAAGAGCTCATTTGAAATTGAAATCGAAATCGAAATTGAGATGTGCAATGTGGCAATGTTGCAACACATCTTTTGACAGCAGTTCGAAGCGAACCAAAAATGCATCTTCGCTTGTCGAAATTACACAAAAGTACATACATATGTATCTCGTTGCCTTTTGGCTCTTTCCGATGCAGATGCAGGTGTTAGCAGAGCTCTCTGGCTAAATAGTGCAAAATCGTGAAATCAAATCTGTTCACGTTGCTGTTGCTGGCAGTCGATGTCTATTATTCGCTTTATGTTAATCAAAACGGGCCAACGAATCAGACAGAGTGCCAGAGTGTAAAAGACAGACACATCCATCCCTTGGCCTGTGCCTGTGCCTGTGCCCTCTCCCCCCACCCCCTTTGGCGGGACTAGGCCACAAATTTGTTGGTGCTAGACTTCTCTTCTTCGCCTGCTTCATTGTTTGCTGCCAAGGTTTTAACATAATTTGGTGGATTTGTTGCGGTTTGTCTGGGGATTTGTTTTTAGGGGGGGGGGGAGGTTCGACTCTGATTTGTTCGTCTCCCATTTCGTGGTGCTCGTCGTGTCGCTGCGGTGTCTTCGTAGGAGGCAATTTGCATTTAGTTTTATTTGGCTTTGCCGTCGACAAAAAAACGGAGGGAGAACAGCCAACACGAAGGTGTAAGTGTAAGACAGTAGGAAACCACTCAGCGATGCCAACAGCATTGTTAACTACTGTCAGCTCCAGCTGAGCAGGACCAGGACCCACGGCAGAACCCTCGTCTCCGTCTCCGTCACGAAGTGAAACAAAAAGTTTCCCCTTGTTGTTTGCCTGGCTTTTTTCTCTATTTGCCGAAGGCGGAAGGAAACGGGGTAGTCTGGAGTCCGGAGCCCATTGTGGCCTTACCACGCGCACATCGCAGTCAACAAATTGCCGCGAGGATAATTAAAAGCCGAGCCAGGACTTGGCCCGGCGCACAAGCAGCTCGCAGGCAAACAGCCAGAGGCTAATTAGGACACAAACAGCGTAGCAGAGGAACACATTGGCCAGGTCCTCGCCGGACAGCGGCTGGATGTGGCGCCCTTCGCTGAGGTCCCGTATGTGAAGGCGACCCGCCTGCACCATGTAGTAGAAGCTCCGATCCACCCAATGGTCAAAGAGTCCGGACTCAGCCAGCTGCAGCATGAAGTGGTGCAGGGTGGGGCGGTGCGGCGAGTTCTCGGGAATGACCAGGGCGAAGGGCACCATCTCGTAGTAGCAGAGGTCCGTGGAGTAGCGGAAAAGGGGCCGAGAGCTGTGCGCCTGCTGCTCCGCGTACAGCTGCCACTTGGTGTTGGTCACCGTGTAGGCGAAGGTGGTGTTCAGGGAGTTCCTCAGCTGGATCAGCTCCGAGGCGAGATTGCTCAGCCGGAAAATGCTGGCGAATCTCGTCCGCATATCGAAGTCGTAGGCGGCGTACTCGGAGCGTACTCCGAAGATGTGCAGCTTGGAGTTGGCCAGCGCCTGGAAGCTGTCGATGGGCGGATCTGTGGGTGCCGCCAGCAGCAGGCTGAGGAGTCGTCCCTGGTAGTTGGCTGCGAGCAGAGTGACCAGCACCAGCCAGCCCATGGCCTGGAGTCGCCTGTGCCGCTGCCAGCGTCCGCGCAGAAACTCGTGCGCCAGCCACAGCAGCACCAGCAGGGCGAACGGCTGCGCGGGCACTGTCCAGGAGAAGACCTCGCTGACTTCCAGCTGTCGTTCCATGGGCAGCATGGTGCACCAGCTGGCGCAGTGCACGGGATAGGCGTACTCGTGGTAGCGGTCGAGGAAGCGCATCGTTATGGGCTGCACACTCGCTGCCATGTCCACCTGGCCGTCGCTGGCCAGATCCAACATCTGGATGTGGCTCAGGGTCCTGCCCTGCACCGGCTGGCCGATCAGCTGCAGCTGGGCATTGTGCTTGCGGGCGAACTCCACCAGCATGTTCCACACGTAGCCCAGAATCTGGGGACGACCCTGCTGATCGTAGTAGAGGAGAGTGTTCGGCTCGGAGAGATCCGGCAATGTGCGCAGCTGATAGCCATGAAGATTCAGAACCTTATCGGGGTAAAGGTTGCAGATCGTGTGGTCCGGGCCAAAGAAGTGTTTCCTCAATGCAAACTCCGGATACGCCTCGTAGCCATACACAGTCCGGGTCTCCTCAAAGTTACCCAAGATCACATCGGCATTGATCATGTCCATTCGCAGACAGAACTCCAGTACCTTCGTGACCAGCTGCTCGTCGTCCTGCCCCGCAGCCAACTCGATGAGCAGCCAGGCCTGTCGCAAGTAACGCAAACTGTTGGACAGACCTCTCAGCAGATCCTCCCGATGCACTCCCGGCAAACAGGCCAGCACCAGGAATCCCTCGTTCAGGAGTCCATTGAGCTGAAAAACAGTTCGAACCGAGCGCCAAACAAATAATGGAATATCCGAAGCAGCCGCTGGGCGTAGATACTCCTCCAAGTGACACTCCGTTCCAGCGGGGTTATAGTAGAAGATGGTCCTCACACTCGGACTGTGACTAATCAACGACACAAGCCGTGTGAAGAGTCCTGAACTGAGGGAACTGTTCCGTCGCGACATGTTTGAGCACTGACAACGGTCTGACCTCTTCCAGGAAATATACGCGGTATTTACTAAAAGAGAAGCTAACTTCGTGGCACGCATTTAACTTTTTCCATTGCCGTAAAAATGTTACCTTCACTTTCCACCAATTGAGTGATTTTTTCCCGTTTCAATGACAATTAAATATAGAACAAATGACGACTACTCACTCATTAGACACGTGCCAGCAAAAAAACAGATGGCTATAAAGAACTTTCAAGTGGGAAAAGAATGCAAGAAAAATTCTTGTAGGAAATTTCAAATCTTTAAAGCATTTATATAGATATTTCTATAGATATTTAATTTAATTTCTAGAAATTAAATATAATAAAAATAATAGTACGAGTAACAACGCTTTATTCCCCCTCTGGTATAAACACATCAGGACATATGTACAAATTATGCTACACTTTTCTTTATTTGCCTACCCAATGTCACTCCACTGAAAAGTTGTTCAAGCAAACGCAAATATTTACATAGTGGACAGTGAGAGTGAGCTCCATAGCAGAGAGGAGACCAATACATTTTCATGCTACCCCCGCCTGCGGATAGTCCTGCGGGCTTAGTCCTCAGAGTGCCACGGACTCGTGTGGAGCTGAGACGTGTTGCTCTTTTCGATTTGTCAGCGTTTTTAAGGGCTGACTTGCACACTCCGGCTAACTCGGAATACAATGAAAATGCAACCGGACAGAGGGAAAGGTAGCAAAATTCAAGAGGCACCGCGCCAACGCTCGAAAGCAAAAGTTGCGTCGCACACAAATTGTGGCAGTGGACCTGTCGCCAGAGTGACCCAAATAAACAACTGAGAAGGTTCCAGCAAAAGCATTCTCGACGGGAAGAATACCCTAAAAACACACAAGAATATTCGATAATAATATTACAGATAATATGCCATAAAATAGAGAGGTATGAGTTCACAGGAAAAAGTTTTCTAATATACAAAAATCATACTTTCCTCTCATTTTAATTATGGGTTTCGTTATTCGTTTCATTTGAACGCCTTTCAATTCATTCTTTCCATTGCAGCTGATACACCTACCCGACAGTGGAGATTATTGGGTATCCAAGACAATTGCTGGCGGTCCGAACAAGAAACCAGCGTGTTGACAATGGTCAAATGTTCGGGCCAAATGTGAAGATGCAGCTGGAGATCGCAGACCCCCGAACCCGAGCCCGACCCCACCGCAACCACTCGCATACCAGCCCAATGGATTGTTTGTCTCCTCCGCAAGAGTCGCTTGCCTACATCCGTACACCCACCAGATATGCAGAGGCTGGCGGTGCGGCTGCTGCTGCTACTGCTGCTACTGCAGCAGATGCACACACCACACCACTTGCTGGCCCCACAGCTCTGCACAAGACTGGCAGCGATGTCCATGTCATCATGATCATCATCATCAGCAATAGCATCATCATCAAGCTGTTGTTGCTGTTGTTGTTGTGGTTCGTGGTCGGTGGACTGTCTGGCACTTGTTTTATCGTCATTTTACAAGCATTTTTCATAAATTACAGTTTATTGTTGTTTGATAAACGGTCAGCGGTGGGCGCTACTTGTATTTTGTGACCAGCAGCAGCAGAAACAGCAACAGCAACCGATGCAACGGACAACACGCAAATAAAACCCAAAGAAGAAATTATTGTAGTTTTTTATTGTATTAACATCATTGTCATACTCATCGTCATCGTCATCGTCGTTGGCGTTGGCCACTGCCATTTGCCGTGTTCATGTTCGTGTTTGTTGAACGGTCTTGATAAGTTAAGCGTTGACATCTTTATGCCCTGCCAGTCTGTCTGTCTGTCTTTCTGTCTGTGTCTGTGTGGGCACTAAACATCCCAGCACCAGCCAGCTTCGATCCACCTTCTTCTTTTTGACCATAAGGAGCAGTCATCGTAAAATGCACAGAAGCCAAAACACAAACTTTGGTGACACAGTTAAGTACTTGAGCCTGAGACTTAAGTGATTGACTAAAAGCAGCGTAGCAGCGTAGCAGCGCATTAAGAGCGTATGCCTTGTGCCCACTAAGTACTGCAGCCGTTCTAGGAATCCTACTGGGAAAATGCTTTCACTTTCATTCGGTCAAGGAGTTCTGGCGGACCGGGAGCTGCCCCATGCCAGCTTAGAGTGGCGCCTGGCGAGCGCTAAGCAGTTGGAAAAACAAAAGATACGAACCGTAACTCACCCACTTATGATTTACGAGCCGAGAGTGGAGCCCGCGGGGGCCTTTGGCTTTTGGCGCGCAAATTACCAATGCAAATATGCATCCGCAGAGTGTCTGCCATCGAGGGAAGGAACGAGACGGAACGAGCGGACGAGTGGTAAGCAGAGTGGCGGTGGTGGCGCACAGATTTGCATAATTTTATGGCCACAAATTCCACTTAAACAACTTAATTAGATTTCAAAGAGAGCCAAGTAAAAAGGCTGATTTGAAGGCACTTAAATAAATAAACAAAATTCAAAAATGGAGAATGGATGGCATGTCCCTTAGGGGCAGCTGTCGTTTATTTATGTATCTGGCCAGCGCCATTTTGGCCAAGTCAACTAACTAAACGATCAAGTGCCCGCTGGAATGGGACTTATCTCTCGGAGTGGACCAACTAAATAGCCACAAAACAGGCTACAAGCTGCAGCCGCTGCAGCCGTCTCACCGCCTCCGCCTGGACATGGACTTGGAGCCAGCCTGATCGGGCATTTGGGCGGGCGGGGCAAATACGCGTTCGTCTCCCGCTCTAATGGCAGCTAATCTAGTTAACAGTTTTTCAATTATAGACGATTTGGTGCGGCTGATAATAAATGCGATAAAACATATTTCAGGCCAACGACGCCAATTCCCCAGATTACATCAGAGATTGCCTGACCGACGCGGCCTGGTCGGGTCTGGCCTGGCCTGTGCTGGCCTGGCCTAGCCTGGCTTGGGCGTATTTCGGCTGCAATTGTCAAAACGATTTGGTCTCGGCTGGTCTGGTCTCTCATTTGTTAGGCTCATGGTTATTATTAGCTGCGGGCGCTAATTGATTTGCCAGCTTGTACGTACGAGTACGTCGTACGAGGCAAATGCGAATCATTAAAAACTTAATTAACGGCCTCGGACCGCCCTTTGATTCGGTTCGCCCTTTAATTACACATTCTGGCAAGGGTCCGTCCCCCTTGTACGAGTATATCCCATGTTTTGATTTCCCAATTCAATTTCGAACTTAGAAAATCTTACCAGAGATTGAGAAATCCAGCCCAGCGATGGCCAAAAGGTGCCGGCGGCGGCGAAACAATCATTTTTGGCAACAAATAAAATTAATGAGCTCGGAGCTGGCAGCGGACAAGAGCAATGCGACGACGACCAAGACGACTGCACTGCTAACCCAGTTCAAGTGGCCGGCCAAATGTCAGGAGTTGGCCATTTTCTGATAAATGTGCCACATGGCAACGAAACGAGGCACAGGGGCAGCGGCCGAGGCTGAGGCGATTCTATGCCAAACGAAAACGAAAATGAAAATGTTGATGGCAAGGCAAGGCAAGTCAAATGCAGCCCCTCCCGTCACAGTCACATCATAATGATGCCCTCAATCCGTGTCAGAGTGGCTCGAGGTTGGGTCCTTACCCCAAGTCGTGCGCCGCCAACAAGGAATATGTCAGAGGCTGAGGCTAAAGCCGGCACGGCCCGGCCCGGGCCGGTGATTCGACGTGTGCCCGCTTAGCAAACATGGCCCAAACCGGCGGAACAAAAAGCACCCGCTCTGACGAGCACTCCAAATTTAGGAAATGCCCTAGCAGTGGGTCCATGGACAGAGTCATGATTTAAATAATTAAAACTCCAAATTCCAGGAGAAGCGATTTAGATTCAAATAAAAACTATGAGAAACAATTCTGATATCAGATCTGCATAATTTCAGTGAGTGTAATCAGAATTCGTTTGATTTTATCCAAATATTTCCCATTTGTGTGGTTTCCTCATGCAGTTCTGTGCGGCGTGACAGCTCTGGGCCACAAAAAAAAACCGCAGACTAATGTCGAAAAATTTAGCATCGATCTGGCTGGCATATGACCAAATTTAGTTCGAGCCGGCGGCTCTTCTGCTGCTGCCATGGATTTCAAAACTATATCTCTCAGAACTCGCCATCCATCGATCTCACTTGGCTAAGCTATCCGCAGCAGCAGCAATCCAGCAATCCAGCAATCCAGTGTAGTGGTCGTCGCTGTTGCCGTTGCTATTGCTGTTGCTGGGTTGGCCTGGCAGTCAATAAAATTATAAATGCCACTTATTAGACCGAACCATTTCTTGGCAACGCTTCGCTGCCTCGCCTGAGCCGCGATTTGATGTATGTAAATATAATGAAGCGAATATCGGGCTAATTAAAATAAATTCAGGGCGTGGCGAGCTCTCATGCCGTTTGTAATTAAATTAATTGCCAGCCATAGCCCCGCCACAGCCCCCCTTGCTGTCTGGCATTGCATAATGTGGAGTTGTGGTGCCTCCTGGTCGTTGGATGCGGAACTGCTGCTGCTGCCGCTGCTGCTGCTACTTCCAAGCACTCAAATCCATAGAGTAATCATTCTGTAGCCAATGGAATCGGATGAAATGCGCAACTAATCTGATAAGAAAGAGAAACCAATTGATTTACCATATCTGCTGGGCCATGCCCTGTGGCTAGAGTGGCTAGTCCAATCCAGAATGCCAAACAGTCACCTGTCTGTGGCACTGCTGCTTGTCCTGTGCTGGCTCCAGTCCTGTCAAACTATCAAATCCCTGCAGCCGAGGGTCATCAATGGCGAGGATGCGGAGGCGGGACTGGCGCCCTACCAAGTGTCCCTGCAAAAAGAGGGCTGGCACTTTTGCGGTGGTTCGATCTTGACCCCCCTCTGGATCTTATCGGCGGCGCATTGTCTCGTTGAGAAGCTACCGACCGTGCTGGTGGGCATCACGGATCTGTCCAGGGCGTTCGAGGGACAGCGCTACAATGCCGATTACATGATTGTCCACTGCCGCTACCAGGACGCCTCTCACGCCGACGACGTGGGCCTGGTCCGAGTGACCAAGCCCATTAAATACGGAAAATTTGTGCAGCCGATCACCATCGATTGGCGGCCAGTGCCGCCGGGATCGAAGCTACTTATCACAGGCTGGGGCGCCATCTCGTTCGTGGAACTGTCCAACGAATCTTCGCCCATCGAGGATTATCCGCAGAAGCTGCAGAAGCTAATCATGACAGGCATCTCCCTGGATGAGTGTCAACAGTATTACGCAACGAAGGACGAGACTGACGCCGTCGACCTTGGCTGCCTTTGCGCCTTCTTCGCCGGTGGCACCTGCAGCGGTGACTCCGGCGGCCCCCTCGTCCTCAAGGGTAGATTGGTGGGCGTGGTCAGCTATGGTCTCGCCTGTGGCGATAACATACCCGATGTCTTTGCCGCCATGTGGATGTACTACGACTTTGTGCAAACAATCATTCGGGACTGTCTCTACCACGAGTGCAAGTGCAAGGAACCCATGCTCAGTTCCGACGACGACCTATTCGACGATTCAAATAATCGGAAACCAAAATTTAATAGAAACAGAAGAAGTTTAACATACTCGTAATCAAATCAAATCTGAACGGTCTGGATACGAGTGTATGGTATAAAAAACACATTGGGAAATTAATTTTGTGTAGTCGTTTCGGTATATTTGATTAGCTCCAAAGCAACTGATGAGTATGTTGATCAGATAATGAACTAAGCCTGACAGAAAGACTCCTCCCTCTAGCCCCAGGGAGCTCTCTGGAGCAGGTGTTGAAATGAATCCGCCCAGGTCTGCCGTTTTCAACACCCGTTTGAATAACACAACCAGGAAGTGGATGACAATTATAAATCATCTTCATCTAGGCTGCATTTCTGCAGCTGTCATCATGAGCACTTCACTTAACAGCTCCAGCACTGAATCAGACACAAGCGTCGGCTCCAGCTCTGAATCAGACTTGAATGGCGGAGACTTATACGTGAAAATAATTTCAGTTGCTCATTACAGCAGCAGGAACAGCAGCAACACCCACCCCAGCAGCAACAGCAGCAGCAAATGGGGCAAGTCAAGTGCTGCACAGGGCGTCCTTTATTCGCCCTCTCCCCATCTGCAGTGGGGCAGCTAACTGGATTCCGTTTGTGGCTTAGATAACATTTCTGCGATGTCAAATTTCTGGACATGCAGCGAAAGGTTCTTAAATTAGAAAAGCGTGTGCTGGCAATTCTTTCTTCTAAAGTATTTTCACATGTTTACTGACTCTCTGAGCTGTGGCTCTGGCTCTGGCTCTGGGTCGTCGTGTCGAGTAGTTTTTTGTCTATTAAAATGCTATTCTGACTGGAGTAGTTTAGTTGAACAAGGGGCAGAGGCAGAGGCATAGGCATAGGCACAGGCAGCAGCAGCAGCAGCCGCCGAGTCGTAGTCATCATCATTTCGAGTGCTGAAAAGCATTTTTATGTTCTCGTGGCGTCAAGTGCCGCAACGAGCAAAGGAGCAAAAAGTACAAAAAACAAGAAGAAAAAAACCGAGCTGCAAAAGTTGTGCGCGGGCCAAGAGGGCCAAGCGGGCCAAAGCCCAAAAACAAGAACAATGTTGATGATAATACTAACAACAACAGTCAGCCACTAACAGCAAATGCCTGCAACTGCAACAAAAGCAAAGAAAGCAGAGATACCGAAACGTTTGATACCCTGGGAGTTAAATTAACTTGGCTTGATAATAGTTTTACCCACAAGTACTTAAGCTTTGACCGATTTATTCTGTGTCAGCTATATGCCATTGAACTGTTTGTATTTGTATAGAATGCAGTTGGCATTATGCTAAGTTTAAGTTGCAGAAATATACTTAAAATAAGTAGACTCTCTGCAGCAGGGTATAGCAACCACTGTGGCTGCAACTGCGCGGCGTGCAAATAATGCAATTTGTGCAATGCGCCATCACAAACGTGGGAGTCAAAAGCTGTAGAGTCTGAGGCAGAGTCTGAGTCGCAGCTAGAGCTGGTGCTGGTGCTGCAGCTCTAGCTGCCTCATTTTAGTAGCTTCCCCACTGAGCAGCCGGGTCTTAACTACTGTCAGTCATACTCGCAGAGTCGGGGCTCTGCTCTGCCCCGCTCTGCAGTGGCTGTGTGGCCAGAGCCGATGGCATTCTTGGGGGCTGCCTCCAAACAAATAAGTGCATTTAGTGTTTAACAAATGTTCGCTTTTGCGCTGATGGCGATGTTGATAAGAGCGGCACAGAAATGAATTAACAGCCATAAGCAGGGGCTGCTGATGACAACTGAGATCCCCCACAGATGACAATTGATAGTATTACCCCCACTCCCCCTACTGTACGCTACCGAACGAGTTATGATGATGATCGTTAATGAGTCCGAATGTTTTTGAGAATGAAAAAATAATTGAATTGAATGTCTGGCAAATGGAATGGAAATGAATTGCAATCTATGTCCAGGTCTGCGAGCAGATTCAGGTCTCAAAGCGCATGGAAACGGGGGGCCATAAAGACGGAACACATTGCTGAAGCACCACCACCGCCCACGCCGGTGAGTGAGGAAAATTTCACCTCGACTAATGCAAACACACTTGAAAACCTGCAGGGGTAGGGGCAGTGGCAGCGTCAGCGGCAGCACTTGGATGTGGAGCAAGAGATCCGCTTCCAAAACTGAGGCTGGAGGCAGACAAATGAGCAGCGGCAGGACAGCAGTCGAGCAGTCGCCAGTACCAGCACCAGCACCAGCAGCAGGCGGGTGTCTCTTTGGTGGGTTTCATTTAAATTAAATTAGAGCTGCCAGCTCTCTAACTGTAACAATGAGTGATGCACGCACTAAAAGCTGTCTGGCGAGGGGGCGGGTGGCCACCCGGGCCATTGGGCCAACGGGCCAACGGGCCAACGGAACGACGGCAAATGGCAAATGACCAACTCATCAAATGGCAATGCCTGGCCATAAATCAGCTGTTTGGTAGCTGGGAAGCAAGATGTTGTTGGAGACGTTCCTCTTCCTGGCAATGGTAATTAGCCAGCGAACCTGCTGCAATCAATACAAATTGAAATGGAGATGGAGATGGACATGGACATGGAGGATTGAGATGGAACTGAAGCTAGTAGGCGATGGCGATGACGATGGCAATGGCAATGCTGATGGAAGTGCACATTAAGAACGGACCGAAGCGGAGGCAGAACCAAACCCGACCGAAATGAGACGCCCACGCGAAATAGATATCTGTTTTATGGCCTGTCGCAGGTGTCAAGTAATTCGTCATGGCATGTGGCAGGTCGCCACAGTCCGGCTACAGATCCGTTTGCATGCAAATTAGAACAAGTTGGAAAAACACACGACTCTCAAGCTGAAGCTGTGGCTAAAAACTGAGGCTGAGACGGACTCTGACAGTGCTGACAAACGGATTTGGCATGCACCTGCTGGTATGGTGCTGGGGCTGGTACTGGGACTGGGACTAGTGCTGGTCCGGTCTAGTTGTGACCCCTTTGGCCGTGGCTTTCACATTGCCAGCCACTTTCAAGTTCAAAGACAAATGGCTAAGCATTCGATTCGATTTACTTTTAATTTATAATTTGGCAAACCTTTTGAACCCCATTGCAAATGGAAGCACAAATGGAAGCAGCCGCCACTGAAACGAAGAGAGAGAAATGAAATTGTCGATGGCCGTCGCCCTGGCAATTTGTGGATGCAATTTCATTTTGTATTCAGTTCCGCATCGTTGCGGTGCGTTGCACCTAGAGAAGTCTACCCTCCCCATTTGTTCCTGCTCTGACTGGTCTCCACCACTGACTGCTGCCTCCTGACTCTTTCTCTCAGTGCAGCCCCGAACAGTGAGCAATAAAAGTAAAATAGTGCAAATAAAATCAGGTCAAATGGCGCTCACTGGCCATTGGCCACGGGCCCCCATTGTAACCGGAGAGGAGACCATTTGCGGCCATTTGAGAGTTGCACTTCCCATGCCATCGGGCACTCCTTTCTTTCGGTACGGGACGGGACGGGACTCGACGCTGACCCTGGGCAGCATTTAAATCGCAGCTTAATTGACTTTTGTCCCAGAGACACACAGCTGCGTATCCCCACAGGCAATCCAAATGCGAATCCGAGACGGGACCTGGACGTGGTCGTGGACGTGGATCTGGTTGTAGATGGTAACGGAGATGGAGACGGAGTCAAGTGTGTCGTTGTCAAGGCAACGTGGACAAGACATCAATCATCACTAAATTAAAAATGTGAAACGTTTAAAATGCCATCGAGGAGGGTGAGCAGGCGATAGAGCCAGAGCCAGAGCCAGTGCCAGTGCCAGTCGCAGTGGCAGCGAGCGAGAGAGGTGAATGTGGCAGGATCGATGCCTCATAAATAATGCAAGAGCAACAGCAACAGGCCGCAGCAACAGCAAATGTCACATTAAACAGGCAATATTAAAGCTGAAAAGCAGATGACACCGAAATCATGTTAGGCGGCACTTGAATGAGTATCAAACGGCAGCTGCCATAAACACACAAACCCACTGTCCAAACGTCTGACGGGGATCTGCCTCTGCTGTGCTCCGAGCAAAAGGAGGAGCACAAGCACTTGGCCCAGCTCCAGGGAGGACAAGTCTCGGTAGCAGTTGCCGACAGTCGTTTTACACTTGTCGCCGGCAGTGACCAAAGTTGGCAATTGCCGCGCCACTTTTATGTGGCCTCCGCCTTGGGGACCGACCCGACCGCGGAGGCATCAAATGCCGGGATAGGTGCAAACGCCGCACGTCAATTGCTGCATTAGGCGATTCCGATTCCGATACCAATTCCGATTCCGTTGGAGCCGTTGCCATTGCCGTTGGAGAGGTCGGTCTGCTCTGCCAGGTAGAAGAGGCCCAAACAAGTTGTCATTGTCGCGTTATTTATGACAGTGTTCGAGATGTTTCTGTTACCCTTTTGCAGCTCCTCCAAAGGAACTCCAGCAACACTTGTTTATGTTAATGCGGCTCCTATGGCTGCCACCGCCCGACCCGACTCCTCCTCCTCGCCTGCCAGCGGCTCCCATTCAAGTGTCCGTCAATGGGCCTCGTTAATAGAGTTCGAGGCGGCGTGTTCGTGTTCGTGTTGGTGTCCGCGTCCGCGTCCGTGTCGCCGGAGCTGGAGCTGGCCAAAAGTGGCGGGCGTGTGACAATTAAATTGTCAAAGCCGCAACCTTTCGACGTGTGGCAAGTGTTGGCCTGTCAGCTTCTGAAGCCTGTGGCTTCTCGTGTAAATGTTGCTTTCTGGCACCTCTCCAAATATTTCAATTATGATTTTTATCCAGCACACCGCTCTTTTAACTCTTTTTACTTTTCACACAAGCCATGTTTTGGCCAGGTTTTTTGTTGTTGTGTCTTTTGGCCCGCTGATAAATGAGCTTTGATAGTGCCTTAATGCCAGGGCGTAGCCGGCCAGGAAATGTGTGCACTTTTGTGGCTTAATGAAATACTTACATATAATTTTATTCAATTCCTTATCAGTTCGAACCTGGCCCTAAGCAAATTTGTTGCCCATAAGAGCGGCGCCGTGGCCCTCTCTTAGCTGGCGCTCTCTTAGCTTGATGCCAAGGCTGCGCTGACGCTAGCCGCGCTGCTTGCGTCGTTCCAGACGCTTGGCTTAAACCTCTTTTTTATTGGTCAAAAGCTGATCGGCAACTGATATTGCAGCCAACTGGAAATGAACCGCTACGGCAGCCTCTCTCTGTCACTCTCTCTGCACTGGAAGGCCAGCAGCGAAGAGAGGCAGCCAGAGCCAGAGCCCAAGCCCAAGCCAGGCAGCGCGTCAGAGAGAGGCGAGCGATCCGCGATAAACACGAAGCAACGAACGACGCTGGCAGCGACGACGAGCAACAGGTTTTCTCAGTGCTCTTAGCGGCATTTTTTTTCAGCCGTTCCGTTGCTCCAGGTTCGTTCGTGTGCGATCGCTCGGCTCGGGCTCCAAACCGCAGCCTGCTCTACTCCTCTTGTTCCCTCCCCTACCCACTGCCTGTTTCGGGGACTGGACTGTATTACTCGGTCAGTCGGTCTCCGAGAGGTTGTTGCTATTTCGTGTTGCCTGCTTTTGTTTTTGCTCAGAGATTTTTTGCTGTTTTGCAACTGTTGCTTCTCTGCTGCTGCTGCTGCTGCTGCTGTGGCTGCTGATGCACCGGCAACTGCATTGAGTCTCTGCTTCGGCTGCTGCCTGCTGCCAGCGTCGCCTGCACTCGAATGCGGCTGGAACAGCTTGGCTTGGGAGCCGCTTGCAATTTTCATCCTCTTGCAGTTTCTGTGCGACTTTCTTGCGGGACTGTTTGAGCTTGTTGCAATTGCGCGCGTTTTTTGCAGTGGCACAGGAAAGCTATTTCCACGCGAGAAGTTCGCGAATTTCTGTGACTGAATCGCGTGCGCGTTTACGAAGTCGCGTGCGAGCGTTTCCCCTGCGTTTTGCGTGTGTTTTTTGTCGTACGATTTTTTGGGCAACAAACTGCCATCGAAATGGAAATGGAAATGAAAATGGGACCAAAATGGAAATGGACATTGAGAAGCAAATGAAAATGAAAATGATAATCCCGCCTGCAACTGGCGCTCAAACCTAATCTTTTATTGTGCGGCTACCTTACAAATAGTGCTCGTAAAAAGTCTGGCAACAGTAAAAAGCAATTCAGTGCGGCCATAAAACCGAATCAAAGCAGTAGTAGTAGTAGTAGTAGTAGTAGCATACGCTCCACCGTACATAAGGAATATGTATAGTGTATAGTGTCTGCCCTATGTCGCGACTAGATCAGGCTGTATACGCATAAAGTAATATCCACAAAAGAGACACAAAACTCGTTTTGAACATACATATAAAGAAAAAGAAATAAATAAAAAATCAAATTAAATTAAATTAAACTCATTTTTAATTACTGCCTGCCCAAAAGATCACATAAAGAGCGTGCAATAAAAAATATTGGTATCAGTAAATTAATTATATTGTATATAGTAGAGAAACATGCTGCAATAAAGCGATCTTAACGATTCACAAATAAAGAAAACAGAGGCTCTAATTCGACTCCGCACAGCAGGGTCCCGGTTCGGCTTCCAATTCAAATCCCGCTACAGATTTGCTACAGCTTCCAATCGTTCAGCGTTCGCGTGGAGCGTGGAAAGAAAAGACTTGGGCAACGAACTGGCTGCCATTTCGTGGTGTCGTTTGTCGTTTATTTTTTCGAGCTGCACACAACACAACACAACACAACACATAAACAAAAGCACAAACACAACACACACCCCATCGGACACACACTCTCTATACACAGACACCAGATAACGGCGCTTCGGGCGCCTCCGAATCACCGAGTGATAGCAGCGGCAGCGGCAGCGGCAGCAGCAGACCCCGAACAGATCCCAACAAACTAATTGACAACTCAAATCCTGCCAAACAACGAAACGGCAGAAAAAACAATTGTTAAACAACGTTTCGCCTGCCAGTCGGATTGTCGGATTGTCGGCCTGCCCCACTGGGGGGACACTTCACATTCAGCATCAGCATCAGCTTCAGAGCTCCATCTCCAGCTTCAGCTTCAGCTTCAGCTCCAGCTTCAACTTCAGTTTCAACTTCAATCAAATCGCTGCCCCAACGACAATTGCAAAGTGTGCCTCTTAATGCATTTTAGCCGCAACCACAAACACACATTCAAACAAACAACCAAACAACAAAACAAAAAAGAAGTTGAAATAAATTTACATAAATATTTCACTTGCCAGTTTTTGCCAGTCCACGTCCACATCCGCGTTTCAAGAGATTGAGCCTGGATAGGCAACAGTGAGTGTGTAAATGTGTGCGTGTGATTCTGTGTGTGTGTGAGTGTCCCGTTTGCATCTGTATCTGGATTCGATCAGTGCCTTAAACCGTTCATCGCTCAACCATCGCATCGCATTGCATCGCCTTGCACCGTAGATTCTGCCCAACATCAAGAGATCTTTCAAGTCTTACCCCGCGCCCCAAGGTAAGTCGAACAACCAAACACTTTGCCTCAGTTTATGCGTTTGTAATTGCATTTTATGTGCCACTGCCACTGCCGCCCATCCGCGTATTGTATTGCCTAGCTCCTGGCGCTGTGCCAATGCTTCATTTGGAGTTAGAGTCCGAGTTGAAGTTGAGGAAACTTATCAATTAGTAGAGGCAGCGATTTCAAATACAATTAACTGACAAGACAGCGGACAGTAGACAGCAGACGGCAGACGGCAAACGGTGCTGCCTTTGTTGTTCGACCATAAAACCGTTAGTAAAGGCATTTTGAACAACAATTAATTGCTATGATCTGAGACTGAGACTAAGCCACACTCGTGCAGGGAGAGACATATGTAGTACATACCCGGCACTTGGCTCTAAACATAATTTATCTCTGGCACCAGCTTCAGCTCTAGCTCCAGCTCCAGCCACTTCCTTGCTCTCAGTTGCATCCCACAGTGCAGTAATAATCAGAGTGAGCCATAATTACAAGTTCAGTTGAGCAATTTAAATGAAAACACTTCAACACGTTAACAATTGGCGCAGTGTCTACAGTGTCAGTCGACGTAGCCGTCGCCGTTGTCAGTGGGTTTGCTCTTGTGATGCAATTGATTGGAAAAGCGACTTTTTCCTCTTGCCTCAATTAAGAGGAAACTCAGCTGGAAACAAACTCAGTTTTTCTCTCTTTCTGTTTCATTTGAAATAAATAATTTAAATTTCATGAGAAATTTGTTTTTTGTACACATAAATTCCGATCTCTTACTTTAAAAAAGTCTTTGGAATATTTTTCAATGTTCCATTGGAATAATTTATTTAATTTAATTACAGAAATATACTCGCATTCTTCTGCAAAAATCCTCTTTAGGAAAACATCTACCAATATATATTCCTTTACACATCAAGAATGTCTATAGAGTATTCCAATTCCATTCTGTAATTGTATGTTAAAAACTCACATTAAAACAAAACCGATGGAGAATAAAAAGTATTAATCAGCTTTGAGGAAATCGCCAGCGATAATGTTTAGAAATAAATATGCAAAGAATTATTTAATTCTCACAATTGCGAAACGCAAGTCACGAGATCCCCGCAGCCAGCAGGGCGTGTGCTTACAAGGGGGCTGTGGCTGTAGCTTGAGCTGGGGGAAATGCGAGAGCATAAAGCGAATTAAATAAAATTTATGGACAGCAATGATGACGACAACAGCAGCAGCAGCAGAGGCAGCAACAATAAACACAGATGCAACAGACATAGCATCAGATACAGCAGCAGCAGCAGCAGCAACAACAATTGTTTAATTGCCGAGAGCTCTGACAAAGAAATCGCCAAGTGACTGAGACAAAACGCGACAAATGAGTGCAAGAAATGCTGGCCAGAAGCTCAGACTCAGACTCAGACCGAGTCTCAGAGCCAAAGCAATTCTTGGTAGTAGTCTCCCTCCCAGTTTTTTAGTCTTCCAGTCTTCGAGTCTTGGAGTCCCCGTCCCCCCAGTTGTTAATTGTGGCCGCGGATGAGTCAACAAGAAATTTTCTTAATAGCTGTTGTTACCGTTGCAACTTTTTTTTCCTCCTTTTTTAATTAATACTTTTTTTCCGCTGCCTTTGCTATAATTTATGAACGACTTTTTTGTGAGCTGGCGGCTGCTGCTGCAATTAATGTGACTGATTCGAAGCGGCGCGGCGCGATGCAGCTCGGCTCGGCGCTGCGGTAGCGCGTTGCATTTGATTTGCTTTGCCAGTAATTGTGCTCATTATGCCTGTGCTATTGTTGCTGCTGCTGCTAAAGTTTTTTGCCCGATCTACGCGTCATTACACATGTTGTCTAGACCGAATGTCTGACTGTCTGTCTGTCGGTCTGTGTGTCAGTCTGTCGGTGTGTCTGTCATTCGATTAGTCAGTGAAGCCGTCAATCTAGTTGGCTGCCGTTTAGCAGCCATTTGATTTCTAGCTAACACTTGCTGCTGTTGCTGTTGCTGCTGCTGCTGCTGCTGCCCTTTGTTAGTGACGCACTTGGCTGACATTTGATTGGCCTGCCTCTGGGTGATGTCACCGCTGACGCGGCCTGTCGGCAAATGTCACGCATCCAATTGACTGGCAATCATTCTAAATAGAAGTCGGAGGGATGATCAGAGTCTCGATCAGAGCTTGTTGCCCAAGTCTTTTGTTTCGCCACACCCTCGCATATTTGGCTTACACTGCCATCGATTACCGCAACCCAAAAACCAAAAACCAACTGTAATGAGGCATGCGCAAATATTTCGCCTATTACTCAACCCGGCCAACAGGCAAGCAGACAGGCAGGCAGTCAGGCAGGCACCCAAGCCAAGCCAAGCCAAGAAGACGAAAAGCACCAACAATGGTCGAAAATCAATGACTAGAAGACGTTAGGAGGCGCCAACTTATGTATGCACACATTTTGAAGTTTTCTTTAGTTTCAGTCTTCAGTCTTGCAGTCCTCAGTCTTTTAGCCGCAAATGTGAAGAGTTTTCACTAATTTTGAGCCGCAGCCGAAACAAAACACGTGAATCGAACAACAGCAACAGCAATAGCAACAACAACAACAGCAGCCACAATGATAGACAGTGCTGCATAAATAAAAGTAAATTTAATGACAAGCAAAATATTTCTTGTCATGCCTATCAGATTACAAGATTTCTATATGGACTCGCTGACGATTCACCATACATACACCTAAACACTCGCATACACGGAAAGTATGTGTATGTATGTATGTGTCGTTAAAACATGATTACTGGCACTCGAAGAGAGACGGAAAGACACAGTCACATATAGCCCAGTACATGACAAAGCCGTTAGTGTCATTTGAATGCGAATGTTGCAAATGTTACGAGTGCGATGTGCGATGTGATGTGATGATGCTGTCAAGGAAGGTGTCCCAGGTCCCCGGTACCCAGTCTTTGATAGAGCCGCTGCTTGAGCAGCTGCCCAGACAAGTTTCGTTGCATTTACTCCCAAGATGGTTAACACTTAATGCGGATTGCCGCTGTGATAGGAAACACATCAAGTGATCAATGGTAAATGTGGGTCAACCTTCAAATGATCTCCCAAACAGTAGTGCTGCATAATAGTACTATGTATACGAGTATGCTAGAAGAGAAACCAACCACTTCCATCTGGCATTCCCATCTATTCAGAGTTAATTGTCTTTATACGCACTGAGACTGAGACTGAGACCTCCGCAGAGTGGGAAAAACTTTTTGCCCATTACAAGCCCAATCGCCAAACGAAAATCAATTTCACACATTACAACGGAATCGAAACAAAACAAAATGAAATGAAATGAAATAAAATAAAGGCCATGAAAACTCGAACTATGGTGGGGGTCCAAAAAAGATACAAAAGCAGAAACAAAGACGCATGAAATTGCTAATTGTGCGAATGAAGGGCCCAGCCCCAGCTCCAACCCAACCCAACCCCGCCCAGCCCTGCCCAGGCCTATGCCTATATGGAGATGGATATACATACATACATATGTTGTACGTTTATAGGCAGAAAAACGCCGTGGGCCGCCTCAATTAAAATCGTAGCGAATTCCCAAGCAACAAAGAAAATTTAATTACACCGCATGTGGCACAGCCCTTTGAAATCGGATTTGGTCTGTAATCAAGTGAGAAATTTCCATTGGGCCTAATGAATTTTTTGCGGCAACTTGGCGGCAGCCGCTCTTTTAATCGACCAGAAAACTGGGCGTTATCGTTTTTAGGGAAAAGTCCAACTAAAATCAAATTTTAAATCAATATTAATCGTTAATGATGTGCTGGTCCCTGCCGGCACACATTTTGATGTATATGCTGATGATGCCATCCATTGGAAAGGAGGTCGGTCATGCCAGAAAAATATGTGATCATCAAATAAATTTTGGCAAATTGTTTGTCACCCAAACAGCAAACAATGGGGAAAAGCTGACAGCGCTAATTAATTGCAATTAAAAATGCGTTTGCTGTCATCGACGGCGACTTCCCCTAATTGGCAGCCGCGAACCCATCCAACATCCACGATCGAAGAGTCTCCATCTGTGAGGTTCCTCTTCTGGGGGCTTTATCAGCGCAAAGCCATCGAGCAGGCAGCGGCAGCAGCATTCTATGTTTATTTAAATGGATAATTTGCTTAATTAATTTTCAAACTGAAACGCTTCGCATTCATCATTTTAATTAGCCGCAGGTTCGCTTCTGGGGCTCGGAGGTTGCCTCTTAATTTATAAATAATTTATAAATATTGATTTGACAAAGATCTGTTGTTCGTCGCCGGAGCAGCGGCAATAAAATCTTTGAGCTATTAATTAAGAAAACGCAGTCGATGGCCGATATACATACACGGCTTAGGTATATCCAGATCCAGTATCCGAAGCCTCAAATATCGGCGCGTGAGGAAGCGCAAGACTCATTAATCTTTCGGGCTGTCTTTGCGCAACAAAATTCCACAGCTGGCGACATCCAATCCATCAATTCCTTTTTAATGGGACTGCAACTGATATTTAGAGTGCTAACAAATCCACAAGAAATTAAAACAAATATTGTTTTGTTTTCATTTTATTAGATTTAACAAGTATCACGTCCCCGCAACACAAAGGCCACAAGATCGAATTGAAATTAGTTTTCTTTATGTTTACGCTGGCTCTGATTTTTGTTCGCTTTCCTGCATCCAAAGCTGCGATTTGCATATTTGTCGTAGGTGGTTCAATGAACTGTCTGAACGAAGAGCGGAGAGCGGAGAGCGGAGGGGAGAGCGGTGTCTGTCTGGTGGGGGCGTCGTTAGATGAGGCGGCAGCAGCAGTGGTTGTGGTGGAGACGGCGACACTTCCAGCGCTTTCGGCTTGATTTGGCTCGCCTACGCGTTAATTTGAGAAATTTGCAAAAATTTGCATGAAATCAAAAACGAAACCGAAACAAAGCCAGCGATAAATACAGTTGATAAAACCAATCAACCTGAGAATACCCTCTAAAAGAATTAGGCGAATTGAAAAGCCGCTCTTAAGCTTATACCATTTTCCATTTCCCATTTTTTGAGGGACATTTGTAGTCTCTTCCAACTGGATATTCCCAACTGGTTGCCCACAGGGTACCATCATCCTGGCACAAGCGATTGCACAATCGAGAAGCTGCTGAATCCGGCATTAAATAAATAACGCATTTGCGAAGCCATTGATAATGTCAATTTGGGCAGTCGGCAGGCAGACAACAATTGCAAACATTTTCCAGCTCGGTAGCAATTTCTATTAAAGCATTTTCCACCGGCTAACGAGGATTTCCTTCGACTCAGTTGCTGCTTTTTAGGTTTTTTAATTGCAATTGAGTTTCGACATGAACTGCGTGCATTTGCGCAATGATTTTTCGATAGCAAACAGCAGCCACTGTGCCTCAGACCATGGGAATCAACAACAGCAGCAGCAGCAGCAACTGCAGCACCTCCAGTGGCTGAAGCAGTTCCACCTATTGCTCCAGCCTCCAGCTGGGAGGAGAGTCCCTCCTGGTCGCTGGTCCCAAAGGCAGCTAATTGATAATTTCATTAATTTATGCACTTGCCAGCCTTTGCAACTTTGGCCACTGATTGAGATATTGGCAAGCGGGAAGTGCTTTGACAGCAATTTGCCTCCGTTTAGCATTGCTCCCGTAATGATTGGCCAACTAACGTTTACATCGAACCCATTATTACCCAGAGTCGGGTACTACGAGTATACGAACTATGTGTACCTCCAGTCATATCGATTTATCAAACAACCTTCGCGCTAACCCCATAAATCTATTATTATTTGCCTCAATTCTTGTTACGCACTTCGGCCTGCACTTGCACTTGTCTCAGTTTCAGTTTCAGCTTCAGTTTCTGCTTCAGCTTCAGCTTTAGCTTCGATTTTAGCTCGTAAGTAATCTAAAATGCTAATTAAGCTGCCGGCATTTGTTTGGCATACCTTGGGCTGTGTGGTTGTTGCTCTTGTCGATGTTGCACGCATGCAAAAACGCACTTTACATACCCAGGAGGCTGACCAGCCTGTGGCGGTAGGGGGTAGGGGGTTAGACTCGAGACTCTCTGTCAGAGTCTGACTCTGAAACCGAGTCTTGCATTAATTAATAAATGTCGTGATGTCGCTTTTGAAGTGTCTGTCATTATGAGATCAATTAATAGGAACAAAATTCTAGATCAAGGCGAAAATCAACAAAAATGTCGCACACACTCAGCGCGTGCGTTTCTGTGTCTGTTTTCGTTTTACCCTTGCAGGGGTCTAACGGTTTTCACAAGAGGTTTGAATGAAGCCCGCATATACCTCCGCATCGACGGGTCGTACTTTTGTAGTGTAACCTTTTTTGTGTCCGAAGATTATTCAATAACAGATTTATCACTTTGCAAAGGTATCAAACGTTTCGGTGCTTCAGGAAATATTTTCTTTCATTTTGTTGTTGCCTCTATTGATCGACACGCAGTCGATATAGGCTTCGACCTGAACATGCACTGACTCTCTGAGTAGTCGCATGTAAACACGGACCCCGCCAGCCTGGATTTCTGCTTTTAATTGCTTAGATCTCGCAGACAGCACGACGTTAACGAGAATTATTACATCATGCAATGGGCAGCAAAAGGCAGCGGCAACTAAATCAATTCCAGCGAAGGCAAATTAGATGGCCACATATCAATCATCCTTCAAAAATACACACATTTTTTATGATCAACTCAAAATGTATGCCTGCGGAATGGAATGTACACCAAAAACATAAGTTAACTTTTACCTCTTTTTAGTATTACATATTTCTTAATACAAATATTTCTTTTTAGTACTTTACAAATATTTTTATTTGTGTATTAATTAAGTTTGCTTTTAAAAGACGGCAGAATAATATTAATATTTATTTTATTACTTTTTGTCATGGTTTTTGCTTGCTACTTATTTGATTTACATTTTTGAACTATGCTTATTAACTATCTATACGGCTTACACAATTTATGTTTTTATTTAATTAAGTAAATTAAAAATATTTGTACTGTTCAAGCTTGCACTTTGTTCCATTTTTATTTATATATATTGTTTTTTTGGTATTTCCGTAATTCCAGTAATGGTTTTCTTACGCTGCTTCATAAAAGATTTCAAAGGTTTTAAATAAGTGCGCATTAATAAACGCATTCCGCACGCTTTTAAAACTAAAAACGTTGTATATCATTTTATTATATTAATAACAATTTTATTGATCGAGATTTGATTTAGCTCTTGTTTTTTTTCCTTTTTTCTATTTTTAAAACCTCAACATAAGTTTCCTTGTAATTTCCATAATCCCCGCACGAGTTTTCTTGCAGTGCAATATATTTGTAATTTATTTTCCATTTAAAATAAACGCATTTTTTGCACCGCCTTATATTGCTTTTGCACTTGTTGCACTTGCTGTTTGCTGTTGTGGCTGTTATAATTAATGTTGCTGATACGAAAAATGTTGTTGTTTGGGTTGTTTGTTTGCTGGTGGCTGAGATTGCAACAAAGTTGTGCTGCAGTTTGGTGTTGGCTGCACTTGCCACTGATGTTGTTGGCGGTTTTATGTTACACACAAATATTTTCGCTATTAAATACAGATCGAACATTACATCGAAAATTTGCCTTGCAAATCCGAGCGACTGAACATTATTATGTGTAATATAAAGTATCAACAATATTTGAACTTGATTTGGCGGCATGACAAAAGTCACGGGCCCTGGCCTGTGGCGAGGGGGCGGCGGTGGCGGCTGTAGTCCCGGGGTCAAGTACAACGCGGCCGGCCACTGGCTAACCAAATGCAGCTGCGACTCGTCGATTGCGGCTGTGCGTGAGAACCAGCTGTGTACAGATACAGATACATAGCTACAGCTACAGCTACAACAATGTCTGCTGCCTTATATATATCAAGATTTCAATTTTTGCATTAGACTTATGCCTCGTTTAAGTGCGTGTGTGTGTGTGTGTGTGTGTGTGCGAGTATACGTACTCGTATCTATGAAAATGTACTTGAAAATTGACGCCGCACGGCTGGCACGCATTTGTTGCCGTTGCCGCTGCTGCTGCAACAGTCAGGCTGGTTAATAAATTTCGCGATACTTATCAATTAGCATACGAATTACATGCCTTGCAATCATAAATAATGCGTGAGTTTGTGGCTGCCCCAAGAAGGGGCAGAGACCAGCTAGAAAAACAGCTAGAAAATGAACCGCACTTTGATGCATACATTTTGATTGGCGAGTCGCCGTGGTTGCTGTCCGTGTGTTTTCCGAAGCCTCCGAAGCATTTAAGATCTCTGTAAATTATAAACATTTCTGCACACTTCTCGACTCGAAGGTGCGTGTTTGATTTGCCTCCGATTGGGAATGACAAATAAACAACAAATCATGCGGCACGAAGCCCAACGGATCGACGGATCGACGGACTGTGCGGCTCAAGCGAATGACTTAGGCAACGAACTTGATGGCCTGATCATGCCGCCTCCCCCTGCTCCCACACCGCGAATAGTGTAAATTCTGTAGGCTCATTGTTATGCTCGACACTTTTGCGCTATATTTACAAATTGGGCCAATAAAATGAACACCACCAACCTCCAGAGCTCGGACCTGGAGATACCAGAGACCACAGACACGAGACCAGAAATGTAAGGTCATAAAAATCGACCAGGCAAGCGAGAACCAGAGGGACAACAGTCCGCGGCTGATGAATTTTTATGCATGTTTTCATGACGGTCATATAAAAGTCGCGTCTAGAAGTCAATGATTGTTTAATGAAACACACAGACAGACAAACGTACTATGCCGAGCAGCCAGCGCGGGTATGGCCATTAAAATGGTCAGCAGATAAATCAAAAAACCAGCTTCGATCCCAGCGTCATCGCAGCAGAGCAGAGCCACACTTGATTACGCCGATCGGTGCCGAGCCGAGCCAAGCTGAAATCCGCCCGCTTCGTTAGCACATCACCTGCTGGGCCTAGGCTGGAGAAAAATGTCAATTATGAGCTAATCCCCAAGATACAGAAATCTATCTCTGCCGAATGAAATGAAAATGTTTGCCAAGGGATTAAGTTGGGTGTTGGATGGCGAAAGACAGAAAAGAAAGAGAGAGCGGGCTAAGCTGACACGGCACTGGGCACGCGCTAAAGCGTTTAGAAACTGAACACGTTGATAAATCGATCGATCCGGCGATCCAACGATTCAGCGATCCATCGATCGAGACGATCGGCCGCCATCTCCCCCCTGCCCTCGCGCTCTCTTGTCGAGTGCTTATTGAATATTTGTGGGTTAGAGTCATACTTCATACATCCATACCATTCCATACTTGTATCTCGCATCGCGTATCTGCTGCTCCAGATCTGGATCTGGATCTGGCAATCGATTGCTGCGTTGTCAGCCGAGCGACACTCGGGCTCCATGATTTATGCGTATTTAGATACTTTTTGTTGTCGTTGGCAGGCATTTAACGCATGTATCTGTGGGTGTACTTCCAGTCCAGTCCCGCGCGTGTGTGTGTGTGTGTGTTTGAGTGTGTGTTGAGGCAATTACGCCCACCTACCGATTTTCGATTTCGATGCGATATTGGCATCGCATTTGTGTCATACGGATTTCGTATGGAATTTCCCACATTTAATTCCAATGCCTGACTCAAAAAATATTTGCCAATTTTTATGGTTTCTTTTCGATGCTATTGTTTTTGTTGCTGTTGTTGTTTCTGTTTATTTTAAAGGCTCTGCTAATTAAAAGCCAATAAAAACACAGGCAGCCCGGCCATTAGCCGGTTACAGCCATCTCAGGCAGCTGCGGAGTCATCCGTTGACAAAACACGGCCTTAGACGCATGACTAAGTGACTGCAACTGCTCCTAATTGGCCGCATGCCACATGCTGCTCACTGCTCACTGCTCGCTGCTTGTTGCCTGCTTTGCCACTTGCCACAGTGGCTGCCTGTCGCTTAATGGCTCTGTGACTCTGCCTGCCTGCCTGCCTGCCTGCCTGCCGCCTGGTCCTAGGCGCTTCTCCCTCTTTCTTTCGTTAATTTGCAAAATTGGCCAACTTCTGGCATCTATCTACACTGGCAGAAAGGGAAGTGAGTGGAAGGGGTTCCCCACACTGCATTCTTTTTGAGAATTCCATTATTTGAATGGCATTTTTTCTGCAGTTTTTCTCAGACTGCAGTGTTATCGCTTGGGCTGCTGGATCGCCTCGATCCCGGTCTCGTGGCTCTTATGATTTTTTAAATTTAAGTCACGCTTTTGGCAATTAAGTGCCCCAACACCGACCGAACGACCCGGGCCAACGGTTTTGGATTCGTATTCGGATTCGGGCAACTGTGTGGCCCTCGACAGGTGCTCCAATCCTCTGCAAGATCTGTGGGGAGGGTGTCGGACTGGGTCGGACTGGGGGCCTTTTCCCACTGCGATACGTTTGGGGCGACATGAGGCGCATTTGCAATTATTTTGCGGCTCATTAAACTTTTAAACACGTCGCTCACGTAGTGACGCGTCTGTCAGACGGCTGCCATGTAGCCGGGCACCCCACTCTCTCTGCCTCTGCCTCTCTCTCCACCTCGCCCTCTCTCAACCCCTGGGAGACTACGTCCCACACCCAGCGGTTCTCGGGGGCTGCTGCTGTTGGTGCTGGTGCTGCTCCTCCAGCGCCTGTGAAAATGTCATAAAAATCTCTGGGGAGCTCTAGAGTTTTGGCTGCTTTGATTTCTATGCTTTTGATTTGAGTTTTGTTTTTGCTACTTTTCTCTTACGATTTCGCGTTTTTCGCTTGCGAAATCAAATAAAAGATTTCTTTTTTATCGCTCAAGAGTGGTTTGTTTGCCGTTTGGCTGTTTGCCTGCTCGCTTGTTCGCCTCTTGTCTGGTTTTTATTTTATGATTATTATATTTTTTGAAAATTGCCGTCACACCAGCGCCAGCGCAGTCTCAGGCTCAGGCTCAGTCTCAGTCTCAGTCGCGTCGCAGTCGTTGCACACACAAAAGACTTGAGCAAGAAACCTGGTGCAATTTTTTGTTGTATTTTGCGCATTGCATTGCCTGGCCATAAATGATTTATTTTGGCTTGTGTTTGCCGCCGCTGTCAGATGCAATTAGCCGCAGTTTAATTGAAAGCCGAGCAATTGCCCAAAATGCTTTTCGGACGTTTCAATTTTGCTTCTCTCCCAGTCTTCCTTTGGGGCCAGCCCAGGCTCCACGACAAGGCCGCTCAGCACTGCGGTGTCAGGCCGCATTAATGTGTCGCCCCGGCTTTCTGGTTCAAGTACGTTTCCTGCGATGACAACCAGCACAGAAAATTCCACTTCATGGCCATTTGCATGAAAATCGCTTCAGTGTCTGTTTCAGCCGACAGCGTCGTCGTTGTCGTTGTCGTCGTCTTCCGTTGTCAATAACGATTTCCATCATCATCATCATCATCAGCTGCACTGCAGCATCATCCTGTCCTGTCTCCGTATCAGACTTGGACTCGGGATCGTGTATGCCGTATGCCATATTTTTGTTTGCTGTATGCTGTGTGTCTGCCTGTATCCAGCATTGAAAGTGGAATGCGAACCAGTTTTGGGACAGCTAAGATCTGCTCTCCTCCAGCCCCATCTGGCGTGCAGTTTTCGCCAACTAATGAAATACATATATGCAAAAAATCAAACTAAAGACTTTGCTTTGCTTTGCTCCGTTATCAGCCGCCTGTCGCCTGTCTGCTGTCGCCTCTTGGAGTCTCCACTCTTGGAGTTTCCACTGGCTCTGTGGGGGCATTCCTTTTGTTATTGAGATTCGGTGTCAGCTTCAGCTTCAGCTCCAGCAGCAGCAACAGCAGCAGCCACAACGGAACGGTTTTCGATTTTGCGGCGTTTTCTGTCCCCAAAAAACTATGCATAATTTATGAGCCCTGAGACTCTTGGGTTGCATCGCTTTAATATGCTAATGGCGGCGGCGGTGGCGGTGGTAATTTGTTCATTCCGTTTCTGGCCAGTTTGGCTTAGTGTCATAATTAAGCGGCTAATTGATTTGTTGCAGGCGTTTGTTCAATGCTGCTGTTATTATTATTATTATTTCGTTTTATGAATTGATTGGTGATTAGTGATCAGCCAGGCACGGGCTCTAGCTCGGGCTCGGGCACTGGCACGGGCACGAAGGTGCCAACAGCTTCATCAATCAATTAGTTATGGCCAAGATATGTTTCTCTGATTGTGTGGCAACGCTTCCACTAGCTCTTACTCAGACTCACAGCAAACCAAAAAAATAAATAAAACAAAACAAAACAAAAACTGTGCAGAGAAACGCCCCAGTCCAAGTGGCATTGCAATCGCAATGAATTTGGCAATAGTCGGGTCGGACACCCAAAAGAAATAGCAACGGAAATGCCATAAACCATATAAAAGAGAGCAGTGAGCCGCATGATTAGAGGCTGCAACTCTCGGATTGGGGCAGAGTACGACAACGAGTACTACTACGAGTACGGGCTCTTACCACGTCGTCGTGTCTGGTCTGGTCTGGTCTGGCCTGGCTGGGGAGCCGTGTGGTGTGTGCCCCCGCGAGAGGTCGTCCAGCCACAGATCCGGCTTGCGAATGACTCTGGCTGGGTATGGGTATGGTCTCCAAGTCTGAGTCGGAGTTGGAGTCCGACTTGTTACAAATATTTTAAAGCGCTTAATAATATGCAGTTTATTATTGTTATTGGCATCGTTGTGGCACATAAAACATGCAATTGGCATTATTAACGCCATCGGCTTGGGTCGTTTAGTTTTTGGCCTGGGTTTGTGTTGCGGCTCTCTGCATTTTGGCTGTATTTTATTTTCGGGGCGTGTGTGGGAATGTTTTGCAGTGCAGCAAATGACGCTGATTGATTATGCTCGCTGGCCATTTGTCGGGGCCAAAGTCGCCTTGCTTTGCCTTGTCTTGCCTGGCCCAGGCTCTCTGTTCACACCTGGCCAGGGCATTAATATACATTCAAATTACCTGCACTCTAATTAACAGAAATACACTCGTATTCAAATACTCGAATACTCCAAATATCGATCTGTGGAACAGTCGCTAGTCGCTGGTTGCTGGTCGCATTCAACACGCAAGCGACATTGATGGAATCGCGCCGCACTCTTGTCAAAGGCAACGAGCCGTCCGCTGGATAATTAAAAGCAAAAGTGTGGCTAATAAATATATTTGCAAATACATTTTTATATAATGGCTTAATATACGTACGAGTATAGTGCGTGATTCGGCTGGGATCTGCTCGAGCGGAACGCCAGCTGAATAATAAATATCCATTGGGGCCTCTCTGCTCTACACACGATTATGAATGCGAAAACGAATTCAAATCCGAATCTGAATCGCAGTCTGACTCTGAGATACATTAGTCTAATGAGCGAGCCAGATAGATTTGCGTGACTTGCCAAAAACTTATTTTTTTTTTCGTATGTTTTGCCTGCATTTGCACTGCGGGTGTTGGCTAATTCCACAAACTCCAAAAGGGGTGGGCGTTATGAGGTGTAAAGTTGAGTGAGGTTTAAATGGGTTGGCCAAGGAATAAGGCCTAGGATTGAAAGTAGACTAGACTGAAATTTACGTGCGATTTATTAAACAACTCTTTGTTTGAAAATGTTCAGAAATTTCAAATTTTAAGCTAACTCACACATTTGTCCAATCATAATAAACATTTCCACATAAAAATCCGTTGGAAAATATACGGCTGAAGTTTTTATTTAATCGACCCAATCAAAGCATTCAATGACTTCGAAAAAAAATCATTGAAAAATCACTGAAAATCTGCGATAAAAAGCCAGCCAAACTGCATTTTTCATACGTATGCAAGATTTCGCTTTAATTTTCCATCTTTAGACGCCATCTCTGAGTGTGAGAGATGCCATATTTTTGTTCGTGGCTGATTTCGATTTCCGTATTGCCAAATTGTGGGCTTTCAACTAAGCCGCCACCGACGCCAGCGCCGCCGACGCGACGCGTCGTGTCGCTAACTGCGTGCAGCGGCGGCAACGCGGCGTATGCGCATTTTTAATTGCCCCAACATGTTGCAGCGAAGATTGGCAACGTTTTTCCCCGTGCACCCTCCCCCACCATTTTTCGTGTGTGGTGCCAATCTGCTTCTTTGTCAAAGTGCTTGCGGTGCGGCAAATTAAAATTGACATTTGAACAGCTCTCCGACCGTGCCCGCCTGCGTCTCTCCTGCATTCAGTCCGTCTCAAAGAGTGTCTGTCTGCCTGTCGTTCGATTGGCGCGTTAATTTCAAATGGTTCACCATTTTTGGTCAGCGTTTTTCGTTCGGCCAGCACTTTATGAATTATCAGTATGGAGCCGCCGCCCCGCGATGACACAAAATGTGAACTGTTACTGGCCATTTTCCGCTTTTGGGGCTCTGCGCGATTTTTCGCAACGCAGGAAATAGTTTCCATGGCGGCTGCTGCTCCATATAAGGTCTAAGTATTTGCCAAATCACACGCCATAGAGTCAGGCCAACCAGCCAGCCAACCAGACAGCCAGCCCCCCAAAGACAATGCCGTCGTCCAGTTTGGAAGAGAGGCAAACTCCCCAGCTACAGCTACAGCTACAGCGTAGTCTGGTCTGGTATGGTGGCGGCTATGGTCACGATTTTAACATTTTTGAGCAGCCGCAGTGCGCACCCCAAAATTTTGCAGCGTTTGCCCATTAATTTTCATTGAAAACGTTTTCATATTTTTGCCACAGTTTTCCTGTGGCTCTCGTACTCGTATAGCACAATATTTTCATTGTAGTGTTTTGGCATATATTTATGTGCCGTAAAAAATGCGATCAAGATTGCGGCTAGGACCAGAGCAGCAGCAGCAGCGACGAGGTCCAACCCAAGACTTGGACTCCGTCTCAGAATCGAAGTCGGAGCAAGCCTCGGATTCGGCTCGAAGACCTCAAGTACATGCTCCACATGTTGGCTGTAGCTGCATTGTTGTTCAACTTTGCACTTCAATTGCTATGGTTGTAGGTTTGGGTGGTTGCTGCGTGGTTGCTGCGTGGTTGTTGCCCAGTTGTTTAATGTTATTTTTTTTTGGGGGCGCTGGTGCAAATTAATGGATTCATTCAACATTTTGGCAGCTGGTGCTGCCACAACAACGAAGTTCAATGCTTATGTTAACAACTTGGCACCTTCCGTGCTCGTATGTGTGGGGATTATGTGGAGGTTTAGCTAGCGCCCATATTAATTGAATTTCTTGTTTAATTTATCAATTAGAGTGTGGCCTTTTTGTTAATTAAAGCCTCGGCGACTCATTTGACTGGCCAAATTAACGGCCAACTAACGTGGCCATTATATGGGGACTCGGTCAGGAAACAAAGAAACCACAAAATTGTCTGTTATTGTGTGTGCTTTTTATTCTCTCTTTTATATTTTTGGGGTGTGGACCAAGGCGAGTCCCTCGATCTGACTCTGACTCTGTCTCTGGGTCTGGGTCTGGGCTGGGGCTCTGCTCGGAAACAAATGCTAATTATATGGCTACCGAGTACTCGTATGTTTCTTTATATGAAGCTCTTATTGATTCCCAACTGCCGGAGTCCGAGTCCGGGCAAGGTTATGATTTCTACTGGATTTCTGTCTGTCTGTTCCTCTTGTCGGCTGCAGCAACAACAAAAACGGCCAAAGCCACAGCCACGCCCCTTTAATTGCCACCTAGCATTTAAGTTAACTAACTGTTCATAAATAGTTATGGCATACACGGTCAGTCCGAACTCGGAATCGGGCTGGGGCCGGGGCTGGAGTTCTGCTCAGTGCTGGGCTGCGCCCACAAAACTCAACCAAAGCTGCCGCTTCAGCTTCATCCACTGCCTCAGCCTCAGCCTCTGCCGCTCCGGCTGCAGCAGGCAATCATTGCAGGCCATGTCCACTGACTGAGCCATAACCTGGCAGCAGTTTCTTATTTTTTATATTTTTCTGTATTTTGTTAGCCATTGTTAGCGCAACAAATTTTATTTTCCCACTCTCTAGCGGAGCTTTGCTTTTGTGGCTGCTGCAGCCTAGTGCTGCCATTGCTTAAAACTAAAATTAGTTAATTTAGCGCATTTTGCTGGGTTTTAGCACTGCGGCGACTGCTGCCAATTTGATTTGCAGTCCAATTGTTGATTGCTTTATTAACCGTTCGTTTGCTCTGCAAGCCATGTCCTTGGGGCAGATATAGCCACGTGACCAGCCTCAAAAAGGCTTCCGCACTTTATGAGCCAAGAACCATGGCGATAATCCAGCGGCAAATTGTTTTCAGCTTTTGCAGATTGGCCAAGCAAAGAGGGGAAAATTGTAGGTATATATTAATTTTTGTCCGAATAGGCTGAGAGAATTCTGTTCCGGTTTCACATATCAGTTTAACAATTTCTACCTGTATTCAAATTTCTGTGAATATCAACAAATGGGTCAATGAAAATATCACAGGGATTCTATTTATTCTTAGTAACTAAAGATCGACTCTCATTCATTTATATCGGTTTGGAAATCTCTCTAAAATATTTCTCCCTTTCCATGCTGTTCCGGTTGTCCCATTGTACCCATTCATTTACAGTTCCAACTTTTATATGATTTCTAATTGAATTATGGTTCTGAGATTGGTCCAGCCAAGTGTTTCCCACTTTCATAAATTATCCAATATGCAAAGCAGAGCAAAACTCAGTTGCGATCCCAGCCTCCCAGGCATAAATCAGACACCGCTCGCAGGAGACCCCACACACATGGGAACCCCACACACAGCATAGGGCGGTGGTTCCATTCATGCGATGCGTGGTGTGTACGGCCCAATCCGTACGCCTATGACATTTGGAGGTGTCGCTGCTCGAGACGTTTATGCAAATGCGCAGTAACAAAAGCCAGAGCACGCCACACGCCCCACATGGGACGACTGGCAGAGGGCGTTCATAGCTGGGCCTAATTGCCCTGGTCTCTGCCAGAGAGCGATCCGATGGGGACACTCTCTCAGAGGTCGGTTCCCATTGTGCGCTCGTACCATTGTCATGCAGAGTGCATGGAAACCGAGCCTGCACTTGAGTGCAGAATGACTACGAGTCTGAGTACGAGTACGACCACGAGTACTTGTATGAGTTGAAGTATGGCATTTGCATAAATTAAGCCACTTGAAGTCCGGGGCCGATGCTGATGCAGATGCTGATGTGGATATCGATGCCATTTGTCAATCAGCGGCGCATGCAAATCAATCAGGCGATGGACAAGCTATTCGTCATACACCTGACAGTTGGCCACAATTTATGAGCCAGCAGCAGGCCACTTAACAACAAAAAAGAACACACAAAAAATAACAATAACCACACCAATAACAAACGAGAAAGAAGGAAACAAATAAAAAAACTAACAACCCTTTTGAGTTTGCATTGCTTTTGATGCGTGAAAATTGTATAAAAGATGCGTTAATCACATTTATTCACATCTATTTATGGGCACTGAGTGTATGGGTCTCTGAAATCATCCGCAGGCCCAGCCACGCCACAGCCACAGCCACAGGCCCAGTCCTACAACCATCATCATGGCATCAACAAAAAGTGAATGGTTTTTATGCTTAACCATCATCAATGCCCCGACGAGTTGTACAATTATGACTTTACACTTTGTGCCACCTTTTGGGTGGTTTACGATCCAACGGCCACGTTTTATGGCCCATCGTTTAGCCCCAGCTAATGGGTGTTATTCTTTGGTAAAAAGTGTTGACACTTTACTTCGTGGAGCTCTTCTACAATCGGCCGAAATATCAATAAGCGATCGTTAAACTTAAGCTCCCTAAGCCCACCGCTCAAAGGAGTTGCCAAAAAGCGATCTAGGGTTGGGCATTTCCGCTTCTTACTTACCTGACATCTTGTTAATGCTGTGTGAAGAGACGGCCACAAAAGATACATGAATCGATCTGTATATATTGTCAGAGGCTTAGAGGCTCAGAGATCTGCATATGTTTAAAGGTTTTGATATCTTGAATGGCGTCAGGCAAACAGAAGTCCGAGTCTGCCATTGTTAACACTTTTACTATCCTAAACTTAATTCTGGGCAGATTTCTCCCAGCACTTTCTAGGTGAGAAATCAATCCATACATCCAGCCAGCGCAGGCAGCGCAACTCTGAAAACTCTGTTTTTGGCCCATTAAATTGCCTTCCCGCCGAAGCGGGGTGCAAGACCAACCCATTGGGCAAGTCAGACGCGAGAGAGATATATAAAAACCCGAACCATTTTGGCAATTTGGAGCAGTTCAAGCCGCAAGAAATGTTGAAATACTTAGCAAAAATACAGCCACAGCGGCACACAATAAAAAATAAACGAACGTTTTTATAGCTTTTCAATTGATTTTAAAGTTTTTGGCGTGCAGAGCAATAAATAAAACTGCGTACGGCGCATTATACAATAATAAATCTCCCAGACTCTGGCCGCGTTTATATGTATCTGTGTGTCCGCGGATCAATGTGGTGTGTGTGTGTATCTGTATGGTATGTATCGGTGTTTCAAGAAAAAGTGGGCGTGCTGCGTGTTTCGTTGTTGGCAGCAGCAGCGCACTTTGCGCATTAAAATGCCGCGCATGCGTGCCAAAGTGTTGCAACGTCAGTCAGAGTCAGAGTCAGATTCAGAGTCGTGCGCCTCTGCACCCTCTCTCCTTCACTCCATCCCACCATCCACCTGTACAGGATGTGGACAGATCGTGTTGGGCAATATGCCCAAAAACACTTCTGACCTGCCCCAAAGTCCCACCACAGAGCTTCTCTCTCTCTTGTTTGTTGCGCCTCGGCGGGCCGATCGTAATTAATGTTGCGCTTTTATTCATAATAAATTCACTTTAAATGCATGTTTTCTCGCACATTAAAAGCGCATAAATTAAAAATCAACACCCAAATGCGTCAACAGGTGACTCCGAGAGAGCTGCGTGTATCTGCCACGGAGGGAATGGGGCAGAGAGGGAGCCAGCTGGACGTATGGCCATGGCCATGGCTGCCTCATCACTCATACGCAATGAAGACATTTATATGGCGAAAGCCATTTAGCGCCAGTCACCCCGTTGTCTCTTCTTTTTTGGCGCCAGGACAGAGGCGGCTCAGTGAGGGGACTCAACAGGTGTAAGGAAATTTCAATAAAAAAAAGCATTGTTCATGGATGGCTTAGAATAATGTGCCAGCCGTGATGATGATGATGATCCCTCTTTCCAGCCACGCCTCTGTTTGCTCTACTCACGCACTTGCTCGTCTGGCTCTGCCGCTTATCTAGCCTCTGTCGACGCCGCCTTTGGCCACACCACACGCAATGGGCGTTGCCAGGCAGGCACCTGTTGGTTGCCCCAGCCAGCAGCCAGCATTTTCCGTCGAAATCAGAGCAAGGCAAGGCACACTCACACACACTCGCACATATGTACGTAGTTGCAGTTGAGGCTGTATCTATGTGTCTGATGACAGCATCTTGGGCAGGCAGGCAGGCAAGCAGGCAGGCTGCGACTTGTGCGTTGGCTTTTGGCTGTGGAACATGTTAATTCGTGGATTGCATAAAGAGAGTAAACGGAGACAGCATCTGGGTCCGTTACATGGCAGACCGAAGACCGTTGGCTGCTGCTGTTGCTGTTGCTGCTGATGTTGGTGGAAGTTGCTCCTTATTTTATGTAATTGCCAACTAAACACTTTCAGCCGCAATCGTAGACATCGTCTGGGTCTCCGTCTCAATGTCCGCTTTGTCTATACGAGATTCAGCTGCAGCTCCTCCAGCGTTTATGTCTAATTAAAATTGCTCTGCGTGCCGGGCGTGCCAATAGCTAAAACCAAACCGAACCGAGCCGAACTACTAGTAGAGTATCTTTGTATCTATACCTGGGGTGTACTTATATGTTAAGTGTGCTGATTTGTATTAATTATAACGCTTTAATGCTATTTCACTTTGAAACTATTTGCAGTGCACTTGCTGGCATTTCCTGCGCACAGCACACATTCTTCCTGCTCCGCTTGGGGGAGCCAAAGTAAGTCAATAAATCTATGCAAAACTTATTATAAATCATATGACAAACCGCGATTGTCGACCCAAAGGCAGGGGCACTTTTAATTACCTGTTTTAGCCACACACACACACACACACACAATGAACCAGATCCCCCCACAGGTCGCTGCTGTTTCTGTTTCTGTTGTTTTGTCATAATAAGCCGCCTTAATTTGGCTTAATTTGCGGGGCGGCAGCCACAGGGTCGTATGAGTAACGTTTAATTGCGGGCCAAAAGCGAGGCAGCAGCACACTCGAAAGAATTTCAACTGAAATTGCTCATTACGACGGGAGGGGGCCATTCCTTGGAAATAGCAACAAAAATAACAGTTACTGCAGCAATAACAATAATAATAATTAAAAACCAATTTTTTTTTTCTTCATTTCTGTTTCGTTTGTCCGTATGACTGGGCCATAAAACAACCAGAAAACTGGACTATAAACACACTTACATATACATATGATATATGTGTATGTATGTATAAATCCTATAGCTGGCTGTATGTTCGTTTAGTTTATAAATTTGCTTAGTCAAGCGGCAATAAACAGAAGGAAAAAAAAACTGGGCGCAGCCCACTGGCAGGCCAAGGAACTCTACACAAAGCAGCAAACTATATATGTATAAAATATATGTATATGTAGATACACCCGAAAGATTGCAGCTAAATATTAATGCAATTAATAATTTAGCAATAGAAGTTGCCACTCTGCGCCAGAATTATAACACAAATTATTAACAATTAAGCCTTGCCACTTAAGCAGCAGCAAACAGCAACAACAACAACGAAAAGACTAAAAAAAAAAAACTAATGTCTGGCCAAATTTTACCACGCTGCAAGTGCAAATGTTGTTGGTGCTACTGCCACCGGGAGTTAGGCAACAATTAAGCAATTTTCATAATTACAAACAATGACCAATTCTTTGACACGCTCGCCAAGCGCGCAAATAGTTATTTTTTTTTCTATTCGGATTTTAACCAGCGGCAAATGCAACAGCAACTTGGGGCCACTGCTACTGCAAGTGCAACTGCAACTGCAACACCGTAAAACGCTGATTTGTGTCCGCAACTGGCAGTTGATGCAAGTTTAATCGGGTTGGGTCAGGGAGGAATGGAACTGCCAAGGGGGATAAGTGCAGAATAAATTCAAATTTAAGCTGAATTGTGACCCACAGAAATTGTGTCTTCAAACTAGTCCACATATGCATATGAATATGAATTTTATATATTTTATCTAACTTTCCTAGACTTGTAGTATCTCCTTCTCCTTTAAAGTAGATCCAAATCAAATCAAGAGTTTCTACCCAAAAAAACAAGCAATGCCTGGCTCACATGTTGAATATGCCCAACCATCAGTAACAGCAAAGCACCCAACAGCCTGCCACTGCTGCTGCAGCAGGCTCCGGCTCCGGCTCCACCTGACAACAATCACGTGCCCAGCAAATGTGCGGCAGACAATTGACCAGAGGCTGCCACCGACGTGTCGTGCATTAGAGTGAGGACAGCTAGATAGATAGATGCTGGAGAGGGAGAGGCTTGTTGGGGTGCAAACAGGCAGCTGATTTTACAGGCAATTTCTGCACCGATTTATATAATCAGCAGCGACACAAAACGTGGCAACATACTGCAAATAATTCGCCGCTTTAGGCAATCTAAAACAATTTGCGTTTTGTGTTTTTCTTGGTACCAAAACAAAACCATTGCAGTACGGTCTCTGCGATTGGGAAACTGACCGATGGGCGGTGGACCAGCGGTTGCAATGGTTCCAGCAGTTCCAGCAGCGGATCGGACTGGCACTGGGGGACATATGAGACCCATCGTCCCACCCGCAATTAATGCATAATAATTGCAAATGAAATTTAAGCCCAGTAGCAGCGGCTCCGGCTTCAGCTTCAGCTCCTCCAGCTCCTATTGCAACAAAGTGCGGCAAGTGTGCAACACCGCCGACCGAGCGGGTCTCTAGGGTCTTCTGCGGCTACACGATATTAAACAATAATTGTAACTGTAAAGTGAGCTTAACGTGAGTGCATCAAAGCATAATCTTTCTTGCAACAGACACAGCTACAGCCACAGACACGGCCACAGACAGACTGAGACTGAGACGGATGGAAGCCAAAGCCAAAGCGCAGACTGTAAAACAAAACAGCAAACAAAAACTACTCATTGAGGGGAAAAAAAGAAACAGAAAAAAAATAGACAAACGGACAATCGGACAGTCGGACTGGAGGAGTCAAGAAACTTGGCTAGTACGTAAAACATACCGCCTTATAATTAGAGCAGAAATTCTGACGTTTCTATTTCAATTTCCAGCAAACGCCACGCAAAACTGCCACGCCAAGTGACGTTTTGATTGAGTGATTGGCAAGACAAGACGCGGCCCAGAGAGGCAGAGAGAGAGAGAACCATCGAAGGGGTGGCACGGCAAGGAGACGGACGGGGAGAGGGAGTCCCAGACCCGGTAGCCAACCAGGCAGCAAGTGTTTGCCCACTGCGGTTGCTCTCCGATGGTTGCAAATATCTGCATACCAAGGTATTCCATGGAGTGGCATGGCGTGGCATAGCGTGGCAAGGCAGGGCAAATAACTGAATGAAAATCATTGTGAAAGAAGGTTTCGAGTTACCCTCGCCACCGATCCGATCCAAGCCCTAACCGAACCGATCCGATCCGCAGGTTGATGGCTGGCTGTCGCACTCCAAATCCGGCACGTAATTCAAGACCCGGAGAAATTTCCATTGCCTTATAATAAGAGCAGTAAAAAAACCTCCGATTCCGATCGTGTCCACTTGGTAGAAACATTTATAATTAGCATCACAAGACAATTTAGTAAAAAAGAAAAACTTAAACTGAGTTTAAGACTGAGGCTGAGACTGAGGCTATGGTTGTGGTTGGGACCACACCCACTTTTATGCCATACGAGTTCCAAGTGGTAATTGCACCAATTTGAATACGTAATAAAAATCGAATGAGCAGCAAATCGATTAGCAATCTAACGCGCCCATTGTGTGGTCGTATCAGATCTCTTTTCCCCAATGCTAGAGACCAGATCTTAGACCAGACTCGGACTCCGATCCGGTCCGGTCCCGACACCGAGCACGAGCTAGACGACGAGACGTCTGTCTGCCAGTCCGATCGATCGACGGACCGATCGACTTGCGGATACTGTCCGCTGTCGCCTGACACCGCTCAATGTGAAGGTCAGTAGGTGGCGGCCGGCAACCACAAACAATCAATTAGACCGAATGCCTAAAACGGTAAAATCCATATGTGTATCCCATACCGTACCTCCGATAATACTCGTACTCGTTCTCGTAATGCTATGCATAGCAGTACACACGGCTTGGCCGGCTGTCGATCAGGAACCTGGGTGTGTTATTTATATATAAATACAACAATATACATACCTATATATACATACATATATGTATGGATCTACTTCCAGTCATGCACCAAGATCAAGGTGAGAGACACTGAGCCGGTACCGAGATGGGAACCAAATGAATCAGACGCTTGAGCCAAAGAGGAAGTTGAAAAAAAACAAGCAAGAAAAGATAGAAGAAAATAAGATTGTATGAGATTGTTCCATAGGGAAACAGAGATTAAGTTATTTACCTCAGATAACTCATAGTAAGAAATATGTCTTCATAGTCAGGCAGATCCAAAATTTTAATTTTACTTTATGGAAATGATTCTAAAAATCTTTTCAGACTCGCTTTTACTGACTGGAAAATCTTCTTCTAAGAACACTTGAGATATGCTTTCTCCTTGCCAAAATATATCTGCTTATTCGAGCAGATTCACTTTTCAAATATCAAAATACACTAAAAGTGATTCCCCCCAAAGAGTGTTCGATGAACATTTGAAAGTAGTTTCAATTGTTGGATTAGTGTCGCCTTAGCTAATGGCTTGCTGGTTAAGTATTCACCCGCCAGATGCTAACCGATCAAATTGTAATTGTTAATTGCTTTCTTTTATGCTCGGTTCATACGGAGAGACGAGATCAAGGCTCGCCCACGCCTCGTCACGGGTGCTCCAATTTGATTTGATAGTTTCTGTTTGTGTACAGAAAATGTTTTGACAGTTTTCGCAGTTATTGTTTGATGCGCTGTCCGGGAGATGAGTTCATTAAGTGCGCCATAATTGAGCCTTAAATGTAAAACCCAACTTATGAATGGGCGAGCGTTTTGACAGTCGGATTGACTGCCTGACTGACAGGCTGACACTGATGGGCCATTGTGGAGGCATTGGGCCAAGTGAAATTGATACAACGAAAGTAGGCAAGAGCAGAGAAACACTTTGATGGCGACCACTTCCTGCTCAGCTTCTTTTTAAGTCCCCGCTTAAGTGTATTGTATTTTATGTGCAGCTATTTAATTAAAACAAGGGCTTGGTTATCTGGTTACCTTACCCGCCAGCTGGCCTTGATAAGACCCACCCCAGACTCCACACCAGAGACCAGAGAAGAGCTTATGCCTACGCCCGACCCACGGCGCTCCTTTTGACCATTGGCATATTGAATGGCATGCAGTGAAATTACAGACATTTGATGCTATTAGCACAAATTTTACCATCTGCAATTGCAGAACTTATTTGGATTGTGCCGTTTGTGTTGGCTCCAACAGATTTACACCGCCAAATGGAGGGGCCTCCATAGAGCACCCCAGAGCTCTATCATATTGATTTCCATGTCCGGACCAGAGTGAACCAAACCAAGACCAGACTCGTGGCAAATCAAATCGAAATGAATCGCAACGAATCGAAGCAGTCGGGTGTAGTGTCCGACTTGCGGATTCTACGACCAGATGAAATAGATCCGCTTTAATATCGGTAATTAGGACCACACCTATGCGATATTCAAAGTGATTTTTATTACAATCGCAATCTCTGCAAACTTTGCTTAGATTCTGACTTGTATTTATTTTATTTTTTATGTTTATGGCAGCTGCCTTTTGGCCGAAACTCGATTAGTTTCAATTTGCTCTACTGGTGTTGGTGTTGTTGTTGTTGTTGCTTTAGTTTATTGGCCAGCTCTAGCATACACAACATTTATATTGTTGCTCTCTCTCTCTCAGTCTCAGTCTCTCTCTCCTTCGTTGGGTGTATATGTATATATTTTATATTTGCATGCTGTTTTATTAAGCCGCAGCCATGGCCGCAACCTCGCCACAATTCGGAGTTGGAGTTGAAGTCGGAGTAGGACTGTACGAGTAGTAGGGGATCGGGACTGGAATCGGGATTGGTGATTGGGGGGGGGGCATATGGGTTGCATATCACACGATAGACTGACCTTAAACTTGCCATGCGGCTTTTGTTATGGCAGAATTTAAATAAACTATGCAGCGGTCAACTTCTATGTGCAATTAGTTTTCCTATGTATGCCTCTTCCTTCGATCACCCCACCCATTTTGTGTTCATAGGTTTCGCGTCGTGTGTTGAAAGTTTTTTTTATATTTTGTTTTTTCCATATTTCTCCTTATTTTTTCTGCTGTTGTATTTTTGATTTCGTGGCGAGGTAGCAAGCAGCAGGTGGTCCCCTGCTGCACTGCCGCCAAAAGCTAATTGTGTTTTTCTCACATTTGCAGTTAGGGGCAGGCAACGTTGCCGCTGCCGCTGCTGCCCAGTCGAGGAGGGGAGTGTGTACAAGCATCTGTGAGATACATGTGTGCCATGCTCTATGCTTAAAACAAACACACAATAAATTGCCTGCGCACAGCGTGCGTCCCGTCCCAGCATATGGTGGAGTCGCAGTGGTGCAGCGGTGTGGCGGTGTGGCGGTGCGGTTCTACTTCCATTTAATTTTGTTCATTTTGCATGTTGTAAATTGAGGCAAGTTAGCCGTGATGCCGCGATGCGATTCCTTCTCTCACTCTGGCCTCCTTTAATGGAGGAAATCGTTAGGATTTAGCTATTAAGTATATATAATTGCTTGTTAGCGAATGTGAATGCTAGCGAATTATATGCTCTGTCCGACCATTAGACTCCTACAGAGAGAGAGTGAGAGAGAGAGTGAGAGAGTGCCAAGACCCAAATTGAATCCGAATCTGTATGGAAGCATCATCGTCATCATCATCATCATCACCCATGTCTATGGTTCTTGGTACCGATTCTCAGGCATTTCTGCTGTCATCGTTGCCATTCCCCAGTGTCCAGTATCCAGCATCCAGTGGGGCTACCTGTGTTTTCTCTCTCTCTCTTGCTGTCATCGGATCTCTGGCCAGTTATCTCACATTTTGTATCCACGCTGGCCCGGCCTATCAGAGCTCTATCGCCTTATGACTACCAGATTTTTCTTTTCTGAAGGAGCTGCTTCAGGCTGCTCAAATCCCCACAACCGGTTGCCAAGTTGGAGAGTCTGTGGCTCAGAGACCTCATGCTTCATTAGACGTCACATTTGGCCAAAGCGTAAAGTGTTCAAAAGCGAAAACGACCCGTCATACGACAAGATCATGATACGAGGATCTCAGATATATATTTATATGTATATGTACATGTGTATGTATGTATGTATGGGTATGACGCTGCTGCGTCGCGGCGTCGGCTGCCCAAGATTTTCACAGAGATTTTCACTTTGCCCACTAATGAAGGCAAAGGCAAATGGAAATGCATTTGGCCAAACAAAAATATCGTCTAGGAAAATTAAAATAAATAAGCAACACATTTTCCAAACAGGTGCACTGCCGCCTTGTCCGCCATCTAATGGAAAAGCCTAAGCGGGCAAGGGGGAGGAGATTGGTAACTCGCTCATGCAGATAAACAGTTAGGAAAAGCCAGGCGATGGAAACGTTTTGTCCGTGGACCACATGTGGGCTGAGCGATGCGCTCGAAATGAACTCAACTCGAGTGTAGTCTGCAATTGCAATTCCAGCAGGGGATGGGAGGGGTGTTGGTGTTGGTGGTGCCCCAGCATATGCATAAATATATGAACATGCAACACAGTTGGGGCTGCCAGTCAGCCTCAGTCATCTCCAGTCAGCCTATTTGCTGTAAGGTTGCGCCCCCCTAAACATTGAAGAATTTTCCCATGTATCCATGTTTCCTTCCATGCGGCTGGGATTGTCTTCGCTTCCGAGTCACAGTCGATTGTTTGCCTAGCACAAACAACTAACTTAGACTGGAAGTCAGAGTTGGAACTCGACATGGACTCAGACTCAGACTCAGAGTCGGAGACGTAGACGGAGTCACCCAGTCTCAGTCGCAGTCTCAGAAGCGGATAGCGACTACCGACTGCCGCCAAGCAGTCTGTTGACTGTTTTCAATACCAAATTGGTGACAGCTAACGCCAACAGCAGGCAGCAGGCAGCAGCAGCAGCAAGCACCAACGACAAAAGCAAACGTTGTCGTCTCGCTCGTATTAGTTTTAAATGCCACATTGGCATTGGGCAAACACTTTGAACTGCGCGGCAAAAAGTCAGAGCCTCAGGTCGCAGCGACGATACTCTATCAGACGGGGCCTTTGCCCCAACAAGACAAGAGTCGGCGTTCCCCGGAGATGGCCCCTGGCTAATAGTTGGTCACCAGCTGTGGACAGCACTGTCCACCTGGCACTTTGTTTGCCCCTCTGTTTGTCCGTCTCTTTGTTTGTTTTGTTTGTCTCTTAGGCCTAAGCGGCGTTAATGCGTAGAGCAAACACTTGTGTGGACCACACAGCAGCAGCAGCAGCAGCAGCAGGCATACAGGCATACAGCAGCAGGAGCTGAAGCTTGAGCTCCGGGCTACCGTTAGCCACTGACCAGGGGCTTTGCTAATTGGCCAGAAAGCTGGAAAAAAAATGGTTAAAAAAAAGTTTGTAATGCGGTGACCATGGAGATTGTGTGCCGCTGGTAGTAGACAGAAATTCTCAAGCAATTATGAAAGTTTCACTTTTTGGGGGCCCATGGCATGCGCCATGCCATTCCAGCAAGGAAAGGAAATTATGCAAAAAGACGCAAAAAGGCAAATGCGAAATGCGAAATTTTTCAGCTGTTTGCCAATTTTGGCCATGGCAAATTGTTTGCCCAGTCTGCTGCTGGCTGCTGCTGCCTGCTGCCTACTACTGCCAGCATAAGCGATGGCGATGGCTTAAAAAGTTGTAAATTAATAGGCGAAAATACGTGAAATATCTCAGACACACACACACACAATGAAACACACACTTTTCCAATAGGTGAACGCCCATTGCGGGTCTTTCAATCAAATGGCCGAAAATGGCTTCTATAAATTGCTGGCCATGCATTAAATGTGACGTTTTTTTTCGGCTGCCACAGACTGCGGCACTTACCAAACAATAAACATTCATTTTACCATGCAGCTGACAGAGATTTGTTGCAACAACAAGCTGCTGTCAATTGCCAATTGAAATTTATGCAGCATGCCTACTGCCTCCATCTCCTTCTTGGCCAGAACATTTGGGTGTGACGACCGATCCGATCCGATCCAATCCGAACCCGGGCGACACTTGAGTCAATTTTAATTATGTGCACTCGTATGCCAGCAAATAATGACGTCGGGGGTTGCCCAAAAATGGCACAGACAACATGGCCAGAGCACTCCAATGGACTCTGAGCCCCATGGACCGTCCACTTTTTGTCGGTTTTTCTATGGCTGTGGCTGTGGCTGTGGCTTTGGCTGTGCTTGTGCTTGTGCTTGTGGCAGTCCTGCCTGTCGTTTGTCAAATTGCCATAAGAGACTGCAGCTGAAAAACCTGGAAAATGCTAGCAAAACTCCAACACGATTCGTTTTGTTATACCCTTGTTAAAAAAAGTACTTTGAATGGATGGCGAAGCTGGTCAAAGTCTGCGAAGAAGAATAAGTCAGAAAACAACAGTCCACATATGCTAATAATATTCATCTAGGGATATGTCTGCAATTTTGATGTGCATCATTTGGGGTAAAGATTACCTTCTAATCTCCTATGAACATTTTCAATTATCTCCCCCGAATCGTAACACTTTTCTGGCTGGGCAAGTGTGTGTGCAGCGTGCAGCAGCTGGCAGCCAAGTCAGACTCAATTTGATGTTTGTTTTAGGTCGCACTTGTTTTGCATGCGGGCCTCGCCCATCACTGACAGCAGCAGCAGCACCACCAACAGCACCACCACACGCCCACCGGGTGTGGAAATGGGTACGGCTGCCATTTTGGGTGGGTGTTGCACTCAACACTTTCGCCAGTTTCGAAGCCTATGCCTATGCCGATGCCGATGCCAATGCCGAAATCGATTTCGATGTCAATTGGTTGTGTTTTTTTGTGTGTGTTTTTTGTTTGGCAGGCTGCACCGCAAATTGCATTGATTTGTGTGGGAATGCGGCGTTAATTTGATTTGATTAATCAAAGTGCATGCGCAGATTTCACCCGAGAGATCCGACCCGATACACATGCCGATCGATCCAAAAGAGCGCAGGCGCGCTTCGACATGTGCCGCCGGGTCGTGGCTTTGGATATGCGCATATGCTCGTAGTGTTGTTGTTGTTTTTTTTCGTCTTCTGGCTTGTGTTTTTTATAGGTGTATGGCCAATAATTCACTCGGGCGGCCTAACGGTTTATTAGCATAAATAAAAATAAAATTGATATGTTTGAACTATTTCCTGCAGCAATGCGCGCTACAATTTTCGTACATGACAACCAACAACCATCCAAGCAACGTTCAACGAGCAACGAGCAACAACCAACAGCAACAGCAACGAGCAACGAGCAACAGGCGACGGCAACAAGAACAACCTGCAGCGAGGCTTAGTGGCTGCCACGGATTGAGCCCGCGACTGCGACTGGGCTAAAACGAGCTGCGACTAAGTGGATTCAGCTCCAGCTCAAACTCCGACTCCAGCTACAGCTCTAGCTGCAGAGTGCGGAATTGGTAGCCGCTGCAACAAAATGTTGCGATGTCAGCCGCAACGACGACGATGAAGGCGGCGCATGCAAATGGGGTTAGGGTACAGGCACAGGTACATTTACAGGGTGGAGCGGAGGGGCTTGTGCTGTGGCTGGGGCTGGGTTAACCACCATCGTATCTAATGGTTATATAAATTTGGCACTTCATGTAGTCCACAGGCTGTGGTCCGCTGTTTGCCGTTGTCTAAGCGCTTGTTTTAGACCCGAACATTGCCTTGATTTGAAACAATATTGAGAGAAGTGGGGGACAGACAGACAAACGACAAACGACAGGAAAAGGCTGGGTTTTGGGTTCACTTGTAGATCAGGCAAACGATTGTCGAACCGCTCAAGCCACGGGAAATAAGTGTATTGTATAATTATTTTGCTTCCATAAAGTATGAAGTTCCATTAAAGCTGAAATATATGCAACCAAAATGTGAATAATATTGAGGAAATTCCCCAAAAGCTCACTTAAGAGCTTCCCTGTGCGGTGGATCCATTACATGCCACATTTATGCCACGCCTCAGCTACAGCCAGTCGAGGCTATAGCTCTCAGACTCCACCTGTCCCCAGGTGACATGTTAATTTTTACAGAGCCCAAAGCGAGAGCGGGACGGCCAGAGATACGCGCAGTCGACACGCACCGCATGTACGCCACTCACTGGCTCACTGGCCACGCCCTCTCTTGCCTATAGCGAAGTCAACTCTCCGCCGATTCATTGGCTCAGTTCGATAAAGTTATCATTTATGCAAATTTCCCCCTGACAGCTTTTTGACAAAAAACGAAACGAGCTCTTTAGAGGCGGGCGACCCCCGAGAGTTTTGGAATCTGCATTTTGATTGACATATTTCGTATGAGAAACATTTATGCCATTTGCATAATCAGACAAGAGCCTAGACGGGGACCAGGTCCAGTAATTTTCCGCTTTTCTTGGACAGCCAAATCGAAACGTCTAATGATTCACTAGAAGCCCGGTCTTATCACATGACAAGGCCTGCGTCTGACGTCTGATGTCTGATGTCTGGGGTCTGTGTGTGGCCAAAAGCCAACAGCGACTAATATGCAGTTAACCCACAAATGCCAACAAAAGCAAAAAACGGCTAAGACAACACGAGCTATTATTAAAAATAAGGAGAAAAAAATGATTATAAAACCAACAACGGCCAATGGCCAGCCAGCGGACAATGAGGCTCGGCGCGGGCCAAAAGCTAGACAAAGTGTAATTGATGATGAAGAAAAGAGATCGATCATATTATGCGAGCTCATATCAATCACGACCACGACAAAATACACATACATATTGCCGGAGCTGTGAGCTGTTGTGGGCCTACCTGGCGTATGCGTAACGTGTGGCATTTCGAAGCTGCGGCTACGCGGTGGCAGCAACTACAGCTACCTGACCATAAGCCACGACAAAGGCCAAGCGTAAATATTGGCTGTGGGTCCAGTGGGTATGCGGTTTGGGGCGTGACACTGCCCCGCAAAAATGTTTAACCCGACTAACCGTGCGTATGAGTAACGTTCAAGTGCAAAAACAAAGGCAGACGAAGAAATAGAAATAGAAAAAAAGAAACAGAAACAGAAACTACAGAAAATATAGAAATAAGTGTAATAAGGCCCCGGCATTCCATTGAAACGAGTTTCATATTAATTGGCCTTTTCATAGCTGAATATTTGTTTCGGTTTCTTTATTCCTCCGGCCTTATGCGGGTTCAATGGTTTGTTCTACTTTCTGGGCCACCCCTTTGTGATGCCCCGCCTCCCTCCCTGCCCTTGTAAATTACAAAGCAAAAATCGAACTACAATATATAGAGCTGCTCCTCTTTTGAATCATTCAAATTGTGGAATTGTGCCCAAAGGCAAATATAGCTGGGGCATGGTGCCCGGTGCTTGGTGCCTGCGTGGACCCAATTTCTTGGCCGGCACATTTTTTGTTTGCTTTTGGCCATTTCTTTATTGTTTGTTTTGATTAATTTTGTGTTGTTGGTTTGGTTGTCTGTGTATCTTAAGTGGAGCAGAAGAGATTTCGCGCTCGTTTATCCAGCTGGCAACCCAATGCTTCCGTTGTTAAACGATTCGAATTAAGTTTCCTCCCCACCTTTTGCCTAGCGTTTCTGTGAATGAAGTTTTAGAAATGGAATGGAATGGAATGTGCTGTGCAAGCGGAAATGAATGGGGATCCAACTTTCTTTTGGGTGTGTTCCGCCCCGTATCTCCACCATCGAATGATTGGGCGAAACGATAGCAGCCAATTGGCAGAATAAATACTTCGATTTGCGGCTGATAAAGTTCAAAGAGCTCCCCCATTTACGGCTTAATTAAGAAGAAACATTTTACACACGTAATTAAAGTGGTAAAATCGCTTGAAAATACCAAAATAAGTTGAACAAATGTCAGGCCAAAGCCGCAGAAATACTAAGCTGTAAAAACACTTGAGAATCTTTATACCATAAATCTTCACTTCCACAGGCAGCCCCAGATGCAATGCAATCTGTCTATGGAGAAAAAAACACTTGTTGCTGTTGCCATTGCTGTTGTTGTGGCTGTCGGCTGTCTTGTTGGCTCATTTGACCTTTATTTCATAGAAAAAAGCGACGATGTCTGCATTTTGCCGTCTGCAATTGCGGGAGAGAGCAAAGAACCAGTTGGCCATTGATCATCACCTTCCTCTTGCCTCTTCGGCAAACAGTCCGAAGACCATTGATACGATACCCATACCATAGCACAGACCATTGCCTGTCATTGCTGGCCTTGTTGTAGTTGTTAGCACAGCACTAGTGTGAATCATAAAATAGTCAAAGGTGCGACTAGAATGATACCCTGGAGGGTAGGGGACCAACGCATGAGTCAAAGAAGTGACCAAGCATCCCATTGATGTCAGATATGACTACAATGTTCCTCAGATTCTAAATGTTGTCCACGTTCATAAAAACTCTGCCTAATATACCCATAAATCTGATTCCATGCCACAGAAGAAAAGCCGTTAAAGTCATTTCGCATCATTAGTATGATATGTGCGCTTGTATGGGTGTTGATTTCTGATTTCCGAGCTGAATGTCTTGTATATTTTACGAGATGTCTGTGCATCGGTGTGTCTGTTGCCGGCTGTGAGAATTACTAAATGCGCATGTAAATGCAAGTGCTGTGGCGGTTAGCAGCAGCAGCAGAGTAGGAGGAGGAGGAGGCAGAAGTTGCCATGAGCTTGCATACTCGTACGAGTGCGAGTATTCCCCCAGCTTTTAATATCCACCTTGACTTTGATAGGCCATGCACGGCTGGGACCGTAAATTAGCGGCAGTTAGTGACCTGGCCGCGGCTCGACTCGACTCAGCTTGGCTCGGGCCGTGTGGATTGGCATATTTCATGCGCTAAATGCATCATTAGGCAATTTGATTTACGGCACACGTGTCTGCCCAGGGAGAAAGAGGAAGTGTATTTGCTATATGTATGTAGGTATTTATGACTCGGGGAAGATTTATCCAATGCATATGCTTAGTGTACTGGCGTATGTGCTGGGGCACTTTAATTAAAATTGAAAACATTTTTGCTGCCCGCAGCCGTTTGGACTGTATGGCCAAGTGAGGCAAACAATTTAATTAAAATTTTGTTTGATTTTTTGCACTCTGCAAAGAAAATGGCCAGCCAATCTGCTGCACTTGCACCACTGCCTGCCACTCGCAGCAGTGGCAGCTCCAGTTGCGTTGCACTTGCAGCAGTGGCAGTTGGCTGCCAAACAGCAGCGGCGGCCATTTGTGTTTCGATTTTGGCCACAAGCGCTCTTGGCTTTTTAGTGCTCTTTTGGTCAAAACGAGATCCCAGCAAGTGGCACGCAATGCGGCGGATGGAGGCTGCCACTGCCGCTGCCACTGCCGCTGCCACTTCACTGTCTCTGTGTCTGTGTCTGTCTCTGAACCTGGGCTGCAGGAGCCGACTGATGCGTATCGAGCGGCATTTTAAATGAAGCGATTAAAATCGAACGCCTGCACAGTTACACATTCAGCCCCCAGCACCTTCTGCCCACAAGCCGTACCCTCGTATCCCCATCCCCTTCCCATCTTGGAGAGTGTATCTTTTAATGCAATCAATTTTTCTCACAGCTGCCTGTTGGCATGAGAGCATCGATCATGTAAATTGAAATTGAGTTACATGACCAACATGACATCATTTGGGACTATCGCAATTTTCTCGATCTCTCTAAAAAGAGATGTACATACCGTCGTACCTCCACTACGAGTATGTATGTACATACATATATATGGGTTCATTAGAATAAGCAAATAAAAAGAGACCAACAAAATCTCGTATGGCGGTCAACAAGAGACGGAGTGCGTGTGGATCGGAACACCCACAGTTGGATAAACATTGACGCGAAGCAATTAGAGCCCCCGAGACAAGATAGCAAGTGAACTGCTCGCTCGCTCGAACGTTTTGGGTCTGGGTCTGGGTCTGGGCCCGGGAGCTATCTTACCAGTGTATCCATCCCAATGGGTGCCTACCATTGGTCACCTCCACGAATGTATCGTTATTTATGCGCCTGTTTGCCTTTACATACACACACACTCCGTTTGTCGATGGTCGATTGTCATTGATTTATGCCACTAATTGTTATTCATCGCACCGTAGGTGGGCCTTCCTCAGCTCCGGCACTATCCATCGATAGTTTAGGAGCTGTTCTATATCGCGTGCTGTTGTCGCATAAATCAGAAAGAGAGCCGAAAGACTGGCAGCCGAAAAACTACATCACCTAATCATTGATTTTTGGGTTGGGGTTGAGGTGGGGGGCCCTGACAATGGGCTACTACCAAAAACGGTAGTGCTGACCACTAGCCTTTGGCTACAGCAGTCTTAACCCCTTTCCTGGGCCTGTAGTTCGTTTCATTTCATTTCGTTTCGTTTCGTTTAATGATCGCCTACGCAGAAAATTTTGCCTCAGATTTGTCTCATGTCAGCATAAATTTGTCTTAATTGATTTTAAATTCGACCATTCTCGTTGTTGTTTTTGAATTTTGTGTGTGTTTACGAGCGCTTGCAGGCCAAATTTGAATCTTCGAATGAGCTCAGCCACAGAGCCACAGCCACAGAGCACCAACAATAGCATTTAATCTGAAGCAACAAATTATATTATATATTTTTCCGCTTTTAGGCGATCGCATACCTAATGACGTGACGTACAAAAACTAGTCCGATGTTTGACCATTTTGATTGAGCATGAATATGCATTCTCGAATTCTACTCGTATCTAATTCAATTAACGAGCCCTAACGACTTTATCTAATAAATTTCGGGAAATCAATCACGAAAAACCTGAAAACCAGTATAGACGGGAAAAACTTTGCATATCTCTCGTAAATGTCAAAATGATGGATTCCTTTGCATTGAACACATTTGCGTGGGGATGCAAGAGCCAAGGACGGCAGTCAGAGTTCTCTAGGGAATATAACTCTCCCCCTATAGCTCTCCCTGTTTCATGTATCAAATAAAAAACGAAAATTTCCATCCGATTAGATTGGGGATGTCCGTTAAATTAGCTTGTTTCTTCTCTTTATGACAATCAAATCAAATTTAATATATGTAAACGAGCCTTAAGTTATTTGGTTACATCTCCATATATATTCACATATGCCATTTACATTTACATTTACATTTATTGGAATGACGTCGAAAGATCGTGTGTGGACACATTTAAGGCACCAAATTATCAACTGAAATTGTACCATAAATAAGCCAAACGAAATGTGAAAATTATGAGACAGATCCAAACACGACTTGGGTGACAGCTAATGGAGTGGGACTCGGATCCCCACGGACGATTTCATATGGGGCGGGGGGGTGTAGGGAGTGCTTCCCACAGATCGTCGCACGCTTAATGGCGTGAATTATTTACCGATTTTAATGCCAAGCCAATACCAATATACCAATATCGGACACTGCTGCTGCTGGTGCTGCTGCTGCGCCTTTGCAGGCTGATTGTTGTTCGTACTAATACTTTTGCGGCATGTCATTGCTTTTATTTAAAACAAATCGTAAATGTTTAAATGCCGGCATAGCTTTTGGGTAGTGCCGCCGACGCTAGACCTAATGCTGGAGCTGGAGCTATGGGATATGGTCTACGAATATCGAATATATACGTACATATGTGTGGTGCTATGTGGTGTCGATGGTCTCGATGGATCGATGTGGCGGCGGTGGCTGTACAGTGGCTATCGGTGGCATTCGGTGGCTCGTTTAAGGTGTGTCCCGGACCCCAGACCTTATAAAAATAAACAACAATGAAAAGCGACTCTATCGCTATCGCCATTGAATGCGTTAAATGCCGTGTATGTGGAGCAGTTTGATTTTGAGAAACCTCCACAGTACGAGTCGGGGGAAAAAACAACAATGAAACGGCCTAAAAAAAGATCAACAATAATTTCTGTTCGGTCTGGAGGGGGCTACTTAAATAAACAGATCTTTTGGCCACAGACCCGCCGAGTGGAGTGCTGGACGGTGGCTGAATGGATGGGGGGGATAATGAAAAATAGCGGCATCAAGCCGAACAAAAATAAGCAACTCTTTGAGATATTTTAATCATAATAATAGACAACAGCCACAGAAAAGCTGACAAGAGCCTTTGTTCAAATGTCAGGCTTAATAAAGGCGCAAAAATTCATTTTAAACGTTTTTTAATGACGTCGATCTTGAGCTGGAATGAGTCTGTGTGAGCTGTGATAATGCCAAACTTGGGCAATTTCAATGAGCCAAGCGATTCAGGTACTCACCCCTCCCCGGCAACCGATCGCCCATCGCAATGACAACCTTACCCTGAAGAAAAAAAAGCCCCTTTGTTCTGGTCTTTTTGTCTGGTGTTCGTTTCTGGCTTAAATTAGAGGTAGGGAAACCGAAACCGAAATCCTCCTACTTCACCCACAACACCCGCAACATGGCATCACGTACAAATATCGTATGCACGATTTTGCACTATTTTCATATTTATCCAACACCTGCGCAAAAAGAACCTGAAAATGGAAATGAGAATACAGATGGAGATGCCCAAAAGATCTGCCTTTGAGTCTCGTGTTGAGTCTACAATGTTGCCATCGATCACGGCAGAACATGAAAAGCATGAAAAGCTTTTTGTAGTTACCCAACTCCTTCAGATATTCAAATCTGCAGCCCAGAACGTAGATGCATCTTCTTTTGCCTTCCTATGACATTGGAAAGACCTCAAAGGGATTTCATACACCGATTCGCTGTGGTTGAATTCAAAAGTTTTTGGCACTGAAAAAAGCGAAAAGAGGCAAAATCAAGGCGTTGAAAATCATTAAGCTAAACGCACGACATTTCCGTTTTAATCAACCACCCGCTACCAGCGAAATTAAGTCGACTCGAATAAAGCTACGAAAATGACAGAAACAGCGCCGAATTATTGGAGATTGAGATACATGGACTGAGAGTCGTGATGAATGGAAGAGCTATGGGGGGTTTGGACTCCAACAAAAGTTTGGATACTCTTTGAAATATAAGAGATATGGCTTATTTGGAGAAGCTGGACGATAGCTTAAATCTTTACTATCTGGGAAGTGTTTTCGTGACTAACATTCTAACAAAACAGAACAGACACTTTTTTGTTGATAAAGGATGATGATTACTTTTCGAAAACTAAACAAAGCTTCACCTGATAATTCATTTTAAGCAGCATAATAGATATAAGTGTACATACAAACGTATATAACTTATCCTCTATCAAAGAACTCTGGTCCACTTAAGTTTTATCCACATTCCTGGCAATCTATCCAACACTTCCCTGCATCTTTCGCCCTCCTCTGGCATTCGAAGCGGCAGAGGCACAGGCACAATTACAGGTACAGGCACAGGCACAGGCAACATGGTCTGCAGCAAATATCTTGCGGAAAAAAGAGTAAACATCAAAATTAACTTTAGCGGGAAAGAGTGCCGCAGAGGGCAGTAGGGGAGGAGTGAAAACGGAATTTCATGGCTCAATGAAAAGACCAGCTTGAAGAACTAATAAACCTCAGCCGACACCAACCGCTCCGACACCCGACCACAGTCAACCACAGGCCAAGCAACGGCTGCGGCTGCTGCTACGGCCAGAGCTATTGCTTGGAAATATAGTTCATAGGCATTGTGATTGCCTTCAATAAATTGCAAATAATTTCGACCTCATTTTGCTGGGCCCGCCACACGGTCACGGACACCGTTCGCGTTCGCCTGCCCCCGGACAACGCCCCACATGCCACCCCGACAACTCCTCCTCCTCCTCCGCCTCTCCTCCTTCACGAGCCACCTCCACAGCACTCTGAGCGCTGCGTGATATAATTTTGAGATCTATAGACAGATCAGAGTGCTCCAAAAAAAAAAAACTTTTTAGAGAGAGAGACCACGCACATGAACACAAATTTAGTGCGCCGTCATAAATTTTCCTGTGACTCGGTTCGACTTCTTTTTAATTAAAATGCTATCAAATGTCAAGTTTACATTGCCGGAGCGCCAGCTGCAATACCGACCAAAAGCCGGGGCATAGGCACAGGCACAGGCCCAAGCGCAGGCACTGGCAGAGACTTGGCCAAAAGCAAAGCAAACACTTGTCATCTTGACAGGCTAAACAAAGCGTGACAGACGAAGGGAAGGGAATGAGAGCAGATCAGAGCAGAGCAGAGAAGAGGAGACGAGACGAGAGGAGAAGAGAGTATATGAGGCAGGCAGGCCTAACGAGGGTCATTCAATGAGTTGGAGCTGCATTTGCATTTGCATAGGATACCCCCAGATATCCCACACACACACACACACACACACACACACACACACACAGATACTAACCGACACCGACACAAATGCACGAGTCGAGCCGTAAGACTCGTAGGCACTCTTGCACCTGGCAAATGTGGGCTCAGCTCACCTCTTGGACTCGCTCTTGGACATGTTTAAGTAATTGCGCGCGTGCGTGGTGGCAAACAATTGAGACACACTGTGCACACACATAAACACACTGGGCTGCCTTTGTTTCTGCCACAGTTTCAGTTTTGCTCTTGGTCTGGGTATGGGTATGGGTATGGGCTGGGCCTGGGTTTTTGGCTTTGTCTCTTGTGTCTGTCTGTCTGTCTGCCTGTCTGTTGATAGTTTAGTGGCGATAAGCGCGACATGTCAGCGTCAGCTTCAGCTTCAGATTCCGCTTCAGATCCAAGTTGAAGTTTAGCGTGGCAGGCAGCTTTAGATTTCGAGCACAATATATTTTGTCAGCTCAAATGGTGTACATAATAGCCCACAGATAAGATTGTAATGGGCCGGTTAAGCGGCTCATAAATCATTGGCATGGAAATTGCTTTTCCATGATAGACAAGACAACTTGTTGTTGCCGGTACTCGTACTCGCTGAGGTGACTTCCGCAAGGCAAGGCACGGCAAGGCAACGCGAAACCTGCAAACTAAGTCATTTTAAGCAGCACTTTTCACTTTCCGCCAAACACTCTCCACATCCGCTCAGATCCAGGGGCCCCGGTGAAAAGTTCATTTCGATACAAACAAACACAAAAAAAAAAAAATTAAACTCATTTTCATAACAGCCCCAGCCACCGGTCAGTATTCAGTATCGTGAATGTGCAGCTTTTTATTTGTATTTGTTTATAAAAAAAAATAATGTCTGGTATGCGCTTCCTGTAGACATATGCTGGGAAATCGGGTAAGGCAAGTAGAGAAAATGAAGCCATTGCCTCAAGGAATTTATAGGAATTTTACAGAAGGCGAGAAATAACCAACAAGGAAGTACACAACAAGTAGAACGGAAGGAAGCAACAATAGCAATATATCAAAATTAAGTATTACGGATGCTTTATTACCTTTTGCTTACTCGTGTTATTTATTTGCCTATTGTTCATTTGTTTTCTGTTGAGTATTTTAGCATTGGCAATATCTTTAGTTTAATTCATTATTTATATAAATCAACAAATAAATTGCTTGTATTTCTTTTAAGCGCTTTCTTGGCCTATCACACTCAAATAACTATTGATTTAGATATGTCACATGTCTTTTAAGATTCCGACAATCAATTTGACATAATTGACAATAAATAAGCCCATTCTTTGTAAGCCCACTATTAAATGTTCATTTAACAATACAAAAATCTGCCGCAAGGGCATGTAAAGTGCCAAAAAAAAAAAAGATAAAACTCCAGTCCTCCCTCCTCCTTCTTCTCCTGTGCCGCCAGCGGTTGTAGAGGGGGCGGCGTCGGCTCTTGGGGTATACAAATTTCCTACACCATATAACATGATTGATTGCCCCGTTGACCTGGAAACGTAGCCAACTAATAGTTACACCTAACAATAGGACCAGGGGACAGTGGCACTACACGAACACTGAGATCGTAAGATATATGCATACATCACAGACACACACAGATACGGATACAGATACAGAAGTCCAAATGTAAATGGGTCAAACGGGGCGGTGAACAGGCTCCAAGAAGATGAAATAATAAACGTTGCCTGAGTGGGCGCTGCATACCAGAGCTGGTGATGGAGATGGAGTTGGAGGTGGTGGTGGGGAAACCTCAGACGGTAGCAAACGGGCATCCATGGGTATGCATGGCAGGGAAGTGTTTTCCAGGTAGCTCTGGTAGCTGCAACACATCGATCTGGACTCTGGGACTGAGAGAGATCCCAAAAACCGTCGACCACATGACATGGCGATATTCTCGGGGGCATTTTTCTACATTTCGGCAGTTGACGAAAGCGGCAAGTTAATGAGCTGGTGGCCCCCTTTGTTATTCCCCTGATTACTAGAGTTTCTTACATTATTATATGTATGTTGCGGCCCGCCCCTCTCGTTTTCCGTTTTTTTCCCATTTCAATTTCAATTTCACTTTTCTGTGCCATCCACGAGATCCGAGAGATGCAGAAGTCGAGCACTGGATTGTCATGGTAGATGGCCAGGGAGATACGCGTGTACATGTGTATGTGGAGAACAAAAGACTTGGACGGCGAACTTGTTTGGGGGCACGGCCACTGGGGCACAGGGGTAATTAAAAAACCGTTAATATTGGAAACGCTCCGCTCCACTCATCGATGCTCGGGTGTCAAATCAAACATAAAAAGAAATTATTAAAAATTCATAAAAAAAACGGGGGGAATATATACATATAAAGAACTATGAATATATAGATAAAGACAAATGTGAACAAAATTGAAATTCACGCGAAGAAATGTGAGAAAAGTCAGCAGGAGAGGAGGGCCGCAGTGGGACGGATGCCATAAAATGCAAAGCAGATGATCATAGATACCCACAGATATGAACAGACCAATAAGCCGGGGTAATGCCTTCCTCCCATCCCATCCCGAAAATGTAGCGTTAAGTGCTCAATGGCCAGAAAACGGCATTAAGCCATAAAATCGTACCGAAAGAGAGAGAGGCGAAAGAAATGCTCAAAAACAGAGCCAAATCCCACAGAAAAAAGCAAACGAAACGAAACGAACGATTGATGGAGTTCAAATGCATATTGATTGACGTTGAAATGCTCCAAATGGAGCACGAGAGGCAGGTGCAAGTCGTTTGTTGTTGCTGTCTTGTGGCTAATAAGTGGCATGAATTAGTGAAACGCTTATGGGGGTCAGGTCGTTGCGGCACGCCACTCAATGAACTGTTTACGGGGCGAGTCCCAGACTCAGTCCCAGTTCCAGTCTCAGGCTTTTAAGAGAAAGACTCGCTGCCAGAGTCGCAGTCGCAGTCATTGTCGTTGTGGCTCTGGCTCTAGCTCTGGCTCCATGGGCCCCATTGAGGCGAATCGAAATCGTAAATTCGAAATCATTGACTAAAAGCTTTTGATAAATTAGAAACGAGCTAGAGCTAAGGCAGCAGATCAGCCATATGTGAACGCCTCATTGAGAGCATTTCTATCAATGGAGCAGCACCAGCCGCAGCAGCATCAGCATCAGCCGGCGCATAATTGTTGTGAGAAAACATCTCGCATATTTATGGGAAAAGTTCAATAGACTGGGCGTGTCCCAAAAGCCTTTCCCCATAAACTATATTCAAGCAGGGGTCAAAAGGGTTGCATATTTTTGCACAGCTCCCCCATTCATTGAGACACAGAAGAGAAGATCGTAAACTGATCAATTTATGGGGCGTAACCATATCAAAAATGCTGACAGTTTAAATGATCCATGCTCCACGCGAGCCTATGCAAATTCTAAAAATAATCCCAGCTTTTCATAGGCAATCCTCTCAAACAAAAGAATCAAGCAGCAGCGAACGTTAAGATAATTGACAAATATATTAAGAGCATAAATCAGAATCGGATTTGCTAAGAGAGCAACAGCGAGTCTCTTAACAAAGCTTCGGAATCGTTTCATAGATTCGACTCTTTGGTTGGCGAAAAAAAAAAACAGCAACTTTTATTATCATTTACCGCTTCCCCGATAGCTACAAACAAACAAAATAGTATTAACAAAAACCAAAAATAAACCGAAATCAAAGCAACAAAAAGTCAAAGCCTCTGCCAGCGTTGTCGTCACGCTCTCAGCCTCAGACGCTGCTGTCGACGCTCGCGTCTCGACGGCCGCTGCTGCTGCTGCCGATGCCGATGCCGCCGCTGTTGGCCAGCAACTTCTTGGACATGCTGGCCAGGCCAAGAGCGAGATTTGGTTCAGTTCAGTCTCAAGTGTTTGAGCGTTGCGTGCGTTTCAGAGCTGCGAGCGGAGCGTTTCGTCTCTGTATTCTACACGAGTGTCGCCCCGACTTCCGTAAAAGTTCATTTGCCGTCGGTCTAACGTCGAAAATTTTCAACGTTTTCGCTATCGTCGCGATTCCTGTCGCCCACCACGTCAAACGGAAGTCGTCCGCCAACGGAAGTCGTCGTCTCCGACTCCGACTCTGACTCCGAACCCGACTCCAACACCGTCTGCGATACGGAGCACGGTTTTTAATTAACCGCCGCCCCAGTGCGCCAAATTAGTTTCAGTCGCAGAATATCTTGGAGCCGTCAAATGCAAATGAAATAGTGCCCAGCAAATTTATGAATGCAGCTCAAGAATTATGCCTCGCCCGATAAGGTGATCCGATATGATATGATATGTGTGCGAGAGTGTGTCGGTCTGTGAGTGTGTATCCATCCGATCTGCCCAACAATTGGTGGCCATAAATAATGGCCATAATGGGCTGAGGCTTACTCTGACTCTGACTCTGAGTCGCGGCTGTGGGAAAAAAAAAACTAATGAAAATCTCTGAAAATTCAAACAAAAATCAAAAAATCTGAAAATCTCTTTGTGTGGCCCGAAAATTCAACAACCCAATCATACATATACTATATAGCCATACCCCAGCTCTTCCATTGTACATATTTATGTGGATTTATTAGGCTGTTAAAATTGGATAAACTTTCCGACCACTTCAGGCTTCAGATATCAAACCGGTAAGTGCAACTTTTGTTGTCAGGTTCGTTGTCCAAGTTTTTAGTTTATTTCTTATTTTATATTTTGGCCAACGCACATTTATGCTAAGCAGATCCATATTAAAGTCAAATTTCTATAGTTTCTATATAGATATATACATTTGTGTAGATTTCCTAATAGTTTTATCAAAGAATACAAAGCTGGCTGGCTGCCTTATCGCAGGCATAAATTTTGGTTTTATCGCTGGCGTTTTGTATTTGGAAAGTCATGACGCAGACAGACCACAGAAACCACAACCAAAGAGCCCCAAAACAAAGCCAAATTAAAACAAAATATTAATACAAAAAAAAAAAAGGATTTTAATCAAGCTTTGCGCGTTTGTCATATATTTTTGTAGAGAATTCTTTGAGCTGTTGCTGCTTTTGTGTCGATGAATTTTGCTAATTGAATAGGAATTTGGCAAAACATTGATAGCGCATCTCTCCATTATTTGTATACCCGTCTTATCAGCCACACTTAACAGCCATTGAGTGGGTCTGTTTTCCCGCAAGCATTGCAAGAACTGGCCAAATTAGTCACTCGGCGTGAGCATGGCAAGCGCCTGCCTGGCCAGCAATAATTATATACTAATTTAGCGTATAATTAGCTAATTAGAACTGCGCAGCGCACAGCAACAGCCCCGCTAAAGCCAAAGACTCAGGCGAGGAAAAATCTTCCGGCAACACCTTCTGTGCAAAAAAACGCTCGCGAAAATAGAAAACAGCGAGCACCAGTTGAACCCTTGACAAGCCCGAAGCTCGAATACCGAAAAGCTATTAATCAAGTGTGGCTGGCTATGTGTTTGGTTTGCTGTAAATAATAATGACTTCATAATTGATAATTTTTGCCAGTTTCTGGAAGAAAGTTTAGCCAAAAACGCGGTAGTAGCCGAAACCCTAGTATCAGCTTTGATACCCGTACACCCGTACACACACACACACACACACACACACGTACAAAGAACTGCTGACGCATACGAGCCTCATCAATTAGACATCAATGAATATTAATCAGCTTTATCTATTTATTTAAATTGCATAAAAATATAATAAATAATCAAGTGGCAGTGGGGACAGTAGATAGCCCCCTACTATTAGTATGTGCAGGCCGCCAACGAGAATGAAATCAATTTTAGATAAGATCCCAAATGGGAGCAACATAATCATTCACTGAAGAGCCCCCGAAGAGAGACAAAGATCAGATCGCTGGCCAAAAACAATTGGCGCCAAAACTCACGGAAAAAAACACCTTAATGGCATTTAAAATAAAAGACTGCCATTAAAAGCTCAAGGCACTAAAATTATTAAAGTGAAACGTCGCAACGTTCAAGTTAAAAATGAAAAATTCAAATAATAAAATACAAATCCAAATCAACGTCGCATTCAGCAGGTCAAACAAAAGACTTAGGCAACGAACTGGCGTTAAAGATCGACTTTGCTTAACTGCATTTTGGGCATAATTTTTGTATTTACTCTTAATCAAAGCCCCTAGGGGAACCCGAACGCAAACGCAAACCAGGAACAAAAGACTTGGACAATGAACTCGCTTGCGCTTTCAGATTTAAAAATTATGAATGAACCAAATCTCTCATATGTATGATATTAGATTGTTCGAGAGCAATGAAAGTCTGGTATCGTTATGCTATTTAGTGGGTATCTTTCTACAATATGTTGATAAGTCTTAACCATCGAAAGTGTTAAGCCAAAGAAGTCGAAGTCTATGGAAACATATGGCCAGAATATAGTCTGACTGTTCTTTGGACGAATATTTACTTTCTCACTCTCTCTTTCAATACCAATGTAAGTTCCACAATTTCCCTTTGCTCATTCATTAATTCTAGCGTTGATTTGTTTATACTATTTAGTACCAACAAAAATTAGACACTCATTTGACCATTTAGCATAGCGTTATCAACGATACCGGACCCAAGATTTTCCTCAATTAACGACATATATAGTATTTCCCCAGAAACTCTTACAAACAGAAAAAAAAAAGAATTAAATAAAAGCTGTTAATTTGTTGTCAGCCACCAGGTTGAGAAATCACTGACTGATTGATTTTGTTGAACTTTTCAATTCGTTGTTTTGCTGGCATTCATGTTTTCTAATCTCTAATATTAATAATTAAACTTTGTTGCCCATGTGATGCTTTTGCCATGCAGCAGCCAGCTTGAATACATGTTAAAGCGCCACAAGGGAGGAATATGCAAATTTCGGAGCATGCTTTTTGTGTTGGGTGTTTTGGTGTTTCTCTACGGTCATGTTCATAATTTTCTATGAAAAATGTTGCTGCTGTTTGGTCGGTTCGCTGTTCGTGGCTATTTTCTCACCGATAAATCTATGCCACAGGGGCATAGAAAATTTCACTCAAATGAAACCGGAAGCCTGGCCGTCAAGTGGAATGGACCCCCGAATGAAGTGTTGTCTGGATCGTTCGTTCGTTCGTTCGTTCGTTCGTTCGTTTAGCCTTAGCGGGTGTTTATTCGAGGTAGAAATTTTCATGAATTTCTACAGATACTCATATGTACGAACATATGTATGTACATATGTGTGTGTGTGTATCCCAAACACGCAGCACATTTTGCACTCCATTTTTTTCTCACTTTCGCATGATTGTGTTAACCCTATGGCTCTTTCTGTTTCTTGTTTCTCTTCCACGCTCCTCATGTCAGTCACTTTGTCAAAATAGCATTTGTTACGCTGTCAGTGCCAGCCACCAACGCACTGGACAGCAACAAAAGGTAGCAACAAGCACAGATACAACAGCAACAAAAACAGCAACAACTACTGGAGACAACACCAACAAGAAACATAGTAATAACGAGCGTTATCCAAGCATCATCATTATCAACTTTTAACCATCGGTTTATGTTGTTTGCCACCGAAATGATTTAATTTTGACAGACCTTTTTTTTACCTCCCTATATACATACATACCTACATATACATACATCCATATGAACGTATACTCTCGTACTTTTTCGAGTTTCTTTCTCGACTTTTATGTGTGGGAGTTTTTAGCTTTTAATTTAAATTTCGTTGGTGTTGTATTTGTTATATTTGTTGTTGCTGGGTGCTGTCTATTTTGGTCATAATTTTTGTCGCTGCCGTTGTCGTTGCTGCTGTTGCTTTTGTGGCATGAACTTTATTTGATATGCATTACCCCCGACCGCGTACTTTCGTCTTTGTTTATTTCTTCTACAACTTCTCTCCTTTTTGGCATTAAGTGCTTGTAAATTGGGTCAGTGGGAAGTTACACTTCAGCTTCAGTCGGGGTTTCGTTGTACTCGCTCGTACTGTCCCGTACTCCACCACGTCGTCGTATGTCATAAAGTATTTGTCCGGGTGTGTGTGTGTGTGTGTGTGTGTGTATGGTGCGGATCGTGTTGTCTGCTTTGAGAACTTTTCCCCCCATTTGAATTTGATTTTTCTTTGCTTTATTTATTTATTTATTCATTTACTTCCATCTACACATACCAAACAATTTTCTTTTATGTGTCTTTTGCTGCAACTGTAATTGCTGTTGGTTTTTTTCTTCTTTTGGTATCTTAAGTGCTTTTGTATGGCTGCAACAACAAACACCTTTGCTGCTTTACGATCATCATAAAAATTCGCCAAACGAATGGCATCTGGGAGCCACTTCCTGTTGATGATCCACATACCACAAGTACATAAACTGATTTGTTGATCCGTTCAGATCAGATCCTCTCTCATAGACAGTATGCAAATCTTTTTAGATAGATTTTAGTTAAAGTTTTCAATAAATTTTCCTCTGATTAGAATTAGCTCTGCGATTTTGATGGTTTCATGGTGCAGATGAAATTTTTTATTGTTGGCTTTTATGTATGGAATATATCCAGCGGGCCAGTGAATCCCACACACTCAACCTCAACCTGTACGAGTATCTGGCCATAAAGCCGAATGCCCCCATCCTTCTGCCACGGCTCATTGAATCCGGCCGCGGACTCTGTCGATTCTGTCCATTCAGTCCGTTCTGCGGCAGTCAGGAAGCAATGTGCAATCTGAAGTGACTTTGGCTGTCTGCTGTCTAGACTCGAGACACACTCAGATGTGGCTCGTTCCACGGCCGACAGCTGCAGCCGCTGCAGCCCGTCCAGATGAGTCGAACAAGTGCAGCTAGTGGCTCTCTGAATTGGTGGTAGATGCCGATGCCAATGCAGATGCAGTTGGAGGAGGAGGATGAGGATGAGGTTGAAGATGCCAGCCAGTGCTCTTGCTTGATTTTTATTGACACAAGTTGTTGGCTGACTGCTGACTGCCTAGCGGGGATGGGGACTTCAGCCTGGCCTGGCCTGGTCTGGCCTGGCACACATTTTGCATATTTTATGAGTTCGTGTCGATGTCGTTGTGGCTTGTGCAATGGGTCTTTTTGTTCTCCGCTCAAGCTCTTTGCATAATTATTTGTGGAACGTATTTTGTGTGTGTTTTGATTTGAATTCTATGTAATGCCCCAGCTACTGTGGCATCTCTACGAGTACTTCCATTTAATGGCCGCATTTAGTAGTAGTTTGCGCTGTGTTTCTGTGCTATGGTGGAGGTGCAGAGGCTCGTGTAGCCCATCTGTAAGTACAAATACCCACGGGACATGTGACCCACTTGCCGGGTAAAGTCCCCCCGCTCTGCTGCTACTCGAACTCGAACTCGTACTCCCCACTGATCACATCGCATAAATCAAGAACAGTCATTAATGTACCTACACATACTCATGCATACATATGTATGTACAATATAAACTTTAAGCAAATCAACAGCAGTGGAGAAGGGGGAGAGGGAGGACCCCCTGCTAAATGAGTTTTCACTATGCGATCGCATAAGCATACACAAATACTGGGAGATTTCGCTTGTTAACATTAATAATAACTTGTAATTTGCAGTCGTTGTTGAAAATCACTCACTGGGCGCCGCAGACACAACAGACTCTTCAGGGAGAAAAAAAAACTAATTACAACATTTTTCACATGTCTGTGTGTGTGTGTGTGTGTGTGTGTATGTGTGTGTGTTTGTGTGTAAACATTCATTCATAAGACCAGAGCCAGCATAATGTAATGTAAATGAGAAAAGAAAAAGACCTAAAGAAACTCAGCTTAACCAAAAAAAATAATAATAATAAGAAGAAGAAGAAGAAAACAAAGTTGAGACTTTGAAGATCTTCCGCATGGCTGGGCTTCTGTCTCCTCTTCGCCCATCTCCTCTCGGGCATCTCAGTGTGTTGTTAATTTCTGTTCATTAAGTCAGAAAATAGCCAAGTTTAATGTTCGACCGAGGCACAAAATTAATTAAACATTTATCAAAATCAACGCCGCCTCTCAGCCAAAGCCTCCACAGATAAAACAGAAAATCTCCCCCCCCCCCCCACCCAAGTCAGGGCCTGACAATGACATTTCGGCACTTTATGATTGGCATTGTTTTAGCTTTTTTTTTGGGAGCGCTTTTTAACTTTTATCATTGTATTGTTATTGCTGCTCTCGCAGCACACGGGTACACGGGTACTAGTCAAAGTTGAAATAAATTCCGCTGGATACCGAGAGACCCGCCGCAACTCTCGAGCGAGGCCGCCAACGAAACCGAAAACGATGCCACAAATACCAAAACCAATCCAATCCAAGACTTGGATACAGACATGGACATCGACAGCAGTTCGCCTGTCGTTTTGAAATGAAAAATGTTTAAAATACAGCAACAACAACAGCATCAGCAATCCAAGTCGAAGAAGAAGAAATACTTTGGTTCGTTATTCTTAACTTGAATTTTACTTTTTTTTCGGGGGCCCTCGTTTTTGCCTGCTACGATTCGGACTTGGATGCGATGCGGTTGTGTGGTTGGGGATGGGGATGGGGGGATATGGATGGGCATATCGATCGACTTGGCCCAGCACTTGAGATGCACTTGAGTGTTGTAAATATTTTTTAAGGCTGCCACGGCGGGCGCTAAAGTTGAAACGAATCTCGAATGCCCTCCGCGAAGGCAGATGAGCCACATGTCTGAAAGATGATATGAGATGAGCCTGGCTTATTATGAGGACAGCGGCTGCCTTTTGATGCCATCATTGAGGCTGTCAATAGGTCACTCCAACTCCCCACCCATGTATAATGATGCACAGGCGAAAGCTAACGATAAAATTTGGGTTGAGCTGAGAGATTCTATGGAAATTGCAATAAATTCAAATAAATCCAAATAATAAAAGAAGATTTAAAGTACTTTAAAATACGTTTAGCTTCGATCAGACTAGACATGAACTCCTTTCTGAAAGAGCATTCTACCCCTGAAAATTGTGTGTGTTCATTTTGACTTTTGGTTTTACCTTTTTACCTTCGGCTCCTGTTGTCCATTTTGTTTTGTTGCTGCTTTTGTTTTGGCTGTAAGTCTTTCGCGTTTTTTTTTTTTTTGGCAATTTGGGTTACATTGGCTGCTGTCTGAAAAATTATCTGGCACTTATATTCACGCTTAATTGGCATTTTTTATGAAACTCGAGCGTGCTACAAAAGTGCAGCAGAAACAACAACAAACAGCAAACATTCGTGCTCTTCCCGGCTCCTTGGCGGTTTCTCTCGAGGCCTTCTCTGTGTCCTTCTTGTGTCCTCTGACAATGACACTGGCACTCAAAATCAAAGAAGAAAAATCAATTTAATGAGCAAAACATGCAATAAATTACACCACCGCTCAGACAAATGAATTTTTGTTTATTTTATTTTTTCCCCTTTCAGCAAATTGGGTCACATATTTTGCTGGAATTTCTTTCATTCGTTTTTGTAGTTGGTTTTTGTCAGCTGGTTTCTGTTTCATTATGGCCTATGGCCTGAACAGGAAATGTTCAGCAGCGACAACAAAATTTTCCATTTTAATAATTTAAATTTTATTAATACAAAATTGAGGCAATTTATTTTATTTGATTTTGATTTCTATTTTTGTTTTGTGTTTACTTTAGTTCTGTTGTGTTGTTTGCCAAATGACAAAACGAGTTCTCAAACACAAGTTTGACCTTTTTGCTTGTCTTTTCTGTTTTTTTTTGCCTAATGTTATGCATGCTTCTAAAGCTATCTGTGTGTGTGTGTGTGTGTGTTGGGGCATATTCAGTTTCAGTCAGAGTCAGTTTGTCTTAAATTGGAGCAACAACAAGCATTAGATTCCATTCCAAACTCCAGCAGCTACTATGCATATAAAATGTAACTAAGGGCCTTAAAGCAACATTCATTTCGAGATCAATTTATTTGACATCATAGCTATTCAGCTCCGGTTATTTGTGGCTATCAAAATGACTGATGAGCCAGCTCTATAAACTGGTTCGCATCTCGTTGGCCTGAACCCAAGTCCGAGTCCGAGTCCGAGCCTGAGCATGAGCCTGAGCGTGGGCGTAGTTTGGTGTTTTATGGCTTCGTCTTGTGGTGGTAGCTGAAAATTAGAAATATTTCATTCGATTTTAAATGCAAATCGATTTCGATCGCTGTGCACTACTGCCCCGGCAGACTGCGGCAGACGGACAGAAATTAATGAATGGATTCGCTTGGGAAATTCTATATATTAGTGCCGTAAGCTTGCATCATTGACAAATCGCTGAACAAAAGGCTCTGCGGATACTTAGCCAGCTTAAATATACATACATTCGGCTTAAGTCATAGTCGAATCTGGGCATCGTATCGGCTGATAAATGGTGTTTGAATGTGACTTGCTCTATGGCCTGCGTACACCTGTTTCGAGTCAACACATCGCTGAATGAATCGGACTTGCTTCCGGCATGAATGGAATCTCTGGCTGCCGTTGCCACTGAATGAAGGCAGTCTCAAGTGCTGGTCTCTCTCTCTCTCTCTCAGCCTCAAGTGCAATCGAAGGTGTTTGTGTCCAGAACAGACGGAATATAATCTGTGTGTATCGAATGGTTAACTTTGCTTATTGTGGGTATCTGCACGGATGAATCATATAACAATAAATAACCAAGTTAAATTTGTATCTCTATCTAGCAGATCAATGTTGATTGATATGGTATCCACATCCGAACGATTCCATCTTCAAATAACCATAACAGGGTTTTCGATATTTAAAGTGTTTCTCGTTTGTTCTCTGTTTGTTTTATGGCCAACACAAGCAGCCACCAAGAGGCGGCTGGCTCCTCCTCATAAAACGCATTCGATACACCTGTTGGAGCATCGCTCTCGCGAGTGGCGTTCGTGTGGCTCGTCAAAGCCCAATAAATTTTCGCTAGAGGTACATAAAAATTTGTCACATAAATTACAATTTGCGTGCCCCTGTCGGCTGTCCAACACACTCTGCTGTGCACACTTGTCACACCGATATGCAGCAGATACACAGATACACTCACACACTCTGACAAGGAGTTGGCATTTCGAAATGAATTTGTACGATCCCGACCCTAATTGCCATTGAGTGTTGTCCCGGGCCAAACGACGAACACTAATTGTGCGTACAACTCGGCAACTGCAACTACTAGCTGCAGCTACGAAACTGCAAACAGCTCAATTTGCATGTGATCGTGTCTAGCTGGTGGATGGGGATTTACATTTTGAAGTCGCACTCCCGTTAGAGAGGAGGATTCTGTGGCATTCTGGGCAATTAGCCTGGCGGCCGGCAATCCAATGGGAACAAATCTGCAAAATGGAGCGCAAGCATAAATGTCAGCTTCAATTTGGCATGCAATTAAAAAGCAGTTCCCGGCAGAGGACCAAGGACTGCGGACTGACAGATCACTGGGGCCAACAGCTTTATTTGCAGCTTCATTTGCCTTCTTTTGCGGGATCTGCAAGATGAATGACTCTGCAGCTGCTCTGTGCTCCGTGCTCTGTGGCGATAAGCGAACTCCGATGTCTGATTAAAGCCCTTCGATAGGGTAGAAAGTAAAGTAGATAAAGTAAATGACTTTCTTTTTTGTCGATACTTCTTGGGCAACAACTTAACAAAGCAAACTCAAAGATACATACATACATACATACATATAACTCAATTATAATTACAAGTCGATTGTGCAAAAAATTTTGGGCGTTGCTTGGATTCGATATGGCGTCTGGTCTGTGGCACGAGTTCCGACTGGGTTTCATAATTAAAATGCAGGCTAAACGGGAAAGAGTTGCGGTCACTCTAAGCTACCGCAAAATGTATAAATTATGCAAAGTCAAACAGCAGCAGCAGCCACAAAAAAAGGCAGCAGAAACCTTAAAATTCATATTGTTGGCCAACGTGGGCATTGTTAGACGCTTTTGTTGCTGGTCAGCGATTGGTCAGCACTGAAAGTTGGCTCATTAGCATGTTTGGCACACGCCCCACACCGCAGCATACACGCCCCATAGTCCCACCATGACCCACCAGCAGGTTGAGCCTCTCCTCATAAAGCCTGGACTCACGAAGGGGGGGGGGCCATTGAGTTATCTAGCCCAGATTGTTGTTGTTGCTAGTAACTAAGCCGCCTGGCTTGCTGGCTGGATGGCTGTGGCAATAAATCAAAATTATTATCCACACATTTGACTTTTTAAGGCAGCGCATGCATTTCGGCCATTTATGGCATCGGTTCCTGGTTGGGAATCCGTTAGCAGTAGCTCTTGCTTTGGCTTGCTTAGTGGGGCTCTGGCTCTGGCTGTGGCTCTGGCGAACGGCCTTTGAAAGAATGCCATAGACAGAGTCCGCGACCAGAGCTATAGTCAGCGAAAACAGTGGCGCTGGCGTTGGGCGCTTATCTGGCGAACGCAATCTGACTGAGAGGTTGCAGATCCAAGCTGGAGCTAGACCAGGCCACATTTGAATATGACGCACGAGTGAGCCGCAACACACACCAAACTAGGGTGTGTGCCACTACCACAACCAGCACCAGTCCCAGTCCTAGTCCCAGTCCGAGTGCCAGTGGCCAGAGTTTGGTTTTCACTGTGACTTGTTGCTGAGCACGCTTGATTTTCGATCGGCGATAAGAAATTTATAGTTTCGGTTTAAAAGGCATTAGAGTGTAATATATTTAAAGTTTGGCATCGTATCCCCCATATAAATGCATAGAAATACAACTAAAGGAGGCTCGTTTGCCATTGTTGCTGGCTCTTAGATCTCTAGTCTCTGCACTCTCTCGACCCGTGGGTGTGTAAATCTATATGCAAATATTTGCAGTACCAGTCACAGTCCCAGTCCCTGTTCGAAGCCCAATACAAAAGACTTAAGCAACGAACTTGGCTCGGCTCTGGCCTGTCATAAAGTTACGCCAAAAAAGAGGCCGCAGCCACAGCATCCACTGCAAGAGCAGGAGAGGTTAGAATTAAGCTGAAAGTTCTTTATAGATCAACTGCATGCAATCACCGAGTACGAGTAGTGCACGAGAGAATTATTGCCGCTTAGGCAAATCCAATAAGATGAATGGTTATAACAATAAATTTAACGATATGTTTAACAAAATGATTGGCTAAATGGCTTGTCCAAGATTTATATCTATTAAGTGCAGCCCAAGTTACTTGGGCTAATTATTAAATTGAGATACTAAGATACATTCCCAACAGTAAATCAAGTCCCAGAATGCTTCAACACCTTATACAGCTCAAGAGTGGGCTAATTCCCTCAATTACTTAGATTGCTTGGGCTAACTAATAATTTTCATTGAATTTCCCTTTCCCAAGAGCTTGTAATCCAACATTATCCCCCTGCACTACGAGTATAGCCATACTTATACTCGAAAAGTTGACGCGACAAACTCTTGCAAATTCATTTCTATGCAAATTTCTTGTTTCCATTTTGATTGTGTTTTTTTTTTGTTTCCAGGAGTTTCACTTTCAATTTGTACGGGTACGGGTACGGGTACTCGGATTTGTATGGTTTTTCGGTGCTTTTGTCACAGTTTCTTCTGTTGCACTTGGTGTATTGTCTCTCTGCTTATACGAGTATATGACAGTGTGTGTGTTCGAGTTGAGTTTCCTTTGTCTTTGTACGAGAAGCGGCAACAGCAGAAGCAAGAGGCAGCAGCTGAAATTGTTTTATATGGTAAAATGCAATTTGTGCAACTTGGAAAAGCGACAAACAACAAAAACAACAGCAACAGGCAATGCATCCTTTGCTATATATTGAAAGTGAAGTCACTTGCTGCTGCTGCTGCTGCTGTTTTACTCTGTGAAATTTGCATATTTGCGCACAGCTGCTTTTTCTATTTTCATTGGGGGACTTTTCCTCACTTGCTGCTGTTGTCTTCAGTCTTCTATTGCATTAATTTTGGCTTCTTGTTGTCGTCCCCGTCCCCATCGTTGTCGTGGTGGCTAATATGGTTGCTCTCAGGCCACAGGAAAATGCTGCTGATGTTGTTGCAGCTTCTGTTGTAGCCTCTTTTGTTGCTCATGTGCAGCATTTGTCGTTGCTGTTGCCACATTCTGCCGCTCAGGCGGTTTGTAATTAATGGTTAATTAATTGAAACGAAGTAGCTGACAATCTTAATGATCCGTAATTTGTTATTATGGTAATTTATACAAGCCAAAGCAAAGCAAAGCCAGCAGCAGCAGCAGCCACAACACCAACACCAACACAATGAAGACTGATCTGCACTGCCAGCACTCTACTATGCCGCGCACTCTACTGTTGTCTTGTAAGACATATACAAATAAAAATTCATTAGCTTCTGATCCGAGTGAGTTTGGATGACGGCGACAATTGTCTAATTGCAGTCACGAGCAATTTATGTAGCTACTTCAGCTGTGAGTTATATACGTATGTACATATATATTCTATACTTAAATCGGATCTGTGCTCTTATATGGGCTGGTGGGGAGAACGGCCCTAAGAGCCGGGGCAATAATCATAAATTGTGCTTAGCCAAAGCAAAGTCAAAGCAGCAAATAATGTCAGCCATAAGAAAATGCCAGAGACATTACTCCCAGTGCTCCCACTACTCTCTTCTCTGATCCCACATACATACATACATACAAAGTATCTTCAGCACCACTAACACCAGCACTAGCACCAGCACCAGGAAGATGAGCACGACTGGCAAACAACAACAGTCAAGAAATTTGCATCTTGACGAATTTAATGATGATGATGAAAAAGACGCCACAGCAGAAGAAATACTCATAGAAGAGGGGAAAAATCATTTTGATCGAGGCAAAAAGAAACTTCAAGGAGCCCCCAGACAGCACACGATGTTTGTTGAAGACATTTTGGGGATGTGGGAGTGTTGCTGCTGCTGCTGCTGCTGCTGCCGTTCCCGTGTAGATGTTGCACAGTCCGTTGCTGTTGCTGTTGCAGTTGCTGTTGCCGTTGCACGTTGCCGATGCAAGAAAATATTTATGAAGATGCCTTTTGGGTGGCATTGCGGAATGTTTGACGTTCGCTGTCTCATGTCAAGTGCTGTGTGTCGTTTGATGGGCAAGTGAAAATATTTTCATTGCACTTTGACATGACAGCAAAACAAATTGCCAGGCACAAACGAGTACTCGTACTCGCAGATAGGAAAAAGACGGTTAGACGGCTACACACCTACAACATGACCGGTTAAATGGCATTAATGAATGGCAGTCAGCCTTCAAACTAAATACATGGGAGCGTCACCCTTTTGTCTGTGCTGATTAGCCAGAATTTCTTGCCTGGCCTGGCCTGGCCTGGCCTGGCCTGGCTTGGCCCGGACCTGGTCCGTGCCCCAGCCTCAGCCTCAGCCAGTGTCTCCTTTGTTTGGCTGCCAAGTGGCGCCTGCAGCCATCACGTCACAGACAGAAACAACAGCAAGAATTGCTGGTTTCTTTGTCGATTTGATTGTTGGCCCAAAGCTCACGATTCGGTTTCAATGTCTTCGCCCCGGCGCTCGTTTGCTAAAATCAATAAAGTTATCATGATTTCTGGCAGAGGCGTCTCTGCACGTAAATGCTTTAATACTTTAATTTCTATATATTTTCATGTCAATCCAATTTGAAAGCGCCCAAAATTAAGTTGCTGTTGCTCAGGCAGCTGTCAAAATTTTTCTACTCACTCTGGGGTTGATCGCCCGCCCACCCAACGAAACAAAAAATTAACCGAAAAAAAAACTGTTCAAAATTCAGGAAAATAAAAACTCAATTAACATGTCACGCTTGGGCAACGAATGCAGTTTTTGTTATATTTTGTTTGCAACTCCCAGATTTTGACTAGATTTTTTCGTAGAGTTTTTGCTGTTTCTGGTTTGTCATTATTATGTCGCCAGTCAAAAGGCAATTGAAAGTAACAGCCCAAAATTCGTGAGCTACCGTTTTGCAATGACTTAGAACAACAATCAGCAGCTGAAAAAATTAGCTTGTTAAAATGCAAATTTTTGTGACTTGGGGGGCTGTCTGCTCCGTTCGGCATTTAGCCTTGTTATTAGTCCGGAGCGGCATTGAGACAATTCCCGTATTGATTTTGATAAATTACTTCTGTACCCCAGCAAACAATTGCCAATCATATTTTTGTTATTTTTTGTTTTTGTTTTTGGGACTAGGACTGGTCTGGGTTGGGCTTCTCGATATTGGTTCTGAATTGATGGAGCGTTGCCTTAATTAAGGCATTAATCAATGGCGAAACTGTAACCTCAACTACGGACTTATTCGATGCGGTGCTGGTGCTGGTGCTTGTGCTGCAGCTGTGTGTGAAAGTCCCATGAAAATTTTCACCCATCTAACAGTGGGGGGGGCCAGAGGCCGGGACTGGGGCCTCCTGTGAGTGTGGGCCGCCAAGATGGACATGTTCTGATACAAGTTTCATAGCAAATTTGAAATTTATTGTGCCATGTTGCTGCGGTGCATGGCACGACAGCAACAGCAGCAGCAGCAACATCATCAGCTGCAAGCTGCAACAGCGGGAGCAGCACCCACAAGCGCAAGGCCGTTAGCCACAGGCACAGTTACAGTCACAGCCACAGGCACTCTCTTGGCCTTATTTGGCGGACAGTTTTTATGCAGATTCGCCGTGTGGGTGGGCAACACTTTCTACTCTACAATTCCACTTGCACATTTGCATTCAATCAACCCGAAAAGAAAAGCGGAATGCGAAACTGTTTTAGTTTTCGTTCAGTGTTTTTTATTGATGCCTTGCTTTGATTGCTTTATGAGCTGTTGCTTGGCATAATGTACATATAATTTTTATGGGCAGGTATAAAAATCTAAGCAGTTGCAACAAATGCATCCGACAGTTGACAACAGCAGCAGCGGAAAGCAACAGCAAACAGACAACGGCAACAGACAACAGGCCAATCAGCAACATCTTCGTTAGCTGCCTGCCTTCCCCTGCCCTGTGTTGCAGTTGCAGTTGCCTTTACGGCTTCGTCATTAATCAAATGGAATTGAAATGCGCCGCGTGTACATCACACGCCGTTGTTGTAGCTCTCGATGTTGCTGTTGTGCCTCTCAATGTTGCTGCCCCTCAATGTTGCTGTTGCTGTTGTTGTTACCGCCGAGCAGCGCCCATTTGGAGTTGGCCATTTTTGCGCATTTTAATCATGCCCCGTCTCGCCTGTAGTTATTTGGCGTTTTTTTCTGGCCTGGCCAAAAGAGATCTGCGCCAACTGATAAAGTGATGGCAATGCCAGCGTTTGCTGGTCGCTGGTCGCTGGCTGCCCCTCTGCCTCAGCCTCAGCCAACGCCAACGCCAACGCAGGCCGTACTGGCCAAAATGATTAATACATCTTGATGCGATTTGGTTTGTAACGCAGGCCGCAATAAAAACGTGGCTTTTGATTGACAATGGGGCAGAGCGGCGAAAAGAGTTTGAGATGCCGTACCGTTGATTGCTTCATTAGGCGGGGCCTCGAAAGTTGGGCGAAACCGAAAACAGTGAAGACCATTTGATTCAATTATGCATTTGCATGCAATTGAAACATAAGCCACAAGTGGCAGAGGCAGTGGCAGACTCCACAGCAGCACCACAGCAGCAGCTGCTTATCAGCGAAAGAGAGCCGTTGAGCTATTGGTCAATTGGTCAGGCAGTGCCACTGCAGTGCCACGCGGCATGCCACAGACGCTTGGCGTATCCGGCTAGTATTTTGAAGGCAGACCAGGCTGGTGGGCGATAATTATCTGCTTGAAAAATGATCGAATGGTCTGCCGCTGGAGAGCGGTCTCACTTGGCTAACGATGACAATTTGCAATGAAGAGCGGGAGAAAAATATATGCAAAATTATTTGCAGCTGCATGCCACACTCTAACACACACAGACACACTTGAGCTATAACTTTTGAGCTCCCGTGCGTTTTTTATGCGTTTTGCGTGCGTTTTACGAGCGGTTTTCAAATGTGTTTTGTAATTTATGCAGCGCTGAAAAGGAGTTTCACAATTCGAATATGGAAAAATATGGCAGGTCATTAATATTTGGCATTTCCTGTGCGTAATGATTGAGCCAAGCATGATTTGAGAGTACCCCGAAAGTATGCAATGGAATGTGCGACGACACATCATTAAGTAGCAAGAGCGAGGCCATGATTAACCCATTTTCTTATATAATTATCACATTGTGCACACGCACACACACTGGACACTGGTCTTTGCGCACTGCGTATACGCAACGCAAAACGCCCCATCGTTTATCTCAATAAATGTGATTACGGAGCCAGTCCAGCCAGCGAGAAGATCATCAACAACTACCGCTTTCCATCGATGATGATGGCTCCATTTTGGCAAATCGAAGTGCAATTTGATTGCGGTACGTGAATCCACTCAAAGTCGTCGTCTGGTCTGGTCTGGTCAGCTCTGCTCTGCTCTGATCTGCACTCCTGTGCTCTGGCCTGGCCTGGCCTGGCCTGGCCTGGCCTGGCCAGCAGGTTTTCATTTGAGCGGCATTGTCTTCGTTATGCCTCAATCTTCTTTTATGAAATTTCTTGCTTGCAATTGTTGGAATTATTTTAATTGATTGAGCCAACGCAAGAGGGGTGTCGTGTGGTGTGGGTTTTTGCTCTGCGACTGGTTTTGGCTTTTATTTGAGCCGTGGCGAGCCAAGCCGAGCCGTCTGCGCACACACACACGCACTCGACGATTGGTAATTGAAACTTGTTAGTGAAGACATTAAAAAATCGTTTAGCAAGGTATTTGGGTTAAAAATGCGTGGAAAATCGTGCAACCAAAGCGACAAAAACAGCAAATAGCAACGGCGGCAGCAGCAGCAGCGACAAATCCAACAAAGAAAACATCAGCCCAAAGCAGAAGCAGCCAAAGCGTGTGATTTTCATTGATTGTCTCCCAGGAGGGAGGCAATACCCAAACCATTGAGAGAAAATTGTGTAACCGCAAAATAAAAATTCCTGCACATAAACTAATCCCAGACGATGGGCTGCTGCTGGTTTTTTATGCGACTACATCTTCTGGCTTGTCTCGTCTTGTGATGACTGACGCCGGCAACAATGAACAGAGCTCCGTCTTTTGGGTCTAATCATAGCCTGGATAGACCAAAGAAATTGTGCCGAAAATTGCACATTCCCCGGACTCCCTTCTTCCCACAAATATGCAAATAACTAAGCCAAAATGCCACAGATATTGGCTTAATTAAAAAGTCTTTCAATTATTGGAACATTTTTATTTATGACCCACTAGTTGAGAGCCCGAGCCCGAGTCCCCACTCACATCGGAGCCCCCCGTTGGATGCAAAGATAGTTATTCAAACATAAAAACCCATCATGCTATCATGTTTTTAAAATGATGCCGCCTCGGGCTGTTTGCATTGGCCAAAATGCGCTAACAATTTCTACGATTACGATTGCGATTACCATGCAGCATTTGGGGGGAAATAAAATGCAGTTCCAATCCCCTCGAAGGCCCCCCGCCAATCCCAATACCCCGTTGCAGTTTCAGTTGCATGCATCTTCATCATGGCACAGACACGAGCAAAGATGGGAAGATGCATGTGCTGAGCACATCACATCCACATTCACATTCACATCCATAGGCCACGTCCATGATTGGCTGGCCGCCAGTTATATGAGCACGTCTCGACTGCCTGGCCAACTTTCTTTCTGAGACTCAGACGCAGACTCTGGCTCTGGCTTAGGCTCAGACTCAGGTTTAGACTCCGTTTTGGACTACGTCCCGCATCCAAATCACAATAATCGTGCTCAAATTAGTCAATATTTGAGCGCCAAAATGCTCAAACAAAGGATTATTATTTTATTTCATATTTCTGCGCGTTTTCCCCCTGCTCTCTCCCTCTCTTGGAGAGCGTTTCCCTGCTGTCGGCCATAAAGTATATATAAAGTAATTTCTGCATCTTAAACATGATTATTAAGTAAACTACTAGGCAGACAGGCAACAGCAGCAGCAGCAGCAGGTTGGGCTGTGCTGTCAGTTGGCAGGCAAATGACCACAAATGATTACGCAGAGTTTTCGGTCTTTTCGGTGAAATTTTCAGAGCTTTGCCTCCGATGGTCCGATGGTCGTGGAGCGATAAGCCAGGGAAAACACTGGAAAACGAGCTCACCTTAAGAGCCTTAAAAATGTTAACTGACCGCTTACCAAATGGACTGCACTTGTTGCCGCTTTTTCTCCTCTTTGGCCTGGTCTCTTTGATCAGGTGTTGATGCTGCTGCCTGCCGTCTGCCGTGGCCGTCTCTCAGCTAAGTATTTCCAGAGCCCCATGCCACAGTTTGATTTCTCCCCAGATATTGCACTTAAAAGTCTCTAGAAGCAGCGGCAGCCCGGGCAGCATCTTAAATATTTTCCAACAGCGGCATTTTCTCTACACTCTGCCCTTATCTAAAGTATGCAAGCCAGGGTACGAGCTCTATGTACGACTACGACTACACGAGCAATGCAAATTTGTTAAGTCATTTTTGTTTGTGGTTCTCACGCTGCCACGCTGCCGCTGCACACCGCCACAAAAACAGCAACAGAAACGCCGTAAGGTCCATTTTTCATACACATATACGATTACTATACGATTGGGAGTCAGTTTCCAGCAAATAAATAAATAAACAAAAAAGAGTCAAATCAATTTGACAACTTGAACATTTGGCACATTTGCTAGAACACGACTTGGGGGCACAACTAGATACAGAATACAGCCACAGAAATGGCAAGGCAAGAGACCCAGCGCGCCGGACTGTCAGTTCGATCACCTTAGGGGTACACCACACACACACACACACACACACACACACACACATGAATATATTGTATGTAATTCTGTAGATATGGGAATATACAGTAGCCAATATCAGACAGAACTTGCGGCGATATACAGTGCAGGGCAGACGAATAGGATACCTGATACCCACATGGAAAAAGAAAATTTTAAATTAATTATGTAGATTATAGTACGGGAAAGTAGTTTAAAGTAATTTATATTTTACAGAATATTATTCAGCAATTTTTGTTATATATTTTAAGCTATTGGTGTAGCTTATGTCTATCTATTTTCCCTGCCTATTTTCCTATTTCCCTGTCCCCCACTGTTGCGAATACGTACTTTTTTCAGCAAGCTACTATTCTAAATGCCCGGCTCGTTGTGCGTCCGCCTGTCTGTCTGTCTCACTTGCCAAATCTATGCAAATGAAACAAGCCAAAAACTGAGAGAAACAAGAATGGGCCGCAAAGTAGGGGAAACGAGACAAATAAACAAACAAAAAAAAGAGGAGAGAAAAAACTGTCGCAGTGACAGGTTGAGTTTGGTTTGAGTTTGAGTTTGGCATTAGACAAAGTCCAAGTGCGCCTTCGCCTTCGCTTCGTCGCGGCGAGAGATTTACGAGGCGGGCACGCCAAATGTGTTTACACTTTGTCACCCTTCTGTCAGCTTGATTTATTCGTTTGCAGATAGCCAGCCGGCTAAAAAGCCATGGCCGGAATGCAGGCCCAGGCCATGCGGCTAGAATGAGCGAGCGAGCGAGTGAATGACTGATTGACTTAAGTGGCCAACTGACAAGTGGCTTTAATCAATCGGTGTGTCAGAGAGTGGTGCTCTGTGTGTGCGTGTGCGTTGCCAGAGAAATTGAGAAACAAAAATGAAATCGAAATCGAAATCGAACGGCAGGAATAACTTACTCACACTTTTCCTGGAACTTCAACCCAATCCCTTTGACTTATCAACTTTCTTTTGGTCTGTCTCTTCCGCAGTTAACCAACACTGACAAGCGTCTTGCCTTAGCCAACACTTGTCGAATTAAGGCGCTACTCTGGCGCTTCAGGCTCAACAAATGATCGGCACTGAGGATATGTCCGCATCGGCTGGCATGGATATAAGCGAATCCTTTCGTGCCGAGGATCTCTCCAAGGCGGACTTCTTCGACTTTGTCACTGGCCCCGACATGGGCATCGGCATTGGCGTGGGCGTGGGCGTCGACTCCTTGGGCGTCAGCCTCCACCAACAGCAGCAGCAGCAGCATCATCAGACCCACCAGCAGCAGCAGCATCACAGTCAGCACAACAGTCACACCGCCAGCCACGTTCAAGTGGTGCACCAGCCAGCCATCTCCATCTCCAACCAATCACCACAGCAGGCCCTCTGCGGCGGTGGTGCGAGAACCAACAGCAGCATGATCCACGATGGCGGGGGAGGTGGTGCAGGCGGAGGGGTGCCCGTTGGCAATCGAAATGGCAGCAGCAATGGAGGAGATCCCACGTTACAGGGCTATGAGGTAGGTAGCAGATCATTTACAGGCAACAAATGCAAAGAAAACTAATTTTAAAAATCTAAAAAAAATATTTAAAAAATTAAAAACCTATCAGAATCGATATAATCCGGTCTTCTACTCTTTTAAAATTCTCCTCGTTTTCTCTTCTTATCCTTTTAGTTCTGGCACCAGGACAAGGACAGCAGTCGCCTCGATTCCAACTCCATCTTCGAGGACCTCGATCGCTACTGCTGGCAACAGCAGCCTGTCACTGCCAGCGCCGGCAATAGTGGAGCTACCAATACCAACCAGCCCAGTCCCACATCTCCTCAGTCGCACCACCACCAGCAGCAGCAGCAGCAGCAGCAGCAGCAACAGCATCCACATCCACACCAACAACAACAACAGCAGCAGCAGCGCAGCCCAATCCCATCAGTTCCTCGGCCGCCTCCAGTGGGGCGGGCAGCAGCAGCGACACCATCAGCAGCCTGGACACCACCGACGGACAGATCTACACCCTGACAGTATTAAACGGCGGCGAGCCCTGGCTGAAGCGCTCGGAGGCAGAGCAGCTGCCGAGTTCCCTCGATCTGGACAGTCTCCTGGGCAGCTTTCCGGGGTACATCAAGTCGGAGTATCCGTACGATGACAGCGGCTTCAGCACGGACGGCAAGGATGTGATTGTGAATGGGGCAGATGGCAATGGTCTCAGCAGTATTTCCCAGGGCCCCCCACAGACGCTGCCCTCGCTCGTTACGGCCATCTCCATTGCGGGGGGCAATGACTTGGGCCAGCAGCTGGCCCAGTTCCAGAACAACAACAACGACTGGCATATGGCCGATCACAATGCCGACACGGAGCAGAGCACGGCGGAATCGCTGCTGCGGAGTGCGCTCCAGGGCAAGGGATACGCCAAGGGTCTGCACATGCAGAACGGCCTGGCAATGCCCGTCGTTAAGGAGGAGGACATGCGCCGGCTGCTCTTCACGGACGATGCTGCCGATGCCCTGGGCTTTGCCGACTCCACGCTGAATGCCGCCCAAATGTTTGACGAGGCTCAGGGCATGGCTGGTGCCCATCTCACATCCCAGCAGCAGCAGCAGGTGCAACAGCAACAGCAGCAGCACAATGGCAACGCCAACATCATTGTGGACGATATGTTCCTGTCGCTGGAGAACGCCTTCAGCGATGACTTTGAGAAGATCAAGCGGATCGCCAATGAGGTGCAGCAGTTCTGCACCGGAGGCCCCTCCACGCCCACTCCAGGCACGGACTACAGCGGGGCCAACGATGTCCTCATGCAAATCTCACCGAATGCGACGGCAATCACGACGGCCAATCAGCTACAGCCGCCGCAGCCATTGAAGCCGGAAGTGAGTACATCCACACCGCCCACGGGTGGAGCAGCCTCATCCGCCACTCATCCTGGCAGATCTGGCAGTGGCATCTCAAAGCCCAAGAAGCAGTACAAACGGAGCAGCAGCAGCAGCACCACAAGCAGCAGCAATAACAACAACAACAACAATCCCAATGTGGCTAACAACAACAACAACAGCAGCGGAGGAGGAGGAGGAGTAGGTGGAGCACTGGGCGTGGTCATGGGCAGCAGTGCGGGAAGTGGCAGCTCCTCCTCCAGCGGCAGTGCCAGCAGCAGCAGCAACAGTCCGCCAGCCAACTCAAGCGGCTCTGGGTCCTCTGCCAGTGGCGGTGGTGGACAGCGAAAGGAGCGCTCCCTGCACTATTGCTCCATCTGCTCGAAGGGATTCAAGGACAAGTACTCGGTGAATGTCCACATACGCACCCACACGGGCGAGAAGCCATTCGCCTGCTCCCTGTGCGGCAAGAGCTTCCGGCAGAAGGCACACCTGGCCAAGCACTACCAGACGCACATGACCCAAAAGAACAATGGCAACCTGATCAAAGGGAGCTCCTCTAAGCACCCGAGATCCAGTGGCGGATCATCTGCGGCAGCCGCAGCATCAGCAGCAGCAGCAGCGGCCGCAGCGACAGCATCCATCAACCAGCAGCGTCAGATGACTCCGTCACTGCCTGGGATGATCAGCAATCCGAACACGCCGCCTGGCATCCTGCCCCCAGCGAATGGCCTGCTCACGAATCGGTAGTTCTATGGCAGAGTTCCACCCGCAAAACGAAACTATTTCTTGTTCCTTACTCACAAAAACAAAACAAAAACACATACACACACACATACACACAGACACAACGAAAAAAGCTAAATGAAAACTATATAACAACATACATATGTACATACTCGTACATACTATATGCTACTCGAATACATACACATACTACTCCTGGAGGGATAGTCCACTCCGCCTCGAATTTATGTCATTGAAGAATTCCTATATTCAGCTTTCTGTGCAATTCCTATACCTATACCAACACTCGAAGCACTTCCAAATAAAATACTCAACTTAATGTACATTTAATGCCTAAACACAACCACAAATTAAATTTAAATGTGCCAAATTTTGAAGATTTTAATTAATGCTACTACCAGATAGAATCTACAATTAAACTACATAAATAGAGATACATACATACATACATACGTTATAGAGATAAATGTAATCAAGCTAATGAAGCAATTCTACGCGTGGTGATATCAAAATGAGGCCAAACGCTTCCCCTGCTAAAATACGAGTAATTACTTACCCTACAACGTCCGACATACATACTCCACAAAACTTCTTCAGACTTCCCCCAAAACGATGCGTGTTTTTTTCCTGTAAATTGAAAGTATTTTGTTTTACTTAGTTGCATTGCCCAAATTAGCATAATTTTTGTTTGCTAGTGTAAATGTATATAATTAATTAATTAATTAACTAATTATATCGAATTAGTTTGTAAAGAGCCAGCTAAGGGAATGCCAAATGCTTAAGATCAAAGTTCAAGAACACTGACCCAGGGCCAGTCTTTAATTTTTCCTGCCACAAACTTTCCAGAATTTCTCACCTCCGTCAAGGATCTGCTTTGATCTCTTGGGCCCCCAGTGTTCGCAGACTTCGAAGAGGCATTCATCTTCAGTAGAGGAGGGCACAAGTAATAATAATTATGTATGTATCCATGCAAATAAACAATCGACGCGTTCAAGCAGCTGTCAAACGAATGCGAAAAACTCAACTTGCACTTGCCATTATTTTTGTATTTGATAAAAACTCGAATCGTACGACATAATAACAAATAATAATAATAATAAGGTATAGTGCCCCTAAATGTATAAGTAACACGAGAGAGAGACAGAGAAGTAAGCGTAGGTTAAGCTTAAACTAATGGTTAATTATACTGCCAATTATTTTGTGATAGTTTTTAAAAAGGAAATTCCATTATAATATATTTTACTCGTCTAAGTGCATATCTTCAATGGTGTTTGGGTTATGTAACATTTAATCGATTTGTTATAAACTGTGTGTAAACTTTTGCAATACGTGTAGTATTTTGTCTTCTAATTTATTGAATTTAATAGTTATATGTACATACATACGACAGCTAGCGAGCGAGACATGAAGAGAGAGAGAGAGAGAGAGGTCGTTCGATCCTTGTTTTATATTGAAGCCTAGGCTAAGCCACAAACACATCAACAACAAAATCTTAGTTAAATCTTTGTTAGTTATTATTTATGCACACACAAACACAGAGAAACACTCGAACACACACACACACATATCCATTTGCGGTTAAGTTTTGCATTAATATTTTTATTAGTATTGCAAGCATTAAAAAATAAAGAAATCTAAAACGTTTTATTGACAATTAAGATTCGCCTCGCTTCGTGTCTGCATTGATCCTGCCTTGGGTTAATTAGTTTCAGCATCTGCCACTATGCCACTCGTTACGGAGCGTCTCTCAAGATTGAAATAATTTTCTCCAATAAAGGCAGGAAGGCACATGAAAGCTCATGCAGCTGCGCATGTCAACCGTGGACGCAGCCGGGGCAGCCGGGGCTCACGGGGCAGGCGGCACTTGTCTGTCAAAATCAAAGTACTTCGTACCTGGCTACCGCCACAGCCTGCGAGCATCAGTGCCTCATTTGGTGGATGGCCAGCCGCAAATGCGTGTGCCGCATGCGCCAAATGGCCAAACGGCAAACTGCTAACGCCAGCAGCAGCCATCAGCGTAGATTAGAGAAAATTTTTCACCCGAAGAGATCAGGCACCACACGACCGAGACACAGACGACTGATGCTTCAGCTTCAGCTCCAGCTCCAGCTGCTGCTGTTGCGGCAAAAAGTCATTTGAGATCGAAACATGTCGATTAGGGAATTTCAAGAGGCGCCAGTGGCCGTCGCACAGGTGGCTAACATCATGGATGCCGCTGCCACAGTCCGTGGCACCTTTGGGGGAGCTGCAACAAGCACGCGTCTTAATTGCATTTGATGTTTGAACTCTGAGCCAGGCGGTGGCATACGAGAGTATATTTGCACAATGAAAAATCGGAGAACAGGCAGCCCAGTCCCGTGGAAACGAAAGTTATCTGCGATGGCTAGTCAAATATCCATAAGCCTGGGCCATAAAAAGATTAGAGGGCCGCGATGCTTTCATTTAACTAGCCGCCTCGTCTGTGTATGCAGTCTATGCCGGACCACCTCCAGTAGCCAGACGATTGAGGAGAGCACCGACATAAAGGCGAAACCATACCAGACATACTGCAGATCCATTAACTGCATGGCCCGGAACGATCTGAGGGGACTCAGGTCGAGAAAGTGCAGTTCCCCTGCCTCGATCAGCTCCGAGAAGGCGCTCTGCATCCAGTGCACGGTGAGGCCCGTTTCGGCCAGTTCCATGATGAGCGTGAGAATCGGTTCCATGAAGACCGAATTCTCATGGATGGGAAAACCGAAGGGTATGTTATTGAAGAAGCAGAAATCGTCGCGCATCCGGAACAAGGGCTTCGAGAAGACCTTCTGCTGCTCGGCGATGACCATCCACTTGGTGGTGTGCATCATGTAGCCGTATCTGGTGTTGAAGGAGTCGCGCAGACTTATGTAGCGGCTGAATTCCGGCACCACCATGAACATGGCCTCGTACTTCCGCAACTCGGCCAGTCGCCCAATCAGCTCCGCATATTCCGGCGTCCAGGCCACCACCTTCACGCGGGATGCGAATAAATCATCATAGCTGCGATATGGCAGCTCCTTTGGCGCCGCTGTCACGTAGGCGGAGAAGTAGGAGTTGTACCAGGCCGTGATGAGAATCCCCAGCACGCAGATCTCCAGGTAAATTCCTCGCACCAGAGGGGGAGCGTGAAAAACCTCAACAAAGGACTGGCCCAGCACTCCCCGCAAGCAGCTCTCGTGCAGCAGGAAGTCATACGGAGCCACACGATACCCATGGAGCCACAGAGTCATGGCAAGTAGAGAGGAGATCCCCACCAGCGTAAAAAGGGCCACCAGGAAGGCCTGCAGATCGAACACCCTCGTGTAGTACTCCGGTGTGGGGACATCCGCCTCGACGGGCAGCATTAGGCACCAGTTCATCTGCTCGTACGGATAGGTGTAGCCGAATGGCGGTATGGTTGGAAACGTCAGCGACATGGACATCTCCACGGAGTGGTTGCGCACAGCGGCCACCGTCTGCATGGACGGGGCAAAGACAGTCGGCCGCGTCGACAGAAGCGGCTGGACAAAGCTGAAATTGTATTTCCGCTGAAAGACGTCCATGAAGTGGCCAACAGTACCCTCGTACACCACTTTGCCCCGCTTGTAGTAGGCTATCATGCGGGGCGAAGTGCCGCCAATAATCACGGGCATCTGATAGCCCAGGAAGTTCCGCAATCGATTCGGAAAGATTTCCAGCGAAGAGTTTGGCTCATAGAGTGTCTCCTCTACATGGAGAGTGGGAAAGGGCGAGTAGCGGTAGAAAGTGTGGGTACTCTAGAGGAAAGAGGAAATATCTTTATTTATTTTAATCCTCGAATTTTCCACTACTCACCTCGTGATCCGCAAATAAGACCAGGACATTCAGCATCTTCACTTTCCAGCAATGCGAAAACAATTCAAGGAGTAGTCCTTCACTTGCCACATCCACTTGCATCAGAAATATGACCCTCGATGTGGTCATATGTCTGAGATTGGCGACAAGCGCCCTGAGCAAGCCATCGTGCTGCTCCAGCCTGTCGCCGCTCAAGTAAACCAGAGACACCAGTCGATTGCTGATGCTATTGTGCAGAAAGTAGCTCACATTCTCATCCAGCTGTAGCACAGGGACCCTCAGTTCGTCCATGAGATCCATGGCCAAAGTGCTGCCATTCCAAGCCTGTTCCGGCAGCGTGGCATTCCGGTTCCTCATCAACAGCAGGTAATCAAAGTTCGACTCCTGTCGTATCCTGTCCAGCAATTGCACAATCTTTGAGGCATTCCCCCCAAACAAATAAACCAAAGGCAGCCAAGGATCAGACGTGGACAATTCATCACGATGGACGAGGCACCACTGCATGACACTGATTGATGCCGCTGAACATTTAAAGGGTTGCTAATGAATCCGCCGACGACGCTGGCTAATGGCCAATTCCAATTAGCGGACAATGTTAACAAGTCCCGAACAGAGAAAAAACCAAAAAAGAAAAACATATTTCCCTTGGGACTACAAGGCAACAACTGAAATAACATTAACACGTACAATTGTTGTTGCATACACGAAAACTACACCCATAGAAAACAGCCCTGAAATTTTAATGTTTTCACTTTTATTTTAATATTTATGATTTGATTTGGATTTTCATCCAAGAGTGGAAAATTAACTATGGTTCATGTTTAAATTAATTAGTTAATATTTTGCCTGTGCTGACCACATTTCATGACCTCAGGGTGTGAATTGGTTAATCTTTTCAAACTAGAAAAAATCTTAAACTGAGTAAAACTTTATTGGGTGTGCGCAAAGATAATTTCACTGGCCCTGAAATTTGTATTCAAGGCGGAAGCAGCTTGAACTAGTTGGAAAAAATAAAAATTTTCAAATAAAGTCATTATAATATTCAATATGAATATGAAACCTATTAAACAACAAATAATATATATTACTATTTTAAAGTGTTTTGTATTTAGATTAAATATGACCGCATTAAAAAAGACTTCTTAATACATTTATATTTTAATCAAAGTCAATTCTATTTAATTTTATTATGTTTGAACTAAAAATCACAAATTAAATTCATATAAGAGTTTAGTTATTATACCCGTACTCGAAGAGTTAAGGGGTATATTGTATTTGTGGTAAAAGGGGATTTGTGTAACGCAGAGAAGGAAATTTTTCCTACCCCATAAAGTATATATATTCTTGATCAGCATCAATAGCCGAGTCGATAGAGCCATGTCTGTCTGTCCGTCCGTACGTCCGTCCGTCCGTCTGTCCGTCCCGATAAGTGCCTAGATCTCAGAGACTATAAAAGCTAGAGCAACGAAATTTTGTTTCCAGACTCATGTGATATCACACCGCTACAAGTGTATTTCAAAATTTCGTTCCGCCTTTTCCGCCCCCACAAAGACCGAAAATCTGTGGCAACCACAATTTTAAAGATACGATAAAACTAAAAACGCAGTATCGTAGAAAATGACTATATCTATTGCTAAATTTGAACCAGATCGCATCCTTATTATAGTCAGAATGAAGATATTAATTTTCAGTTGCTTCCCCCACCTCCTCTGGCGATGCTGACGATACTCATTCTCTTTCTCGCTCGCACACTCGCTGTGCAATGTGCCACCGTTGCGGAAGAGATGTTGAATCTGAACTACATACACAATAAAGAATATACATTTAAGATGTATAATCGACATTGTAGATGTAGATAACAAAAAATTTAAAATATAAAATATTTTAAAATTCTCACACATTTATGTACTGACTGTATAAAAGTAGAGTCGCGTCCAGAAGCGACTCACACGTTCCTTCTCGTTTCTATCAGTGTAAATACATATATTTACACCTGCATGGCTGTCGAAAATCGATTCTGTCGTGCACTAATTTCTTTAAAATATAATCTGCATAGCTCTGACCCTGATTTGATGACGATAGAACCACATCAGCTCCAGTAGAAACACTAGAGTAGCCACAGCCAACATCAAGCCAAAGGCCTGCGAAATATGTTGCAAGTCCATCAGTTGCATTGCTCGAAACTCCTTGGGCTCGCCCCGATCGACCAGACTCAACTGACCCGCCTTGATCATTTCCGTAAAGGCCATGTCCCGCCAGTGGTTCAGCAGACCCGTTGCCAGCACTTCCTGTATAAGGCGATCCAAAGCCTCCTGAAAGATGCTGTTTTCTTTGATGGGAAAGACAATGGGAATGGCTCGAAAGAAGCAGAGATCCTCCCTCATGGTGAACAGGGGAGTGCTGAAAACCTTCTGCTCCTCGCTGATCAGCAGCCACTTCTCCAGTGGCAGCATATAGCCATATTTCGTATTGAAGGAGTCGCGCAGCGCTAAGAACTTATTGTAGTCCGGCTCGAACCGGAAGATGGACTCATACTTCTCCATGCTGCTGAAGTAGTCCAGGAGTACACGGTATTCGGGGGTCCATACCACGACCTTCGTTTGGGAACGCGCAATGCTGTCGTAGCTGGTGAAGGGTGGGCGCCGCGGTGCACTCGTCACGTAGGCGGAGAAGTAGGAGTTGTACCAGGCCGTGATGAGAATTCCCAGCACACAGATCTCCAGGTAAATTCCTCGCACCAGAGGGGGAGCGTGAAAAACCTCAACAAAGGACTGCCCCAGCAGTCCCCTCAGGCAGCTGTTGTGTAGGAAAAACTCATTTGCCCGCACACGATAGCCATGGAGCCTCAGGGCCAAGGCCAGAACCAGAGAGATGGCTATCAGAGCCAGGAGAATGAGTAGAAATGCCGACCAATCGAATACCATGGAGTAGAGCTCGCTGCGTGGAATCTCCTCCGGTACGGGCATCATCAGACACCAGCTCAGAAGCTCGAAGGGATACGAATAGCCGATGAAGGGCCTCTGGGGATAGATGGCCGCCAGAGCAAACTCGGCACTTCCGTTGCGCACTGCCCCAATGAGCTGTAGAGCTGGCGGTATGGCGGACTCATTAAACGGATGCGGCTGCACCAGACGACAGTTGAACCGCTGCTCGATGCACTTCATCAGATTGCCAACAAACCCGGTGTATATTAGCTCTCCATCGGCCCCTCGATACACAATCAGACGAGGCGCAGAGCCGCCCACCACAATGGGCAGGCGATAGCCATGTAGATCCGTCATTCGTGAAGGGAACAGTATGGAGGTATTCTCGAGACGTCTCTCGATGAACTGCAGAACGGGGAATGGTGTGTAGCTGTAGATGATGTGGCGGGATTCCTGCCAAAGAAGTTGGAAAATTGTAAGCAAACATATATTTTTAGGGCGATTATTTGTTACCTTAAAATCCTCATCAATGACAAGGACATTGAGAAATTCACTCAGCCAGCACCATTCCAGCAGCGCTTGCACTCGCATCTTCTGTGTTCTCATCACGAAAAGAATCGGAACAGTGTTCAGCATTCTCAAATTCAAGTGAGTAACCTCGAGCAACGCGTCGGGCAAGTCAGTCACAAAACCGATGCTCAGGATGTTCCTCGAATGATGTTTACTCAGATTATAGTCCACGTGGGAGAACTGATCGTCAATCTGAATGACAGAAACTGGCAGCTGCCATAGGCTCTTCAGCCAAATCGATTCCGAATTTCCCAGCAGCAAAACAAACTCAAAGTGCAGCTCGCTTTTCAGTTGCTGAAGAAACTGCAACTCGAAACTGCACTGCCAGCCAGGACTCTGGAGTGTCACCAGGATTAACTGAAGGAGCGAAAACTGCCTCATGCCGAATGCCTGCTGCAACGTTTCTGTGGCAGCAGTGCCCTGCAGCAGTCCCTTTTATGCAGACCAGACCCCAAAACACCCATTAATCTGCCTAGCCGCCGCACCTGGGGGGCGTGAACAGTGAGAGTCATAAATTAGCGCACACAACACGTGAGGTTTTTGCACATGGTTCGATTATTACGTATTATTACTCATCCATTATCATATATACTGGTCGGAATATGTTTCATTATTAACGGGATACTGCTCTCCGATGGCACACAGATTCTTGTATTTGATATCGCGACGCTTGCAGAGCGTACCCGCTTTGAGGGCGATCTGGTAGATGGCCTTATGCTTCATGCCGACCGTGGAAAAGCAGCAGCTCAGGTAAAAGTAGTTGATGCGGTCCTCGATAAATTTCATAGCAGAACAGCCCATAGCCGTGTTTCGCTCCGTCATCAAAAGCACTGCCCTGTATGTCGATCTGGGGATCGCAGAAATGTTATTCAAATATTCCAGAAAAAAGCAGCCTTAGACCCTACCTGGAATCCAGACGCTCCTCGAGATACAGTGTTTGCTTTCTGGTCACATATTGTGCTTCCTTGAACCACTTCGATATGATTTTGAGAACCACTTCTTGGTTTTTCTTTTCTTTTCCCGCATAGGCGTCGGTGTCAAAAATGCTGCCAATGTTGGGGATAGTCGGCGATGTCATACAGGGGCGCGGCAGGGGAAGGCAGGTCATGAGATCGGCCCGGGCAAAGTATTCGAGCTCTTCGGACCACTCCATGCGAGCCATCCTTCCCGCAGGCAGCAGATATCGCGTATATCCGGTGGCAGCCTTATTCCGAAAGCCATTGATATCTGCCATTATTGCCGTCTTGTAGTGCCGTAAGCTCAGAAATTTATACATGGGCTTGCATTGAAAGGTGTAGTTCTAGGAGAAGGATATATGTACGATTGGCGCAGCCCCAGGCAGTTATTCGATTATCGTATATCTACGGTTTTCACGCAAACGACGTTGTTCTCTCCACAGAATGGCAGGTCGCAGTATTTGCTGGCGTCGAATTTGAATGTCGACACACAAGTCAACCATCCGGCCAGCAAAAGGATCAGCGTCAGGCAAGTACAGCCTGGGGACATCTTGGTTGGAGCACTTGTAGCAAACTGAGATTCGCCCTGCTGGACGGCTTGGCTTTTATAGCCGAGTATTTTCTTTACAAAATATGGTCGGTAATCTGTTAGCCATTCTTAGAATTTTTCCAGCTGGCCAACTCGCAAAACGGAACTAATATTCATTTACGATTATGTTTATCCATCACATGATTAATATCAGGTGTTTATTTAACTAGGAAATATCATATCATATCTGAGCACCAGAATGCTATCACATTTAATGGACAAAATATGTTCCATGAAAGTTTTACACATGAAATGCATTTTTAAATAGAATTTCCCTGCGGCACAGCACAGCACAGCACCACACTTATTTCATCCATAAAGAGCTGTCGACAAGATGCCACAACTGGCAGCAAAAAAACTCGCAGCATAAAAATGAAATTAAATTAAGAAAATAATTGCGGAACGCATCGCAGCCATAACTGAAATGAGGCAGAAATCTCGTTGGACCGATGGATCACTCTTAATGAGGAGCGGCAGCAACATTGCTCATTATACGACTACACACACATACGAGTTGTACATACGAGTATTTTTGTATGTATATATTGTTCAAGCACTTGTAACTTTTGCTGCACTCCACTCGATTTGGCAGATGCGTCAGCATCAGCACTTGACCCGCGCACAGACTCAGACTCCTCCGTTTCCCATTTTTAGACTCCCATGCAGCATGCCCCATGCCCCATGCTTGTTGTCCGCCAAATTGAGTTGACGTTGACGTAATGCCCCGCCACTTGACTGAGTCTCTTTTTTTGGCTTTGTCTTTTTCTGGCTGCCTTTTTTTATATTTTTTTTGTTTTTTTTTTATGAAGTGCATCAACGTCAGGGGCCGCCTTGGTCGGTCAATTAGCTGCACATACCGAGAGTATCTCTCGGGTCGAGCACAAAAAGAGTGGCAGCGTGGTGAGCTTTACATGGCAGGGCTGCAAATCTTGTTGATTTCTTCTCGTCGTTTTCCTTCTTTTTTCCCATCCGTTTTTATCTCCAGTCTTGTTTTGGCTGGAGGTCACGTAGAGTCTTTAATTGGCTGCATTGCGTACGAGATGACAATTTACTGAGAAGAGCCTCCAGAGTTCACAAGTGCTCGAGGGCATTCTTATAATCTTTTGCAATGCTGAAAGCTCATTCGGTTCATTTTTAATGTAGTTTTCAAAACCATAATCATATATGCACACTCTGGTTGCCTTTGGAACATCAGATTCAAGCTTATGTAGTGGGATAGCTGGATATTTTGGACTACTTTCAAACACTTTCTAGCATCTGTGAAACATCCCAGGCACTCAAACGATTTTAGACTTATTTGTTGGTGGTTTCCCTTGTTGCGCCTTCTTTTTACACCCGAGAAATGGTGCCCGAACATTACAACTTCCTGGCGATCATAAGCTAAGATCATGGCCTCATTTCATTCGTTTGACAGGCTCTCTGCTCGCGTACAGATTTACACATGCCCCAGGAAAGTAATATATACTCGGATGAGGAGTGCAGTGGGAGTGCGGAGTTCGGAGGAAACTCTAACTCGAACTCAAGCCGTAATGCCGCAAGTGATCGTACATCCGACTGTTTTTGGGAGACTGTTTTGTTGTCCAGTTGTTGTTGTTGCTGGCCACGAGACATGCACGAGCCATGGCATACGCCACCAACTGCAGCGCAGCTCCTCCCCAGACAAGAGTTGCATGCCACCAAAAACGGTAGCCTTTTTTGGGGGAACAAAAATGAGGCCGGACGTCGGACCTGGTCTGGTCTCATTGAAAAGCGAAAGATGGCCAAATAGAAAATGGTGAAAATGGCAAAAGGCCAAAAGCGGACTGACAAAATATTTTTGTATATGATAAATGGCACAGTTTAAAGTAAGTCGAGCACTTGCAATTGTCCATGTCCATGCATCATGCGGCGGCACAATGTAAATTTCCACTGCCGCCGCTCTGACCATTTGTGAGTGTTTCTGTGGATACGGGCCGGTACGGGCCGGTACTGATGCCCGGCTAATGGTGCCACACTAACCATAGTCCAGGCCATAATCTAGTACATTTTTCGCTAGGTCGTCCCATAGCTCCAGTCCAGTCCAGTCCAGAGTTGCCTGATTTATGAAAGGGTCTCATAATTTACCACAAATATGGTCATAATTTTTTTGGCTTTTACTTTTTGGGGGGCACTACTGCTGGTCTCTGCTAATGAAGCGGCAGCCGCCGCTAGAAACTGCCAGAAAGCCCCCAAAAAAAATAAAAGAAACCAAAGCAAAAGCAAAAGGAGACAAAACACAAAAAAAAAGTAACAAAAATAAAGAAAACTTTTCAGCAAAGAAACTCATTTAAGTGGATGGACAGCCGATGGCCACTTGTTGCCATCGTTTCCTAGCAATCAGCAGCAGCAGCGTTGGAACGTGTCATTCCTAACAGACCAGGACCAGACCAGACCAGACCGAGCCGTGCCTATAATCATCATCAACATTACCAACCAGCCTCTGCCTCAGTCTCAGTCTCCAATGTGGAGCAATCACGTCCTGGACGGTACTGGACTGTACTGGCCAGGGGCCCACTGTTCCAGCCATGCTTCAATAAATGTCACTCCTCAAGCTTTGCATCTAAAAATTGATGACAATAATTTGTTGCATTCGCCCGAGGGGGTGTGGCCTGCTCCGATCTGCTCCGATCCGCTGCAGCTTCAGCCCAAAATTGTCTCGGACAGACTGAGGCTGGCTCGAAGCTGCCACTGCTGCCACTAACTCTGCTGGCACTGCTGCCACTGCTGTTTTCAACACAATTTATACAAAGTGTCGCAGTTTTTGGCGCTTTGCATTTGTTGCTGACAGACTGCCAGACCGCAGCCGTGCCCCAGCCATGCCCCCTGCAACGGTTTGCACTTTGCCGAATACAAAAATGAAGCATAAATTTCGTCATTTTGTCACAAGTCGTTTGTATGCGATACCCTGCCCGTATAGAGGCATGGTTAGGGGGCGGAGGCTGGGACTGGAACTTGGGCTGGGCTGGGCTGGGAGTTGATTGCAAAGCGATTTGGGGAATTGTTCCCCCCACAATTCCATACAAAATCAACACACACTCCTCTAAGACCTAACCAAACCCCAACCGGACTCGGACTCGGACTCGAACTCGGTCTGGAGTGTAGAGGCGCTTTGATTTGATTTCGATTATACATTTTTCAATTTGATAAATTTATTGAGCTCCGGCTTCCAAACAAATCGCCAGCGATGCAAGATAAGAGCCAAGAAACTTAATACACTGAATATAATGAATCCTCTGGCATGAGGGCAACGAGTAGCATCACATCGCCAGCTTCTGGCTCCAGCTTCTTGGCCATGGCCAATGGCCATGGCCTGGCAATCGCCTTGTAAATGGCATCAATTGCGAACTTTTGGCATTCTTACGGAAACATTTCGCTAATGAAACCGATACCTCAAATGTCAAGACACGATCCGGTTCGGTTCGCTTCGATTTCGGTTTAGGTTCGTTTTTGGCCTGTGGTCAGTCGCTGTCGCCCGCCTTGCTCCTGGCCAGTGGCAATGGCCTGCAGCATTTACCACATTCTAGCGAACTTATGGCAGCCATAAAAATGTTAAGCACAAAACATTTGCCACATTGGCACCTTTTGGCCAACAAAAAGAAAAAGTATACGAAAAACGATGCAAAGAGCAAAAGAAATGGAGCACGCACGTGGCAAATGCACCCGAAGCGAAATTGGATGCTCCAGCTACTCCATAGAGATCGCAGCTGCAGTTCGTTATGCGGAAGCTGAATCCAATCATAATTTGAAGAGGGTTTTTTGTCTGTTTGGTTAATTTATGAAGACTTTCCAGTGCTACTTTCCAGAGCTATCATAGGAATAGGAATGGTGCTAAATGTAATTACAACTGAAGTGCTAGAGGATTGCTTGTGGAACGATGAGCTTATTTAGATGAATAATTTGAATTATAAAACCATACGATTTACTAGTAAATTTCCGACCATATTATGAGGGTATGAAGTATATGAAAAAGGAAAATAGATCCCATATCCTCCCTCGTACGCCCACAGCAAAGTCATAATCCAGCTGCAGTTTCGTTTATAAGCATTTTTACAAGCTCTACTTGAGCAATTGGAATTATATATATTTTACTGCCTCGCTTGATTATTTCTTTACAAAGCAGACAACTTGGAAATTAATAAAAAATAATTTGTTAACAGCACACACACACTTGATGCCAAAGCAAAGAGATGATGCTTGATGGGAGTTAGCGTACTGTGGCTGTGGTGCCCCAAAGAAAACACGTCAAGCAATCATTCAAAGCTGTCCCAGAGCCAGGACTGGAGACCGGAGACCAGGGATCGGGGATCGGAACCCATGTTGGAGTGTGCTGTGGCGTGGGCGTGCAGCAGGGGCAGCAACAAAAGATCTGTGGACACATAAACAACATGCGACGCTCAATGTTGGCTGGACGCCAATTTCGTGGTACTCATGGGAGCCCAGAGCAAACCGAAGAAACATATAAACGACTACGGGTACGAGTGCACATAGGAGTACGAGTACGAGTACGAGTCCAAGTATACGTGTTTAAACAAATACAATTTGCAATTATATGGCAAGCAAATCAAGTTGAAATCAGCATGCGATTTCCACCTGTGGCCGGCGTCATAATTCGTGGCTATGTTTTGGTCATAAATCTAACGATTTACAATTATTTTTGTTGTTGTTTTTTTTGCCTTTCTGCAGGTTTTTGTCTCTCGTTTTGGGAAATAGAGAAATATACAGAAATGCATTTCGTGGCACAGCGGGCCTGGACTTGGACATGGACATTGGCTGGTTGGTGGCTGTGGCTGTTACTGCGACTTTGGCTGTGGCTGTGGCTCGTGTACACTGTACAGCAACAAAAGGCACCACACAACTGCTCCTAATGGCCATTATGGTCATTTCGTTATCACTTGCAACAAAGCAGGCCCAAAGCGGCAACAAGGAAACGTTGCCACAGCCTCTCAGCCACTCAGTCTCGATGCTGAGGCCGAATTAAGCCCAACCAGAAACCAAAGTCCGAACCGTGATCTGCTGACAGTCATAAATTTGCATAGATTTTGCAATGCAACAAATGCAAATGGAAAAAATGGGAAAATCTTAAGCTAAACACTGACAACAAGAAGACGAAAATTATTTATGATGACGCTAACGAGCGACGACAGGTGGCGCTACGCACTCTCCCCACACCACTCCACTTCAGCAACCATCTCTCTCTCCCTCTCTCTCTCTCTCTCTCTCTCTTTCTCTCTCTCTATCCATCACACACGCACTGTGATAACGCAGAGTGCGTGGCTGTAAATTGATTTTACGGCGCCGCCCGTGTCCAGGCCCCAGGCCTCAAACCACAGTCATCTCTCTAACCATTCAGCTTGTCTAAATTATGCAAAAGACAAGTGAAAATTTGCGTTAAGCGGAGTTTTTCCTCAGCCACAAATTCCCTCCTCCCCTGTCTATCACACACTCTCACACTCGATCTGTTTTAGAGATGGGGCGCCAGTCGGGTTTTCCAGGCATGCAATAAATGTTAAAATTTTATATTATTTTTATTTATTTTCTAACTTTAATTTTACATATTTAGGCACATTCATATATTAATTAATTTGAATTTACTTTTAATATTCATTAAAATTTTATTTTATTTTTTTATTTTTTTTTCTTTCACGTAAACTCACGAAACAAGTGCAGAGATCGGGCACGATGAAAATCCCCGATCCATTCGCATCTCTAGTCTCTTCGGTTTCCTCTCTCTCTTTCCACAGACATCTCCCGCTGTCAATGGGGCATACTATGCATTATATAAAATCGGCTTGAGGGATTAGCATCGCGTACGTACCGACTATATGTAATTAAAAGTGAAATTGTTTTGCCTGCCAAGCGGTCCTAACGAGTTTCCCCCCCAACTAGAAAATGCAACTGCAGTTTTGCTCCACGATATGATTGATGGATGAGTTTGAGTTTGTCATGCAAATTTCAACAGTACGGACCGTTCCGTTGGCTCGTTGGTTCGTTCGGTGCACTGATGATGATGTTGTCTCTGGAGCAGGGACCCCTCCTAGCCTCTAACCGACAAAACAGCAAAACAATCTATGAGTCGCGTTTGGGGCTAACGAGCGGCGCGTGGTATCCAGTGGAAGTCTGGTTCGGTTTTTCTTAGCCATATTCTGATATCATAAATATGAAGCTGTTTTTATTAAAAATTGCCTGATGCCCGAGACCTGGCCTAAGCCATTGCCGCATGTGTGTGGCATATAAATTGCATTGCGCTGGAATTTTAATGACAGCCTTTGGAAATTAATCTAACGCGTTCGCCGGCAAGGCAACCAGAAGAGACCTGTGCTCTGGCTCTGGCCCAGTCCCACATCAACATCTTGTTGGGAAACGAGTTTGGAAAAGTGTCGCAGATTGTCGTTGCTGTGGCTGCTATTGATTGTTAAGTGATTTGCTGGGCTTGGCTTGGCTTGGCTGGCTTGAAGCCCTGCCATAGAGATGCAGATGGAGAGATGGGGCGACACATGCAGATGCAGTGGGTCTCTCCTCCGCCAAATCTGATTGGTATCTGGGGAAATAAAGAAGCCACCGGCTGTGTGGATGCGGCGGCTTTCACTTGTCCCGCATTTGCATGGAAATTCCGCGCCAATTTCAGCGCAATTAATCGCACAGCCGAGTCCGATCTAGAGACGCCCCCAACCTGGATCCCCATCCTGGGCAAAAATACAAAAAAAAACAAACCAGTTGCTGCTCATTTGCATGGCGGCTTAATTAAAACAGTCTGTGGGTGGGTGCATGGGTTGGCGTTGGCCTGGTGGGTTCGTTGGTGGCTTGCCATCATCCACTGCCTAGCTTTCTCTCTCTCTCCACCTCTCTTCCTCTATGTGGCAGCCACCACTCGTCTTTATTTATGTGAAAATTTCGTGGCACATCTGCCCGGCCCCCATTTAGTCAACGGCAAAATTTACTCGCTCATAATTTAGTCAACGGCAGGAGAAGCAACAAAAAAAAAAAGCAGCAGACAACGCTGAAACTTTCATGGCCAAAACGGTGGCAAGAGTGGGCGAGTAGCCATGTGTCAGTCATGGGAAAAGCGGAATCTCTCCGCCAATGGAGCTGACTGATTGAGTACACTAATTTCCAGGAAAGGAGGGTTGTTGAAAATTCACTCTACCAGCTGCCAGCCAGGGATCAGAATGCTAATTTTTAATAAATAATTGAATTTAAATAAATATCAATTTGATTATTGTAAATATTTTAATGTTCAAGTGGTAGTCTTAAGATTTAATTTTTAAACCTTTTTATGGATATTTCCTCTCGTAAAATGGATCAAATTCGTTGCCCATTTCGTCTTCGCATCGATCAAAAATTCATCTAAAAATTGAAACAAAATTCGATTGCTCAATGCTAATAGTTTTATAAAATTTGTCATACGTTGTTTAACCTTGCAGAGCAACTGAATGATATGCAAGATTTTCTAGTGCAGCGCATTCCGCTTTTTAATTAGATCTGAGCTGAGTACTTTTACCCGTCCAGACAGGCATCTTGTCAGGGGCTGGCTAATAGATCGACCATCGTTAATGTGACAATTGAAATGCTTTCGGTTTTGTTTTTTTTTTGTGTTTTTTTTTTAATCCAGGCCAGAACGAATTCGGTGGCAACAAGTAGAGGAAATAGCCCAAACCGAACCGAACAACAACAGGCAGCAACAGGAACAGCGACAACGACAACGACAGCGACAGAAAACGTTGTCAATTGATTTTCTGCACTATTTCAATTTGACCTGGCCCCAAAGCAACGGTAGCCGGAGAATTGGTTGATGCCGGAGTCGCAGAGTTGCCGAATCGCAGAGACAGTGCAAAATGAAACGAATTAACAATTTGATGTAACTGTGATTTTTTTGGGTTTTGTTTTGCTTTTTTGTTGTTTTTGTTTCGTTTTGGCCACAGTCGCTCGCACACGCCCTCAACGAAGCGAATTCAAAAGAAATGCTTATCGTGCTTCAAAGAAATCCAGGCAACGGCAATGGCAACGACTGGCCAGCCACAAAACATGAAATTGAAAATGCCAAACGCTAAGAAACCCCCCCCTCGGTACCCGTACCCAAACCCATACCCATACATATACCCATAGTCGTACTCGTACCCCACTCCGCAGCAGATCGACAATGTAGAGCTTATAGTAAAACTGTAACGAAACCCGATTGAACCCGCCATGGGTGGCGGTGGCTTTGGCTGTGCCTTTTGCCAGAGCCCCAAATATAACAAGTAAGAACAATAAAGTGGACATTTCGACTATGGGATACCCGCTAATTGGTCGCTATCTATTATAGATTTCAAACATTTGTTGGCGCTCCCAAAGAAGAGTTCGATATAGTTTATTGATTGCATGCTGCTACTCTCAAGCTACTCTCAAGCTACTTCCATAGATCTTCATCCATCTTCTGTTACATATAATATACCTCTTTGTGATCTACGAATGCCGGGTATTACGACTGCAAACGGCGGACCTGAACCTGGGGACATGGACAATAACATGTACGAAAAAATTTCATTGCTGGTGCTTTTGCTTCTTTTTTTTTGTTTCTCTATGGCGGCCGGCCACGATCCCGATCCGGGCCGTGGCCGAGCGAAAAAATCTCTGTCAAAAAATCGCTGGCGGGCAGCTGCAAGGCCCTGCCCAAGCACATCCTCACGAGGCAACACCACCAACAACTGGAGGAACAACAGCAACAGCAGCAGCAACATCGACGACTACGACAAACAGCAGCGACAACAAAAGGCCGAAAAAAAAGAAGAAATAATTAATATGCCTCAAAATATCCCGGGCAGGTTTTATGACAGGCGGCAGGGTTTCGAAGGGAGACTGGGTGGGGCGGGTGGGGTACATAGGAAAGGGGATAGAAGACAGGAACTGGGACTAGGGGATTCATGCAGCTGCAACTCGGATGCTGGCCGCTGGACGCCGTTGGCGGCAGGAGCTGCTGTAGCTGTAGCTGTAGCTGGAGCAGCAGTTTAACTAACGGCTTCTGTGCTTGTTGTGCTGCCGTTTCCGCATCTCGGTGTCGCCTCAGAATGTGCACGATTTTCCCTCAGATTCAATTTCAAGTGCAGCAGTGCAGCAGTGGCAGTGGCAGCAATAGTTGCTACAGCTGCAACTGCAACAGCAGCAGCAGAGGCAGCAGCAGCAGCAAGCGCCGCTATTAAGTCGACGACAACAACAAGCAATAACCCTAACCGATGGAGCCGCCAGCGGTGCTCGTCGGTGTTTTGCCTGCTTGCCACTGTCTGCCGCGCTTCTTGCCGAGATTTCTATCTTTGATCTCTTACTCCACATGGAGCAGTCTCCATGGTAGCAGCAGCAGCAGCAGCAGCAGCCTTTTGCCGCATTATGTGGCAGGGCCAGCCAGTGCTGTCTGCTTGTTAAATTGCTCATTTAAACCATAACGAAATGGTCTGTGTGCTTCGGGGTCTAGTCTGGTTCGATCTGCTCCAGAGCATGTGCCTTCCTAGAACTGGCCTCGGCACTTGTCTCTTTCTCCCTCTCTGTGTTAACGTTCCCCGCCCGTTCCAGATGGCAGTGCAAATTGCTTGGAGTCATGTTGCCAAAGGCATTTTTAATTAGCATCCAGCGGAAATTAGTGGGCCCAACCTCAGAGAGGGACCTGCTCCAGTCTCCCGAATAGATTTGTCTGCCCAGATCCCCCTCCCATCGCAAGTTATCATTTCGCGATTTGCGTCATAAGCCTGCGTCAACATAAATTACGGTCTCTGGGTATTGGAATTTATCGGTGACATTGCGATAACGAGCATTGTCCGAGAGTGCGGCTCGGCCCCCGACAGCTTCTCAAGTGGCCACGACACACGCAATTATATTTGATATTTTTATGGCATACGAGTATTATTATTTGTGTTTTTGCTCTCGGCTCTCCCTGAAATCAACAGATCCGCAGCAGGGAAGTGTCATGTTGACATAGAAAGCTGACAGAGACAATAAGCGCAAAGTTTAGCGTTTTTTTGTCTGGCTTACAAATGAAAGAATTTGTCCATAATTAAGAAGATTGGCTGGGGATAGGGAATATCAGTGATAGCTTGAGTAAGTGTAAAATCTCAGAGAAAGGTAAGAGCAGACTAACCAGCTGTAAGTATTCAATAGTTTACTTTATTACCTTCAAGAAATCTGCATATCTTTGCACAGCTCATGCCAAATTGATGTCACAAATTCCAATCATAAATCAAGCAAATTATTATTATTTTTATTATTATTGGCCAGCAGCACATCTGCGACAACGAAAAGGGGAACGGAAACATTCGAGCAGACATATGTACATACGAGTATATGTATGTATGTATGTATGAGCCACATATAGAGATATCTCTGAACTACAGATCGTAGAACAAGCGCCAATCTCTCTCGCTCTTGCTTTTGCTCTTGCTCCTCTCTCTCTCGCTCTTTCTGCCTTTCCTTCTCCTCTAGGAAAAGACCATAAATCATGACAATACCCCAAAGCCGGCATCCCCATCGACATTGCCACAGACACAGCCATCCTCCATGCTTCACTGGACAATCATAATAATCACAGCCGGCTGCCGCACCAGCAGCAGCAGCAGCATCCAGAGAAACATCCAGCAGCAGTCGCAGCAGAAGCAGCAGCAGCAGGAAAAACAGCAACAAAAGCTACTTACTATGTCTATGTCAAGCCGATATGCAACTGATAAAAGAAAAACTGGCCAGCAAATATATAAAAAAAAACGAGACAACTCGAGCCGCAGAAATACCCTAAGCTTTGAAAGGAGTATCGAAACATTTGGCTAAGCCAAACAAAATCCTGATAAATTGTTTGGCTATTGGTAGACGAAAATATGGTTGAAGATTTCTTGGTGAACATTTCTTCAGTAAGATTATTCTCAAAGAGCCAAAACAAAGGAAGAGATATGTGTTTAAAATGAAAGAAAAGCTTCTTCAATGTTCTGTGGCAAATTATATTCAAATTTAAATAATATTAAATAAACTAGGATGATTGGTTACTGAAATATAATAAAGCTAAATGGAAAAAGTGCAAAGAAGTTTAAAATCTTTCCATTTCTGTTCCATTTAAGTCCCTTCAACATCTGATTTATCATTAAGCGTATTACATCTTCGTTGTGGCTGGCCATCCGCAGAGTTTTTCCTACCCATTGATTGTTTTCTTTGTTGCGCCTATTTTCCATCTCCATCGCCTGCTCCCCATCCCGGCAAGCAGCAGGAAAATTGACAATTGCGCACCTGCTTCATTTTCCTCTGCTGCTGTGGCGGCTACTTCTGCGGCTTGCGGCCAACAACAATGCCACTGCCAATGCCGCTCGGCCATCGTCTGGCTAATGGCATTTAACGGTCACCAAAATGCCCGCTGTGTAGCAGTAAACTTTCCAAAAAAACAAAAAAAAACAACAAAAATAATAATAGAAAAATCGTAGGAAAAAAAGGCCAAAAAGAAAAACTATATATTTATGTGGCCATCGAATGCTGGTTTATGGCTAATATCAATACGGATGCTCGCGTGCGCGCATTCAGATTTACATTGTAACGCAAACAATTTGCATAATGCCGTGGATGCATAGCATACATACATAATATGTACATGTGTACATGTATCGTACATATGTATCGTACTATCCATGAGCATGGGCATAAATATTTCATAAATTGCATAAACCAAAGGCTCGGATCGCATTGCGCATTTGCTCTAATTGTATGCTAATTCGGCCATGCCCCAAATAAATCAAAGAGGCCCCTGCACCCCCTAAGACAGTATGTACCCTGCTTGAGTTATGAGTGGGTAGCCCTGCAGCTGGTCGGCATCCTTTGTTCGGTGGCTAGCCAGTCCAGTCCTAATTAAAAACTGCTTATGGGGCCTATCAAACGGCCATCACTGGGCCAATTAAGCGCTGGCCAGCGCAAAATATAAGAAATAAACCCCGACCTGACCAAAAGATCAATGAGTCGTTGATGAAGTTGTTTTGATAACAACAACAGGAGGAGGAGGAGATGGAGGAGAGGCTGGTGAGGCTGTTGAGGCTGTGGCCCTGCCTTAAAAAACGTGCGCAATTTATCTAAATCAGTGCAGGGAAAGAGAGCTCTAGCTTAACCTTCTCTATCTATCTCTCTCTCTCTCTCTTTCACTCTGACAATTGGCATGGCAGCAGCAGCCATGGCTTCTGCTTCTGCTTTTGCTGCCCAAGATAACCATCATAAATGCATTGAAATGTCATTGCCAACTTGTGCTATCAGTCCATGGGGCTCAGGTTGAGGCTCAGGGGCAAGCTACCCAAAAACAGCCACAACAGCGATGGCGATAATAACCAGAAGTAGGACCCCAAATCGATGGGCATGGGTTTGGCCTCGGACTCTTGCCTCATGGAGAGGACCAGAGCAGGGGTAGGAGCTGCCAGACAGAGAGCAGCAAGTGCCGTTACCCTTTATGCAATTACAAGTACGTGCAATTGCCACAGAGCTTAATTAGAAGCGCATAGAGGGGCAGGCAGCAGGCACTTGACTGACTTGACTGACTGATGATTATTTATCACCGTCGTGAGTCGTGCGACAATGACACGAGATAGCCACAGAGAGCAGAGCAGAGCCAGGCCAAGACTTAAAGCCAGACCACAGGCAGCAGGCAGCAGGCATCAGGCAGCAACATCGTTAGCAACATTTTGTCTGCAACAAGTGACTGACACAGCCTGTGTGCCCCTGCACTGATGGACAGCCTGGATGACGGACTGCCTCGCTGCCTAGCTGCCTGACTGGCTGGGCGCACTCAATCTTTCAATTTGAGGCTGCACTTCAATCGATTCAGGGCCCTGTCATCATTTCGGTGCCTGACGTTCTGTGAGAACGAAATTAGTTTGCCATCAAAGGAAGCGCACTGGAAAGCAGTACATTTTCACGGAATAAATGGTCTGGAAATAATGATCTCAAATATAAAAAAAAATATAAAAATCAGAAAGAACACCTAAAATATCCTCCACACTTTACGACACAATAAAACAATTTAATATCAATATGAAACTCATATGAACTCACACATAAGCAAATCTCTCCACACCTAGCTAAATCAGATACCCCTCAAATAATTTACCAACAGAAATTCAGAGAGCTAAAAGACACTTTAAACAACCGAAAATTTGTATGCACAGATGGTTCCAAATCCACTAACGGTGTAAATCTTACAGCGTTACAACAGAAACAGATATAATTACATATCAATTGCTACCCCATTACTCATCTATTCTCACTGCTGAACTAGCAGCCGTTTTAACAGCCTGTGTCCATGCCAACAAACAGAAAGGAAAATTCACCATCTGTATCGACTCTCTTTCATCATTAGAAGCAATACAAAACACGAATAGCCACTAACTCAATTAGAAAAATAAAATGTTCTGGGTCCCCGGACACTGCAAGATATCAGATAACAAGTGGCCAAAACTTCCCTTAAGTTATACAAAACAACCTCAATCCTACATACTTCAATAAACAATTCTGATACACTTAAAGAAACGGTTTGAAATAGCACCTCACCACACTATCCACAAATAAACTTAGATGAAAAATCAATACAAAAACTTCCAACCTCAAACTTTACACGAAACGACGCAATTAAACACACAACTTTATCCTTAACAAAACCCCTCCTCCTTGCACTACTTGCAGCACGACTATCACCATTCCTCATATCCTTATCGAATGTCCTCAAATTCCTCAAAAGAACAATAAATACTATCATATAAAAATGTGCACGAAACAGTAGAATTCCTCAAATCTATCAATAATTACCACTCGATATAAATAATAATGTAAATGTAAGTTTAAACTAAGTAATACAAATTCATCTAATAGCACATACACCGAAAGAAAAAGCCCTGAAATTTTAATATTTTCACTCATTTATGCCATTGATTTTCATCCAAGAGTATTAATATATTTTTCCCTTACATTTTCATATAAATATGAAAATATTTAAATTGAATATATTTTATATTAAATTTAAATATATTTCATATTTTTATTAAATTTAAATATATTTCATATTTTTATTCAATTAAAATATATTTCATATTTAAATTAAATATATTATATTTATTTTAAAGTTTTTTGTATTTAAATTTAAAGTGTTTTGTATTAAGATTAAATATGAACGTATTAACAAAAGACATTTTAATACATTTATATTTGAATCAAAGTGAATTCTATTTAATTTTACTATGTTTGTATACTTCAAAATCGCCTTTTAAATTCAAATATGATTGTAGTTAATTTTACTTTGGATTTTTTTCTATCAGTGTAGCACTACACACCACATAAATTATAAGGTATAATACAATATTTGTTATAGATCTAGAATCCAAGCGCAGTAAGCTTAAGGCCTTAGTTGCTATAGCCCTAATATAAGTTACACTGAACTTTTAATTGCGTGCTAACTACGTAATAATAATATTAATATTAATAAATAGTCTGGAAATATCAATATTGCACTACTCAGGTTACGCTTAAGGAATCCACAACTGGCAGATCAATCACCTGCTGTGGTGAGTATTATATTTATACACATTTTAGAAAAAATGAAAGCTCTGGCCATTGCTGAATATCAGTTGTAAATTAAAGCTTGAACAATGCTCATATATGCAATTTTGTTGGCGCTTCTCAGTGCATGTCCAGAGCACGAGACCGCTGACGAGTTTGCCAAGTTATTTTTAGACTTCACCATTCTGCAAGGTGGGGTTTTAAGTACTATCCGATTGCATCAATAAAGATCTATCAATGGATTTGTTTTCATCCCCCAGAGAGTTGCCTGTTCCGACCCGTTTATGGCCGGTGCAAGGAAAACATAAAGGTCTACGGCTACGATTTTGAGAACAATGTTTGTGTAGAGTATCTCTACAGCGGCTGCGGCGGCAATACCAATCGCTTCACCTCTGAGGAAGATTGTGAGAAATTATGCTGTGTAACCAGAGAGAACGAAATCAAAGTGGCAAGAGACAGAGACCCATTCCCGACACAGGGAGAAACAACGGAATGGCCGGAATAAACTATAAAACTATTAACTAAGTGTACGCAAAGTGTTTCCTATGATTGAAATCAAAATGTTGTCTCATTTAATATGTGCTTTTTTTCCACTTGGATATCCCTGCCAAAACGAATCGCTTTATGGGTGGTGCATGGCTAATCCCCAATTCATATCCAATTTGTTCTATGCGGAAGTGCTTTGTGGCAGTCAATGCAGCGAAACTAAACTATTAACGCCTCAAAGGTGTACGAGTACGATACTGGTACAATCTAATGACTTTATTATGAGCAATGCAGGGCCACAGCCACAACCGAGAGCCAACCGAGAGTACTCGTAAGTTGTTGGAGGCTGATGTTGCGACTGCGACTGCCGCTGCTGCTGTTGCTGCTTGCTGCACCCACTAGTAAATGACGTCAGGGTGCGGCGTCGGCTTGGAGCCTTTCAAGTGTGCTGTAAACTGAAATGAATACCACCAAGCCAAAGCCAAAACCAAAGCAAAACTGAACCAAGATCGGGCCAGGCCATGACTGTATATCAGTTGACGTTTTCTTTGGCTGGCGTTGACAATTATTTATGGTAATAAACAGTTCCGCTAGCGCTTGTACTTGCCCTCGTACTCGTACTCGTATCTGTATCTGTTCCTTCTCCTTTGCCGAAGAGATACTAAATCTCAAGATCCAGCCAAATATTTTTAATGCGCCCCTAATTGCTGCACTGCTATCCACACTTTATCGATGTGTTATAATAACCATACAACTTTACGATTTCCACAATTGAAAATTGGTGGATAATCTGCATTTAGAGGGGGGTTGGGGGGTTGTCTGCATGCAAACAATTCACAATTCGTAAGGCACCCAGAGGTCGGTTTCAGCTGGAATGGAAACAAAACAAAAAAAATGGCAAAACAAATGGCCAGTGTCTCATTAATGCCACACAATGGTGGCAGCCAACGGCGTCCAAAATATGTATGCAACATTCATCAATCACACAGCAAGCGAACGAGCCAGCCAGCCAGCCAGCCAGAGAGCGAACGGAGCGTGCCGCACACTCTGCTGGACGGACGGACGAATGAGAATGAGTTCACGCGCTGCACTTGAGGTCGGACGGACAGACCGGACAGAGCGGACAGAGCGGACACTGGATGGACAGAGTGGACAGCGGGTGGACTTGTGTGCGGATTGATTTGCTTGGCGTATTTTCAAGTCAATTACACATATTTGTGGCATTTGCGGCAATTGAGTATGAAAACTCATGCGGTGGGTCGCCCCGACGTAGTCGTAGGTGTTGGCCGTCTGTCTATTTTATTTGTTTGCGGGCTTGTTTGTTTGCTTATGTGTGTGTGTGTGTGTGTGTTTGTAGATGTTTAGATGTGTAGATGTGGCATGCCACAACACAGCAACAGCGCGCCTCGCTGCATGTGTCCGCCCACAAAACGTTGCCAAAGCTGGAACTGCAACTGAGGCTGACCAAGTGAGTCACGTTGCCAGTCATGCGAACCATAATTCATGTCCATGTCCCTGTCATTGCACAACAAACATCTGCATGGGTACGACGGCCAAAGCTCATGGCACAGGGCCAACCAAGGGTTAAATGGCGGCGGCTCTTATCAAACAGCTGAACGAAAAGAAAAGCTTCCCATCAAACAAAAGCAAAGCTTTGGCCTTTCTTTGGCCCAGAGCAAAAACACACACTGATAAGAAAGTTTCTGTCTGGGCGGCGCATGTGTCATTCAAAGAGAGTCAGAGAGAGAGAGAGCGAAAGCATGGGAGAGCAAGGTAAATACTGTTGAGTGACAAAATCAGAGAGAAAGATAAGCAGAGGAAAGCTCAGTGGGCCAGCAAATAAAGCAAAGAACAACAACAAGTGCTGCACACTTGTGCAGAAGAAGAAAAGTTACTCATACTCGTATTTTGTTTACAACAAGAGTATTTACAGTTGTTACTGTTGTTGCTTGCATAGAGTACGCTCGTATAACATTTTATGATCTTAGATTTGGACAGTAGGTTGGGCTATATGTGAGTGCGAATATCTTTGTGCTACTTGTACGGAATATAAATTTGCGCTGGAGGAACTTTGAACATTTCCGTTTTGGAAAGTGTTTGAACAAGAATTCGGACAGCCTTGTATCGAAATTATCAACACGATCTTTAAACAATCTACAGTGAAAGTTTTCTTGAGTGGACAAAGCTTTAAGTGCGAATTTGTAAATGTATGATGTAAGCATAAATTCCATAATTTTTCATAATTATAAAATATACAAAGTAGATAAATAAATATAATTAAATATAAATGCTAAGTTTACTAAAGGCTAATTTCTATAATTTTATAAGTTTTTAAAACCCTAATCAGTCCTCGAAATTTTACCATAAGAATAACACTTTTAAGACTCCCTCAACCAATTCTCTTCGGCGGATATTTCCTGCACTCTCTGTGAACTTTAGCCATGGGTGTTCGCCACAACAGTGCATTCCCCTGCATGAATGTACACTAGAGATACGAACATATATCTTACAGTTGAAATAATAAACTAACAACTTCCCGAAGTGCCAGATCTGCCAGAGATGTGCAACAGATCGGCACTTACTCAACACCTCTCACACCCTCATACTCGTACTGTGGCATACCAACAGAAATTCTTTGTCGGATCATTTATCAACTGATCGATCGACCGATCGATCGCTCGTTGCGGTAATCCAATACAATTTATTCCAGAGATAGAACATTTATTTTTATGCATGGCAACATCAAGGCAAGTCAAAGGCGTTGGTTCTGTTCCCTCTGCCGGCGCACTGCATTCCTCCAGAGCAGCATGATTACAGAAATGTAAAGAAAAGCAGCAACTATTTTTAACATTCTTACACTCGCTCCATCTCTTTCTGAGCTCTGTGCTGTGCTTTCTCCAGCTATCTCTCTCTTTTGCCGTGCGTCTGTCAGTTTTGCACATTAAAATACGTAAACAAAAGCATATTATCGTCTAAATAAACACAAACAAAAATGTATTTATTCTCAGAGCGCTCTCTCAGTTTCTCCGTTTCTCTCTGGCTCTCCGACTTACTCTGAGCACACTCTCTGTATACTTTCCCCGCTCTTTCGCCCGCATCTAGAAGGCAAAACAATCGAGTGAAAGCGCAGAGCGGTGCAAAAGGCAAACCATAACCAAAATGTATTGTATTCCCATGAACAAAACAGAGAAAAATACAGACAAATACTATTATAAAAAGAAAAACTTTCATTGGTGTCGTCTCCCGAGCGGATGGGACGGATATACATTGCAGACACACAAGAGCCAAAGTGCACGGCGCACGGTGGCAGGGGGCAGGGGGCAGAAGCAGCAGCAGAAGGGGAGCACAGCAGAGCAGAGCACTACGGAGCAGAGTGGCTACGGAGAGCGAAATTATTACGGAACTAACGCCAGACCCAGACCCAGACCGAGACCCAGTCGCTGTCGCAGACTAGAGTTGTGCAGTCGGAACGGAGTCGGAGTCGGAAATTGGTATCGTAGGGCGGAAAGTGAATCAGAATCGGGGAATCGACAATTGAGAGACGGACCCAACCATTCTCGTCAAATGGGAAAATGCGCTAGAGATGTTTGCTGGACGAAGACGACGACGACGTGGACGGGGCATGCTGCAGCATGCATGAAACCAAGCAAATGGATATAATTGAATTCCCAGTGAAACGAAACGAAATCAAATGACAACATTTATTAAATTAAACAAGACGTGAAAAAGTCAGTCCCAGTCCCAGCCCCAGCAGCACACGACAATCTGCCCCCACAAAACGAAAGTCTCCAAAAAATACACTCGTACCGTATTAAGAGGAATAGAAATAGAAATAATACTTTCCACAATAAATTAAGCGAAAAAGGTAGATACGAAAAAAGAAATCAACGAAATCAAAGAAAAGCGAAAATTGTTTGTCTTGCAAGGCAGAAAATGTATCTGCCAAGTGGCTGTGATTGTATCTCAGAGTGCGCGTGTGTGTGCGTGTGTAAGTTTGTGTATATGGTAGTACGAGAGTACACGCCTTTTAAGTGCACTAACCGAAAATGCCAATAACAAATGTGTGTCTGTGTGTGTGTGTGTGTGTGTATGTGTTTCCCGAGTTTCACAAATGAATGAACAGACAGCACCGGACAGACACCACCACCGGAAATGATTTACCAGACAAACTGTCATTGGATTACACCCGAGAGTACGAGTATCTGGCAGATACGTTTCGCTATATGCATTCACATTGTCTGGCAATAGCTTTATAACTGCTTAGGGTCAATATCCTTTGACCCAATTATGTTCGGGGTCTCTGTGTGTTGGTGTGTATTGGTGTGTGTGGGTGGGGGAGAGGAGGAAAGAGAAATATGCAAACTACTGCCAATTGACATTTGTCGTTGTTGCTGCTGCTGTTGTTGCTCTGGTGTCAAGCTGCTGCTTCTAATGTGCCTCAATTTCCGTTGCCTTTCTTTGGCCTGGTCTAAACGCATCCTCCGTAACCCCCGCCCCGTCTGCCACCTCCTTCCACCAGCTGCTGCTGCTACTGACACGCCTCAGAGTTGGCTGGCGAAAAATTATGAATAGCCAGGGGGAGGAAAGGACTCCTGGGGGGTAGCATAGTACGAGTAGTATGTGGGGAGTGGAGCAGAAAGCTTAGTCGGTGGTGGGCGCGGCAGAGCAGGCGCACTCTATACAACTCTCTCTGGGTCTCTCTCTTTCTCTTTGTACCCCTCCCGCAGCAGGATGTGCCTAACCTACCTTTTGTTGAATTTTATAGTATATAGTATGATAAATGATACATGTACATATCCATGTTTGTGGCTGCTTGTGGCTGTGTGTGTGGGTGTGTGTGTGTAAGCGTCTCCCTGCATGTGCGTGTAAGCAGGTGATTATCTGTTGCAGCCTTGCACGAGTATTTATCTCATTGAAGCATTGAAAAGTGGCAGCACAGACGACAAGACACGACACGACAGGACACGACAGGACGACGGACAGCCTGCTTTTAGGCGCACACAACGTGCGCTATCATGTTGCGGAGTCAGAGCCCACTCATACCTCTCCCACATAACTGCACAATGGGGCAAAATTTCATGAGCCATAGCAGAATTTTCCCCGTTCATCTTATCTTTTAGCAATGTTAATTTTTTGTGTTCTTTAATATTTCACACTCTGCCATTTAGCTATGTTTTGCTGCTGATGCATCACGCTTTGAAACAGAAAACAAATACTATATGGTGTGGCAGGTTAATACTTATCACACATCTGTCTGTATATTGTGAGGAAAAAAACAAATAAACACCACAACGATGACTCGTATACGTTATATGTTATCTTTGCAAGGCCTTGCTGCAATGCAATCATTCTTATGGAGAATTGCAATAGTGTATATGTACATATATATATATTTTACACATCATATGTACGTACATATGTAATCGTGTGCTACACCAACAATTATGAATAAAAAAATGTGGGTTTTCCAAGTAGGTCCAGCAGCAATTATCTGTCGCTTTCTCATTAGATAAAAATTATACCTCAACAGCTGAAAAAATCCAACGATTTGTTGATTTTTCTATGGCTTGTCCAATCACTCTTAAGTTGTCATATCTACTTTAAGCATAAAAAGCGTTCTACTTTTAGTTATCTTAAACTAACTTAAATCGATAATTACTTATTCTTTTATAGCAGGAAAAGTAAATAAAAAGCACAGAGTTACAACTAAATATAGACCTTATCTCTGCAAAGCTTAAATCATTTATATTTCTGTTATTTCCCATAAATTCCCACTACTTTCTATCACTTTCTTGCTTTCTTATCAACTTCCAACATTACTGAAAGAATTTCATATCACAGATTGATATGTGAGAATGGCATTTCTAGCCCATTGTGCATGTCTCGACTGTGTCACGTAGTACATATCAAAGATACTCGAAGATATTCCAGCGCGTGGAAAGCACTTCATCAGGAGCAAGGCTCCACTCGCTGTGCGACCCCCACCCAACCCCACTCTGCTGTCTTATTGTGCAATTTTTTTAATGGCATCCCCTGAGTGGGTGGAAAAGCTGACTGTGTGTGTATGTGTGGGTGGCTGCTGGATGGGGATGGGGATGGGTGTGTGAGTGGGAGCTTAAATGGAAAGACATGCTAAAAGTCATTAGAGAAAAGGCGACCTGCCGCCTGCTACCTAACACAAAGCCGCCGGCGTTTTAATGAAGCACACTTGACAGTCATAATTCATTTGCAGCAAATCAGCAACCCAGGCCAGAGGGGGCGAGGGGACAGGAGCGGGCTGGTCCTTGAAACCTGTCAGCGATTTAGAGTGTATGAAAGTCCATTAACGAGAATCCATTTACAGCCTCTCCTCACAGCCAGCGACAATGGGCAAGGATCAGGAGTTCCTGGAGGCGGCGCGCAACGGCAACATCAGCCACATCGAGAAGGTCCTCTCACAGAAGTCTAAAAGGGCCGGGCCTCTGGCCAGCCTGCGCCGTGGCACTGGCGTTAATGTACAGGACAGCGGCGGCTACTCGGCCCTCCATCATGCCTGCCTCAATGGCCACGAGGATATAGTGAGGCTGCTGCTCGCCCACGATGCCTCGCCCAATCTGCCGGACACCCGTGGCTCATCGCCCCTCCACCTGGCTGCCTGGGCCGGCGAGACGGACATTGTGCGACTGCTCCTCACGCATCCCTATCGACCGGCCTGTGCCAATCTGCAGACCATTGAGCAGGAGACGCCGCTGCACTGTGCCGCCCAGCATGGACACACCGGTGCCCTGGCCCTGCTCCTGGGCCACGATGCGGATCCCAATATGCGCAATTCTCGAGGAGAAACCCCTTTAGATCTGGCCGCCCAGTACGGTCGCCTGCAGGCGGTACAAATGCTGATACGGGCCCATCCCGAGCTGATTGCCCACCTGGCGGCCATGGAAAGGGGTACACCGTCGCCCTCGTCTCCGGCCTCCCCCAGCCGGAACATCTTTCCACACACCTGTCTGCACCTGGCCAGTCGCAACGGACACAAGAGCGTCGTGGAGGTGCTGCTGGCGGCGGGCGTTAGTGTCAATCTGCTGACGCCCTCGGGCACGGCCCTGCACGAGGCCTCGCTCTGTGGCAAGGAGAATGTTGTGAGGACTCTGCTGAGGGCTGGCATCGATCTGTCAGCCACCGACAACGAAGGACGCACTGCCCTGGACATTCTGCGCGAGTTTCCGCCGCATGTGACCAAACATATAGTGGCAGTGATCAACAGTGCGTATGAGTAATCCTCTTAGAACAAACCACAAACTGAATCAGCTTTGCATGTTTGCATGTCGTTCCAAGAACTGCAGCAATCTGTTTTCCGAATTAAGTCCGATGATTCCTTTGTCCGTGAGTCCGTATAATCTCCGTATTTATTTTTTTATGTTTATTTATCCTTGCTATCACTACAAATATTATTCATAGTCAGTCAAAATTAATTAATAGAATTAATAATTGTTAATGTGATGGCTTTCTTTGTTTGCTTATAATTAATAATATTCCTGCAGACTTTCGCCACCAAATGGACACCGATGAGGTGGATGAGGTGATTTACAGACAGCACACGGGGCCGCCAGCCCTCTCCGGGCGAAGGAATCAGATAAAGCAGGAACAGCAGCAGCCGCAGCACAGCAGCAATCACTACCACTTCAACTCGAACAACCACTTGCTGAACCACTCGCACTCCATGCAACAGTCTGGCTACAGCAAGCAGCGTCTGAGTGCCGGCAATGGCGGTGGCACCTACAATGGAGGCAAGTCCCTGGACAGTGCCCTGCAACCTGACGATCGTTTTTACCAGGATCTCAATGCCCACTCGCCGCTGCACAGCCAGATGTGAGTAGGAGACGGATTTACTTTGGATTGCCCAAATCTGATTTCTCTGCTGTTTCTTTGCTACAGCGAAATTGTTGGGGGCTACAGTGTGAGTCCTTCGTCGTCGCTGAGCAGCTTTGAGCCGGCTTCGGTGTCACCGCGATCCCGCTGCTCCACCGGGGGCGTTGGTGGCCAGCCCCTTCACATGAGCACCTTTGCCCCGGCTGGTCCGCCAAAGAAGCCGCCGCGTCGGAATCTCTCCGTATCGCCCACACATGCCGGATCGGGCCAGCAGTTCAGCTACAGCTCCCCCAGCTCCAGCCAGGGACAGCAGCAGCAGCATCTGCGGCGTCCGCCACCCACCGACAGTCCGTACTCGCATCAGAGCCATGGCAGTGTCGGTGGCATGAGCTTCGATGAGACGCAGCTGAGGGAAAGACAACGAAGCGATCGGCTCTATGCCAGTGCCAGGCAGAGTACACGCTCGGCCATAGCCGGGGGCGTGAGCATCAGTTCCAGCAGTAAGTAGACCCACTAAGAGCTACCTCTGATGCACCACCTATATGAAGATAATCTTGCAGATGACATGCTGGATCGGCAGTGCAGCAGCTCGGAGCTGAACAGCGAGACAAGTGTCCCGAATTCGAGCGGAGAGTCGCCGGCCACCAGCTCCATGAAGCGCCCCATTCCGGCACCGCGAAGTGCGGCCACCAAGCTGTCCAAGGAGCTGCTCAAGTCCTGCGAGAGTGCCACCCTCAAGTCGTACAATCCCAACCGGAAGCTCAAGCGGAATAGGAACAGCAGGTGAGGAGTGGGAGATGGGTTTACATGGAACCACCAACAGATACTTTATCTTCGTTTTATCACAGCGCCAATGTGGCCAACAAATCGAGTGGTGCCGCCGATGAGAACTGCGAGGCCAAGCAGCAGATACCCAGCAGTCCCACCCACTACAAGCAGCCACCGACGCCGGATCATCCGCCGCCCAGTTCCAGCCAAGCGGAGCGCACCATCCACGAAAGGATACGTCCGTTGAGTCAGGAGTACAAGCGTCGCTCGGCCCTGCTGCAGCTGCAGGCGGCACAGCAGCTGATGATCGAGACGGGATCATCACCATCGAAGCTACTGCCGACGCTGGGCACGCCCGGCTACGACTACGACGATGCGGTGACCGTGGTGCCCCGCTGTCCGGCCCCCTCTTCGGGCTCTTTGAGCTCCAGCATCTCGTGCTCCTCGGAGCACAGCCTCTCCCACTCGACGGACTATGTGGAGGAGTTTGTGAGTGATGTTCCCTTTGCGGGTCTGCTCAAGGGCGCTGCCTCACAGCCCAGAGAGCCGCAGCCTACGGTGCAGGTGCTCGTACAGGTCCCAGAGGAGGGAAAACCACAGCTGCAGCAGCAGCAGCCCCTGCCCCGTGTGCGTCCTCCATTGCCCGCCAAGCCAGCTGTTCCGGAAAGAAAGTTCATCAAGCCCCCGACCACACCCACTAATCAGGCGCAGCAGCAGCAGCCGTCAGCTCAAACGCTGGAGGCCAATGGCAACTCCGCAACGGATGCGGCGGCTGCTCCCATGGCACCTCGCCGTTCCCCCTCAAAATCGCCCACAAAATCGGCTGGAAAATCCCCTGCCAAGTCCCCGGGGAGCGGGCACTCGGCGGCCACACGGAATTCGATCAACCTGCTGAGTCCCTTCAATGCGGAGGAGGCGCGCAAGAAGATCTCGGAGATCATTGAGAACTTTGGCAGCGGCATCCTGAACACCAGCATCACGCCCACACACGACATTGAGCTGGATTTCGAGGACATGGAGGTGCCCAACGAGCGTCGGGAATTGGCCACGCGTCTGCGCACCGCCGGACTGCTGCATCTGGAGCGGATGCTCTTCGAGAATGGCTATGATAGCTACAAGTTCGTGGTAAGTTGTGGCTCAGTTATATCCAAGGAACTTAACCTCCATGATGGTTTCCATCTTCAGCACAATGTCTTTGAGGAGCCGGACATTCCCTTGCTGCACATTCCCGAGCGAGATGCACCGAAGCTGCTGCGCTTTGTCCAGACCCTGCCGGCTGCGGAGTTCCAGCCGCAGGTGCCCATCAAAACGCAGCAGGAGAACAAGCAACAAGGTGTCGCCACGCTCCAGCAGTGGCTCCACAGCATCGCCCTGCCCGAGTACCTGGAGTTCTTCAAGTAAGCTGCTACATGCCAAATTCCCAAGAATAATCCATCTAAATCGATTTAAATCTCGTGTAGCAAGCATCTGTACAACACCATTGAGAGCGTGTGCGGTGTGTGGGATGTGGAGCTGCAGACGGTGCTGGAGATCAACAAGCTGGGCCACCGCAGACGCATACTGCAGTCCCTGGCCTACATCCGACAGATGCGGGACAGCGACTCCAAGGCGTCCCTGAAGACGCCGCTGGGCGAGAACAACGAAACCAACCAGCTGACAACGAACGGCAATGGCAACAAGGAGGTGGTAGCACCCAGGATACCCCCCAATCCTGTGCAGCATCGCAATTCCATAACGGGCTATCGCAAGAGTCGGTAAGAATGCGGGTTCTACTCGTTTAACCAAAAGGTGATTTATACTTATCATTCAAATCCACTGAAGCCCTGCACCACCACCACCGGCTCCTCCGGCGAGGAAAGCTGTGCCATCCACTGCACCACTCCACATACGGGCACCCTCAGAGCTGCTGTTGGGTCTGCCAGCCATACTCCGGACCACCGAATGGCGCCACTCGGCGCAGACATTGCTCAACGAGCACATCAATTACGAGGTCCAGGTGGGTTTGCTCTTCAGACAACTCTCATGGGAAGAAACTAATGCTCAATCATATCTCTACAGTACCTCGGCTCAACGGTTGTGAAAGAACTACGTGGCACAGAGTCCACTAAGAAGTCCATACAAAAGCTGAAAGCCTCTGGCGAAGGTGAAGGCAAATCGGGGTCAGCACTCTCCCTGGCCATCAGTCATCGCGGTGTAGAGTTCGTCGATGTGAGCAGCAAGGTAAGTCCCTCACAGAGAGAGAGATAACTATACGTACTATTTGAATATGGATATTCCTTGACATCTCTTTAGCGAATCATTTGCGAGCATGAGATACAGAACATCAACTGCGCCTGCCAGGACTCGGAGGATCTGCGACACTTTGCGTACATCACCAAAGAGCAGGATCTGCACTACTGCCACGTGTTTCAGGTCCAAAGCACAGTAAGTAAAACAGGCAACAAAAACTCAAAGGCATCCCCTTGCTGAACATCTTTTATTTTGCCATGCAGGATCTGGCAAGTGAGATTATACTGACGCTGGGGCAGGCCTTCGAGGTGGCCTACCAGTTGGCGCTGCGCGATGGGATTGCCGCCACGCCAGCGCTGCTCCTGGATAATGGCATGCTGGTGGGCGAGTACTGTGGAGGGAAATAGAGCGAGGACCTGGCTGCAGTTCAAGCCCAAGCAAAGGAACCCACACCGGCACTACTCAGGCCAGGTCGCAGTCTCAATCTAAATCTCAGTCACAATACCAAACACAGTCGCAGTCGCAGTCTCTGCTCCAAACTACTTTGCCTCACCAACTATGGGGCCCTGTTCAAGCTCTAGTTAAATGGAATATTTCGTGAGACGGTAGCTACATAACTTCCAGATCGTAGTTCTTGCATTTTATACGAAATGTTATTTAAAGCAAACGAAAAACCAAGAAAACAAAACAACAAAAACATTTTCGAATGGCCAAAGAACAACTACAAAACGAATAGAACAAAAAGACTCTTAACAAAAGGCACAATTTTTTTCAATGTAAGAGAAACGCACAACAACAACAAAAACCACAAGGCTTTTTTCGAGCTTCAAAACTTCCACAAACATGAAAAAGAAAACTAAAAAAAAACAAAAACCAAACAGCTTTCTTTCGTATGGAGATTATCATTAGATGCATTTTGAATATTCCCCTCCTTAAAAACCCAAGCATATAAAAATAATTGCATTTACAAAGTAAAAACAAAATACAAACAAAATATATGAAAATGTTTTAGCAAATTTTTAAAAAGATAAACAAAACAAAAACAACATTGAGAATCACAAACAAATTTAAAAATATATTGGCTTATTAAACAATTTTATCGATGTTGAACGCTGCATATTTCAAATAGGACAAAAAAAAATTGAATTGAAATTAAAATAAAAATGAAAATACAAAGCAATGCAAAAATCATATCCCGCATTCATGGAGATCTACAATGTATAATCTATTGGCTAATCGACATTTACTCTATATACTATATACATACGACTAATACCTAATACCGATATGTATGCGTGTGTTGTTATATAATTTTTAATTGAATATTTAAGCGAATCGAATCAAATCAAAGTACAGACAACGCATCAAGTTATAAGCATATTGTTGCTTACAAAATCATCATTAATGTAAATTGACTACATCGATGTGAAGAGTATTCTATGTATGTACGAGTATGTACATTTTAAGTATCTTTTTTGGAGCATATTTTACGAATTTTTAAAAGGAATGAAATGAAAGTTTTAACTAGTCCCTTAGTTGTTAAATTGTGAAACATTTTTTAATTTGGTTTAAGGCTAGGCCTTGTTGTTGTTATCCTCTCAATCATTCTTTTGAGTTGATGTTTTATTTAGCAATTGTATTCATAATTTATTCTCAAAATGATTCTACTCTATCGATGTATGCAAATGCTTTAAATGTTAGCCTGCTTCTGGTACAACAGATTCCATTAAGTACCTACCTAATCAATACAAAAACGAAGATCACTAAAGATCATCCCATAATCCCATTTCTCTTGGGCAATTCAATAGATTGTTATGCCATAAAGACAACACGCTGTTCCTCCTCCTCCTCCACTCCTCCTCATCCCAGATATAAATCAATTTTAATAAACTATATGCGAAATCATATTCTAGCCCATAACTAATAAAATTTAATAAGAGAAAAAACAAAACCAATCTATACAAACATACATACATATATATACAATATACAACAAATTGAAAGCTGACGATCATTCGAAGATCAAAAACCCCCCATAAAAAAAGAGAAATAAATATAAATTACAAAAGGAGCAAAAACCGAAATTGATGGAGAATACTAAATAAATACATAATTAACTGAAGCCACAAGTTGTTTAACTCTTGCACGGGTCAGGTCTCCCCATTTAAACGCCTCATAATGTCAATTAAGGCGCACTTTCCCACACTGGCCTCCCCATTGCAGAACGAGACAGCAACACAGTGGGACAAAGAGGTAGAGAGGGAGAGCGCGCGCGCGCGATCAGTTACACAAAGGCATACGCGTAAATGTGAGTTTAATGTGAGCCGGTTTGCGGTACGGACGACCAGGCGATGTCTTGTTGGTTTTGTATAAGGCTAAATGCGTTAACCATTTGATCATGCGAATATTAATTGGCATTGGCCAACACCACACCACACCACAGCTCAGCCCGAAGCCCAGTCCAGCCGCACTCATGCTCTAATGTTGCCTGCAACAAAATGCGCGCATGCGTCAAAAGTTGCCAGGCATCATTGGATAGGATAGGCAAGGAGTCTGTCCAGCCAGAATGACGACGCTTTGAGCAAGCTGGGACAACGTGGAACCTGGGGACCTGAGCATCCGACCATCATCATACTAGAGGTGGTATTTGGTTGAAGTAAAGGCTATGAGGAATTTCATATGAAGCTGCAAGCATTAAGCAGAAACTTTTTCCGTGACTTCCATGATGATAAGTAGTGTCACGACATCGTGTCACGTATCCATCACTAGGCGACTGGCTGCATTTGATGCTTCATCTTCCGCTTAACGGTTTAAGTTATTGTCTCTCTCCGACTCACTTGCGTGCAATTTGTGGCGCACAGCTTATCACAATTTCATTATTATTATTATTATTACCACTATAGTCATGGGGATTTGTACGGGTGTGCATCGTTACCATCATGACTCCCCATCCTCCTCCTATCACTCTTTTCTGCACAGTACCATTTGCCATTTCTCTGGATGTGCGTTTATTTGTAATTGAAATTGCGTGACTTTATTCTTTGATTTCGCTATTCGCCATTGCCATTGCCATTTCTTGTATGCTCGTAATGTGCTTTTGCGTATAACGCGGAGCTGGAGAACGGAGAATGAGATGCGGGAGGAGAGGGGTTAACCTGTAAACTTGTACATTTTGCCCTCTTCCAACTGATTTATGCCTTTAACGGCACCGACACACAAAAAAGTACAAAACCCAGAAGTTACGGTTCAGTTGATAATACTACCCTAGGATACCATAGACTAAGATATATTTATTTTTTGCGTACTTCTCTAGGAATATTTATCTTATAATCAATAGTAATATGTCAATTAAAATCTCAACAATAATATGTATTATAGATCTATCGTTGACAATCAATTTCACCAGCTTTTAGACAGTGAAAACATCGAAAACTGGTTCTCCAGCCTATTGCAAATAGTCGCACAAACCCAATATACACTTGTATTTTACGAGTAATGCGCATAATGGCCAACAAACTTTTTCGTGCACTTTAATTTCGCTTCGACTGCAGCGCAGCTGAGAGTGTGGCGGTTGCTTTGAAAGCTGTTCACCTGCTCCAAATGCCAGCAAGCAACGAAATGTTTGCCCAGCCCTTGACAATCGAATGTGCCCTGCCCCACCCAGCCAACCCCCCATTTTGAATGTGTGTGGCTGACTGTGCATGTGCGGTGTGTGTGTGTGTGTGTGTGGGTGAGTGGGAGAAAGCAATACTGGCCAAGAGCTTTTAGCCATTGCTGCGCTGATAATCCGAATGCTGGGCTCCTGCTAAGATTTGTACCAAAAAAACCGCCAGACGCCAACAAAACGCGTGCACTGAAAGTGGTCAAAATGCTAGCAATTCAAGCCTTTATTCCATTCATTTAGTTCATGTTAATGAATCACATAATGAATATTCTAAGCTCTTGCAATCGGCGTCCTCTGGCCCAAGACTTCTACATATGTATAATCCTGACACCACTGATAACAAAGTCTTTCAGAATAGAATCGATTCAGATTGCCGCCACAGTTAGAGTATATAAATTGACGGCATCGTTTTCGATTCGCATCGTAGGCCCACAACATGCGATGTCCTTTGCATTCTCCATATTCGGGACGTAGCGCACAGATCCCTATAAAAAAATCACAAAATTAATCCTTCATCCTTTACATATTTATATAAGAGTTGACTTTTTCTTATTGAATCGCTGGCCACAAACTCAACCGCTGCCACAAGCACGGCCATTAGGCCAACTAAAAGTCGGAGCGTTCGCATCTTTCGCCCCTGAAACCATGAATGTGAACTAAACTGGATTTCAGATGTATTTGGGTTATTTATGGTTAACAATAGTTGCGAACAGAAATGTGTTTGGGTCTATTAAATCCAAGCACTTTTTTGAAATGAGTTCTTTGTGGAACAAATACGTACTATAATTAACTTTAAGTGTAAGTTTTTCGCAGCCCACTTTAACTGTAAGCCAGTCAGTCAACTTATTCACACTTATGACAGATGTTTCAACTGCAGTCGTAACGAAATTTCACCAGTCGTAAAAGCAATCGATTTTACACCCGCTTACTTAATTAAAGGCACTTAAAAATGCACAACATTTGCCTCCTTATATACATTTATTTAATTGAAAATAATATCTTTTATTTTTTATGTGGTAATGGATATTCATCATTCTTTTCAAATACCGCACAAGTGATTACACAATCCTCATAAGTAGAAAAACGATTCCGATTGCCACCACAGTTGGAGTAACTGAATTGAACGCATTCATTATTATTTTTATCGTAAGCCCAGACCATGGTATGTCCATCACATCTTCCATATTCGGCACGCATTGCACAAATCCCTGTATGAAATCACAGCATTATTTATTTATTGCCTTGATCCCTGATACTTATACCCTTATATCTTACTCATCATTGACGGATCATGGGCCAAACCATATTGAAACTGAATCACTGCAAGCAGCACGGTCAGTAGTTCAATTATTGCTCGAGAATATCTCATATTTTCTATTTTGCTCCAAAAGGTCAGAGTGTCGACTGGACTGAAGTGCAACAGATGTTGGGGTATTTATAGGTAAGTTTTCGCTAACGCAGGTGGAAATTGAAATAATTGAAATAAATAATGGCTTAATACAGAAACAATGAACAAGTGCAACAAGCCAAACGATATTTTTCAGCTATAGTTATTCAATTCTTAAGAACGATATTCTTGTGATTCCAATTGTAGAAATGTGTAATTTGTAAGTACAGCCCTGAAATTTTAATATTTTCACTCATTTTTGCCATTAATTTTCATCCAAGAGTGGTTGTGTTAATATTAAATATTTTTCAGTTACATATTATATAAATTTAATATATTTTATATATTTTTAATATATTTTATATTTAATTTAAATATATTTCATATTTAAATTTAAAATATTATATTTATTTTAAAGTGTTTTGTATTTAAATTTAATATATTATATTTATCTTAAAGTGTTTTGTATTAAGATTAAATATGAACGTATTAAAAAAGCTATTTAATTTTACTGTTTGTATTTAAAAATCGCATTTTAAATTCAAATATGAGTGTAGTTAATTTTACTTTGGTTTTTTCCTATCAGTGTAGAGTACATTTAGTTAGCAATCATTTGATTTTAATTCTTAATCGTTACAAAATTGCATGCACTGCTCATTGCTGTGGAAACGATTTGCATTGCCGCCACAGTTCGAATATATGAACCGCTCGCATTCTTTCCGGTATATATTATAGTTCCATAGTGACCGACGTCCCCTGCATTTTCCATAGGCAGGTCGCATGCCGCAGATAACTGTGCAAAACAGAAAAAGTATAATATATTTTTGTGGAAAATTTCAGGTTGACAAACCGAAACGTTCATGTCTTTCGCGCTTCTCCGAACTTTCATCATGGTCTTCTTGTTTGGCACACACAAGTGAAGCGACTAGAAAAACCAGACCAAGGCGCATCCAGAACATTTTGAGATCTTTGTAGAACCCACAGCAAGGCAATGACAAGCCCAGCCTTGGGCTTCTGACATTTATAGTGCCATCCATAAGAAAGCCATTAGTCAGCACAATGAAAATAATTGGTGGTGCGTTTTCTCCACAAATTATCTTCCATGTGACTTCTAATTGCGCAGAGCTCTTACTGTTGCCAAAATCAAGCTGTTCTTGCAGAAAGAGTCATGGGCTCGGCTAGACATCAATTTTTGTAAACATTTTTTTTAGTTCTATTATATATTAAATCTTTTGAAAATAGTTTGTACAACAAAAAAAAATGAAGAATTAGTTTATAGTGCACAGTCGTAACTTTTTCATTTTATCATTCCAGTTACATCCCAGTTTACACCATGATAAACTTATTTTGTCGTACCATTCAGTGTTTGCGGCAAATCCTCTCGCATTTCGTAATGCTGTAGAAGCGATTTTCGTTTCCACCACAGTTTGAATAGATGAATAAATTGCATTTATTCGTTAAACTATTGTAGTACCAGAGCGAGCGATGTCCCTTGCATGCGCCATAGGACGGTTTCTGCAGACAAATATCTAACCGGATCGGAAATTTCTATTATCTTTTTGAAAAAATCTCGGAAAAACAAACGTATGTTAAATGTTTTATCGAATCGTACAATCGTACCTGGCATCATATATTTGTATTGGGCAAACACAAGCCGAGCGACTAGAGAAACAAAAGCAATGCGCAACCAAAACATATTGAAGCCTTCTCAGCACCCACGGCAAGCCAATGACAAACTTAGGTCCAGACTCGGGCATTTATACTCGCCGTCAATGAAAAAAGATGAATGTTTTCTAAAGAGTAATTTCCTTTACCTGGCTTCTAAAATTAACAAACGAGCTGATCCGAAACTTTCATGTGGGAAAGTCATTGGGCAGTTAAATAGTGTTTCCGATTCATCAAGAAAAAATTGTACTTGTTTCCATGGCACTTCTGATCCACAAGCCAATGAGAAAGGTCTTCGTCGAGGGCAAAAGCTTACACATAATGCGCTTAAAGATCAAGAGTTTATATATGATAAGTTAATCCGATTGTAACTATTTTAAGCTGAATACCCTCTGTTATATTACATTAAAAGAAAAAAAAATAATGACATAAGGAATAAATAGAGGAGAGTCGATATAGGCACATCCGTCTGTTTATAAGCACACTATTATGTCAGTTTACTGCAATCTACTGCAATAAAAAATAATTGTGCACACAGTATTTTCTTCAAAATTAAGAGGATCATTAATAATTTCAGAGTTCTATTTCATTATTGCAATACCCTCTTTTACCATTCCTTGTCCCCTTAAATATCCCTAAAATTATACCATTTAATATTTACTATCGTCCAGAGTCATCCAATTTCTAAAACTGTTACCTACATTTCCCAATATGCTTTAAATTGGAATCCATTTTTGAAAACTAATTGTTTATTAAAAAAATAATAAGCCAAACCACTATTTCATATCATACTGAGTTAGTTCATACAAACAATCAAGAAAAAAATATAAATTCTAATAAGAAACATTTTCTGCTTTAAAAAAATCACCATTCCTCATTAAGATTCTGCTAATTAGATCAAAAACGTGAAGGAACGTCTGAGTCGCTTCTGGATGCGACTCTACTTTTATACCCGTATTCAGTCAGTATATAAATTTGTGAGAATTTCAAAAATATTTTACATATTTTTGCTACTTGTGTTATCTACATCTACAATGTCGATTATACATATAAAATGTAAATTCTACATTGTGTATGTGATGCAGATTCTAAATCTTCTCCGCAACGGTCACGCACTGCACAGGGCAGATTGTGTGCGAGCGAGAAAGAGAATGAGTTGCGTCAGCAGCGCCAGAGGAGGTGGGAAAAGCAACTGAAAATTAATTTCTTTACTCTGGCTATAATAATAATCCGACCTGACTCAGATTCAACAGTCTGGTAAATATGGTCATTCTCTACGATACTGCGCTTTTAGTTTTATCGTATCTTTAAAATTGTGGCTGCCCCGGGGGCGGGGCACATGAGTCTCTGAGATCCAGGCGCTCATCAAGACAGACAGACAGACAGTCATAGCTATATCGACTCGGCTATTGATGCTGATCAAGAATATATATATACTTTATGGGGTCGAAAACGTTTCCTTCTCTGCGTTACACACATCCACTTTTACCACAAATACAATATACCCCTTAACTCTTTTTGAGTACGGGTATAACAAAAGATTCATGTGTTATTTTCAACACTACTTTAATCCGATTAAAAGTTCTTGATTATACTCAAATTTGTAAGACAAGTAGATCATTTTGTTTTTAATAATTTTAATAAATAATTATCCATTTGCAGGGATGTATGGATAGTATCCATATCGTGTTTGTTGCAAAATTGGTTGCATTCCTCATAGCTGTGAAAACGATTCTGGTTACCGCCGCAATTCGAATAGACGAACAACAAGCATTTCATCCGAATGACATCGAAGTACCACAGCCTGCGATGTCCCTTGCATTTGCCATAGGAAGGTTCCTTGAGGCAGACATCTGAGCGGACCGTAAACATATGTATATCGTTAGTTCTTTTGATAAATCTTAGAGAAACAAACCATTGTGTAATTTCTCTCGGATCGGCTTAAACCAATTTTCCCTAAAAGGATCGTTGTATTTAGCGGCATACACAGTCCAAGCGACCAAAGAAACAATTGCAATGCGCAGCCTTAACATGTTGAGATTAGATATTCTTGCTAGCGAATGACCAACTCAGGCCCAGACTTCTGGCATTTATACTCCATTTAGTGCTCACCATGGAATGAAAGTAGAGGGTTTCTACACAGCAAAAAGTTTACTCCTACCTGAAGTCTAAATTTAGCATTCAAGTGATCCGAAACTTTCGATGCAGAAAAGTGCAAGTGCATTGGCAAGTACATTACTCAATCTGGAAACAGTGGCCAGAAATAAGTCTACCGAAATAATGCTGCAGGAACAAGTAATCACTGCCCTTGAAGCTACCAGCAATATATTATAGTCATCCGACTTTGATTTTTATGCTTATATACTTAATTTTGGTTCCAAAACCGAACAGAGCTTAAACGTAACGTAAGAACTTTTATCATAATCGACTGAGGGCTGTCTGATTGGACTTAGCTTCTGAACAAAAAAATTCGGCCACTACATGTTACTCGACTTATCCATAGATTGTTCTTTCGGGACACAGGGCATCGGCAAAATACCTTCGTGGTATTAGCCAACGACCCCCCGATACGCTGACCGCGAGGAAAGGAGCCTCAAAAAGAAGCACGAGAAAAAAGTGCGGAGTTATGTGTGGGCATCACAATGGGCAGACTTGCCTCCGAGTGATCTCGACTTCGGTCGAGCAGCCCTTTAAACCTAACCTAGAGAAGGTCTCTATACCCTACCTAAAAGTCGGCCATATATTTTCAAGGCAATAAAACAAATTTTCTCTGAAATTTCAAATGTCCATAAACACATGCTTTTTTTGTTTTCATGTTCTTTGTATAATGTACATACATTCTAAGTTTTTATACTTAAAACATGTTTGTAAGTAAGTAAGTAAGTAATATTAAAGTTGAATCGCCCTTAGTGACAAAATTCGACGCATTCTTGATGTGTGTGGAACCGATTGCGGTTGCCGCCACAGTTTGAATAGACGAAATACTGGCATCTACTCTGTTGGGCATTGTAGAACCACATAACGCGATGTCCTTTACATCTGCCATACCGCGGAGTTTTGCTGCAGATAACTGAGCGCAACATAACTTGGTTAATCACGTTTCTGGGAAAAGGTCAAGTGTACAAACCGTGGCGTAACTTTATATCCATCTCTCCATTTTTATCCACCATGGTCGTCTCTCCATTGTTGACACACAAAAGCGAAGCGGCTAGAAAGGCAAAAGCAAGGCACCTCCAGAACATTTTGAGATCTTTGCAGAACCCACGGCAAGGCAATGACAGACTCCTGCCTGGTCTTCTATCATTTATAGTTCCATCCATGGAGGGGCATTAGCCTTAGTCAGAGCAGGAACAATTAGTGGGGTTTTTTCTATAAAAATATCTCCCAACTGGTTTTTGGCAGTCAACGTTTTTCTGTACCCCCTTTGAAAAGAAAAAATTATGAGAGTAAATTGATTTATCCAAATATCAGAACAGAAGGCGATTTAAATGTAGCGACCCAGCTGTGGATTTCAATAGGTATTGAGATAATTATACTAGGCGACATTTTTTTTGGGATGCGATGTATACATATACTCAGAGAAAAATATCGTACAAAATATTTAAATTATACAAAATATTGATATAAAAAATAGTTAAATTCAGTTTGATTTAAAATGTTGTATAAAGTATATTTTCTTCAATTTCCACTGATTGAGAATCTATTGGAATACATTTTTAAATTTAATTTAATATATATTACTGCTATTAAATTGCTAAATATTTTGTTCTTTTACGGTATGCACGCAAACATTTTCGCATATTGTAAGCTAATTGAACCGATTGTGGTTACCGCCACAGCCCGAATATAAGAAAGGCTCACATATATGACGTCGGCTATTGAAAAAACAACAGGGCCTCACGTTATATGCATCAGCAGGCTTCTAATCGAAAAGAATTAATTTTTTGTATTATTTATTGGGGAAACCTCTGTTAAAAAAAGACAAAGACATCGATTAGTTGTCAATGTTAACAAATGTTAGCGATAAGTCACTCATATCATCGACGCGTCATTGATGCATTGCAACGCGACGCATCAGTTCGTTTTATCGATTTTATATTTGAGTGCAGTTATTGAAAATTCATTAAGATCTGAGTACTTTAAAAACTTAAACTCATAAAGTGTTATTTTTAAACAAAATTTGGACAGCCTTTCATGCAATGACTTTTGTAAAATGTGATTTGTAGCTTATGTATATTTTTAAAAATGTCTCAACTTATGAAACTTATGAAACACGGCTTAAAACCATTAAAGCCAGATAAATTAGTTAAGTTAGAAAAAAATCAATCTACATATGTATGAATGGACTTTAATTTGAAATCAAACTAATAAAACCCTATAAAAATCAGTATGCTACTTAAAATAATAATATTGGATTATTGTTTAAGAAGAACTGATTTCACACTAAACATTGTGTGTGGCAATACAGCTTTTTTAATAGTATCTAATGAAGTTTATCCTGCTTAGGTGATGCAGCTGCATCAAGGCCGCTGACTTGCATAGCATATATTTATTTATGTACGGTGTACAAGGTTTATTTAAAGCGAGCAGTGCAAACAATATTCTGTCCCATCCCACCTGGCTTTTAAAATTAGTGGCCTAAGCTTTGATGTGGGAAAGTGTTTGGGCAGGAGTTTGCAGTTGCTCAACAATTACATGAGTAATGCTAATGATAAATAGTCTCTGGCATCTAAGTATTCCTTCAGACGAAGCGACACACTTCGAGAGTGGACATTAGTACAATACTCAGAAAAAAATGTGTTAAGTAGTTGAGAACGATTTTTTTTTACGAATACGAATTTACGAATACAGCATCGAATTTTACTTCGTTTTTGGTATTGTGAAATGATATAGAAAAGAAACCGATTTGAAAAGAATCTAGCGAGAACACGAATGTATCATGGCAGCTTTATATTTCAAGCTAAGCCAGGAATCCGATTCAACCAACTAAAAATAATTATATACATCGGGTATTTTCCAGTGTTCTTTGTTACAAAATGAAAGGCATTCCTCTTTAGTGTAAAAACGATTTCGGTTTCCGCCACAGTTCGAAAAAGTAAAACGCTCGCATCGATTACGACTGAAATTGTAATTCCACATTTTTCGTTTTCCTAGACAACGGCCATAGGACGGGCCCTGCTTGCAGATTGCTGAACGGATTTGAAATTATTGTATCATTAGTTTTTGGGAAAATCTGTTGTTAACAAACCTTTGCGATCATTTCGCTTCTTCCGTTCATACCGAATACTTGGGTCCCACTCTTCATAACTTTCGGGGTCGGATTGTCCAGAGACAAGTACAAGCCAAAGCGTTAGAAAAACCAGAGCAAGGCGCAGCCACAACATTTTGAGATCTTCTCGGAATCCACTGAACGCTATTACTGATCGACTCAGCCACAGTAAGCTGGTATTTATATGGAAACCAATGGCAGTGTCGTTAACTTTGTCACGAAAATGCTCACTTAATTGACTTTTAAAATAAGAAACAAAGGTATTCCAAAACTTAAATATAAAACGTTCTTGGGCAGTTGTTCATTGTCAAAGAAGGGACAAATTTGTCACCTCCCCTTATTATACCTGTAATCAAAAAGAGTTAAGGGGTATATTGTGTATATTGTATTTGTGGTAAAAGTGGATGTGTGTAACGCAGAGAAGGAAACGTTTCCGAGCCCATAAAGTATATACATGTAGGATGCCGTAGGGATAGTGATAAGCAGTCACACCATTAACCCTCTGTCTCCAGACTAAGCTATCGATATGTGGTAAATGCGGACTCAGTTGCAACAGAGAAAAGAGTGGCAACGTAGCGCAGTCTTGAGTCGCTGCGAAAGTCTCGTGGAGTAAAGAACACCAACGATAACCTCTGTTAAATAAGCTCAAATAAGTCTTTGGAATAAACTATACCTAATTACAAATAAAAGTCAGTGTTCTCACAAACCACTTTGTGGAATCTGCATACATATATTCTTGATCAGCATCAATAGCCGCGTCGATATAGCCAGTCTAGTCTGTCTGTCCGTCTGTCTGTCCCTCTGCTCGTCTTGATGAGCGCCTCGATCTCGGAGACTATAAGAGAAAGAACAATCAAATTTTGTTTCGAGACTCACGTGATATCACACTGCTACAAGTGTATTTCAAAATTTGGGAGCAGTCGAGTGGCGAGGAGTGTATAGTATGTATTTATAAGTTTAAAATAATTATTGTGACTACAGTAAATAAACATTTATTTTTAAGAGCAATATTGATTCCACGACGCCAATTAAAAGAATATAGTGACGATGGTGACGCAAAAGAGTCGTGTTAAGGAAGAAGCTTGAAATTCGGCTAAGTTTGTTTAAGAAGCCCAACTACGTAACACGAAGAGGAAACGTCCTATTGTTTATAACTATTTCCCAAAAATTTCAAATTAAACATTTTAATAAATAAAACCCAACAAACATTTACATACATGTATGTATGTATATACTCGCCAATTTGATAAGAAAATCGATGTAGTAGACAATAATTATTGTTATATTCAAAGTATAATTTTTATTGAAAACGTTAATAATAACCATATTTTTGCTTAAAGATTTTAATCCAGGAATCCACATTCTAGATTCCACCAAAGACAATTATAATAATATAATTAATGTTATCAATATTTATGGAAGAGAAATATAATTCATTAAAGTCTATGTTCTTTTCAAAAATCTATGCAAATTGTAGTTGCCGCAGTATTCCATGCATTCCCTTTTGGTGTAGAAACGATTTTCGTTTCCGCCACAGTTCGAATAGATGAACTTATGGCATTTATTTTGACGAGCATTGTAATACCACATTTTGCGCTTTCCTTTGCACTTGCCGTATGACGAACGGGCTATGAGGCAGACCTCTGATTGAATGGAAAAATATATGATTAATTTTTTGGCTTAATCTATGGATAACAAACCTTTGAGATTTTGCATCATATCCTCATCCATCCGTTCTTGTCGGTCCATAAATTCGAATTCAGATTCTATAGGATCTACATATACAAGCCAAATAGCTAGAAAAACAAGAGCAAGCTGCAGCCAGAACATGTTGAGATCTTCATGGAATCCACTGAACGACTGAAGAGCTGTGGTACATATAGTTATACCAAGGGAAAGTAAAAGCCACTGATTTGTCATAAGTACACTCACTTACATGGCTACTAAAATAAGTGGACAAAGTTTTCACAAAATCTCTGATGTAGAGAAGTGATTAATCAGTGCACTATGGTACAGAAGCCCGTTTTTATGGCATAAACTCTAAAAATATACATATATGTAGACTTGAAAATTTGTACATTTGGTTATTTTAGGATTCTCAATTAATATACAAATTTTCTGACAATTCGGACCACGCCCACCCTTCCCGGCCATATACGACCCAGTATAGTTTACCCGAGTCTGATGTTCGCCATCATAGAGGGTGTATTTTCTATACGAAAATATAAGCTTTTCTTTCAGTTTCCAATATGTATGATCAATACTCAATTCTTTCAAAATTTAAAATCAAAAATACTGTACATTCACATTACAATTTTTCCAAAACAAACGGGCTTCGGGACCATGGTGCAGTGTATAAACGAGGAATCAGGGTATATACATATGTATGTATGTATATGTAGGCAGAAATTACTATCGAAGCCACATCGCTTCAGTTCTTGTTAGCAAGTTGCATATTTGAACATTGGTCGTACTTAAACCGATAATTATACTAAGTCATTTTGTTTCTACATGATTTCTGTAAATAGATTATCTGATTGCGCTGTACCATTTCGTGAAATGGGGCTGAATTCATAAGTAAATGTGCAAGTGAAAATCATGAATTGCTGCATAAACACACATTATTTTGCCACCAATTATTGTATTCTCTTTTTATACCCGTACTCAAAAAGAGTTAAGGGATATATTTTATTTGTGGTAAAAGTGGATGTGTGTAAAGCAGAGAAGGAAAAGTTTCCGACCCCATAAAGTATATATATTCTTGATCAGCATCAATAGCCGAGTCGATAGAGCCATGTCTTTCTGTCTGTCTGTCCGTCTTGTTTGATGCCTAGTTCTCAGAGACTATAAAAGCTATTATAGCCAGAATGAAGAAATTAATTTTCAGTTGCTTCCCCCAACTCCTCTGGCGCTGCTGACGCTATTCATTTTCTTTCTCGCTCGCACATCCTCTGCCCTGTGCAATGTGCGAGCGCCCCCTCGCGGAGGAGATGTAGAATCTAAATGATAAATGTAGAATATATGTTGTAGATGTATAATCCTCATTTTAGATGTATTTAACAAATGTAGCAAACAAAATGTCAAATGTAAAATATTTAAAATTTGTATTAAAATTTTAATCATAAGCCCACAAATTTATATACTGACTGAGTACGGGTATAAAAGTAGTGTCGAGACTAGAAGCGACTTGGGTTTTTTACTTATTTTTTAAGTTGTGCAAGCATAACATCTGTACAACATACAAAAAAATGTAATTCATTTTGAAATGACTGAAAATAGTCATTTTATAGAGCTTTCTCTGAAACATAGCCAAGTGTCCTTATTATTTTACACATGACTGTACATATATTTTATAAAAATCTAATACATTCTATTTATTTTAAAGTGTTCTTTGTTAAGATGAAGTGTGTAACATATTAAAAAGACTTTTAAATACATTAATATCTAAATTGAAACTCAATATTTCGATTAGGTAAAAGATTCTTTATAGGGCTAAAAACTTTTCCTTCTGGCTGTTAGATCCTTTGTCATGAATACAAACTACTCTATGAGTATTGGGTACAAAAAGGGCAAAGAGCTACAGCCGCTCTTATGGCGTTCTTCTCCCTGAGACGCAGAACGTTGACTGATCCGGATTTCAGCATGTTTTTTTGTCATGTCTTGATCGATGTATTTTGTTAACTAACATAATGTTTCCATAAGAGAATCAATGTTTCTACTCGTAGACTTATTTTTATTTAAATGAAAGTCTAACGAATTTAATAGCTTAAAAAATTTACCTAATTGTTATTGTCGGATGCAGACCAGATTATGAATTCAACTATTTGTACTTAACATTATTATTACGCCTTGGATGAGTACTTTGAAAATCCCTTGTATTTTCTTCATTCATCCCAATCCTCCTTGGTCAAACTTTTCAAGTTGTAGCCGCTGCAAAGCTCCATGCATTCCGAATAGGTGTAGAAATTATTATTGTTGCCGCCACAGTTTGAATAGTAGAACCGCTTACATGCATCTTCGATGGCTTCAAAATACCACATTAAGCGACGTCCATGGCAATTTCCATAAAACGGCCTTTGAAGGCATTGCTCTAAGTGAATTGAAAACTTGAATAGAAATATATTAAAAAAAAAACTGTGATCAGAGCCAACCTTTGCGTTCATTCTTCAATTTAATTTCAAGCCGCCCTTGTGGGTCCCATTCAGTCGTATCGGTTTCTATAGGGTTGGCATATAAAAGCCAAAATGCTGAAAAAACAAGCGCAAGGCGCAGCCAGAACATTCTGAGATCTCGTTGAAGTCCACTAAAAGCTACTACTGACCGATTCAAACAAAGGTCTCTCGTATTTATAGTTCCAAAGAAATTGAAAAAGGGCGAACCAATTTTCCAAGAATGTTCTGTTCCATCCCACCTGGCTTCTAAAATAATTGGGCAAAGTGTTTAAAGACTAAGATGTGAAGTGGAAAACTGCTTGGCGATTGCTTAACTCAACGTGTATTCAGTGGGCAAAAAATTATGTGACCGGTTGGTTGATCAGCAGCAGAGAAACAGCAAGCGAATTCAATTAAATTTCCCAATAAATTACAAGTGCAGAAAGCGAAATACAAAAATTAATCGCACGCGTTTCCACGGCGCTTCAGTTCATGTTAGACAGATGCATGAAAAATATATAAACTGGCCAACCAACCTGGTCTCTGGTCAGCGACGTTCAAACCGGTACTTAGCACCCCGATACATGATTACGCAAGCTGAGCACCTCAGCACCTCACTTCACCCTCAACATACTCGAACATACCTCATCTCCTGCCTCACTTTAACGAATCAAAATATCTGTTGAGATCGCACACATCACACACACACGCCGCATTGAAAACGAAAACATCGGGAAAAATGTTTTGATAAATTTGAAATTCTAGATCAAGGCCAGGCCCGGCTAGGCCCATAAATATAAATGCACATTGGATATCAATGCTAGGCGCACGCAAAATGCGTAAGTAAACTAGTTTTTTTGTCTGCCTCCACCGCTGCAGCAGGAGATCTGGAGAACCCCGTTCCACGTTCCCCCGGCAAACGATTGCAAAGGAAGCACTGCACTGCACTGCACTGCCACGCAACACGATAAATTGTCAGGCGAATGCATTTTGTCACATTTGGCTATTTTGCATTTGTAAATTACAAGACAAAACACTTAGCAGTCGCTCAGGTTAGGTGACGCGAGATCGGGTATGGGCTCTGGTTTCGGGTTACGTTGCGCGCTTAGCAGCCCCAATTAGAAATGGAAATATATTTTATTTATTTTTATTTCGGGTACGTCTCGAACGGAGTGACTTGCACAGCAATCAAATGTGTTTCAGTTTTATTTCTTTTCAATAAATATGATAAAGAAACTTTACGACTGATTGCCAACGTATTAATGTAACTCAAAGAATAATCAAAATTTGAGTCTTGAATATTAATGATGGGTACACAATACTTAGCATAGCATTCAATTACACCTTTCTATGCAATGTTATTTTATTCTTACATTTTTGATAGCAAAGATTCAATTCGTTCCAAATTATTTCATTCAAAGATTTCGATTATATTTGAAAGCCAAATTACCCATAAAATTATGGAAAATCATTAAGTAAATGTGCAGAATTCCCCCGAACTTTGAGGAACTTGTGGCCTTCGTTCTAGTCTTGGCCTTCTATAAACAAATAATAGAAATTATGAATAAATAATAATAATAATACAGTTCGGCTTCAGATTCCGGCTCGGGGCAATGACAATTTGCTGTGGAAATCAGGCTGAAACTTTTTCACTGAATTGATTGCGGCCAAATGCGATTTGATTTAATTTGGCATTTACATGCATAATTTACTAAACTTCGCAGACACTTGGCAATTATTTCGAGTCGTTTCGAGTGACCCTTGGGCGGGCAGTCAAGGCCAGGAAGTAGGCTATCGCGGGGGCAAATCTCTTACCACTTCATGATTGATGACAGCTGGAATTCTCTGGCTAGCCTGCCTGTCGCACACGCAAATGAACCACATGGAAAATTGTGCAATTATTGCTAATAAAAATGTTTATGAACGTTACATGTTACCCGATGCCAGCGCGATGGCAGCGATGACTCCTCTCCTATGCTTGCCTGCCTGCCTACCTGCCTGCTGGTGATATGAATCACCATAAATCTAAGAGCGGTATAAATATTTATCGCAATTTTATAATCATGCCAGGCCGAGGCCAAGACGGGACCGACCGAACGGCCTGCTTCATGCATGCGTGAGAATTGCACGCGCATCGAAAATAGTAAAATAATGTGCTGGAAAATGTGACTAAATGTGTGAGATACCCTAGAGCTCTGACAAACATAATTGCTTCAGTTTCTGTAAGCTATTCCTGACTAAGCTTAACCCTTATTCTTCATTTCGAATTATACAAAAATAACCCGATATACATATATCCTCCTGTAACTCCGGCTAACACAATCCCCCTATTTGATTACAGGGTAGCGCACATATTTGACCATTGGCCACTTTATGTTGCTTTTATGACAGGCAAATTTTTACCACTGCGATTCGAATGGCAGAGATTAAAACGCCAGTCAGAGATACTCGTACGAGATACGATACAGAGGGATAAGAAAAAAGGTCGAGCCGTGTTAGAAAGTGGGTTAATTAGGAGCAGCAGGAAGCGGCATCGCACAGTTCCGCGTCCACCTCCCCGTCCCCGTCACCGAATTACACCAATAAAGCGGGGCAGAACATAACGCATTGGAATGCTCGAAAAACTTGACCTGAAAAGGCATCGGCATTGGCATCAGTGCCTGGCTGGACATGTCCAGGACGCTTGGCTCGGATCCGCTGGACGACGTCATGGTTAATTGGGCATTCAAATGTCAAGTTCAATTTTGGGCCACATTAGCGTTACCTATAAAAGGGCCGCTGGTTCTGCGCTCTGCATAAAATGAGATTTATTGTTGCATTTTTCCCAACTGCCTCGAATGCATCGACTGCTGCCTGCCTGCTCCCTCAGTGCTGGTGGCAATGGTCCACTGATCTGGGCATGGCCTGGCCTGGCCCAAAAACAATTGTCCAGACCTCGCCAGTCGCCAGTCGTTTGCCTTTTATCGTTTTGCTTTTGAATAATTTCTGCCCCGGATCGTACTCGTATAAATTGGAATATCGTTAGAAAAATGCAAGTAAAATGTTTGCCAATTGCATTTCGATGTTCATTTTTTATTTTAATTTAGTTTTTATCATCTATGGCTGAAATAAATGTTCTCCTCGCGTTGACATGCCGCTTCCGCTCAAGTCGGACGGCTTTTTTATCAGCCTAAATGAACGAAATAAAAATGTAAAAAAAACCTGCAATTAATTTCGGCTAAATGGCTTGGCTCTTAAATCTTTTAAGTGCAGCCAACTAGATCACCAAAAAAAAAAAAAGAGATATATAAAACTAAACAAAATCTGTGTGCGCTTTAAATCATAAAAATTGTTTCGGCTGCATTTGTGGGTCATAAATCAAACGATAAGTAAATTAAAAGCCATAAATTTGCAATTAATTTTTAATTTGTGCAAATTGATAGTCATCAGCGTGTTGAAAATGCCAATAAATGTGTTTTTGCCGAATAAATCATAAGACTAGAAAAAATAACAAAAACAAAGAAAAACAGAAAACTTTGATCCAGAATCTGATTGGGAAACGCCCAAACGCAATGGGACTTGCCCATAAAAATAATTATGGAAAAATTATTCAATGACTTTTCAACTAATAAGAATTGATATGGATTCCATTTAAGCAAAATATTGCTATATGTATTTCTAGATATAATAATACCATGCAAAAGCGATTAAGACTTTAAAATATTTTCTCAGAAGTTACAATTTTTCAAGGCGAAAAGTCCCAACTACTTACCAACCTACCAGCTTTAATCAAATGTACCACAATTTTTTCTTAGTATTTTTCTTAATATTTATTCGTGCCATTTCCCAAACGAATTTCCTTTCATGCTTTGGCAATTATGAATCTGCCAGCGTTATCTGGCCAACAAATTCGTCTTGGCCAGCCAACAGCAGTGCCAACAATCAAATTGCATTAGACGTCCGGCGGTCCAAGTGTCCTGGGAGCCAGCCTCTCGCTCATCTTCCACCAAGTTCAAGCCATATAAAATGCCCATGGCTACAACCTACGCATTGTGGCCAATAAACAAAAGTGTGAAGGTCTCGGTCTCTTGGGTCCACACTCCAAGCAGCTACAAAGCTCTCTGGTGGAAAAGGTGCAACACGAACTGTTGACCCTGAAGATGTTGCTGCTGTTGCTGTACCTCATGTTGCTGTTGCTGCTGCTGTTGCTGTTGCTGTTTCTTTTGGTCGTTGAACATTATTGGATGTGATTAATTATGCTGACATTAAATCGGCTAATAGAAATATATCTCGTTGCGTTGAAAATGATGTTGACGTGATTGTAATTGAAGTTGTTGCCGTCGCCGTTCCGTAGTATGCTGTCTGCTGTCTGTTGTCTGTTGGTTTGCCTTTGAACTCCGGCTGGGGAAATTGCCTTTTTCCACTGCGTGCTGCTGTGCAGTTTATTGCAAATTTGTTTGTATTTATGATAATTGATGGGAAGAAATGGTGAAAAGCTCAGCGCTTTTGAATACTATCCCCATTTTGGCACCGGGGCATAAATCAAAACGATAATTGGCGAGACTGTTGCTGTTTGACTTTCACGCCAATAAAAATACAACTCAACAACCAGATAATGATAATGCCACCTCAGATCTTTTTCGACAGGTGAATTTTTGGCATTATCCAAAAATATCCAACGAACACATGACAAATTATTATACAAACAATACAATAAACGGATTTTGTTTAGCTCAAGAATATCCTTTCATTTCTCAGTGTTGGCCAGAAGTCAAGAGGCAGCCTCCAAATCAAACTGAATACTCAGCGAGCAATTTGGAAAAGCTCGGGGGTTGTGGCAGCAATTAAGCAGCCAAGCCATGTCCGGGGCTATATAATCAACTTGCAACCTGCTGCAATCTGAAAGCTTGAGTTATTTGCCACGCAACGTCAACGTATTTAAATCAATTACAAACAGCAATTTGTGCCGGCAGCTTCTTCGCTCTGGCTCTGGCTCTGCTCTTCTCTGCTCTACACTGCGCTCCTCTTCTACGAGTATTCCTGCCACCAATTGAGGCATGCGTTTGTATTACAGATGGGATGACAACCTGCAGCAACGAGCTGCAACAACTTGAATCTCGGGTACGTACCGCTCTCGGTCGTGTTAAGTACGCGCGAATTAATGTGTTGCCACAGTCTCTACATCTTTGCAGCTCTCCCTCTCTTCATCCTGCTCTTGGTGCCCCAGTCTCTGACTCTGACTCCGCCTCTGCCGCTGCTGCTGCTGCTGCTGCAACGATTGCAGATTGCAGCTCTCGGGCCTACCACCTCCCCCCAAGATTTGTGGCAAGAATTTAACAGCCAAAGCGCCGCCTGGCAGCCTAGTAACCAGGCGTCGCGTAATTTACGTCGATTTGATGTTGCCAACATAAATTTATCGCGCGCACATTTTTCGCCAGCGATTTGTTGCAAGCGTCGCCTTCATGTTGCACAGAGAGATGTCGTTGATGATGATGCTGCTGTTGCTGCTGCTGCTCTGGTGCATGCCTCTGGTGGTGGTGCTGCTGCTGCTGCGTTGCCTGTTGCTGCTGTTGCTGCTGCTGCTTCTGCTGCCATGCTTTGATTTCACAGAGCTGCAAAAATGTCGCAATACAATAATGAAAAAGCAAGGAAAATCATGTTGGCATGCGGCAGAGTGCTGTTGCGATTGGGTCTGGGATTTTCGCAAGGCAACATTTTTAAGCCAGAGATTTTTATTGACTGAAGAGGCCGCTAAAGATGAGGCAGCAGACTTTTGGTGAAGAGGAGGCGCCTGCGTGCACGAAACACGCTGCGGTGCCACATGTGTTGGTTGTGTGTGTGTTTGTATTTGTGTTGTTGTTGTTGCTGTTGCTGTTGCATGTTTGCTGCTGCTCCCGAGCGAGCCATGACATGTTCGAGGAGCAGGAAGTCGTTTTGCGTTTGCCTTGGCCACATTTATGAGTTACGCTTCGGACGCAGTATGTACGAGTAGTGTGTTGCAAGCACATGGCTGCCACATGCAATGTGCCACTTGTTGGGCCTCAGCCAGAAGGATAATACTATGCACTTTGCTGCCAAGAATGCAGCAGCCCCAAAAGAGCTATAGACTTGGGGATACATATTATGTAGATATAGATAGCTCCTTAGATTTTCATTTTCCTCTGCCTTGTCCAGCATTTTCTTCTGGAAACAGTAACCGATTCTTCAATATATTCTGAATATTCTATTAGAGCATATCAAATTCGTACAGAACATTTCCAAGCCTCGAGCTTATATCGATTGTAGAGCATCTCTGCTTCTGGATTTTCTTCGCTGAATGTGTTGTCTAGCTTTCTTGCAACTTGTTTTCTGCCTAGGCCAGCAAATGATGTCATTAGTATACACGTACACACAGTACATTGTATACTGCTGCCATGGTAGGGTACAGTACCGCACACGCAATATGAAATTAAGAAATTAAGTGGCAACAGTTAGCAACTCTGCAGCATACCATCCCGAGGGCAGCACGCCAAGGCAATCCAATTGTAAATAGATCAGAGTTGCATGCAAATTGTTTTGCAATGAACGAAGAGGATCTATTGGTGGTGGGTGGATGACTGGGGGCATGGGCCTGGGACTGGGACCAATATCCGTTGAGGCGGAGCCAGCTTCCCAATTACAGGGAGATATTGGCAATTGACAATTGGGGTTGATCGGAGCGAGACCGAGTGATTTATGCACCGAACCATTTAAAGTCCGCGGCGGTTCCATAAACAAATTGTCGCCGTGCTCTCTAAATGGCCATAGCTCTCAGTTTGCTGCTGTTTCTGTAGCTGTAGCTGTATCTGTTTCTGCTGCTGCTGCTGCTGCTGTTGCTGCTGCTCTGAAATTGAGCTGTAATTGAATTGCACTGCACTTCAGGATACGTACTACTGGGGTTCGCTCTAGCTTTTTTTTTTTTTGGCCATCTCGCAATTTATTGCAATGCATTTCACAATTAAAACAACACAGGCCCAGACCCAGACATGCAGCCAGCCAGCCAGCCACGTCAGCCACGTCATTAGTTTTCGGCCCAAACAAATATGGCCATTGTGTGTGTGTGTGTTCGTGTGTGTTTGTTACGAATTCAAACATTTTGCACATTTGTTTTTGGCCCGCTGATAATTTGCTGCCAGACGCTGACTTACTCCCCAACAGACTGCTGCTGTTTGCCACTGCAACTGCAACAATGTTGCACCAGCAGCAGCTCCCAAACTAATTTGGCCAATCATATTGAGACTCTTCAACATATGTACATACTCGTACAATGTTTCCGATCAGATCACAGGAAAAACCAAAGCCAAAGCCAAAGCCATAACCTATGCTATAGCCAATACCAAACACAAGCCAAACAAACCCCCAAAGTAGTATAAATATTATTGTCAAATGCGCTTTTAATTGATGTGGACAGGCCTCGAACATATTGGACAGCCATGCCGGACACTCGAGCAGGCAGATCTGACAAGCTCACATTAGCAATAAAATACAGGGGAGTTCCCTCCCCTCTCCAGCTCTTTCCCTCTTTTCATTTACAACTCGAGTCTAGGGTAATCGAGACTTTTGTTTCGAATGTTGGTCCGGGGTCTTGGTGGATTTAAAAAAAAATGTTTTCGGGCTTGTGTGGCACTCGCTGCACTCTACTAGGCGGCGTGATTTATGCCTTCCAACGGAAATTTATTTCATTTTTAATGAGTAATTTACACAAAATTGCATTAATTTGGCCAAGCCAAGTCAGAGGCAATGCCCGGCTCAGACCAGACCACAAAACGCAGCAAGACATGGCAAATTTCTGACATTTCCTTGATTTATGTGCTCTGAAAATTGATCTCTTAACTGAACGGAATTTTTTCTTTAATTGTTAAATTTGATTTGAATTCTTTTCGTGCGCCATCAAGTGTGTGCCCCCAGGCCTCACCTCACCTAACCTCAGGAACGAGCAGTGCAACTGGCTGCCATGTTGGGAAAGTAGTGCACAGAAACTCCAAATTATTCTCATAAAAATGGTGCACTAAAAATTAAATTAATCTTGTAAATAAATGGTTTTTTTCCCATAGGTTTTCACTGCGAATTCAATGCATCTTTGTCTTGTATACACCCCAGATAAGTGATGCCAATTACGCTCAAATAGCAAGCAGTGCAAGAGTCGAGCAATGTTGCTGGTATTTCCATATGCGAAATCAGTGCAAAATAAATCGTGAAACTAATACCCTAAACGTAAATTAAATGGTAAATTAATCTGTTAATGTAATGAGATTTTCGTTGCAGGTGTTAGATTACAATTAAAAATCATTCTGGGCCGGAGATTGGACCACACCAACAGCGCATGGCCCCCAGAAAGTGCTGGCAATTAACACAAAACATAGCCAAACAGTGTGGCTGCCAGTGGCAAATGTTGCAACGATTTCCATATGCGAAAGAAGCAGTGCAAGCAGACCCCAAAACCAAAGACTTTGCAGATGATTTAGTGGCCGACCATCTTTGGGCAGCAGCCCACTGGACGACATATGTGTATCCATGTATCCATGTATCCATGTATCCATGGGATACACATTTTAATTAATATGTACAAGCATCACCTAATGAAGCGGCTTGTCTGAGGCAGCAGCAGCGGTAGCGGCAGCCTGCTGCAGACGTGACCAACACGGTTGTCTGGTATTTTTGGTATTTTTACAACACCCCAGCTGCCACAGAAAGAGGCTGGCAGAGAGATGTCAGGCATTTCCATAGCGAATGCGAAATGTTGGAAAATGGTGCGAATGCGAATGCCTTACAGGTGGCTTACATTATATGGCCAAAACACCTAAGGCCATGATTTATAGTTTGTGGTAAATTAAGAAATTAAAATGCTTTTATGGACAACCATCCGTCCCAGCGTCGATCTGTCCAAGCGGCAGGCCATACTGCCACACGCCCGGGAGGAGAGCAGCTTCTGTTTTCTGTTTTGGTTTCTTCCTCTCTCTCTCTCTCTCTCTCTCTCTCTCTCTGTTCCTCGCAAATTAATTGCCAAAATGTTTGATAAGATTATTGCCATGCATAAGCCGCCCCCACGCCCACCACCCCAACCACCTGCCACCCTCAACCACCCCCCCAGGAGCTGAGCCATGGATTTTCTTAATTAAAATTTTCGGTTGCATGCTACTTGAAAAATTGTATTGCTCAAAAGCTAGCAGCAGCAGCAGCAGCAAATTGTTGCCAGATATTAATGTGGCTTTGTAATTGGTTTTGCTCAAGTCAAAGTCACGTTAAGTCAATTAAGAGAAATGCATTTTTGTATTCCCATACGGAACGAACGGAATGGATGGTTGGATGGTTGGATCGACGGATGGATGGTGGCAGCAGTTGTATAACAAATTATTGTTCAACTGTCTATTGATAGACATAGCAAAAAGCAATGGCAAATCGAAATTGAATTGAAGGGAAACCTTCTTGGGAAAAGAAACTACAGGGCGAGCATAGTCTACAAAATTATATTTTCATACCCTTTAAGACTAATCATTTTACATTTGAATGATTCTTACTTTGATTCACTTTTACATCCCTCGAAGAAGATCTGCACTGACTGCACATAGACCATAGACTCGCATAAAACCTTGAACCACATTACCATTTAAGCTCTATTAGCAGCGCCAAATGTTTCAAACCGTTTGTAGGGTGGGTGGGGGGAATGGGAAATACATACCACGTTAATTGGTTCTCGTGTTGACAGCATAGTATTTCTGTTGCTGCCACAGAAACACACGAGGAAACGAAGACGCAACGGCGGCACTACTGCACTCATGTTGCGCCATCGCAACGCGCACTTGTTGCCACCGATTGCTCTGACCAAATTCGGATCAGCCCCCTCTCCCATCAGCCAACCATCTGCGAATGCCCAGAACAAGCTCGTTAAACGTTTTCCGATTGCAATTGCGCTATAAATTCTACCAAAAATGTAACTAATGAAGTGTTATGAAAGGTGCTCATAAATCGTTGACATCGATTGCCGTTGGGTCTGTCTCGTGGAGAGGGGAGGAGTAGCTGGGAAGCTCAGAGGAGTACACAGAGTGGTGGAGAGGAGACAGATAGAACCGATCTTCAGAGAGAACATAAAGCTCTGAGCCGTGCGAAAATTATCAAAGCTGGCAGACGATATGCAGGAAACATTTCGAATTTAAGAAAGGAACCCTAACCTTCTTTCAATACCAATCTAGTCTGCAGGACAAAGAAAATGATAAAGATTTAATTAGGGAGACACGATATATACTTTGACATTATGATTCTAACGATTCTCTTTCTCTGCTTCCGTGCAGCTAGTCCTTTAGCAAAGTCTATTGAGGGTCACGTGGAAATAAATACTAAAAAGCTAAAGTAAGTACAAAAATATATACATATAACTAACTATATAAATCTCACTAAATGTCCTGCCGTGTGAACACACGTATACAATTTTCGTAAAGGTGTAAGCACATACAAAAAGTACATACATATATTAATAAAAATGCTTTACAAGTATGTATATTTAGTGGCCAGGACAACTGCAGAAGTGGAAGGCTGTGTCAATTGGAGCTGATTGGGTAGATGGATCAAACTTACGCACTTTATATGTGCGGGTGGTATGTGCCACCAAATGAACATATTTCTTATTGAATTTACCTAAAAATAACATTACAGTTTAACGCCGACGCCGACAGAGGTGCAACGTATGGGACGTAACGTAATCAAAAAGGTCCTGAAATTCATGGAAGCAAAGCAATATGACAAATACCTTGGCGCTGTCGTGTCTAGGGGTAATGCTGAAAATGAGCTAGCTATGGTACACGCCCAGCAAAAGTACCCAACTCTATACAGCATCCGATATTTTTGTCCTATGCCTTGAGTGACTCGTACATGTGCTTGGCTAATTATCTACTTTATCTTTGTAAATCAATCGAATTCGTGGATGGTGAATGGGAAGGCAAGTTCGAAATTACGGATATGGACAGGGAAAATATTCCATCAACGGATTGTACGAACAACAAATAGAATAAGAATAAGATAAGAAATCATTCAATTAAAGCAACTTCTGGGAATAGAATATAGCCGGCTTTTTGCTACAAAAAAATGTTTGCGACTTGCATGGGCAGCTAATCCCCACTTGATAACCGACCCAGTCACTGTCATCCCATTTTTCACTCGTTTACTTGGTATGCTGATATTATTGACAGTTTAATGCTCCTAATATTTAGTGGACAAGTCGTTTATAAAATAAAATACAACAGATTTTATTCAACTATATCCAAATCGAAAGTTTTACTCAACATGCCTGGAGAGAGCTTAACAAAAGCGCTCCGAAAATTTCATCATCGAAGCGTATCTCAAACCGGGGAGATGTTCTGTGGAGATGAGACAATTTGTTGTTTCTATGGTACCCATTGAATCATTTACTGAAATGGGCATACACTTCAATCGATCCACATCTATCATCGATCCTTAGCCTGGAAAAGGTATTCGAGTGTAGGGTATCCGGCAGTAGACCCTCCCTTCAGCACTAATTGCTTATCAGTTTGTACTCTGCTTAGCATATTCCACTTTCAGTTGTTTGACAAAAGCAAAACGATTATACTGCCCCTGACTGTACGCGAGTGAAGATGTTGTGGATCGCTCGGTTGTTGTTGGTGCTGTCGCTGACCTTTGGTCACCTTGGTGCCCCTGCACAGGCGCTAGTCCAGTCGCAGGCCCGATACGATCACACGCGCATCTATCAAGTGGAGCTTGCGAGTGCGGATCACGTCCAACTGTTCCAGGCGTTGGAGCTGGCAAGCGATTCGTGCTCGTTCATGGGCCATGCCCGAGTGCCGGGCCAGAAGCTGACGGTTATGGTGACCTCGCACAAGGTGGCCGACTTCGATGATCTGCTGCAGAGCTACAACGTGAGCCACCGCATCCTGAACAACAATTTCCAGGCTCTGATCGATGCCAACTATCGCGAGGTGGCACCCGAGGGCACACCGCCGGATCAGTTTGACTGGAGGCGCTACTTCCAGCTGGACAGCATCTACGCCTGGCTCGAGCATCTGGCCAAACAGCGGCCAGAGGTGGTCACTCTGGTGGATCTGGGTGCTAGCACCCAGGGACTGCCCATCAAGGGTGTTAGAATTGCCTTTGGCGGGGAGAATCTTACCAGCGTGTTTGTGGAGAGCGGAATACATGCCCGCGAATGGATCGCCCCGGCCACGGCCACGTACTTCATCGAACAGCTGCTGAACTCCAAGGATGAGGCTGTGCAGGCGCTGGCCCGCTCCCAGAACTGGCTGATCTTTCCCACAGTGAACCCCGATGGCTATCGCTACACGTTCAAGGGCGATCGCATGTGGCGCAAGAATCGCTCGCTTTTCGGCATCTGCCGGGGCGTGGATCTGAACCGAAACTTCCCCTTTCACTGGAACGTGACGGGTGCCAGTGGCGATCCCTGTCGCTATGACTACTCAGGACCGTCGGCAGGCAGCGAGGTGGAGACGCAACGCATCGTCCAGTTCCTAAAGGATCGCATCCAGTCGGAGCGCATAAAGACGTTCATTTCGCTGCACAGCTACTCCCAGCTGATCATGTTCCCCTATGGCCACACTCCAAAGCGCGTGGAGAACTATCAAGATCTGAAGGAGATCGGACAGCTGGCAGCCCAACGGATCAAGGAGCAGAGTGGACGGATCTACCGGAGTGGCAGCATCTACGAGACCATCTATCCCTCCAGCGGCGGATCCAAGGACTGGGTTCATGGTCATCTAAAGGTGCCTATTACCTTCACGTACGAGCTGCGCGGACCACCGGACAGCGAGGATCTGTTCATTTTGTCCGCTAAGGAGATTGAGCCCACGGCCAGCGAAGCCTTTGCTGCACTCCAAACGATCGTGGAGGAGGCTGGCAAACGTGGCTATTACCAGTGAACCAGCCAGCCACTACAGATCCAACTCCAAACACCAGCACCACTAGCAGCAGCAGCAGCAGCATCTGATGATGATGATAAATGTCGTCTGGCCTGGCAGTTCACATGAAAAACACATTACGCGCCAGCCAGCGTTTCTTAATGCTAAATAATGATGGCAAAATCATGACACAAAACCTCATAATAATGTTGGTAAATCAAAGCAAATATAGCCAGAGCAGAGACTCGAACAGAACCGAGCAGAGCAGCCTTATGCCTTATAGAAATACAAAATACTCGTTGTAGTTGCAAGTTGCAACTATTACAGTTACGATGCCATTGTTATTGTACACTTGCCACGGCCATGGGGTCCATGGATGTGGCCTATCCACTCAAAGATGGATGCGTCTTGTGGTGCGGCTGAAGGTTAAATCTTCCAGTATGGTATTTATCAAAGAACAGGATAAGGCATTAAATGTATCTATAGAATTGTGTGTTAGCGTGGGAAGCGCTACGCCAACAGTTGCTTGTACTTTAAGGGAAGTCTATTCAAGTATCTCATTAATTTGTTTATTTTCTTTCAAATTAGCTGGAAAAAGATTGCTTAAAAGGATGAGTGCAAGAGACATAGTGGATCTATCTATTGATCATTGAATCATAAATACAGATCAGCATTTTTAATCCACAGTAATGATCTATTGTATAGGAATGTTTAAATCAGTTCTTCCAAGGAAGTTCTAAGATCTTGTAGAGTTTACTTTGAGAAAAGTTGCTTGCAATTTATTTTGGAATTTGTTGAGAAAGAAAAGATATATCTAAGGATCAGGAAATGCCAAATATTTTAGAGTGTTCTACTCTGCCTTAGCATTGCATTTGACAATATTCGTGGAGTAGCTTTCGGGCTACAAAAGAAGTGTATAAATAGTGCGTCCTAGTTGCAACAGATTTGTCTGCACCAGAACTCTTGCAGCTGACAGGCAAGTTATGAACCTGTGCAGCCCCGCGACAGACAATATGCATGTTGCACCGACACACACACACACACACACTGAGAGACAACTGCAACATGCAACTAGTAACACGTTGATGCTGCTGCTGCTGCTGCCGACATTGCAGACTTGTTGACGGCAATTGTCGAGTGTTTTTTTTTGTTATTTCTTTTCGTTTCTGCTTTTTGTTGTTGTTGTTGTGGCTGTTGTGGTTTATGCCATTATAATATATAGTTAGTATTATTGCCGTCTGTCTATATGGAGAGGAGAGCTATGGCAGCCACACACATGTCAGACATTGGCCGGTTAATAATGTCGCTCCCGCCGCCGTGGCTGAGGCCGGCGAGATGCCGATGACGATGCCTGCCTAGCCTGCTGCAATGTTTGGTGGAGATAGATATTGATGTTGGGCCATAATCACGATCTAATTTATTTACAAATTTGTGTTGAAATCATACGTTCAAAGTCGTGTTTAAAAAGGTTCTGGCATGATTTATGCGAGCGTTGAAATCCACCAACCACCAACAATGGAAATTCCAATGGCAACACAAAGATTTCTCACAGTCCCGCAGATCGTTTTTGAAAATTAGCTTCTTTTAGACCCTAATTGATTGGCCAAGTGGCAGTGGAGCGAGGAAGAGCAGCCGGAGAGAGTGTAGGAGTGCTCGTAATAGTGCTGGAAACCAGGAACCAGCCGCTTTTGAGTTGGCTAATTTAGATTTATTGCGCAAATCGCAACTTGATGCGTGATGCCGCCAAGACATTGCCCACAGCCGCCTCGCCTCTCCCTAGTCCTCCTCCTCCGACAGGAACAGAAACAGCAACAGCACTAGCACCAGCTACTCCTCCTCCTCCTTCATTTCCATGGTACGGGTAGAGGGCGAGTGTTGCATGTGGCCATTTGTCATCGGGCGAGGATCGTGTGCTGCAGCTGCGATTTCAGTTTGTTTCAAATGGGCACGATGTAAAAGCCCCCAACATGAATCTCTTTCTTTCGGCGCTCTCGCTATAATCTCGGAAATGTTGATAAATTGAACGATTGTTGATTTTCACGCTGCCGCTGCCTCTGCCATAGCCCTGGTCCCTGATGCCTTTGGGGCCGTAACCGTGTCACAGTGCTTGGAAATAAACATATCAACATGATAAATAAGAGACCCATAAGCGAGCCAGGTTATCAGCGGACAGGGGACAAGCGGACAGTGGGACACCGGACACAGAGTCCCGGCTACACGCTAACCGAAGGACAACCTCATAAATCAGGCAGGGAACAAAATGTGAGCAGTTTTAATCGCTGATTTCCGCTTCATAAGAAATGGAAATACAGACAGCGAGAAACGCAAGTAATTGAACAAAAAAATAAACTCGACAAATATAAAGAGAATTACAAATACAAGTATGTTCCAAACTGGTTTGCAGGCCACAAGAGGCACAAACACACACTCGGACTTTGGGCAGTCGAAACTTTTGGGGGCAACCCTCGCGGTCTACACTGCACTGCACAAAAAGGAGCCTCGATTCGTCGGCTGCTCATTCTCGTTTATAGTTTAGTTATCTTCTGATGGTTTATTGAATTTATGGGGCTTTTTGTGTTTTTGTTTTGTTTTGTTTGTTGTATTTACGGGGCGACTTGGACTAGTCGCTCATTTGATGAACAGTAAAACTAAGTTTACAAAACTTTCGCCTCGGACAGATCGTCCAGGGGCTTGCTGGGTGGCGGGATCTTGTACTCCGTCTCGGGGGTCTCGTAGATCTTCTCCTCCTTGGGCTCCACAACGGACACGTTGTCGGGCAGTGGCTTCTTGGGGCCAATCTTGTTCTTGGGATCATAGGGCAACATGATCTTGACCTTGATGCCGAGCACTCCCTGGCGCAGCAGCACGTGACGGGTGGCGCTCTCGACGTAGTCGTTGCACGGATCACCAGAGTGGATCATCAGGCCATCGACGAACTTCATCGACTTGGCACGCTGACCACGCAGCTTGCCGGACACAACGACTTCACAGCCCTTGGCTCCCGACTCCATGATGAAACGCAGCACACCGTAGCAGGCACGACGAACGGCCAGTCCTCCGGTCAGCTTGTAACGCAGCGACTCAGCCTGGGCGATGGCGCACAGACCACGGGTGGCGACCTTCTCGGCGTACAGCTCGATGCGGCCGGTCTCGAAGTTGAAACGCTTCTGGACCATGGCGGTCAGCTCGCGAATGCGGCGTCCCTTCTCCCCCAACACCTGCTGGGTCTTGGTGGCCATGATGATGATCTCAGTGCGGGAAGGGGTCACACGCACCTCAACACCAGAGTAACCATCCTCGGCAAGCTCGCGAGTCAGGAACTCGTTCAGCTCAGCCTTGAAGATACCGTCTGAGACGAACTAAAATGATGGAAATACCAATTATTAGCAATTATTCCACACCAAAATCCACTACTGTAGTTGTTGTTGTGCTTCAATTGACAGGGGAGGTGCTCCACGCTGCCCTCAACAAAAAGAAGACGCCAGGCCAGCCAGCGGTTTGAGGTTATCTACGAATGCACTTTACTTGGCGACGTTCGGCGCAGATTTTTCACACAACTTTATGCAAACAACACGCAGGCGGACGCGTTGCACTTTCCTGTGCATTTCCCAATGCGATTTGCGTTAAATTACCTTGCGTTTCTTTGAAATTGGGAGGCTCGCATTCATTTTGACAACTCGCACGGAAACGTGGTAAGCAGAAAAGAAAGATTTCAGGGCTGCAAAACCATCGATGGCACTATCGATAGTATTGACGGTTTTCGAATTGTGCGATAGATCGATGGGTTTTTTCAACCAGCTCTCTCATGCTTTGAATGTGTTTTTATTTCAAAATAACAATCCCACCCAGCAATAACATTTGCATTTTGCGGTGATCTTTTACGGTACAACAGAGAAATCAGGGGTGCAAAATTGCTATCTCACGCCTAGTTGATAGTATCGATATGAGAGTCATCGATACTGCACAGAGTTGCAAATACCGATAGCTGCTTTCGAAATAAACGTTATTGTTGATTTGATTTTCGGAAACGAAAATTCTTGGTAGACTTCCTTGCACAGTAAAAATCAATGTACGTAGTCCCTGTGGTGAGTCACTTGTACAAAATTGATTCATCTATCGGATAAAATGGTACTTTAAGTGATGAGAGTCCCTGCTAGCTAGTAATATTAGACCGAATATCAAAATCGAGGAATATGATTTCCAATAAACATAAAAGAACATTAGCCCATTGTCGACCCAGGGGGTAATTCAATAATACCACAGTTCAGGTGAAAGATATCGTGGTAGCCTTTCTTTAAAAGTTAAGACGAAGGATGTATCAACAAGGACAATTTACATACAGTATGGTTATCAAGGTTTTAACCAAGGTTTTCAGCTGTTTAAATAGAGAGTGCTTAATAGGGTTAAGTTCGTTTGTTTACGGTATATCCGTATATAATATAGTATATTTTTTGGCATATTATGGTATATTTCAGAGGGTCAGACGGTATATTTTATCTGGCAATTGCGTCTCAATTGCAAGCAAATATAAATCCATTTTCTGCGAAACAAGGAAAACGAAAATGTCGGAAATCAAGGCGTTGGAGCACGCCACTCTAAAAGTGCCATACGAGATACTGAACAAGCGCTTTCGCTCGGCCCAGAAGATAATCGACCGTGAGGTTGACCAGGTGATGAACGTATCGCGTCAGGTGGACAAGGCCTTGGACGCCGATACACCCGTACTGGCGGATGTGACCAAGCTGATGGGGAATGTGGCCCAGAAGCTGCAGGTGCTCAAGCGCAAGGCCGAGGAGAGCATCAATGACGAGCTGAGCGTCACACAGATATGCAAACGCAAGCTGGAGCATCTCAAGGGCATCATGCCCCCGAACACGGGCACGGGCGAGCTATGGCAGGGCTCGGTAGACCAGTGGAAACGCATACGCCTGGACCGCCTGGTCATCGAGCATCTGTTGCGCATGGGCTACTATGAGACGGCCGAGGAGCTGGCCGCCCGCTCCGATGTGCGCCATCTGACCAATCTGGATATATTCCAGAATTCGCGCGAGGTCGAGGACGACCTGGCCAACCACAGCACCACCAAATGCGTTCTCTGGTGCATCGACAACAAATCGAAACTGCGTAAAATCAACTCGACCATAGATTTCAGCCTGCGGGTGCAGGAGTTCATTGAGCTGGTGCGTCACAACCAGCGATTCGAGGCGGTAAAGCACTCGCGCCGCTACTTCCCCGCGTACGAGAAGACGCAGTTGAACGAGATCTGCCATGTGATGTCACTGCTGGCCTATCCGGCCGACACCGAGATGGAGCACTACAAGAAGTACATGGACCCGCAGCGCTGGCAGAAGCTGGTGCTGGACTTTCGCCACGAGAACTACCGCCTGTTCCAGTTGTCCAGCACTTCCGTCTTCTCGGCAGCCGTCCAGGCTGGCCTCTCCGCCTTGAAGACGCCCCATTGCTACACCCAGACCTGCCGCAATCTCAATTGCCCCGTCTGCCAGGATGATCTCAATCGCATCGCCCTCAAGTTGCCATATTCGCACTGTGTGCAGAGTCGCCTCATCTGTCGGGTGACGGGCATGCCCCTGAACGAGCACAACCAGCCCATGATGTTGCCCAATGGCCAGATCTTTGGCCAAATGGCTCTCACCGACATAACCAAAGATGATGGCACTGTCACCTGTCCGGTGACCAATACCAAGTTTTCAAATCCCAAAATCGAGAAGGTCTTTGTGATGTAAGCCCCGATGCTGGACTCTACCGTAAACCTAAACCCTCATCATTAAGTTAAGCAATGAATGACTCTATTTTTGAATATGTAACTCCCATATCTATGATTATTATGTACTGTACACCTATCTATGGTATTAAGAAGCAAACGCGAATGCAGCTCGCCCGCCCCCCTCGCCAAGAACTGCGCATTTGAATTTCGATTTCGATTGATGTCAATCGCTGCTGCTACGACAGTCTGCTGCATGCCTGCTGCTGCGCCGTCGCGGTTGTATTGATTTCCTACGCAGCGCAGGCCCGCAGTCGGTGGCCGAGGCTGAATCACACGCGAACAACGTTATTTGATTCCTCTAAGTGGAAAGATTATGCATACATCTATAAATATATATAACGAACCTAAAATAAATCAAATACAAATTAAATTACACGATAAATAAGCAAAACAAAAGAAAAGTTCAGTTGTCATTTACAAAATTATTGCATTTCGATTGTTTCGCGCGAACTGTGCTCGCTCGCGCCTCTCTTTTTCGCTCCCTCTCTCTCTGTGACAGGTTCAGCTGAGTGCAGGAGGAAACGGTTAAATTGTACAGTAAATATCCATGACGCCGTTGCAGTTGTAGGAGAAACAGCTGCGTTTAGCAAACAAACAGATACATAAACCCCCTCCCCGCCCTGCGTTACCCGATCGGGTGAGAGGAGAGCCAAGCACCACCACCACCACTTCCACCACCGCTACGATAACCCCACCACCAACAAAAACAACTGCCGAAGCAGGGCGCACATCTGTAACTGTAACTGAAAGAAAAGGAAAAAGCTACTATCCAATAAATAGTAGTATTAAATATTGCCATCAAAATTGTTTATACTGGCACTATGGCACTGGACTTTGTGGCCACATATAAGATACTGGTGCTAGGGGACTCGAATGTCGGCAAGACCTGCATTGTGCACAGATACTGCGATGAGAAATACTACGACACATACATCTCCACCATTGGTGAGTGCATCCGCCATCTGTATCCCCCACCCTGCAAATATGTTACATCTTTTATGTCTTTCATCTCCTTTGGCCCGTGTATTTGCAGGCATAGACTTTAAGCAGAAACTGATTAATCTCGATGGGGTGCCCATAAAACTGCAAATCTGGGACACGGCCGGGCAGGAGCGTTTCCGAACATTGACGACAGCGTATTATCGTGGCGCCATGGGCATACTGCTCATGTACGATGTGACCAATCTGGAGAGCTATAACAATTTGTCCTACTGGTTGCGCAACATCCAGGAGAATGCCTCGCCGGATGTGGTGAAGGTGCTGGCGGGCAACAAATGCGAATGCTCGACCACACAGCGGATGGTCGACAAGGACAGGGGTGAAAAGGTGGATACGACTTTGAGATTTTATATTTGTTGCCCACTAATATTGAAGTCTATATCCAACAGATTGCCGAAAACTTTGACATGCCCTTCTTTGAGGTCTCGTGCAAATCGAACATTAACATTGAGGATGCGTTTCTGTCGCTGGCCCGCAAAATACGCGAACAACGAGAGCGACGTGTAAGCAAACAAAGGAAATATCTAACCAAAGAGATGTTCAATTGAAATGCTGTGTATTTATAGGGCGACAATTTTGACAACGAGGAGAACAAAGACAAGAAATCGCCTGGATCGAATGGCCTCGGCACCTTCAGCCTCGGCAGTCTATCCGGCGAGAATCGCTGCACCTGCTAGATGTTGGATGATATACGAAATGCGATTGCAACCGCAAACCGAATACCGAATACAGAAAACCTGAGAACCAAGTTGTCCAAAGCTGTTGAAGCTGCATTGTAGCCCAAGTTCGTGGCCCATACCAAATGCCAAGATATTACAACAGATATATGTAACACGAAACCAAAGCGCGAGATGAACATTTTAAATGCAAATGGGCAGAGGATGCCTGTATTAAATTCGATATATTGTATGCATGTGAATCATACAGATTGTGCATTTTAAGGGTACAGATAGTCCAAGAAACATAGCATAAATATTTTAGCATATTCCTGCAAATACCATAACACACACGGTCGATTATACATGCATATTGTCTCGATTCCAATAATTATAATCTAATGCTAAAAATACATTTATACTCGTAAGAAACGAAAGGAAACGAAACCCATTTATTGTATATGAGCTTAAGGTTTGGTTTTATTCTATTTTAGGTAAGTACTTAAATGTCAATTTGCATTTGTCCATTAGAGAATAGTCAAATCTTTAATGACTGTTCCTTATGCGTTCGTGAATGGATTGCTTTCATATTTTCCCAAGCAAGTCGTGTGCAAATTTTGTTCTATATTCGCATAATGGAACATAGAGATAGGTCTTTATTAAATTGTTTTTATTTATTAGTTTTTTAAATCAATTATTCGCTTCCTTTTTGGATGGTTTATTTGCAAATATATCTTGTTAAAAATATACAAAAAAAAATAGTCTTAGATATTTATCATTAAATTCCACTTAACATCGATCAATCCGATTAGTATTCGTGCAAATATTACCTTCAATGTGTGCCCTTTCTCCTTGGCATTGCTTATATGATAATTGCATTCCCCTGCCTCTGGGGGTGTTGAATTATTCGAATGACTGATAACAGTTCGACTGTGGCGCCTAGCAACGGGCTTGACCACAACGCGGCCTCCCACATGCCAGGGGACAATTACACAACAGACAGGACCTGCGATTCGATTCGATTTTATTCGCCCACCGCCGCTGGCTGAGTCCGGGAGATGAAAAAGCTGCGCGCCAAGGCGAGCTCCCTGCCCATCTTCAATGGCAGGATAACTGATGCCACAACCTTGACCACGACATCGCTGAAACTGCCGTTGGGTGGAGGAGTGGCAGTGGCCCATAAGAAACCCAAATCCACCTGCACCCGTGTGCTACCGACAGTGTTCACCATCACGGACGGCACCACAGGAGCGGCCAACACCTCTCTGGCCGAGGCCATGTCCAGCAGCAAGGCGCCACAGCCACACCAGCAGCCGGGTAGACAGGGGGTCATGCTGCAGCTCGGTGTGCCCAAGGAGACCATCAGCATTGCAGGGCCAGAGCTGGCTAACTACGAGAAGGTGCGTGTCGTTGGACAGGGTTCCTTTGGCATTGCCATCCTGTACCGACGCAAGTCCGACGGCCATCAGATCGTGTTCAAGCAGATCAATCTGAACGAACTGACGCCACCGGGCCGGGATCTGGCCATGAACGAGGTGGACGTTTTCTCCAAGCTCCATCATCCGAACATTGTCAGCTATCTGGGCAGCTTCATCAAGGACAACACGCTGCTGATTGAAATGGAGTACGCGGACGGGGGCACCCTGGCCCACATCATTGCCGAGCGTCAGGGCCATCAGCACCTGCCGGAGCGGTACATCATCGCCGTGTTTGAGCAGATCTCCAGTGCCATCAATTACATGCATTCGGAGAATATCCTGCATAGGTAAGGCATTCCATTCCTCACCCATTGACACCCAAAGGACTTTAGCTCTTCCGGTCGATTTTAGAGATCTGAAAAGCGCCAATGTCTTCCTCAATAGACGGGGCATCGTCAAGATCGGCGACTTTGGCATCTCCAAGATAATGAACACCAAGATCCATGCCCAGACCGTGCTGGGCACGCCCTACTATTTCAGTCCCGAGATGGTAAGTGGTGGCCCTTTGAAGGGGGTATATTTAGCTGACATCTCTCTCCATTTCCATTTCCAGTGCGAGGGCAAGGAGTACGACAACAAGAGTGACATCTGGGCCCTGGGCTGCATTCTGGGCGAGATGTGTTGCCTGAAGAAGACATTCGCCGCCTCCAATCTCTCCGAACTGGTCACCAAAATCATGGCCGGCAACTATTCGCCTGTGCCCTCGGGCTATACCTCCGGGCTGTGCAGTCTCATGTCGAATCTGCTCCAAGTGGAGGCCGCCCGTCGACCCACTGCCTCCGAGGTGCTGGTCTATTGGATACCCCTGATATTTCGTAGCCTGGGAAAGAACAAAGGGTGAGGATACAAAATCACTCAAGAGATGCCCTAAGTACTCTTATTCCAGCTACTCCTATGAGGATGGCATCAGCAGCACTGGCAACCAGCTTGCAGTTACTGTTCCTGTGGCTACCCGCAGCAATATGACCATGGAACTGGAGCTGCCCACCGCGCAGACGGAGACCAAGCAGCTGATGAGCGCGGAGACAGCAGCGCCACTGAGATCCTCGAAAGAGGTGCGCAATCGAATGTTATCATTCCCATTGACCCCTAGATCGTTGCTCCTCCTTTAGATCGGTGCTGTATCAGCTAAAGGCATTCGGGAACTCCTTCAGCATGTCGCCCATCCAGCTGCCGCCCAAGGCAGTCATTGTGGGCATGGCCATGAGCGATTCCCATTTTGTGGTGGTGAACGAGGATGGATCGGCGTATGCCTGGGGCGAGGGCACCCACGGCCAGCTGGGACTGACCTCGCTGGAGGCCTGGAAGCACTATCCCAGCCGCATGGAGAGCGTGCGCAACTACCATGTGGTGGGGGCCTGTGCCGGCGATGCCTTCACCATTCTTGTCACCCAGGCCGGCAGTCTCCTCAGCTGTGGCAGCAACACGCAACTGTCGCTCGGCCAGGACGAGCAGCGCAACTACCACAGTCCCAAGCTGATTGCCAAGCTGACGGATGTGCGGATTGAGCAGTTGGCAGCCGGTCTGCATCATGTCCTGGCGCTGAGTCGCGAGGGCGCTGTCTATGTGTGGGGCACCAGTGTGAGCGGAGCCCTCGGTCTGGGCAACTATCAGCAGCAGCAGTGAGTGGGGGAGGGGAGGGGAGCACAAAGCATACCAATCCTTTGATTTCAATGTCCTTTATGTCGCTTCAGGAAGTTCCCCCAGAAGATACTGCTCTCTCATGTGAAGACCAAGCCCACGAAGATCTTCTGTGGGCCGGACACCTCGGCCGTGCTGTTCGCCAACGGAGAGCTGCATGCATGTGGCAGCAACAATTACTACAAGCTGGGCTTCAATCGTCCCGGCAAGATCACGGCTTTTGTAAGTACTCCAGTACTGCCATTCTGCCACTCTAGTTCCTCTGCTTACAGAAAAAAGTCCAACTGCCGAGCAAAGTGCTGAAGGCCAGCTTCTCGTCCACCCACTCGGTGTTCCTGCTGGAGGGTGGCTATGTCTACACCATGGGCCGCAACACGGAGGGTCAGCGTGGCATTCGGCACTGCAATCAAGTGGATCAGCCCACCCTGGTAGAGGCTGTGCGCGCTCGTTACATTGTGGTATGTAATCAGTCCTCTGCTCTGCATCCTCGCGTTCTGATAACTGATCCTACCCGCAGAAGGCCAACTGCAGCGATCAGTGCACCATTGTGGCCTCTGAGGACAACATCATCACCGTTTGGGGCACTCGCAATGGCCTGCCCGAGATCGGATCCAGCAGCAGTGGCCTGGGCCTGGAGGTGTGCACCCCCAATACGGACATGGATCTGGGCAACAATACGGCGGCCTTCACCAATTTTCTGGCTTCGGTGTACAAGTCCGAATTGATACTGGAACCGGTGGATATATTGGCGTAGGTTCCATCAGGTTCCACCAGCTTACCAATACTCTGCTACATCTTGTTCTTTGACAGACTTTATTCCTCGAAGGAGCAGTGCGATCGCGGCTATTATGTGCAGGTCCATGATGTCTATCCCTTGGCGCACAGTGTCCTCGTTCTGGTGGATACAACCACGCCGCTAATATCGTCCTATGAGGGGGACTGTCCTTAGAGGTGGGCATGTCCTAGCTCCACTCGAGACGCACAAGCGAATAGCGAATGGGTTTTCCTTTTTGCTATGGTTAATCGTATTTTAATTGTTAATACATTTATTGGTTTCCAAATGTAATTGTAGAAACTTAATCTACTACTAAAACAAAGCTAAAATATAGAGACAGCGCTCCATGGCGCTGTGTGGGGAAAGTCAGTGGAGGATGGTGTTGGAGGGTGCGCGTCATCTATTGCCTCATAAAATGCACATTGCCCGTTGTAAAGCGCCTAATAGCGGGACACCTGATTACCGTAGCGATCCTGGGCCGGGCGACTGCCGCCATACATGCCCCCAGCGCCACCACCGCCGCCGCTGTTGCCCTGATATCCGCCAGTGGAACGATCGTTGTAACTGGTACGATCGAAGCGGCTCTGCGCTGGCACCTGGCGCCAGCCATTGTCCTCGACTGTGGTCGATTTCGGCCACGAATTGTTGCTATGCATATTCGAGGATATGCCATTGCCGTAGGACTTGATCGGTCCGCCACTGGATCCCAGGTGGGAGCCACCCGAGGAGGGTGCCCAAATGTTGACATTGTTCGAGTTGCTGCCATATCCGCCGCCGCCGCCTCCACTGCTGGTGGAGTTGTCATAGCGCTTAGCGCCGCTACTATAATGGGAAAGATTTAATAATTAGCAACTCGGTTTATGGAAACATTCAGATGATCGCTCTTACTGCTGCAGGCTGTGGGTATCGTCGCGTCGGTAGTTGGAGGTGTTGCTGCGATCAGAGTCATTGTACCGGCCACCGGTGCCTCCGGTTACGTTGCTCTTGTGGACATAGGAGCCGGCTCCACCACCACCACCGCCGCCAGCATTGTTCTTGTGCAAGTAGGAGCTGCTCGAGCCACCGGCACTAGCCGAAATGGGCATGTGACGCACCTCCACTTCGCGCTTGTAGTCGTCACGCTTGCTGGACGAGCTGTAATCGTGCTTCGAGCTAGAGGCAGTGTAGTCATTGCCGCTCGAACGCTTGCTCGGCACTGTGGTATAGTCATCGACAGCGCCACGCTTCGAGGCAGACGATGTAACATAATCATTGCGCTTGTTCGTATAATCCAGACGCTTGTTGGTGCTCGAGTAGTCGTCTAGTACGCGCTTGGCGGCCGACGAGGAGCCATAGTCATCGTGCTTCTTATCATAAGTGCTGTGGCGGCAGAAGGAGGCAACTTTTAGGACGGGATTTCATTAAAAAGAAGAGCAAAGGAAGACTTACCTGCGTGAGCTGACTAGAGATGTGTCAAACCTTGGCGGAGGTGGGGCATCAAATATGCCACTGCGCTTGCGATCGGTCACATCGCCGTAGCGATCATCCGCACGCTTGGCCACGGCACGCTTGACAGGATCGTCGCGCGACTCCATGATCCTGATGGTTGGCGGTACGGGGATTCGGCCAAACAAGAGTGAGAGGAAGAAAGATGAAAAGAGGAAACGTATATTGAGTTAGTAATCTTCAGGTAATAGGCAGATGGGGGGTTCGGCGGAGTGGACGTCAGACTTTGGATGCAATGCATTTGCCTATCAATGTTCCGTTTTTTGAAGCAGTTCGGAGCAACGTGGAGGAGGCAGCTGCAACTTAGCTTAACACACACACACACTTATAAGCACGGACAAATCAAATGCTCTCCGGCAGTGAAAAGAATAATAAATACATATCTAAATATTTGTGTTGTTGTCTAGGGCGTTGGAACCAGTGGCACGAGTGCCGTGCCGTGCCATGACATGACGCAATACGGATTTGTTTTATGTTTTGGTTTTGTTTGTTTGTTAGCATACTTCATCTGTTGACGCTTCAGCTCGAGGCGCTCCAGTTCGATTTTCTCGCGCTCCAGCTTCTGGCGCTCGCGCTCCATGCGCAGCAGCTCGGCCTTCTCGCGCTCGAGGCGCTCCCGCTCGACAGCCAGCTTGCGTCGCTCCTCCGCGAGGCGCTCCTCCTCGATGCGCTGGCGCTCGCGTGCCTCACGACGGCGGCGTTCCTCTTCGCGCAGCTCGCGCTCCCGTTCACGCAGACGCTGGCGCTCACGCTCCTCACGGATCTTCTGGTACGAGAGCATCTCACGTTGACGGCGCTCACGGTCCCGCTGGCGTGCCTGGATCTCGCGGTCGACGTCGCGCGGATTGCGCCCCGAACGATGGATGTCTTGATTGGAGCCCTGACGCTTGTTGTTGCCGCCTGGCCCGGATCGTGATGTCTCGCGATCGTGACGCCTGTCATGGCTAACAGACTTGTCCTTGTCGTCGCGCCGCTTGTTGTGCCGCTCCCTGTTGTCCTTGGCGTCGCGCTTTGCATCACCGCTGGCGGACTTGGTGTCGCCTCCGTCGTTGTTCTTGCTGTTCTTCTCGGCGTTGCCGTTGTGGTTGCCCTTGCCACCGCCACCACCTCCAGTTTTCTTGTCGTCATCCTTCTTCTTGCCATCTTGCCCCTGAGCGGCCTTGTTGTTGGTGTTGCTGTTGTTGCCCTTGCCATCCTTGGAGCTGGCACTGCCCCCGATCTCGTTCTTGGTGCGCTCCACCGAAATTATGCGTCCATGCAGCTCGGTGCGGTGCAGATTCTCAATGCACCGCGAGGCATCGGCCGACGAGGACATGGTCACATAGCCGTAGCAGCGGGTGCCCGGGGTGCGGGTGTTGGTCACGACCTTCGCACCGATCACCTTGCCGAACTTGGAGAAGATCGCCTTGAGGTCGCTGGCCCGCGTGAGGGTGGACAAGCCAGAGACCCAGAGATTGCGTGACAGCGTCGTTGCCTTGCTGTTGGACGCGGAGGATGTTGATGTTGCCCCCACAGATCCGGCAGCACCCGATCCCGTGCCCGAACCGGATCCGGACTTGCTGCCAGCGGCACTCGATGCGGCGGACGAAGCTGCCCCAGCGGCTGCTGTCGCTGATTTCTCTGCAAGTTCCATGTAAATAATAATATTGGAAGAGAGTGTTATGGTCAGAGCTTTGAGGAGTGGCTGTAACTGGTTAACGGTTAACGTTTTTGGTCTATGATACTATGATCTTTAAGGGAAGCATTTTGGCAAACACACACACATCTTTTGTAGCTGGCTGGTGTTGGTGGAGTTGGAGTTTAGAGCGTAAGGTAATCGTAAACGTAAACATCACGAGACTTTCTTCGATAGAGACCACCCCGTCGCCCCAGGAATAAAAGGAAGCAAAGAGAGTGTGAATTTGTTTGGGTGGCTGCTGCGTTTCATTCTTCTTCTTCTTCTTCGTCTTCGTCTGTGGGTGGAACAGGAACAGGAAGTCCTGGGAAGCGAGTAACGTTACCCTTGATCTCTGCATCTGCATCCCTGCGCCATGTCTGTGTGTGTGTGTGTGTGTGTCCTTTGAGGGGAAATTTCTCGTAGCTTGAAACTCCTTTGTGCTCTGCTCTGCTTCGTTCCTTTTTTGATTGATTGGCGAGTGGCACGAGATATATTCCAGATACCACATCTCTCGGCTAGTCCAGATAGATGCCTTGTAGAGTGGTGGTGCCAGCAGTAGTTGGTCTCCATTCGAAGCTTTGATTCACTTTCAGACGTTGTAATTTCAGGATCAAAGCTGCGCTGCCATTGATTTTTTTTTAATGTGTTTTGTTTTCAGTTTCATGGCACAAACACTCTCCTCTGCCTCAGCAATGCTGCTCATGTGTCTCCGGGGAATCCATCGCTGTTCCATTACACAGGTCCTGTCCTCATCATGCGTGTAAGGGCGGGGCCGGGCCTTCAGTCCGTGTTGGCCCAACCAAATTCACACTCTCTTGCACGAAACTATTTCACATATTTGATTGAACCTTAGACTTAGACTAGGAATTTGCTTGGCCCAGGCAATCCCCATTCCCAACATATAACTCTCCGAATTTCACTGGACCTATCCATGCGGAAACCCTAACTTAATTTACCTTTATCATCCTTTTGGCTGGACGACTTAGAAGATAACTTCTGATCACTGAAAAAAAATAATAAAAATAAACTCATTAGAAGGGAAAAAGAAGGATCGAATAGAGCTCTATAGATATCGGTAAACACTAACCTGGTGTCCTTTTTATCAGCGGACTTATCATCCTTTTTCTTGTCGTTCTTCTTATCGGCATCCTTCGAGCTATTCTTATCTGATTTATTTGCCGGTTTCACTGTAAATTTAAGATTTAAATTTCCCCAATAAATTACTTGGCCTTGAATCTTATATTTAAGCGACGGATAAGACGAAATGCTCCTACACTCACCCGACTTGATGGATTTGTCATCTGGAGCCTGGTGGTACACAATGCAAATTGGATTAGGAAAATTTAATTGAATAAATGATTCAATTTATTTAATGTCACCTCATCATGCAGCAGTTTTTGTTCGTCTTCACCAATTGTTAGATTGATGGACTCGTCGTTGTCCAGGTTCACCGTGTCGCCGGTGTTCTCCTCCTCCTCTTGAATTTCATTGGCAGTCTCGACCTCGCCATTGTTATCACCCTCTTCTGCGGGGTCCTCGCCATCGCCATCAGCATCAGCTTCACCGTCGTCGTGCTGCTCCCCGTCGTATTCCTCCTCCTCTTCGTCATCGTCAAGAATCACACAGACATCGTCGACGTCTCCCACCTGATCTATTTCGTGGCCATCCTGTTCGGCATGGCGGGAAAGCTCATCACCATTCTCAAAGTCTGTCCCCATGGACTCGTCTTCATCAACGGGCTCCTCCTTGATTTTGACTCCACTCTCATTCTCGGACAAGAGCATTGGGATGCACTTTTTGAACTTTGCAGCCGGCACTATCAAATGGCTGACCGGGTCGTGACCCTCCTCTTTTAGTGCCTGGAAAAATACACACACAAATATAAAATACACTCACACACGTACACACCCAAACACGCACGAAATTGCACAACCATTTTTTTTCTAGCTTCTAAACGGATTTCCTTTGTTCACTGAAGAATAAATGGGGGCGGGTATTTACTTTACCTTTTCTAAGCGATCGATGAGCGCAGCCTTTGGACCCAAAGTGTCCAGTTTGCGTTTTTCCAGCTCATCTTTCAAGTCGCATACGCGCAATTCGGTTACTTTCTTGCCTAATTCGGGCATCTTCGCGTGCACTTGATTACTTAGTCACTATCTAATTAATTAAAAAACGCTGAATGCACTTATAACCCGACAATTCTTTTGAACAATTTATTTCGTTGTCACAACGTGTGAAAATCCCAGACAAGTCAGACTCTGATACATACAAATGAATTCGGAAGTAAAATGCAAATGGCGACGATTACAGTTCTGAAATTGATGTATCGATATATGAATTAGTAGGACCAGCTCAATTCAAGGAAATCTTTTTTAATTATATATACGAAAGTAGTAGAACTGACGTAATCAGCATGACTAATGCTGATTGATTCATGTTTGATCAAATCATATATTTTTATTCAAAGGGAATAAATTGCAGAACAGAACTAATTATGAAAGTTGCTGTATTATTGTGTTACCATATTATCAGCTCGATAGGAACCAACCGATATATGTATGTTCCACCTCTAGCCCATCGTTGGGGTGTTTTTGTGAAGAATTTTCTGTTTTCTATGGGTTTTTTGGCTGATTATTAAGAAACTGCATCATGTCCGTGGTGATTGAGACCACGCTGGGCGATCTGACCGTCGACCTATTCACCACCGAACGCCCCATCGCATGTCTGAACTTCCTGAAGCTCTGCCGGCTTAAGTACTACAACTACAATCTCTTCCACACCGTCCAGCAGGGATTTATAGCGCAGACCGGCGATCCTAGTGGCGCTGGAGATGGTGGCTCCTCCGTTTGGGGCGTCGTGGAGGGCCCACAGAAGCGCTTCTTTGAAGCCGAATACCTGCCCAAGATCCACCACTTGAATGCCGGCATGCTGTCGCTTGTGAGCGCGGGAAAGAACCTTGTGGGTTCCCAGTTCTTCTTCACCCTGGGAGAGGACCTGACCTCGCTGGATGGCACCCACTGCGTCATTGGCGAGGTGGTGGAGGGTCACGAGGTGCTGCGCCAGCTAAACGATGCCATTGTGGATGAAAAGTTTCGCCCCTACCAGGACATACGCATAACCCACACGGTGGTGCTGGAGGACCCGTATCCCAATCCGCGTGGCCTGCAGGCGCCCAGTCGCTCGCCGTCGCCCAGTGCCGAACGGTTGAAGAACGGACGCATCGCCGCTGACGAGGACATCGACGACACCGATGGCATGACAATGGAGGAAATGCAGGAGATGCTGGCGGATCGCGAGGCAAAGGCCCGTGCCACAATACTCGAAATCGTGGGCGATTTGCCGGATGCCGAAATGGCACCCCCTGAAAACGTACTCTTCGTGTGCAAACTGAATCCTGTTACGACGGATGACGACTTGGAGATTATCTTCAGTCGCTTTGGTGTGGTGAAGGGTTGCGAAGTGATACGGGATCGCAAGACAGGCGATTCCCTGCAGTATGCCTTCGTGGAGTTTGACGAGCAGAAATCCTGCGAGGCTGCCTACTTCAAAATGGACAATGTGCTAATCGACGACCGACGCATACATGTGGACTTCTCCCAGTCCGTGTCGAAGGTTACGTGGCGCGGCAAAGGACGTGGCGTGGAGGGTGCTGACGGCAAGTTGGACTTTGACAACCTGCGGGATAACAATGAACGAAGGCCACACAACAACGGCAGAGGCAGAGACAGACCTGACGAATATCGGGATCGCAAGAAGCCTGACGATCCGAGAAGTCGAATGAGCTCCGCAGAGCGGCGGAAGGCAAGAGAGCAACGGCACCAGGAACAGAACGAACATCGGGTCATCGACAATCGACGGCGTTCACGATCCAGGGATCGAAACGAGCGGAGGAACCCAAATGAGAGGCAGGTCAGAGACGGAAACGATCGAAAACGTTTCAATGATCGCCGCCGCTCATCATCCAGAGATCGTAATGAGCGAAGGGATCAACGAATGGATACAGGAAGATTCAGAGATCGCAACGATCATAGGCGAGAGAGATCTCCACAAGGAGGAAGGCAGTATGTTCAAAGCAGAGAACCCGTCAGAAGCAGAGATAATGGGCCAGACAGAAGGTTTGCCGCCCAAACTCCCTACAAATCTGTCAGTATATTAATCAAATTCCCTTTTTCAGGCCCCAGCAAAGTCGCCCTGAACCCAGAGACCGCGATGAACGTAATCAGGATAGAAATTCAAAGCGAATCGAACGCAAGAGTCCCGAAAGGAAACGTAAGCCCTCAGCAACCGTGGAAAAGAAACAAAAGAGCCAGAAGGTAGCAAAGAAGAAGTCTAAGCATGCTGCCAGCTCCAGTTCAGACTCTAGCGATGATTCGTCAGACAGTGAAAGCGATTCAGATGAAACATCATCGGATAGCTCCGAGGAGAACTCTAGTTCCTCTTCCTCCTCGGACGAGCGCAGCAAGCGCAAGCGGAGCAAGAAGTCGAAGCAAAAGAAAGTCCAGTTGAAGAGCAAACACAAATCAAAAAAGAGACACCATGGCAAATAAAATAAAGCGATTATCTTGACTGTAACATACATAGGATTTTGATTACATCTAAAATGTTTATAATTTTCTATTTCTTACGAGCCGCCACCTCCGCATCGAGCGCCGCCATCGCAGCGCCTCCACAGCAGCCTTCTGTGGCCTTGGCCCCGCGTCGTTTTCGTGGCGACTCAATGATGGCATCCGGATTGAAGACTATATTGTCCATTCGCGTCGTCTCTGGCGTTATGCGGAGCTCTGAAAACATTAAACTTGGATGTACACAGTGGTATCGTAATGTTTATATAATGGGCAACCCACCATATACGCCGTCCTCTCGTTGCTGGGCCTGAATCACATTCGAGCGCAGCTCGTGGGCACATTCCTCCGCCAGTTTGATCTTCTGTAAATGCGAGGGATCAGAAAGGACACCAAATCAAGGAAGAAACCCCATAACATACGCTCTGTATCACAGCCTGGTCTGTCACGACTCGGTTCTCCCGGAATTGGTCGTTAATTTTCTTTCGCGCCACTTCCAGGCCCCGAACGTCGCCATCAAACACGTACTGCCGTGTGCGATGGAGCTTCTTGAAGACACTGAGAACCTAGAATCAAAGGATTAACATTGGTTTAAATGTGGTTTTACGTTTAATTTACCTCGCGCCGAAAATTAGACATTTTAAAAAGGTCACAGCTGATTTGGATTTGTGTACATACATATACGGTACGTATCGGTATTAATTCGACAGAAATTAAAACTTTAAATACCAGTTATTGGCTTGGAACAGGGCTGCCAGAATTTCAGAGTAAAATAAAAGCTATATTCGAAACAAAATAGCCAAAAACGGCTAACACTACGACCAAATACACCCCAAAAATTTAAATAGTTTTATGGTAATGAACCATCCAAACATCACTAAAAAATTTAGCTTTATTTAATCTAATAATTATAATCTATTCCACTCTAAAAATGCCCAATCTATCCTGAAATAAGCTAAAGTGGCACCACTGTTTTGGTATTTACGATATTCTTGCTTGGTATTTTTCCCTCTGCCTCGCACGGTTTTGTTGATAAATTTTATTGCGGCAGTTCGGTCGTTATTCGGGCGCAAATTAAAATAAATTTGGTCGCCCCCCTGCAAACTCGGAGCGGATGAAATTCGGTTGTAAAAATCTATCTAAATTATTAGCATACACACAAAGTCAGCCAGTGCGTTCCAGTCAAGTGAAAAAGTCAACACTTAAGTTACAAAATTAAAGTTAGAACAGCGCGTGCCCCTTTTTCCCACTGTTGTAATCGTGTTTGTTGTGCGTCGTCGTGCGGTGCGTGTGTGTCGTCACGGGGAAAAAGTGAAATTAGCTGCTACCCATAGGAATTCAATCTCAGCGAGCGAATCTCCGCCTGTTCAAACTTGGTGTATGTCCAAGTTATACTCTGTTTTGTAAAGTGGTTTTAAATAAAATAATCAAAACTGGCTACAAGCGATAAGCTATCCTCGTTCCTTCTGAACATGGACGAGGAGGAGGAGGAAGTCACCGATCTGAAACTGAAATTGTTTCACAATACAGTACGCGAGCACATTGTAAGTGAACCCCAGCTGAGGGCTACCTCTGCACTTCCACCCTAAAATAATATGTTTCCAGAAACATAATCAGAACGCATCTGTGGCAGCTGCCGTTGCAGCCTGATTTTTCATTGTTGTAACTGTACTGCTCGTCGCAGGGGGCGCAAAAATTTGAAACTGTGCGTGTGTGTGTGTGTGAGGCCTGAAATCGCATTCTAAAATTTGATAAACAAAAATCAAGGGAAATTTATTTGTTTATGGCTGTTATCAGAAACGGGTATCAGTATCAGCATTTTCTGCGCCTGCGTTCGACTTGTATATGGTCGTGTCGTCCAAGCGATTATCGGAGAGGAAGTGGGAGAGACGATAGTGGCCAGCAGCCACTTCTTTGCACTTTCTATTTGGACTGCAAAAAATTATCGCAAAAACAAACACACGCACACAATAAAAAACACACCTGTTGTGTAAAAATATTTAAGGGGTTCGAATAGTCGATACTTGGTAAAGGGAAATTTAGGTGGGAATTTTATAATGAGAGATTTAGATCTCAATGGGAGATCACACCGAACCATTTGGTATGCCTATAAAGATGTTTTAATTATGACTTTAGTAACAATGGACACGAATGTGTCCTTGAAAAGGCAACTCTAGTCAAAGACTGCCCCAACTCCATATACCCTACAACAAACAGGGCATAGGGTCAGCACCGCAAACACAAAAGTTCAGCAAGAAGAAGACTGAAGAAAAAGAAGGAGAAGCAGAACATGCAAATTAAAATGAAACGGTAAAAACAAAACACTGACCGCAACAGCAACAACAAACCAGTGACAAGAAGAAGGAGCACAAAAGCAACAAGTGAAAGTGTTTCCCCACTAGCCAGAGGGGTCTATTTATAGAAACTTTACCAAAAACAGAAACAAAATATGTCTGCATACACACATACATGTAACCAAGATTGTTTATAAGATTGCGCAAAGCATAAATTTCCTCTTTTTTTTTTCGAAACAATTTAAACAAAAATTTTGAAAAACATTTGTGCAGACGACGTGCAGACACAAGCGGTTTTCAAGTGCACGGGCAACTGCTGCACGATATGTTCGCCCTCCCTCCTCCTTCCTTCCGAGACTCTGAAGGTAAAAGGTGTCTGGTCTGTCGTGACCAGCAGCTGCTGGCTTTTGTTTAAACAATGGCAGTCGAGGCGTTAAATACATTTGAAATTGTTCAAATTACTCATAAAAACACACATACTTACAAACGAATAGTATTTCGGTATTTATGCCTTTAAAAATAGCCATAGGTATAAATATAATCATTGCAGATGGTTTTAATTCCACGAAATGGAAACAGCACATTTCCCATTGCATCGCATTGCCGAAAATTGAATAATTTCCCCCACCAAAGGCAGAATGTAGGTCAGATCAAAAGTACGTGAGCTGTGGCCGAAGCCCAAACCGAATGCGATTAACTGTCGGAGACATGCCAAAGCCCTCATGAATAATGCAGAAGCATACCCAAAACCCGAAACAGAAATACCATTGGGAGGGGGAAGTGGGAAGTTCTGGCGAGCGTTGAACGCCGGCTTTACAGCCCACACCATGGAACGTATGGGACGCATGAATGTGGTGCCTGTCTGGTGGGTTGTGTAACATTGGTTCTTAGTCATTTTCTTACAACTGTTTCTTTTTTGCTTTTGCTGAGCGATAAGAACTGTGATTAAATGCAAAGCATTTCCAAGTTAAAAGCCGGTTTCAATTCTTAGAAATGCTCTAAAGATATCTTCAGAATGGCTTTCGAATAAAATCTCAAAAGAAATTGAAAAGATTGCGCTTTCAGTTTTCCTTCAATCTGCCATTAACCCCCTACACTAACCGATTGGTATCTAAAAACATCTTTCACCTTGTGCAATTAAATTATGTGGGTAAATTCGTTTAGTTTGTACTATTAGATACCCTTTAATTAGAGATCGAACTAGCTTGCAAGCAAAATAATCATTTTAAGGCTTCAGGCATAAGTTTGCCTTCAAAGAGAAGTCGTCAGAAAAGTCTGAATATCACTGTTTCTGACCACAGCTCTTGTAGCCCTCAAGATTTAAGAAATTCCTATCTTATCCCATCTTCAGAAATGCAATATACCTTCTAAAACTACAAATCTGGGGTATAGAGCACTCAGTAAATAAATTTCGCCAGCCCATTCACCGGCAAAGTTACCTTCAAGCCAAGCTGCAACCAGTCTGACAAGATATTATAGTATATACTCGTAGTACTACTGCCGCTGCTGGTCCTCTCCGTCTCTTTCTACAGCTGTCTGCTGCCTGCTGCTGCCTTCTTGCCTTGCATTTTGGGCGTTGTTCCTATTTATGGCCAAAGTCGGCGTCGACTTAAATGGGCGTTGTTTTCCTGCCGATTTCGACGTTTCGAGTTCATGTCAAGTCAATGACTCTCCTTGTCGCCTACGAGGGATATTTAGGGCTAAAAGATATCACTTTTCCGATAGAAATTAAGTCTGTTTTGCGGACACAAATCTCTGAGAGCGTGTCGTCATTTAATGTTCAGCTTATTATACGCCTCACTCGTACTCATACTTAAAGCTCTCGCGTTACATTTTTATTGCCTCATTTTCATTCTGGAATGTGTACCGGCAATACGTTTAGAAGCAGAAGCTGCTCATACTATCTCGCAGTGGACGTCGTCTACGTGTTCCAAGTTCAACGCAGAGAGGCACGTCATTGAACAGCTGTACAGTGCGTTTCAGAGCTATAAGATAGTTGTCAGAGAGTTAAAATTCAACGAACCATGGATTATGTTCTGTCATTTGGGATCTCGTCACACTGCCGTTATAAAACTTTTATGTTTTATGATCATTCCACTCTCTTGAGTCTAGACTCTAGACGCTTGAATGTTCTATAAATAAACGACGCATTTGTTGATAGCAAATGTTTCGCGTTTCTTTTGGTCATCATTTTTGCTTGCGAATTGTAAAGAAAACAGTTTAGAAAATAATAAATTCGGGGTACACAGTATATATTTAAAGTTCTGGGACTGGGACTTCCCAAATGGCACAAATAATTGAAGATAATTTCATTTAATTGCCTCTGATCAGACCGATCCATGGTTTCGATGGTTTTCGATGGGCCCCGTACAAAAGTTAATTGGAATTTGCACGAATACTGAAGAGTACGAATATCTCACAGATACAAATACAACTATCTTGAATAACAAACAAAAGCAGACAATTAATTGTTATTTTTTGTTCTCTCTCACTCTCTGTTTTTATACCCGTACTCAAAAAGTTAAGGGATATATTTTATTTGTGGTAAAAGTGGATGTGTGTAACGCAGAGAAGGAAAATTTTCCGACCCCATAAAGTATATATATTCTTGATCAGTATTAATAGCCGAGTCGATAGAGGCTTCTGTCTGTCCGTCCGTCGGTCCGTCTTGTTTGACGCCTCGTTCTCAGAGACTATAAAAGCTAGAGTAACCAAATTTTGTTTCCAGACTCATGTGATATCACACTGAATCAAGTTTCTAAATTGTGCCACCCCCCCTCGCCTTCACAAAGGACGAAAATCTGTGGCAGCCACAATTTTGAAGATACGATAAAGTAAAACTATCGTAAGGAATGACCATATCTACGTTGCCAAATCGGTACAGATCGGATCATTATTATGGCCAAAATGAAGAAATTAATTTTCAGTTGCTTCCCCCACCTCCTCTGGCGATGCTGACGCTATTCATTCTCTGTCTCGCTCGCACACACTCTGCCCTGTGCAATGCGCGAGCAACCTAGCGGAGGAGTGTAGAATCTAAATGGTAGATGTAGAATATTTGTTCTAGATGTATTATCTACATTTTACATGTAGATGTAGTTAACAAATGTAGCAAAAATGTAAAATGTAAAATTAAAATTTTTTTTTTAATTTTAATCATAAGCTCACAAATTTATATACTGACTGAGTACGGGTATAAAAGTAGAGTCGCGTCCAGAAGCGACTCACACGTTCCTTCTCGTTTTTTTTTGTTTTCTCTGCTTTTGGAAAAACATGAAAAGTATCTTTTGTTAATGATCTATAGTATATGCATGAGCGCCTCTGCGTATCTATCTATCTATTTTTGTATTGTTTTTGTTTGGTTTAACCACACGAAAATACAGAAATATGACGTGTTGGCATCTATTTTGTGGCCATTCATATTTCCCAGTAAAACTTTTTTGCTTTAAGACATTAATTCGTTCTGTACATACATAAGTCTTATGCGGGGATAAATCGCTAAATGTTTGAAGTGGATGACATTCAATTGGTTGCCGCTTTATTGGGTCGGTCTGCGGGGTCTTATCATCAATTGTCGTCGGCCACTGATAAGCCCCGGCTTGTAACCTTTGCACGCTTCTATTGCTGCTGTCGTCGAAAGCATTGGTGGACTGGTCTCTCGATTGGTGGTCATAATTAATCATCAATTATTTATTTGTTAGTGTTGATAGACGGCGCTGTAACCAAGGTGCACCTTCAAGCGGTTTGGAAACATTCTGTGGTTTTTTTTTAAAAGTGGGTTTTACCCGATAGTAGCGTAGAAATCTATAAGACACTTTTACAAACAAATAAACCTGTGTTGCCCTAAGGAATGACGTTGATTCGCTGTAAAAATATCCTATACGTGAAAGGACACATTTGCTTGAAATGAAACAAAATGTGAGACCATTTCCAGTGGAAGCAACATCCGCTGCAGATGTGACATTTTGTTTAAATAATGTAAGCCGCCCATACTCTCTTAGCACCCACATGACGCGCACATTGATGCTAAGCTCGAAACGGACAAGCGAAAATTACAAAAGAGAATGCCCGAGAATAGTATAAAAAAAAAACTATGTACAATGCGTGTGCTTGACGTTGATAAGGTTTTTTGTTTGTTGTTTCTATATTACATACGTTTCTAAATAGATATATTCCTTAGTTCTTCAACCCTGTTTCCGCTATGGAAATACCTTCATAAAGTCAAAATTGTATAATAATACAATAGATCTAAGTATAAAAAAATACTGGCCCAACTATTGTCAAGGAAAATTGAAAAGATAATTTCTTTGATCTAAGAAACAAAAGCATTTCCCAAGAATCTTTTGTTCAAGTTAATACAATCTTCAATGCCATAAATAAGAGCAGTTGGACACGAGTACTCGTACTTGATCTATAGATATGACCCTGAAGCAGTGCAGGAACACTTCACAGAAACAGACTTTGACACCTAGTACCTTCCTGATTCACACTGAATTTTATATAGATCTAATTCCTAATCGTATTCATACATATGTATCTATGTACATATGTATGCTTGTGTGGACTGCAAACATGCATTGACTTGAGTATAAATAAATTTACTTTAAATTCGAGCAAATGTTTTGCAGTTGGTAGACCGAAACCCCAAAAAACGACAAAATATTTGCATTCAAAACAAAACAAAAGAAATGCGTGGGTGGGGGAAAACTCTTATGAAACAGATCAACAATTGTAGTTCAATATATATGTATGTAGCACATACAGGAATGATATATTTTCTATATTCTTTCTTTCAGATATTCTTGCTGCTGATCATTCTGCTGTACTTTAGCTCCTATGTGGTTGTCTCACGTTTTCGTCGACGCGATCGTGACGATCTCTATTCGAATGATGAGGACGAGGTGCTGGTCTATCGCATAAGGTAAGGCATCCCATCCCATTCCATCCCATTTCACATGCGATCCGATCCGCCAGAAAGCGAGAGTCAATAACCTGCCGTCTACCTTTACTAATTGCCAAGTCACTCGCGAAGTTTGCTGCATTCAGACATGCCAATGCCAGTGCCATTAATGAAAACGTTTTTCTTTTAACCCGTTCACCAATCTTTGCAGCTTTTGGCTTTGCACATTCACACTGGCCGTCGCCGAAGGGGCTGCCATGCTGCTGCCGGTGTCCATAGCCAGCAATGAAGTGCTGCTCTTGTATCCCAACAGTTACTATGTGAAATGGCTCAACAGTTCCCTCATCCAAGGCAAGTAGAGTAAAACTCTAAAGCCCCCGGGGTTGATTAATCTAATACTTTTTCCTTCTCCCTACAGGTCTCTGGAACCATGTGTTTCTTTTCTCCAATCTGTCGCTGTTCATCTTTCTGCCATTCGTTTATTTGTTCACCGAATCCACGGGTTTTGTGGGCCACAAGAAGGGCATACTGCCGCGCGTCTATGAGACCTTTACGGTATTCATGCTGATGGCCGTTATTGTTCTGGTACTCACTGCTGTTCTCAGTGCAGTTTTTGGGATTCAAAAATTGCAGTTCTTTTGGTTTTTTAAGTGAGTAACGCACCCAGCAATCCATCAGTCAAACAGCCACCGATTGGGGGAGTGGTTGCAGTGCACACTGCACACTGCACCCTCGTTAATCTATAAACAATTGTCGTAATTTCCGCTTTTTACGCTTCACAGATCTGGGCAGTGTTCACCTGCCGTTCCTTTATTCTTGTGTATCGTTTCTGGGCGTAATGCTAATGCTGAGTGAGTATAAAATACAATTAAAATATAAATCTGTATGTGTTCTATGTCTCCGTTTCTGCTTCCATCTGCTTGATGTACTTTTCGATGTAGGCCAGCTGCTGGGGATTGTGCTCGCGTGCCTTGGCCACGCTCTCCTCAAAGTCCTTGGTCTGTCCGAGACGCTTGTAGGCCGTGGCCTTGTACAGCCAGGCACGCAGATTGGTCTCCTGCAGCTTGTCCACCACATACTGGCAGTCCTGCAGGGCGCGCTTATAGTTGCAAAGTCTAAAAGATCAAAGAAGCGAGAGACTTAGGACAGGCAGAGGGTTAGGTGGTTCCATCTACCCACTTGATGTAGCACAAGGCGCGATTGTTGTATGTTATGGCACTGTCCTTGATCTGAGCCAGGGCCTTGCCGTAGTGTAGTATGGCCTTTTCGTATTTTTCGTTGCGAAAGGCTTCGTTGCCATGACTAACCGGAGAGAGGAATGAAATATGCTGTGCCAGGATTGCCTATAGATGTGGGATGCTCACCTCTTTTGCACCTCCGCCTCGTATTCGCGCTTGGCACGTGCCCCGGCACGCTCGTTGGCATCTCTCTCCACCTGCTGCATGAAGCTCTGCTGGTTCATGGCCTGCACCATGCCCGCCTCCTTCTGCTTGTCATCTTCGAGGCTCTTGCGGTTAATCACAGTGCGGTTCTCTCGCACCGTTAGGCGCACATTGTCGGGATCCAATTTGTCAAAGTCCGGCTTGGACTCGGCTTCTGTGGCGGCTGCTTCTTGCTTCACATCACTCTCGTTCAGTATCTCTTCGATCTTCTGCAGAGTGGCCTCAAACTCGGAAAAATCGTCCAGTCCCTTGCTCGCCATTTCGATCTGCTGTTCTGATCTGCTGTAATATAATATGCTGTTGTTCCTTCCAAATTTTGTTTAGACTGTTTGTTTGGATGTCATAGAAACCAAAGGGGCACTTTGTTTACTTCATACTGATAGTTTGTTTATTTTTGTGTGTGCTTCCTTTCCAGTTTGCACTCCCTATGGCTTTGTGCGTCTGTTTGGCGTTGTCAACCAGGTGCTGGTGCGTCCAATGCTGCGGCGGGATGTGAACGAGGAGTTCAGCGCCTTCTACATGGAGGAGGCGAGCGTCAAGCGAAAGTTGGCCCACATTGAGCTGCAGAACGTGAGCATTTCGGATGCCAGCAACGGCCATCGGAATGGACGTAGTCGTGGGTATCTGCCACCGTCCCTGCTGCAACAGTCGCTGGTGCATCTCTATCAGCGCAAGGCGATGGGTCACGATGTGAGCGAACAGCAGCTGGTGCTCAACGAAAGACTGAGGGAATTGGACAGTGAGCGCAAGGAGCTGGACAAGCAGCGCAAGTCGAGCACCTTCCAGCGTACATTTGTCTATCCGCTGGCCATGCTGCTGCTGCTCTTCTGCACGGGCATGACCATTCTGTTGGTGGTGCAAAATACACTCGAGCTGCTCATAGGAATTAAAGCTCTGCCGCTGAGCACAAGGGTAGGTCTAGGTAGATGAGACTTTTAGCTAATTTGTTGCTAATTAAATTCTGATTTTATTTTGCAGCAATTCACGCTGGGCATTTCATCGCTATCGAAGCTGGGACCCTTTGGCGCCGGCCTGGAGGTTTGTCTCATCTTTTATCTGGGCGCCACCTCGGTGGTGGGCTTCTACAGCATGCCCTTCATGCGGACTGTGCGCCCCAAGCGGCACCAGACCTCACTGCCCCAGCTGATGCTCAACTGTGGCTTCATGCTGGTTCTGTCCTCGGCCCTGCCGCTGCTCAGCAGGATTATAGGTATACGCTTTAATGTGGACACACTTTAATGATTCCAACTAACATCCACAACACCCACTTGCAGGCATTACAAACTTCGATCTGCTCGGGGACTTTGGTGCCATCGAGTGGCTGGGAAATTTCCAAATTGTTTTGCTCTACAATCTGGTGTTTGGAACAACCACAGCGCTGTGTCTGGCCAACAAGTTTTCGGCCACCGTGCGACGTGAGCTGCGTGCCCGGTTAGTGGAAAACTATGTGCTCTTTACTAACTACATGAGCTTCATCAACTGATATCTGCGGAAGCGACGCCACAATGTGTCTCTGCTGCAGCTGCAGAGATGCTTTGTCGAGTCGCCGCTTACGAGCTTAAGTAGATTCTATGCCAAGTATCATAATCTAAGTTTTAGGAGCAGTCGCAATACCACCGCTAGTCGCAACACAAACGAAACGAACTGTTGAGAGATAAAAGGTTGAGAAACATACATACATATATAGGGAAACTGACCGCAAGATATATATATATATATACATACATATAATACATACATACCTTATACATATGTTCTATATACACGTGTAATTTAAGGAGAACTGATATTCGTATACATGTAACCAAATGTTGAGCCGTTTTACTGTTGTGCTTCATACTTACTATACCATACATAAATGGGGAATAGCCATGGCCCCCTGGATGGACACAGAAATCTCGCACATGTAAATAAGTAGAGATTATAACTATCTATCTATCGGAAAAGAAGTGCATAAAACGTTTCGATTTAAGATCTAAGACTTTCCCATTTGTCCGCTCTCGTTTAAGTTTACTTCTGTTTGTATTTTAAATCTTCTTGTCGGTCAGAGTCAAGCGATAGATTCCATTTAGCTCATTTAATTTTTAATTTATTTATCTATAAATGTTTAATGATTTGTCTGCTATTTATTTAAGTTCCAAGAATGTTCCTTACGCCCCAAAACACTTCATTTTATCGCATACTCAATAATTTGTAACACACACATACACACAAGCATCTAAACATTATGTGATACAACTATAATAAACTAAAAAGTTTTAACACAATTAGCTTGTTTCGCACTGCTGCTTTATTGCTTCTAGCTTGGTCCAAATAATTACTGGCTATGATTTCATATTTTCTTTTCTTGCAGCTTGACCTCGCTCATCCTACTGTCCTGAGCGACACACGATCCTTAGACCCTAATAATAATAATTTGGCTGTGATCTAATGTTTAATGAAGATAAAATGTTTAAATAAATGTAGAAATTTGTATGTTAAAATGAAAGCACGAGCGTTATTTTCTACGGCGGAAAATCATTTTTTAAATTTCAAATCCTGTAATCACCACACAACAAATTCACCATATACCTAGAGACGGCACCGTGAGAGATATTTCCACCAATTGCTATCGATATATTTTTCATTTTTTACACATCACTTCAAGAACTATTGGTATATTTTCAGTATATTTTTGAGGGTCAGACGGTATATGATAAATATGATTGTCTTGTTGCTTTCGTTATATTATATAGTTTTCTGGATGTTTTGATAATCAACGTATATTTACGGTATATCGGTACATAAAAGAATATTAAATCAAATTTAAGGTGCAGAAAAGTACTTTTCAAAATGACCGCCAAACTCCATTTAGCGCACAAAAAATACCGACATTTTTCGCTCTCAAATCTCGTTATTGGTATTTTTGGTAATTTTCGTCAAATTTTTTTTCTTCTATTTTTCAAACAATTTTTTTTCCATTTTCATAAAATACAAACAATTTTTTTCCAATTTTCATATGGTAAAAAAAATTCAAAAAAAATATAATAGCATAAAATACAAACAATTTTTTCCAATTTTAAATATGGTAAAAAATATTAAAAAAAAATATATAATAACATAAAATACCGCCAGGGCTGGCAAGCTGCCATTGTTCATACCTCACCCTGGCCCCGAAGGACTAAATATACCATGGGAGATTTGAAATCTCCCACGGTGAGTTGTGACGAGGGGGTGGGATTTTGTGACATTTTCCATTTGGCCAAGTATACCTTTACTTTTCTCAGCATTTAAAGATCCGAACGAATCAGGGTTGATATTCGTATGAAACCGATAATAGGGTTTGTCAAATATTTGAAAAATATCATAACGATATGAAATATATCACCAAAAAATATCGATATATTCGATATTTTTGATATTTTTTTGTTTTTTAACATAACAGAAATCCTGAAATTGAATTCCCATACAGAAAAGACAACAGTTTTTCATATCCCATATCTTATTTATATTTCTTCGTTTTCATATACATAGGTATTAAATTCTAATAAACTAAAACATATTCAAGGAATTCCTTAAGCATCATTCCTTGCTTAAGCATCAAGGAGCTGGTCTTCATACAGATACATATAACTCAATAAAAAAACTAAGCTTTCGCGCGAATTCTTCGACCGGGGCACATACACCTAGACTCAAACACACACACAACGATACATTTGTGTAAGTGTTTGTGGTTATTTTGGTTAAAAACACAGGCTTGTTAAAAGTATGAAAACCTGCTACATCACATTTCTCTCACGCTCGGACGTAATGCTTTTCTACACTACAGTTTGTAGAGGAATACGACTATAACAAAATGGCTCAAAATTTTAGCAAAAGTGTGTTTGCAGATCACAGCAGACCGCCTGCACATTTATTTCACCACGCGAAACTTTGTATTTGTTTTTGAAAATGTAGGTAGCATTGTATTTCTGTGTGTGTGTTTTAGGTGTATGTGCTCCAAAATTCAGATTTCAGATTTAGTTTGCGAACTTTCCAGTTTTTTCAGTAAAATCTGAAAAATAATTCCCTGCAGAAGACATGTCGAACATATCAAAATATATCGAAATATATCAAAAATAAAAATATATTGATATTTTGCCAAAAAAAATATCCCGATATAAATATTTTTTTTGTGTGAAAATATCGATATATTGATATTTTGATATATTTTGACAACCTAACCGATAAGAAAACAGACGCGTCCGCACTAATTTTATTTCGACCCTAGATTATATATTATTTTCGGGGCAACGACAACAATAATTACAAGATGCTGAGTCGCAAGCGTCGCGCCAGCTCCATATCGAGTCGCCAGGACGAAGATCCACTTATGCTGGACGACTCGACGCCAGAGCAGTCGCCGGTGCAGCAGACGACGACACAATCGGCGCGAAAAAAACGCCGCCTGGATCCGACCGAGCTCTGCCAGCAGTTGTACGACTCCATACGGAACATCAAGAAGGAGGATGGCTCGATGCTGTGCGACACGTTCATTCGGGCGCCCAAGCGTCGCCAGGAGCCCTCCTACTACGACGTGGTGGTGAATCCCATCGATTTGCTGAAGGTACAGCAGAAGCTGAAGACAGACTCGTACGACGATCTGGAAGATCTGATGGCCGACCTGGAGCTGCTGATTGGCAACGCGAAGGCCTTCTACAAGTCGGAGAGCAGCGAGTACCGGGATGCCCACGCCCTTTGGCAGCACATTCAGTCGCATAGGCAGCGCATAATGGAGGCCAATGGCATGGCGGAGGAAGAGCCGCGCGCCAAGCGCATTTCGCGCAGTATTCGCCGAATGACGAACAGCACGGAGCCGGGCGGGGACATGGACGATGAATTCAATCAGTACGAGGAGCTCTTTGCCTCCGTGATGACGGCCGCCGACCCGCTGGGCGATAGGGCCATGTACCGCATGTTCCAGCTGCTGCCCTCCAAGAAGATCTATCCGGACTATTACGATGTGATTGAGCATCCGATTGACTTGCGTCTGATTGCGACCAAAATACAAATGAACGCCTACTCTTCGCTGGTGGAAATGGAGCGAGATCTGCTGCAGATGACAAAGAATGCCTGCCTCTTCAATGAGCCGGGCTCGCAGATCTACAAGGATGCCAAGACCCTGAAGCGCATCTTTACGCAAAGGCGTATCGAGCTGGAAACGGGCAAGGGCAAGCTGGCCAAGCGAGTCAAGAATTTGTCCAGTGCGGTCATAGCCGGTAGGAAAAATAAACCTCTTTTGTTGTCCCCAGGAAGATAACATTTAACATTTCTCTTCATTTGCAGCACTGAAGGAAGAAGTGGAGAGCTCCGATGACGAGGAGACGAGTAAAAAGGGCGAGGGTCCCATGTGGGCGCTGTTTGATTATCTCTATAATGCACCAGGGACATCGGAGCATCCTGGCATCACCGGGCCACCGCTGGGCAATTCCCTGTGGAAGCTGCCGGTGCGTCGCTTTCATCCGGAATACTTTGAGATGATCAAGCGGCCCATTTCGATGAGCCAGATCCACACGAAGCTGAAGAAAGGCGACTATGCGAATATAAGTGATCTCACCTCCGATCTGTATCTCATGCTGGACAACGCCAAGAAGGCGTTTCCGCCCACCCATCGAAACCACAAAGATGCTCTCAAGATGCTAAAAATCATGAATGCCAAGCTCGTGGAGGAGTCCCTCGAGGAGACTGGCGACGAACTGGAAGACGAAGAGGGTGACGATCTGCTGGAGGCTGAAAGCTTTGCATCGACTAATACCCAGCCGGAGAAGCGGAAGCCGGGCAGGCCACGCATCAACTCCAATTCGAATTCGAACACCTCGCACACGCCGAACAACTCGAATTCGCCCAAAACGAATCGCATTGCCATCAATGGGGCCATCAAGAAGAAGATTCTGGCCATCCAGAAATGCCTTGTGGAGTACTTGGTGGGCAACCGTCGGCCCATCGAGCTGTTTATGGAGAAGCCGCCCCGCAAAGTCTATCCGGACTACTACGACATCATCCAGAATCCCATCGATATGAGCACCATCGATCACAATATACGCAGCGATCGGTATGCCACCGTGGAGGATGTCGTCTCCGACTACCGCCTGATGTTCTCCAACTGTCGGCAGTACAATGAGGAGGGCTCCACCATCTACGAAGATGCCAACATCCTGGAGCGAGCCCTTAACGAGAAGCTCAAGGAGTTTCCGGGTCTTGTGGAGGTGAAAAAACCCCTGCAGAAGTACTCCAAGGTGGGGCGCAAGCCAAAGACCGCACTGGTTACCGATCGCCTCTGGCAATTCTATGAGACGCTGCGCGAGTATCAGGAGCCGAAGGGCAAGCGTCAGCTGTCGCTGATCTTCACCAAGCTGCCGTCGAAGAGCGAGTATCCGGACTACTATGACATCATCAAGGAGCCGATGGACTTGGACCGCATTGCCCAGAAGCTGAAGCAGTCCGCCTACGAGAGCCTGGACGAGCTGGCTGCTGATTTCCTATTGATGCTGGAGAACGCCTGCAAGTACAACGAGCCCGACTCGCAGATCTATAAGGATGCCCTGGTGCTGCAGCAGCTGACGCTGCAGTTGAAGCAGCAGCTGCGCATAGAGCGCGACTCGCAGCCCGATGTCCCGCTGGCCGTGCAGGAGCTGTTCCTCACGCTCTTCACGACGCTGTACAATCACCAGGATGAGGAGGGACGCTGCTACTCCGACTCCCTGGCCGAGCTGGCCGAGTACGATGAGTTGGGCGAGGGGGCCAAGGTGCGCGGAATTTCGTTGGACCTGGTTAAGCGAAGGCTGGACAAGGGCGCCTACAAGCGGCTGGATATCTACCAGGAGGACATCTTCTCCTGCATGGAACGTGCCCGCAAGCTGTCTCGCACGGATTCGGATATATTCCAGGACTCCATCGAGCTGCAGACCTACTTCATACGCAAGCGGGACGAGCTGTGCAAGGACACCCTGAGCTCGCCCGCTCTCAGCTTTACGCTGGAACGCCTGATGGCCGATGTGGAGGTGATGCGACAGCAAAAGCTGCAGCAGGAGGAGCAGGAACAAGAGCAGGACAAGGACGAGTTCAATGCCGCCAGCAAGGGCGAGAGCATGACAATCAATCAGCAGGTCTTCTCCCCCGGCGACTATGTGTACGTGCAGATGCCGGAGAACAAGATACCCTCGATCGCCTGCATCGAGCGGCTGTGGACATCGCCCAGCAACGAGAAGCTGATGCAGGGCTCGATTTTTGTGCGGCCCCACGAGACATATCACGTGACGACGCGGAAGTTCCTCGAGAAGGAGGTGTTCAAGAGCAGCATCTCGCAGACCATCTCCATGGACAAGGTGCTGGGCATGTGCTATGTGATGCACATCAAGGACTACATCAAGATGCGGCCCGACCGGCTGCTCGAGAAGGATGTGTTTGTGTGCGAGTCGCGCTACAATCTGCAGGGACGGTGCTTCAAGAAGCTCAAGAACTGGCCCCAGATACGCGAGGGCAGCTCCGTGCGGTTTGTGCCGCGTGACCAGCCGCTCGAGCTGAAGCGCGTCATGTCCGTGTTCAAGGAGCGCATCGAGAAGCACAAGGGAGAGCTGGAGGAGCTCAAAATGCAGGAGACGATGGTGGAGAAGGAGAAGCCCAATGTGTCGTGCGATCCGCCACCGAATGCCGAGAACAACAGTGTCTACTACCAGCAGTACAACACCATCTGCAGTGGGGCCATCAAGACGGGCGACTTTGTCTATGTGGCCACCCAAACGGGCAAGCAGTCCGTTGCACAGGTCCAGCAGATCTGGGAGCAGAACGGCAAGTCGTACTTCAAGGGTCCCTGGCTGCTGCCCCCCAGCGAGACGACGCCCGCCCTGGGCAAGCAGTTCTTCCGCCAGGAGCTGCTCCTTAGCACCGTCGAAGAGGTCAGTCCCGTGGTGGGTGTCGTCGGTCGCTGCGCCGTGCTGGAGTACGCCGAGTTCATCAACTCCCGACCCACCGAGATAGCCGAGAGCGATGTCTACATTTGCGAGTCCGTCTACGACGAGCTAAAGAAGGCCGTGCGCAAACTGGTGGCCGGCAACATGCGCAAGTTCCAGCACAGCTCGGCCGTCACCGAGGATGAGATTTTCTACTTCAAGACCCCCATCAAGCCGGCCAAAGATGTGAAGAGCGAGGTCAACGATCTGAGTATGCTGGAGGACTCGATGGATGGCGATACACCGTCACTGAGCTCAGAAATAGCTACCATGTCCTCGCCGGCACCGTCTGTGAACTCCACACCGCTGACCTCCAAGGTGAAGGCTGCCAAATCAGCCAAGAAGTGCCTCACTGGCTACATTCTCTACTCCAGCGAAGTGCGAAAGGGTGAGTGCTCTCAGCCATCTATGAGACGTCCATACGATTCTAATCATATGCATATTTTCTTTTAGGGATTTGCCAGAGCAATCCAGATGCCTCCTTTGGGGACATATCCCGAATGGTGGGCAACGAATGGAAGAATCTACCGTCCAGCGTCAAGCAAAGTTGGGAGGATCGGGCCTGCAAACAGAACGAGGAGACGGCAGCCCTGCGCCGTGAAATAGATGATGCCCAGAACAGTGCCAGTCCCTCGTCCCAGGTCAGCGCCACCCCAGAGACCCCTGGGCCCCCGCTCACCTTCGAGTGCCAGTGGGACAAGTGCGACTTTCAGTTTGAGGAAATGCCCGAGTGCACCGAACACTGCCTCTCCGATGCCACTGGCCACATACAGCGGCATCCGCAGGCGGGCGTGGAAATTGAGTACGTCTGCCTCTGGCGCAACTGTTCTCGCATCAAGAAGTCCACCCAGGGATTCCCCAACGTGCTGCGGCTCATCAAGCACGTGCGCGAGGTGCATCTGAGCAAGTGCGGCAAGGTCGTGGGCATCGCCGAGCGCAGCAAGAACTTTATGCCGCGCCGGCAGAAGCACATGCCCCAGATGGCTGTCACGGTGCCGATTCCTCCTATCAATGCCCATTCACCGCGTGCCGCCAACACCATTGAGGCAGTGCAGCTGCAACAGCAGCTGCCGCACACTCAGCAGCTGCTGCAGCAGCAACAAACGATTGTCCTCGGCCCGCCGCCAGAGCCGATGTTTGTCACCGTGCCGCCGCGCACCACTCGCGTCATCCACTCGGAGGCCTACATCAAGTACATCGAGAGCCTCCAGACGGGCAGCCACCTCAATGTGGCCGCCTGCAACAACAACTGGCGTCGAGCCCTCACCCACGTGACTCCCGCCCAAGTCGTGCCGAAGGCGCCACTGCCCGAACACTGGCTGGGACCGAATGTCCGCGATCAGGACAGCGTGGTGCAGGCCCTGTGCCACCTACGCAACTTTATGCTGGACGATGTGCTGCAGATACGCCGCAGCTGCAACTAACCCTAACCTCTAAGCAATAATCTTAAGTCCAAAGCGTTTCGAGTTCAATGTTAAAATACAACGGAAACAACAATTAAATGTTTTCGTATCGATTAATCAGTCGTATCAGGACAATCGTATCATTAATTGTGAACTATGAGTACATATTTAAGGGTAGCACAAAATGACCATTCATATCCAACGGAATTGGACTCTTCTTTTACCCTAACTTCTTTCTTTGAACAAATTGTTTCTAAATGCTTTGCTCTATAGTTTTTTCTCAAATACAATATGTTCATACTATACGTGTTATAGTTTTCTGACTCCATTTCACTATTTTTCCTCTTGAATACAAACATATTATTATATTTCTTCTATTACATTTATGTATTAAACTAATGATTCTTCTATTGCATTAAATACGTTATTTTTTCCACAAAATGCACAAGCGAATTCAGAGAGAAAAGCAAAAAAAACAACATACATGTCGTGTGCATGACGCGACATATTAATGCTCAGACTCGAGTTTCGCTGATAATGGTGCTACTGAAATGTGATTCCCATTCGTATATTCTTCGCTACAGCTTGCCTAAAGTTTTAGTTTCTTTGAGGGTTGTGTATCCGCTCCTGTGCTCCGCTCCCATATGGTTTCCATACGGTTATCAGCCACTGGGGGGGATGACGTCAGAGCATTGTTTAGTTTTTGTGTGTTCTGTTTTGCTCCGTAGCTACGACAACAAACCGGTTCCCCCGGACTATGGCGGCGTCACCCGCTTATTTTGTGGCGCTTATCTAATTGGCCTCTGCTCTGGGCTGCTCAGTGGCGCTCAGTGCCGCTCGCACGCGCTCTTGCTGATGGCCTCATAGTACCCCACACAACGCCACACAGAGTGGCTGTTCTGCCCAAAACTTGGACCTCCGAAATCAGTCGTAGTCTGCTGCTCGCACATCGTGGACGGTATTCATCAGATACACACACACATCACACTTGTTCTACTTATTTACCAAGACACCAAAGAAGCAGCTATGTCGGAGGGTGAATCTAAGTTTGGTTTCAAGGATATGGAGAAGGCCTTGGAGACGCTAAAGCTGCTGGAGGATCATGACATGCAGTACCGAAAGCTGACCGTTCGCGGTCTCCTTGGACGCGCCAAGCGAGTGCTGACCTGTAAGTAATTCAATCCTAGACATAATCTTAATCCCCCCACTCACTTGATTGCTCCTGCTCGAATGTAAATGCAGTGACCAAGGCCGAGGAGAAGCTGAAGAACATTAATGCAGCGATTGGCGTGTTTGAGAAATGGCTGGAGGATAATGGCGGCGGTGCGTCCAGCAAGAATGTCAAGACTGACAGCGAGGACAAGGTGGAGACAGTGCCCGGCCTGGGCTTCAAGGACAAGGCGGCGGCAGAGGCAACGCTGAGGTAAGCGGGACAGGAGGCGTGCTCCATTTGGAGGCATACTAATGAGGCTAACAATGAGCGACCTTCGGGCAAGAGGGCGAGCAGCAGCGGCTGCGGCAGCGGCATCTTATGATGTCATGTCACAGTTATAGAGTGTTTCGAACTCGGAAGTCCCATTAGATTGATAGAGCAAACACTGCGTCGCGCCGCTCTGCTCTTTCTGTATGCCTCTCTCTATTTCTGCTGCTCTCTGCTAGCGAAGCGATTCGTAATTATATCGTATATACATATGTACATTCATATAGCCAAGAGCACATTCCACTGGTCTGCCTGTATCCACAATATTTTAATATATTGTTTTGTATATGCATTCGATTCGATTCGATCTGCCATTGCAGCATTTTGGAGGAGCGTGATCCGGACTACCAGAGGTTGGCCATCAAGGGACTGATTGGCAGCTCGAAGCGTGTGCTGTCCGGCACCAAGAATGAGGACAAAATTAATTCCATCAAGGAGGGAGTCCAACTGCTCGAGGATTTCCTGGAGAAGTTCGAGGCCGAGAACCGCATCAAGGAAAATCGCGCATATCTGGCCTATGCAGTCGTATCCAAGCTGCCAGAGCCCAAAGAGGATCTGTCCGTCGAGTTCCTGGCTGCCTATGGCGGCTCCAAGGCCAAGGGCAACTACAAGCACCTGCGCACCATGTATCCCAAGGAGGACGAGTCCACCAGCTGGGACATTGTGCGCAATCGTCAGATAGCCAAGCTGCTGGAGCAGATCAAGAGCGAGGATGCCAAGCTCTTCGACTCGGAGTCGGGTGAGCCCACCGAACTCCATTTGCAGCTGATCCACTGGGCCTACACGCCACAGCCGGACAAGGTGAAGGCGTACGTGGAGAAGCTGGCCAAGAAGACGCCGCAGAAGCGCAAGCCGGAGAGCAGCAACAACAGCAACAGCAGCAGCAGTGCCAACGATTCCAGCAGTGAGGATTCCGACGATTCTGTGCCCAAAAAGAAGAAGCGGGAGTAGGTTATGAACACCCAGGATGGATATGGAACAAGGCTGCCACATTGTAACGAACAGAAAACGGTTCATAGTTTATTTAAGTATTTTAACTCAACCTCAACGCAAACTACGATTAATGGTGGACATCTTCTATATATATATATATATACATATATGTACTTGTGTATTGTGGTATGTTATACTCGTATATAAATATAGTATTGCATATGCCGCCAAGCCAAGGCCTCGCTTTGATGAACAAAACAAACAATAAATCAAATAGAGAGAGAGCGCTTCATTTGTGCCGTTGCAAATCGAAACATTGCGTTTTTCAACGTTCCCCAACACTCACGCATTTTTCGTTGCCTAGCACTCTTTTTTCCCGTTATTTATGTCATCAAAAGCGAAACCTTCATTTGACATTCACTCGAGCCCTCCCCCTCCCCCTCCCACGCACTCTGCACACGCAACTAAATTACACAATGTACAAGAGACCCGACCACGCCCACCCGGCAACATTCCCACACTCCACACTGAAACCCACTAATACTAATACTTATGCAAGCCGGCCGTCTCATAATAATCCGACTTTGGCACGCGAGGAGATTGCGTTTGTGCATCGGTGGGAGCTGGCGGCGTCTTGGCCAGCGACAAAGTCAACTGGTGCTGATCGATCTTGCCGGTGCCGGCGGTGAGATGGCCATAGGCCATGTTGAACAGCGCATCCGGATCGCAGACGAAGCGGTAGACATAGCGCTCCCCATTCACCTTCTGCATGATGCCCTTCTCGTAGTAGTAGCGGAGACTGCGGGACAACTTGTCGTAGTTCATGGCCGGGCGGTTCTTCTGGAGGCCCCAGCGTCGAGCCACTTCCTCGGGTTCGATCAGCTTGAACTCCATGCCCCGGCCAGTCCAGGCAATGCAACTGGCACTGCAAATGGCACAACAAAATATAGTCTCTGAGGTGGAGAAAAATAAGAGCGACCGACTCTCACCTGGTGTTGGGCTCATCCAGAAGGGCCACCAGGAACTGCCACAGTTGCAGCGAGCCGCGACGCTGGCTCATGGGCTGGCCATTGCTGCTCGTGGAGATGCCGTTGCTGGCATAGAACTGATCCAGACGCAGCTCCGCATCGCTGGACGTGGTAGAATCCACCACGCTGGGCCGCAGAGCCGCGGGATAGGTGGAGGATATGGTGGCGTTGTACGGTCCGCTATCATACTTGAGGTCGGCATCGCTCACCGCCGCCGCCGAGGTGGGGGAGAGCTCTCGATAGACGGCAGCATGCGACTGGGATTGCGTCTGCTGCTGGTGGACATAGTGCGCGGGCGTGCCATAGACAGCCGAGCTGGAGATAACAGCCGTGTGGCTGAACTTGAAGGCGGAGGCTGCATGCAGTGGCGTCAGGTGGGTCAGTGCCTGCTGCTCCGCCTGCTGGTGGTGTCCATGATGATGATGATGGTGCGGATGCAGTGAAGCATGCTGCAATTGTTGCTGGTGATGCTGATGCTCTTGCTGCTGCTGCTGCTGTTGCTGCTGTTGTTGTTGTTGTTGCTGCTGCTGTTGCTGTGCCGCTGTCGTGGTGGAGTCGGCGTGTTCGATTTTCGTATTGGGCTGAAAGTGCTGGCCAGAGGATACATCGCTGCAATAGACAGCAGCAGCAGCTGCAGCGGCGGCAGCGCTGGCCGTTTCTGGAAGAGATCCGGAGAAGAGTTGAAAGTAGCTGAATGAAAGCCGCTTTCATGCACGTTTAAACAATGTCGAGACATCGAGGGAATGGGGCACTAATTACATGGGTATCAGAATACATTTCCCCAAAGTAGAGCATCCCAGATTAGGTTGGGTTGTGTGAATGGAGCAATTTTAAGGGCAATGTTCATGAGATTTTCTTCAACAGAATTTCCTCATCTAATTTGTATCTTTTAGCTCGACAATGGCTACATTTTTGTCTATGTATCTCCTCTGAGATGTTGTGGGTACCTAACATATTTTTTATATCTCAAATTTTATTATACCCGTACTCAAAAAGAGTTAAGGGGTATACTGTATTTGTGGTAAAAGTCGATGTGTGTAACACAGAGAAGGAAAATTTTCCGACCCCATAAAGATATATATTCTTGATCAGCATCAATAGCCGAGTCTCTGTCTGTCTGTCTGTCTGTCCGTCTGTCCGTCTGTCCGTCTGTCCGTCTGTCCGTCTGTCCGTCTTGATGAGCGCCTCGTTCTCAGAGACTATAGAAGCTAGAGCAACGAAATTTTTTCCCAGACTCATGTGATATCACACTGTTACAAGCGTATTTCAAAATTTCGCCCCGCCCCCTTCCGCCTTCAAAGGACGAAAATCTGTGGCATCCACAATTTTGAAGATACGAAAAAACTAAAACGCAGTATCGTAGAGAATGACCATATCTATCAGATTGCCGAATCTGAACCAGATCGGATCATTATTATAGCCAGAATAAAGAAATTAATTTTCAGTTGCTTCCCCCACCTCCTCTGGCGCTGCTTACGCTATTCATTCTCTGTCTCGCTCGCACACACTCTGCCCTGTGCAATGCGCGAGCAACCCCTAGCGGAGGAGATGTAGAATCTAAATGGTAGATGTAGAATATTTGTTCTAGATGTATTATCTACATTTTACATGTAGATGTAGTTAACAAATGTAGCAAAAAATTTAAAATGTAAAATTTAAAATTTTTTTAAATTTCAATCATAAGCTCATAAATTTATATACTGACTGAGCACGGGTATAAAAGTAGAGTCGCGTCCAGAAGCGACTCACATCGTTCCTTCTCGTTTTTTATTGTGTTAAATTTGTTTAAAATTAATCACGTTCATTTCTGCAACCTAAATCTGTATGGAACTGTTTTCAGGGTATTCCCCACTTCGTCAAGATCCTAATGAGCTCTTCTGGCTTGTTCTGTTGTTTCTGGTGCTGCTTTGTACCTAAATGGCCAAGGTATTTAGCAGCAATTAATTATTTAAGCAGCCCACCCTCTGGAGTGGGCACTGCAAAATGCTCAATATGCTGCAATTTAACAGGAAAACAAACCTCTACCACTCGAACCCACTCTCCTGCCCACCAACACGGGCCTTGCCCTTTTCATTAGCTTCCATTCCCAGGTCTTCCTCTGCCTTTCTTTCTTTCCAGCCCATTGCCCCACTCCCCCTGGGCACGACTCGACGCTGGGCGCATTAAAAATTCAGAAGATACCTCTGCATAATCCATGAGCAAGTGTCGACAAGTAAAAACATCATTGTCGACCGATACGACCGACCCGACCGACGCGACGCGACGCGACGCTGCTGATGGAAATGCAAACCTGTTGGCTGTGCCCATAAGGGGAACAACCCCCCACACCCAACCCAATTGTCGGCTTTGAATGGGGTGCGAGTACCACGTACCCCACCATGACTCTCTCTCTATCCATCGAACCACTCAGCGGCGGCCTGTGATTGAGTTGCTTGTTTGACTGATGCTGCCACCCCATAGCTGCTGCTCCTCATCCCCATCCCTATCCCTATCCACCGGAGGCCAACTACTATATTGCAGTGCGTGGCGCTGCTCTCGAAATTGAATTCAAAGCTCGTGCCTCTGGATGCCGGTGCCCCGCCAATTGGATTAGCGGTTACTAACACCGGCGATATTGTTATTGTAAATTATGCGCGCAATTTCTTTCATTTTATTTGAGAAAATATCCAGTAAAACGAAAAAATAGAAGCCCAGTAATTCCCCGCAAGTGAAAACGAAACCCACCAAGCGCCATCATCTTGGACAAACAAATTGAGTTATTGGCATGCAAAACTGATAAGGCCGGGTAAGGCCTCACGGATAATTTGAATAAATGATGAACGAACGAAACGAACGAAACGAACGAACGCATGGCTTTAATAATTTTCTTTTCATTTTTCATTTCGATCAACGAGCATTCGGGGACTTACCTTCGTCGCTCTTTTTCAGAATGCCCGCGGGTGGCGATGATGGAAATCTGGCGAGAGCATAAATCAAGAAGAATATTGAGAGATGTATTTTATAGCAGAGCAAACTGCCCAGAAATAGCTGATTGACTTAAAGTTGACTTGTCTTGTCAGCATGAGATTCAATAATCCAGCGGCAGGCGCCACATCCACTTACCTGTAGCAATATGGATGCGGATGTGAGTGCGGAAGCGAGTGCGGGTGCGGGTGCGGATGGGGATGGGTGTGTGGGTGCGTCACAGCGGGTATATCGAAGAAAGTTGATGTTCTTTCATGGCGCACGCCTTTGACATTCACTGCAGAGATTCATCCAAGAAAAAAGGAAACAAAAAATTACTCATTTTTTTGCGGTTGGATTCATAAATGTTAGAGAAGCTTCCCTCCCATACTCCACTCCCCACCTACTTAATCGGGGGAAACTCCAGCCTTTGTTAGATAATATTTCGTATTAACGCTCGCACCGGGATGTCTTTGAGAGCGAAAATCGAGCGCTTGTCAAATGCACTTGACTTGCCCGATAATCGAATGGCAAGACAGGTTTAAGATTAGATAACAACAAAAAAGGAAGTACTTTAGTCTGCTGTTCAAAGCCTTAAAGAAATACTTTGCTCTTTAACCTTTTTTCGATTTTATCTAGCTTATCCTTAAGCTTAAAATTCATTCGGTGAGGGTTAAAATCATTAAAATTATTTAGGAAATGTTCCAACCAGAAAATACAATTTTTTAAATGATTGCTGAACGGATTTGTATTATTCGATTACAGTTCGACACCCCCTTAAATCACTTCTATGGATGATTCTTAAGTTATCCCGAAGCTCTAAATATGTTTATTATATATTTTGGAACTCGGCACGCGCCATCTTCAGTCATGTTTTCTTAATAAAAAAAAAACTTAACAAAACAAAACAAGTTAAAACAAAGCCTCCAGGCCCAGCTCACTGCAAGCAGTCGAAACCTAACCCCTACCGCTACCCAAACCATTCCCATCGAATGGTTTCCCATCCCGAAACTCCCCTTAACTCATAATGGTAAATTAATAAACAAGGGGCTGGGTGGGGAGGGAGGGGGACGTTTAAATAGCTAAAACAAACAGAAAGTAGATACAGATACAGTTGATACAGGGGTGTGGGTGGTGGTGGGGGGAAGCTGCATCCGGGCATGAGAGTGGAGAATGGAGGAGGTGGATATGGACGTAAGCTTACCATTGTACCTTGCGTTCAAGTAACCCTCGGTGGATGTGTCCAGGCCGAATTTGCCAATAGCCGGCGTGGGCGTGGGCGTTGCATACATGACCAGCTCATCGGCCAATTGCTGGTGATGGTGGTGGTGATGGTGATGATGGTGATGCGCATACCAGGCCGATTCGCGTGTGAGATCTGCAGCAGGCGGAGGAAGAGAGATAATCCCTTAAAGTCGATGGTTATGGGAGAGTAGAGGATCACTACAAACCATTGCACAGGGAGGCACCTCCACCCCCGTTGGAACTGCTTGAGGCATTGGCAGTGGCATTCATCAGAGCTGCCGGCGGCGTCAAGCTTCCGGCTATGGCCAGGGCCGGCGATGTTGCTGTCGACTTCTGGCCAATGCAGATGGCCTCCATCAGAGTGTGGCCGGCATCCAGGTCATTGCTGTGACATTTCTTGCGCTCCGTCTCCAGGTGGCCGCAACTGGAGTTAGATGACGATGAGGATATGGCCTTGGCCACGGCCGGCAGCGTCGAACTGACACAGGAAACCACCGAGTCTGTGGTTAAAGTGGATGTATTTGGAGCCCCATGATAGAGCCCCAAATGAGGATGGTGATGATGATGATGGGGATGATGATGCGAATGCGGATGCGGATGAGAGTGCGAATGGGAGTGATGATCCAAGTGCGTGAGCGTCTGCTGGAGCTGCTCCAAGTGCGTCTTGGCCTCCTGGCTGTAGTCGCTCTGTGGAATAAGGAAATGAAACCAGACGCAGCAGGAAATTACTCATGAGTTTTCGGGCTTTACTTTGGGGTTCGATTTGCGTTTTCTTCAAATTAATTGACAATTTGTAAGTCTCTGCTTTTGGGGGAGCATTTCAGTTTCAGTTCCAGTGCCAGTGCCAGTGCCAGTTCGATTTGAAGGCTATACACCATTCAGACTTTAAGGGGGGCCTTAAAGCCACCTGCTGAGTGCGTTAGTGATACCCGCTGCTAACAGGTTGCAGGAAACAATGGAAACAACAAAGCCCAGTCTCAGTCTCAGTCCCTGTCGCAGCCCCAGCCCCAGCCCCAGCCCCAGTTTCAGTCTCAGTCTCAGTCCGTCACATTGACATAGTCAAGTGAATGGAACTTGTGGCAATTAGTTTAACAGCTTCTACTTCTACTTCTACTTCTGGGTGTCAATTGGCCGCGTTGTCGTTGTTCTTGCCCTTGCCGAGGCCGGGCCCATTAAGTAATGAGCCATTGTCACCGCACAACTAGAATTCGCAAAAACTGGACACACACAGACACACACATATAGTATGCACCTCATACGAGTCGTTCTACTCGTATGAGTGGTGACAGTGGCATATCTCCAACTCCAACATCGGTTTATTGACACTTTTACATTTAATGAGCTCTGCGTTGAGGTTAACCTTTCTTTTTGGTCACACTCTCGCTCTCGCCGGCAGACATCTCTGTGCTCATTAAAGACTGCGGGGAATTTCACTTTTTGCTATGGGAGAAAATCGTTGGAAAATCTCTATTCCTAAGCCTAATCATATCTCGATGCTACAATGAATGATGGTAGACGAGGAGGGTTGTACATATTAATGCTTAGAGCATCCACATCCGCAAGTTCAATGTAGGCTATAGCTATGAAGTCTAATCAAAAGTAAATACAAAGTAGCATAGGCAAATGCAGATTGAGTTTCAGTTTAAAAAATGCAATTCTGTTTATTTTTATACCCGTACTCATAAAGAGCTAAGGGGTATACTGTATTTGTGGTAAAAGTGGATGTGTGTAACGCAGAGAAGGAAACGTTTCCGATCCCATAAAGTATATATATTCTTAATCAGCATCAATAGCCGACTCGATACAGCCATGTCTGTCTGTCCGTCTTGATGAGCGCCTAGATCTCAGAGACTATAAGAGCTAGAGCAAACTAATTTTGTTTCGAGACTCATGTAATATCACACTGCTACAAGTGTATTTTAAAATTCTCACAAATTTATATACTGACTGACTACTGGTATAAAAGTAGAGTCGCGTCCAGAAGCGACTCACAAGTTCCTTCTCGTTTTCTTTTTACAATGCGTTTTCTTTGGGGAAGGCGGTCCTCGGCGGCCAAACTGAATGATTTGCATAATCACAGTAGACGCCACCCCACAACCCACAAGAAAATTTTGTGTGAAAGCAAAGATCTGCCCAGTTGTAAGAATTAGAAAAGTGTTTCGTTACATCAGACATGGATAAACCCCAATCTATTCCCAGTTCCACCAGAAAAATGTGTAAAGTAAAGGGGGAAAAGACCATCTTTAAATGGTTGTGTCTGGTTGTCCCAATCCTCTTGGGACCTACATCCCAAAGTGTATTGGGTGGTGCGAACATTTCGTATCCCTCACTTGACATTTGGAAACTGGGACACGCCAAACGATGCGATGCGATGTGCACCGTCGCATTCGAGAATCATTTGTACGATAGTTACCCCTAATTACATGGCCGTAATCGTTGCCGGTTGGGCTCTATCGGCAGTAGAAGAATCAGTGCCAGTGCCAGCTCCATCACTAGCACCAGCCCTGCGCTCCAGTTAGATACTCTTCGAAACGCAGAAAGCGGCACCGTGCCCGGGCCGTCCCTCTTTGTACTATGTAGAAGATGAAATCTTCAGAATGCTCAGCTTTCTTCTCCTCCAAGTCGTGGGTTATGTAAATCTTTGATGTTAAGTGTACATTGAACTTGGATTTGTTGGCGAAACAGATTGCATTTGGCAATCCCTAAACAGTTTTACTTCCGCTTTCTGCTGCTACAAATTTGTTGATAAATTGCAAAATATGTCGTATGTCGTATGGCTTGCGTTTGTTAAGTGCAAGCAAACAATTTGTCAAATCAAATTACCACAATTATTAAGTGTAACTGTCACGAGCACAGAGCGCACTCAGAGGTTGATGGAGAGTCAGAGTCAGAGACAGCGACAGAGGCAGCCAGCGAAGCGTTGTCACCTGCCACGCGTGCGCAACTGCAACAAGGGACCAACGATGAAAGCGATGGTACGACTAAGGAATGCCCTTTGAATGCACCCCTTCAGGTCAAAATGTATTGTTAGGGGAAAGTGTTCTATGTGGTTATCGGATCTTGATCTGTAAAGATCTTGTAATATCAAAATCTTCAGAATTTTAAGGATTTAGCTAGGGAAAGTCTACTACTATATTTATCTTTGAAAATGGTGCTAAATGGCTATAGCCTTTGCAGCTAAGAGAGCATACCCTTTACATAGAGCGGTACTTCAGGCCCTAGGCCATTAGGCCCTAATTTGTATGCGCAATTGATGCCAATTACGATTGCAATTGGGGGAAAAACAAACGTTGGCGGTGACTGACTGACAATCGGACTCGTCCGTTCGATGAATCAACTTTGAACTCTGGCAAACAATGAGGAAGGTACAAGTGCGGAGTACGAGCATGTGAAGACTGGTGGGTGGGTGGTGGAAAAGATTACGACGCATGCGCGCCCGCAACGTGCCATTGAAACTTTGGCTGTATTTACTTTGCATTTGACAGTGTATCAGTGTATCAGTGTGTGTGTGTGTGTGTGTGTGTGTGTGTATCTGTGAGGTTGATCTACTTTGCAGCAGCCGCCACACGACACCAGAGGAGGCAGGGCACAGAAGGGCACAAGAGGCCGACAGAAGACAATGCTTTTCTTTTTCGTATTTTTTCTATTTTATTTTTTATACCCGTACTCAAAAAAGAGTTAAGGGGTATACTGTATTTGTGGTAAAAGTGGATGTGTGTAACGCAGAGAAGGAAAATTTTCCGACCCCATAAAGTATATATATTCTTGATCAGTATCAATAGACGAGTCGATAGAGCCATGTCTGTCTGTCCGTCCGTCTGTCCGTCTGTCCGTCTGTCCGTCCCCATGAGCGCCTCGTTCTCAGAGACTATAAAAGCTAGAGCAACGAAATTTTTTTCCAGACTCATGTGATATCACACTGTTACAAGTGTATTTCAAAATTTCGCCCCGCCCCTTTCCGCCTTCACAAAGGACGAAAATCTGTGGCATCCACAATTTTGAAGATACGATAAAACTAAAAACGCAGTATCGTAGAGAATGACCATATCTATCAGATTGCCGAATCTAAACCAGATCGGATCATTATTATAGCCAGAATAAAGAAATTAATTTTCAGTTGCTTCCCCCACCTCCTCTGGCGCTGCTGACGCTATTCATTCTCTGTCTCGCTCGCACACACTCTGCCCTGTGCAATGCGCGAGCAACCCCTAGCGGAGGAGATGTAGAATCTAAATGGTATATGTAGAATATTTGTTCTAGATGTATTATCTACATTTTACATGTAGATGTAGTTGACAAATGTAGCAAAAAAATGTAAAATGTAAAATTAAAATTTTTTTTTTAATTTCAATCATAAGCTCATAAATTTATATACTGACTGAGTACGGGTATAAAAGTAGAGTCGCGTCCAGAAGCGACTCACACGTTCCTTCTCGTTTGGTTTGTGTCTTTTGTTTCCACGCTGAGGTGCGTTGTGTGCGGCAAATTGGTTGGCGTCTGTCTCGGACTCCGAATCCGACTCCGACTCAGGCTGTACCACTAGCTCTTAGCTCTGAGCTCTAGCCATAGCTCCAGCTTGTGCTTGTCGTGGAAAACACTTTCACTGCACATGAGGAGGCAGTGACACGGTCGTCACCATAGTCTTCGCTGTCTTCGCTGTGGAGCGCTCTTCTTGTGGGTGCTGTGGCAATGGAAGCGCGACCGAGCCAGTTTCTCGGCTTGTTCGCTTCGCCTGCTTTGACTTTTGCATTTTCGTTTGAGCTGCGGGCCAGTACGGAGGTGTTTCTTTTGAGCTTTCCATTCCATACCCCCAAAAACATCCACTAGACTGCTTCAGAATTACCTGCTCCATGTTCAGTTTAGCGCCATGTCAGAATACATTAGCCGGGACTATCTCTGGCTGTGCACTCTTCTGCTGATCTGCGCTCTGCTCCAGGGTAAGTAAAATCATTCTTTGGCCTCCCCCGAGCAACTACAACAAGAATCCTGCACTTTCAGTGGCCCTCTGCCAGCCGTACCAGGTGCCGCATCGCTGCTCGAATCGTTTGGAGAGCGCCCTAGAGCACATGCGACGACGCAGCATTCAGACCAAAAGCTCATCCGATCGGACTCGCTCGCGATCCATGTGGCAGCCGCCGGCGCAGAGTCCCTACCAGCTGTACCACAGCTTCTATGGCCAGCAGAGTGATCCCGAGGATGATTTCTACAATGCGGGGAGCAGCTACAATTCGGGTCGTGGCTACCATGCCAAGCTGCTGCATAGGAATGGGCGTCCCTATCCGTTTGCGGACTCCAGTGCTGCGCTGGAGCTGGAGGAACTGCTCTCTGGCCACCAGCAAAAGCAGCAACAGCAGCAGCAGCAGCACCGGCAGCCGCACAAGCTGTCTGTATCCCGGGTGGAGGTCGAAGATCTGAAGGTGCGTGTGCCGCCCGCAAAGTCCGCCTCTCGTTGGGTGGAGATCGACAAGTGCAAGTTCAGCACGGCGAACTCCACACTGGACACGCGGCTAATCTTCCCGGATCTCACACTCAGCGGCAAGGTGGTGATGCAGCCCATGGGCGGACGCTGCCACATGATACTCCGCCTGCGGCATGCGGGCATCGAGTTCCGGACTGTGCCGCTGGGCTTGGAGCCAGCGGGCTCAGGCTCGCTACCTGCCACGTACGAGCAGTCCAGGAGATTAAGCGCCTCGTCCGTACGCACGGACTCTCACTTTGCGGAGCCCGGCTTCATCTCCGTCTTTGCACACGGCTGCCAGGGACCGACTGGCATCCGGCTGCGACAGAACTCGAAGCGGAGATTCGGCTACGGCGCAGGCACCGCGCCCCAAGTGGAGTTGGGCGAGCCGCATGTCATCATGGGCACGTCGCGACCTCAGCCCCAGAGATGGGGCAAGTACCACAAGCCGAACTACGACATCAGGCTGGATCAGACCACGCAGCGGGACAAGAGCCTGGAGCTGGGCAGCGATAGCCATGGCCAGGACTCGGCGGAGTTCGTGGATGTCAATGCGGATAATTTCTACCGGCGACAGTTCAACAAGCGGCGACGTCGTCGTCGGCGGTTTGCCGGAAATGGAGCCATGGAAAATTTCGTGGACCAAATGAGCTTCAACGAGGACGTGCTCCACTTCGAGGACGAGCAACTGCGGCAGATGGTGGAACCAGACGCCAGAGCCTTTGCGGACATCTTCAGTGCGAGTGGAGGAGGTGACGGGTTTGGTGGCGGCGTCAATCACAGCGGGGATCGTGAGGAGCTGGTGGGCGAGGCCATGTCCCACGAGCTGGAGAAGCTCTTCTCCATGGGAGTGCGCGGCCTGCTGACCACCTACATGCAGCGCGCCCTGCAGCCGGCCATCAAGGAAACCCTGATGGAGAACATGGGCTACACCTTGAGCTATGGCTGAGCCCCACTTGAGTGTGTGGGGCACCCTTAAGTATTAGCCCCTTAATTTATGTCAGATTCAACAGAAATAAAAGCTTTAAGCAGAATAATTGATACACTGGAGCTCTGGCATTCGACTGACTGGTCTACATAATCTTACCAATTTGGCGGTATCCATTTGGTGGAAACGATAGATCGCACGCTTGACTTCACACACTCACACACGGCCGGACTTGACCGGACCGGACACACTGTTGAACTTGGCTGGGTTGGCGGGTTCCGCTGGCTGGGTAAAAATGTACACTAATAGGCTTCCGTTCCGTTTCGCCTAGTCGTCTGCACATCAATATTATTCAATTATTCAACACTCGTTGGCTTTCACTTGTCTCTGATCAGCACGCATTCCGTTGTCATCGTGCAGCCGTTCTCGAGTATCCGTGATAACTGGCGTGGTGACGGCGTCACAGGATTCGACCAGAGTCGGGCTGTGATTAGAGGGTGTCTGTTAATGGGGGTGAATGCGCCCCGGCGGGATGCTGTAGACTGTTCTCTGCGCAGGTGCAGAACGCCCTCAAAGGCTGTTCATTGGTTCGCCTGCTCCTATTGGCGGTAGCCAATGGTAATTCAGCGTGGGCGTTAATTGGTTTGAAAACAATATTAATATTTTAAATTTTTTTAAACTGTTAAATTGTTGCTTGATATTCCATCAAAGAGGATCTTGTATTATTAATTGCTTTAATATTTGTCAAAAAGGTAATTTCAAAAATGTTTTTAATTTAATTTCAATAGAATGCATTTTGTATTAATTATAATCTAATAATACAAATTTTAAATTCAAAATTTCAGTTCAAACGAACGTTAGACACCAGAGCTGCCAGCTGCTCAAACTTATGTCAGAGTGCTGCCAGACTGTTGGAATTATTTGTGTGTTTTAGTGCTGTGTAGCGAGTTTTGATGTTTTCAGTATGACGTTGTGAACGTAGTCTTTATAGTCACTTGAAGAGTACGAATAAGTCAAAAATATAGGTGGTTAAAAGGGCTAAGTTTCTATTCTCCTCAGTATATTTACGGTATATTTTTAAAACGAAACTTCACATTTCGGTATATTTCTAAGGGTCATCGATAAATCCACGGTTACACTGTATGACGGAATCTTCACAGTCCCTTTCAGTGATGCCGTTTTCGCTTTTTTCCCGTCATACCTGGCTTTCTTTTAAGGCAAACTGCCGACGAAATTGCGGGAAACTGGAATACTAGATCATGTAGAAATGTGATGCAAAAGTGGCAGAGGCTCATCATTTTATTGAATCGCTATTTGCCATTACCACCACTAGTTTTTTTCTGAAAATTTTTAAAGTATTTTGTTTCAGTTAGAAACAGCTTTTTTCTGATGAAAAGTTGGCAGCACTGGTCATCAGCGGTTTTATTATTATGTGATATGTACAAAAAATCAAGTCCAAACATACAGGCGTAAGTGGTAACAAGTAACAATAACAACAGCCAAGTGCCGAACAGGTGAACACCCACCCAATGGTTTGTGATGCAGTGCAGCGCGTGTAGCGAACTCCACCTTGAAACTTTGTTTACGCACAATGTTTTGTGTGGTGGTGGTGGGGAGGAGTGAGGCGTTGGATGGCCACTCAGTCAGGTGGTGCCTTGTGTCTGCGCATTATATAATGAAAACTCGAATATTACAAATGTGAGAATGGTGCTGGAAGATAAGATAGCGTCTAGGATTACGCAAAACTCCCGCCAGAAATCCTACTTGGCCTTGGCCAATGAGCAAAGGTTGGGGCCGCGTATAGCCCAAAAAAAGATTCAATCTGTCACGGCGCGACCTTGAGGCCTTCGCAATGATTTTCGTGCGTATGCGTTCGAGTTGCGTCAACACTGAGATGTGTTTTGTTCTTTACAGATACACACACGAGAGCGGAAACAAAGGGAGAATACCCAGGGAACTAAGTGAATGATAGTCGTCGTCATGCTGGTTGAATGCCCCCGCCGTCAATGCCCGAGGATGCTCTGAACAGTGCTGAACCTAGAAGAAAGCGTTACATCCGCATCGGCATCACTCACATACTTGCCCCGCATGCAAGCGCATCACCCCGGACGCACTGTGTCCGACAGGTAGCAGCACCATGGCGGAAACGAATACACGCCTCACTGTGTCGTCCGGCAATGCTGCTGGGACGAGCAGTGGGGTGGACGGATCCCCCTACATACGCACAATCGAATGGAACATGATGAACAAAACCAAGTTCTTTCCGCTCTCCATGCTGAGCTCGTTCTCGGTGCGCTGCTGTCTCTTCCCGCTGACCGTGATCAAGACGCAGCTCCAGGTGCAGTACAAGAGCGATGTCTACAAGGGCATGGTGGACTGTGCCATGAAAATCTACCGCTCCGAGGGTGTGCCTGGACTGTATCGAGGATTCTGGATATCGTCGGTGCAAATCGTATCGGGCGTGTTCTACATCAGCACCTACGAAGGCGTGCGACACGTTCTCACCGACCTGGGTGTCGGGCACCGTGTAAAAGCTTTAGCCGGAGGCGGATGCGCCTCCCTGGTGGGTCAGACCATCATAGTTCCTTTCGATGTTATATCGCAGCACGCCATGGTGCTCGGCATGTCCGCGCATGCCGGAGCCAAGGGAGATATCAATCCGTTGGGTATTAAATCATGGCCCGGCCGCAGCCGCCTCCATATCTCCATGGACATCGGACGGGAGATTTTGCGTCGCGATGGTCTGCGCGGCTTCTACAGAGGCTATACGGCCAGCCTCATGGCCTACGTACCCAATTCGGCAATGTGGTGGGGCTTCTATCATCTATATCAGGGTGAGTCAGCCCGCCAAGTGCCTCCATTAGCCAGATAAGATTAATTTAATTTCATTCAATTTGGATTGCTTTTCATTTCAGACGAACTCTGTCGCATCTGCCCCAGTTGGGTATCCCATTTGTTTATACAATGCGTGGCCGGCAGTCTGGGTGGCTTCACAACGACAATACTAACAAATCCATTAGACATAGTGCGCGCCCGTCTGCAGGTGAGTTGAACCCATCGCCACAGTCATAAATATAATTCCTTATCTAAATCGTCACTTTTCGTCACTCCGTCTAGGTTCATCGATTGGACTCGATGAGCGTTGCTTTCCGCGAGCTGTGGCGGGAGGAGAAACTGAACTGCTTCTTCAAGGGCCTGTCCGCCCGCCTGGTGCAGTCGGCGGCCTTCTCCTTTAGCATTATCCTTGGCTACGAGACTATCAAACGCATTGCCGTAGATGAGCAGTACAAGAACCAAATACGATGGTAATGAAGTGCGCACAAGACCCTCAAATCCCAACCCAAGACGGAAACCAACTCAAAATTGCATTTACGCGACGTACTGAAAAACCACCATAGGAGATTCGTCTACGTTTGTAAATACCAATGAAGGAGCAGAGCACGGGTTAACTAGTTAAATTATCTAGCAATAGCAGGAAGTGGATACCCGTGTACCGGCTACCGTTTACCGGTTACCGGTTGTATTCACGATGTACTTTTAGTAGAATGTTTCAATTTGATGTCAGCGCTAGGATATTCAAGTAATGCAATTTAATATTCAAATACCCCAAAGTGTTGCAGCTTAAAGTGTACATTATATTGTTATACTATTTATGTAGTCATTTTATACCTAACAACTAGAGGCAGATAGATTGGTGGCAAGCCTAATTTATTATAAATATACATGCATAGAAATTGTAATTGTACTCTGATGATGATGTTGATAATAATGCCGTTTACTTTTACTTTTACTTTTACACCACTTAGCACAGCAATGTTTGCTCCAAAATCATATTAATATTATTATATTGTATACTGGACATGCCGAAACTAGAAATTAATGTCAAAACAGGGTCCCCGGCAGCATATCCCCTGGGGAAACAAAAAACATCTACTTATACATACATAGTTAAGCATTCGTATGTCTGTGTGTTCTCCGAATGAGTAGTTTTAGTTTGCATATATTGTAATAAAGTACAAACCAAGAATTGTTACATTTTTGGCACTGTGAATACCCAATTCAAATCCATGCTCCATGTGCTCTACGTATGTATGTATGTATGTACATATGTATATGTGAGTCGAAGAGTAGCCTCAGAAGGCTGCCAGATTATCACTTCTCTCAGAATAGTAGATTCTTCACTTTAATAATGAATGATGATTGGACTTTATTTCGTGATTTTATAATTTAAATAAATTAATAAATGTTAAGTAATCTAGGGCTTATTTGGCATTACTAGTTACTCTCTGATGCTGCCACAGTGGTCGACTCTCCAGTACCCTCCACCTCCACCTCCTCCGTTGTGCTATCTGTTTCTGTTTGCGGTGTGTTCGCTTCTGTGGTTGTTTCTGGAATAGCTTTCAGATCTTGTTTCTTCCATCCATTGTTAAACAAACGTATGGGAGTGGGTATCTCTCCAGTAGGCGCCACATCCAAGCTAAGTGTGGGCGGTTGAGGCAAAGGCGGCTCTTCACTGGCCTTGTTATAGATCACCCAGTTGTCGGGTCTGTCGGGCTTGGTTAGCACAGTAATCGGGGCAAAGGCCACGCTGGCCAGCTGTTTCAGTCTCTGAGCCTTCTGCAGGCCACCAGTGCCAGTACCAGAGCCAGTCCCAATCTTGTCATCGTCATAGTCGTCCGTCTCGTCGGCGAGAATGTCATTGCCCAACTGCTTGCCCAGACTATCCGGGAAAATGGTCACCTTGCTGTTGGCTATGCTCCGCGTGGAGGTGGACAGCATGGGCTTGGGAATCTCCGTCACGTAGTTGCTCTGCGTCTTGTTCTCCAGCATGTGCAGTACGTAGTTGTCGTCCAGTGCGGAGGCGTTCGTTGTAGTTCTGTTGTTGTCTTGGGGTCTCAAGTAGCCGTCCTTGTCGTATTTCTTGGTAGACATTCCCATTCTAGGGCTGTCGGTCCTGTCCAGGTCGTTGCTGGGTTCGTCCTCGTCGTATACGTAATCGTCGTCATTGCCGTCTTCGGTGCCCTCATCCTTGGTAATATTGGATAGGGTACGGCTGAGATAGTCGTAGTCTTGTAGGTACAGTTTGTTCTCAGTTTTGGTCAGGTCATTGTCACTGCTGTGGCTGTTTTTGTTGCTGTCTGGTCCTGCTTCCTTCAGTTCCGGCGTCCGTCCGTAAAAAGTCTGTGTATGCGTATGCGTATGGGTGGTCTGTGGTCTGTGAGCGGAACTGGAGCCGGAGAACGGACTCGGATTACTGTCCGAGCTAAGCTCACGATCGTAGTAGAGCTCGCTCTGGCCTGGGTGATAGTCTGGCCTATAAGGAGACTGTCCAGTCAAGCCGTAGCCCCCGCCACTATGACTTTGTGGACGTGGATAAGAGCTAACCACCGGACTCACCTCGGGACTGGGACGTGGTCGTATGTTGAAGCTAAATGTGCTGTCGGCTCCATTGGCACTGGCCACCCCGGAGATGCTCCCGAAGTTACCTGCACTCACGGCGCTGCTGGAGGCATGCAGAAAACCCGACTGTGGACTGCCGCCTATCTGGGAGCTGCTGGACACGGGATACGACTGATGATTGGCGCCTATCTGGGAGCTGATGGACACGGGATACGAGTGAACCGAAGAGGGCCTAGAATTGTACGCTGGACCCGCAACAATGTGAGAGCTTCCCACACTTAGGGGACTGTTAACCAAATTGTTCTCGTAGTGGGGCCGCTCCTTATGGGGCTGGGCGATCGGAGTCGGTGGCGTGGGAGAGGGACGTCGATTGCCGAGCGGATTGAAGCTGCTGGTGGCAAAGGTCAGGAAGTTCTGGAATATGTTCGGTGCTCGAGTTGTGGTCTGGTGTCTGTCGTCATTGTCGTTCAGGTAAATAATCGTCGGTGGCTTTGTCCTGTGCGATTGTGTGCCGAACTCCTGTGCCTGCGGCTGGAAGTAGCCGTAGCTGGGAATGGGCGTGGTGCTGGCATACTCCCCGTAGTGTGGGTCGTAGTTGTGGTTCGAGTTGTGCGGTTTGTAGACGGTCGTGTATTCGGCATAGTCCGTCGTGGAGGAGGGTCGAGTCTGTGGACTTTTGTTCGTCTGTCGTATGTTGATCTCGATCTCGTACTGGTCGGCGTTCGGTCCGTTCACCACCACCTTCTGCGGTCTCGTGTATATCGGTCTGCTCTGGTATTGTCTCAGTTCAACTCCCCGTTTCGTCGTCTTGTTGGTCTTGGGTGCCTGGGTCACTAGTGTGGATCGTCCCAAGCTGGCTGTGGTGGAAGTAGTCTCTGGAGTGGTGCGATTACGTTGCATGTGCAACAGTCGAAAGTCAGCTGTCTTGTCCTGTGCAAGTTTCCTGGAGACACGCTTCGAGGCTGTCAAGTCGTCAGTTGTTTGTCTCAGTGGGTCAATGGAGGTGTCTTCGTTCTTTTCTTTCTCTGTTTGGGTAGTTGTTGTGTTTGTCAGTGGCTGCGGTTCGTCCGTTTCTTTTGGCTCAGTTTTGTACTGTTTCAGTGGTTCAGTACTCCGTAGCTCTGCCAGTGCTTCTACGTTCTCGTCTGCGTCCAACTCCTGCTCTTCGGTCCCTTCTTCTGTCTCTGTCTCTGTTACTGCATCCGAATCGGTTGCATTCCCGCCCGCTGCATGCCTCAGCTCTAGGGGAACATTATTGATGATCACCCTGCGCTTGAGACCCGCACCCTGGTCTTGTCTTCTCACGTTCACGTTCTTGATGTTCAGTGTTATCTTGGGAGATTTGTCCAGTTTGTTGTTCACCCCGTTTCCGTTCTTCCGTGTCGGCGTCACCCTACGATTGTTGTTGCTATTGCTGTTGGTCGTCAGTGTCTTGCGTTTGAGGTCGAGTTTGTCGCTTAGTTTGGTAAAGTTGCCACTGGGGCTGGGGCGATGGAAGCCACTGCCCGAATTGGGATTGACTTCCACCTGAGGCCTGGTGGGCTTCACGCGATTGGAGAAGCCCGCCTTGTCCTCCTTGACGATCTGCAGCGAGCCCAACTCCGGCTGCCCGATGTTAAACACCTGATCCGGTTGCTGGTGAGGATTGTGTCCGGCCACAAACGGATCTTGCTCCAGCCAGGGGCTCAGATCGATGGGTGCCAGGCTGTCCACTCCACAGTTCTGCCGCTCGTTGTCCGTGAACTCTGCGGGTATGAAGATGTGCGGCTGGAGGGTGCCTCCGCCCACTGTCCGGCAGAGGACCTGGGCCAGGGACACCCGGCGCAGTGAGTGCAGCTGGGCCGGCGTAAAGGAGCTCTCGAAGCCTCCATTCTCATACCAGAAGCGATCTCCCCTCCGCGAGTTGCTGAACTGCTGGGCAATGATGCAGGCAAAGGTTGGACCCACCAGGCCACCCACCACGGGTCGCTCCGCAATGCCGCCCACAAAGAGATCGATGTCGTGGACGCTGCGGTAGGCGTGGCCAATGCGCTTGGCCGACTCCGGTCCGACTACGTTGGCTAAGGACGAAATGGGTTCATTATGAACCATCTTTAAATGCGGGAAAACGAGGGATGTAATTACCAAAATCATCCCAGCTGTGGATGGGAGTGAGGCCACAGGGCACACGCCAGGCACTATACGGGGCAATGCCATGATCCCTGCCACGCTGAATGTTAATGGCAGCCAGGTCCAGGCCAAAGGGAAAGCCGGACGTCTGGAATAAGTGATTGGTAAGCTCGGGCGTGATGAATTCGTCACGCTTGAGGGCACGCTGGGAGGCTAAGCCTCTGAGTAGGCGATGCAGGGAGCCGGCTGAGCCAATGTCTCCGCGCTGGAACTCCTCATGGAGGCTGACATCTGGAATAGGGGGACAGGAGCAAACTTAAGTTGGGCACATGCAGAGGGTACCAAATGGTGGCCACAACTCACTGTTGTTGATCACATTGTGATGGCGATCGCATCTCGTGTAGGAGTTCTGCACCAGGGAGTGGCCAAAGCGGAAAGCAGCCGCAGCAAAGGCATTGGCCACTGTGGGATTGACCTTGGAGCTGTAGCGCTCGTAGTAGCCCGTGGAGAGCAGATCCAGGTCGAAGAGACGGCACACCTCGTGGCCCAGGACGACGGGCAGGAACTCGCGGTAGGTGATGTGCTGGAACATGGCGCCGACGAGTCGACGCGTCTCCTGGTACACCTTCTCGTCGCTCCAGTGCGGATTCATGTCGCTCAGCTCCATGGCAATGCGATTGTGCTCGCCCACCCAAACGTGGTGCATGGCCAGGAGGCCGGGCTGCTCTCCGCTTCGGCCATCCCCGGAACGGATGCACTTGGTGGCTATGGCCCCGCGCTGGCAGACATCCTCGGCGGGATCACCGCGTCCGTAGATGAGCAGGCCGTGGCGGAAGACGCGCGCATTGTCCGAGGATTTGGCACTGTTCGAGTAGATGGGCGAGGCATCGATGTACGAGGTCACCTGGTTGGTCTGCTCCCGCCAGGAGAGCACACAGTCGCGTCGCTGGGCGGGTGCCGAACGCAGAAACTCGAGGCAGCGCACCTTGAGCGGTGCCAGCCAGGGGTCATCCAGGGGCACCTTGATGGGGAAGCAGGCGGGATGGAAGTCCTTGCCGCCACAACAACTGGGAATCGAGCCATTGATGGAGCTACCAAGAGAGCAACACTAATCTTAGAGAGCTGCAAAAGATTATCGACAGTTACCGGTCTTACCGTGGCTGGGCCGTGGAGGTCATGTCGTGGTCCAGCATCTGTCCCCACTGGGCTATCATCAAGGTCAAGGGCGCCTCGCCCTCCCTTGCCCCATGGACCAGTAGACTCACGAACCGGGAGGAGGATAGCGTGCTGCCATCCGTGGAACTGCGGACAGTGTCCACACCATCGCCGTACTCCGGCGGCAGGAAGCGATTGAAGGGCATCTGGGCGGTTCCCCAGCGGGGTCTCCGCTTGTTGTTGCAGGTGCCATCGTGGGTGCGATACCGCTCCGAGGCGGGCATGCAGGGTGGTGGATCTCGGGGCGGACAGAGACCCTCCAGGGCCGTGCGGCGCAGGGAGATCTTCTGGGCGTGCGACTGGCGGGCCAGCTCATCGTAGTGCTGGAAGCTGTCGAGACAGAGACAGACGGAGAGAGAGACAGAGTCGAGTGATAGTGCCAGGTACCAGGAGCTCAGGACATCATCCTGGCGGCCAACTAGGCTCTAATGGATCTGGCGACCACGACATGGCTGCGCTCAAATTTCGTATTCGAGTGCTGCCTGCCACCGTCGCCGGCTTCTATTTATAAAACGTTCCGCCAGAGCCGAGCTCTGAGGTCTCACCTCCAAGCGGAGTTGGTGGAAACGGGTTCGCGGCCCGCAGCTCGCAGCTCCACTGCTGGCGGCATCAAATTGGGATCCACCATCCACGAATTAAAAGCAAGTTGCGTTGTGTGTGTGTGTGTGTGTGTGTCTGAGAGTGTGTGAGAGTGCGGGTTTTTGTGGCGGGAAAACGCATAAGAAATCACCGAGCTTGCCGCTGGCTTTAATTTACTCGCTTTTGCTTTCCATTTGCCACATTTATTAGCAGGTTGTAGTCTTTATTTTGTTCGTTGATTTTCATTTCGTTTGAATCTTTGGGGGGTATAATCACTTCGTCATGAAACATGCAGTGTCACATAGTGTCGCACAATTTAATTGTGGGAAAGTTATCCATAATACAGGGTCGGTCACTCTTTCGGCAGATAGTTGCTTGGCTGAGCCGATAAATGTTGGTGAATAATTTTTTAATGTATATTTATTCGAAAAGAAAACCTCAAGCCACCAGTTGTCACTAGGGAATATTTTGTATAGTATCTGAGCCCCAAATCCTATATCCTAAAGCCATTCATATTAGTATTCTGTTCGACAATGCTGTCCTTGTAAGAGAAGTGGCTTTGAAAATGTTCCGCTAATATTGTAAGTTATTAGAAAACTGTCTTAATAATTTAGCTTTAGCTGGTGAGCTTTTCTGCAGCTTAAATTACTCAAGAAATACAGAAAATAGCACTCTAAGATTCTTTTATCTGACGTGCATCCGAAATATGTTGCAGCTCAGCTTGGGACTTCCGCTCACAAATGAAGAAATCAAAGTCAGAAATGATTATTTTATAGAGAACAATTTTACAACTCCAACGCAATCAATGATCTATCAAAAATCTGTTTTAATCTATCTCAGGAAATTAGAAAACTCTCAAACTTGATTTAAACTTTCTCTCAATTGGACAGCCAATTGTGTTCCATTTTTTACTTCCTGTCCGGACCATAATTATCCTGCGATCTGTCGATTAATCAATCTTCTAGATATTTTCACAGTGGTTCGAGATGAACATTTAGTAAATTATCTCTGATTGTGGGGTTGCTCCTGGGAGGATGTGCAAGTGCAAGTGTATAATCGTTTCGGCACGTTTTTCCAGTTTTCCCACAGGCCATTTGGCAGGTGAAAGTGGAAATGTGTTCCCAGGCTTTGTTTGAGCTTGGTTTGTCATTGCATTGCTCGCTGTACAATTTATTTAAAAAGCTTTTTGTTTTTTGGCGTTTGTGTTAATAATAAAATAAGTCCATAAACAACCTTAAGCCCTTTGCCTTGGGTTCAGGCGGAGTATGCGCAATCTCGATCACAGATATATGTATGTACATATGTATGTATATGTAGGTGCATATGTAAAAACATAGTAAATATGTTTGTATGTGTGTAGGAGTAACAAAAGCGCAGCCGCAGCCGCAGCCACGACAGCGGTCATTGAACTTTCTGCAGAAACGACAACGAAAACAGCAACAACAACAAAATCCACAATACAAAATTACAAAAACTTTCGTATGGTATGGCTGGGAAGCTTGAGGCCGAATTCGAATTCGATGCTCGACGCGGACGCCGACGCTGGTAGAAAACGAAAGTCGCGTCATGTTTGTGTTTCATTTTCTGTTTCTGTTTCTTTCTTTTCTTCTCCAGCATATCAGCGGAGTCGTCGTCGTCGTCGTCGCAGTTGCTGTCGCTGTCGTCGTCAAAGTCCACTGTCTTCGTCTGCGTCTGCGTCTTCGCCTCAGTCACCGTCTGGAGCTTTGTGTTTAGCTTTGCCTTTCGCTGTTTTGTTGCTGATGCCTCCCCTTTGCTCTCCCCCACCGTTTGATGTAATCAAATTGCGAATACCAAATCCAAAGTTTGCAATGGAAGTGCTTGGGTTGTGTGCGGTCGGGAGGGGGGGTCTAAACTTCGATTCGCTTTGATTTGGTTATGCCCATTGTTACACTTAAAGCGGAGACTGTTAGTTTGCATCAGAATACTGCCATATGCGAAGAAAGCTTTTCTAATCTCACACTCTACAGTGGAGCTAACAAAGCCATGAAGTATGCAGTTCATGCTAAGCTTTTTATTCAGTAGAAGGACATTCCATGCTGCTGATGCCAATTTCATCTCTTTGTTGCTCACTCCTTTTGTGCTGATTCTCCTATATAAAAAAGACTCACTACTCTGTTTTTATTTTATTAATTTCCTAATACAACTCTTGGGTATGGTGCTCTGAGTACAGACTACCCCGTGATCGTTCTGCATTTGAGAGTATCTATACATTCGGCTATGAAGCTAGCAATTTTCGTTAGTTGTTTTTTCTAACGTTTCTTGTCACGTTCGCTCACTCGCTTTCTTTGGCTTCTAATTTGGCTAAATGCTGCTTTTGGCACTATTAACGAGCCCCACATCATCATCATCATCATCATCATCATCATCATCAGCATCTGCTGCATGGCTGGCTGGTATCTGTTGATATTTGTTGATATTTAATTAAACCCAACATGTTGGCCATTTCGTAATTTGATTTTTTAGGTAAGCAGCCATTGGACAAACATTCCCCACAGTTATGGCCATCATCAGCATCTTTTGTCTGGAGTCGATGGTTCGATGTGGTGTCGCCTCATTGATTGCAATTACATAAATGTAATTTTGAGAGCTTTGCATTTGGCTCGGTCAGAGCTCATTGCACCTGAGCCCCCGTCACCTGGAGACTCCCCCACCCCACCAGTGTATTTTTGGGTGAAAGTTCTCGACTTTGTAGCGAGTTAATGCGTTTTATGAGTTTGTGTGTGGAAAATTGCATGGATTTTTACAGCCACAAGCTGGAAATTCAACTCGTTGTGAAAAGTGAAAACTTTACCAGTGAGAAAAACTGGAAAAACTTCGTTCAGAGTTGGGAGTCGGAGTCAGAGATGGTGGCGTCTGCCATTTCCGTTGCTTTTGCCAAAGAGGTCATTTAACCCTGGCGGCTTTAATCTACCTTCGCCCCATCCCCTGCCCGCATCACTTGTCTTAGCCTGGCCTGATCTGGTCTGGTGTGGTCCGTTGGCTTGTCTTGCAATTATCCGGCATTTCAATGTCAAAGTGAAAGTTGACTCTTAGTCATGAGCAGTCACAGACACACTCCCCGCACGAGTCCCAACGTTTTGGCTACGGTTTTTGCTGCCGGTCGATTTTCGTTTCATTTTGGAGCACTTTTTTTTTGGACGGGGCGGGGGTCGCACTTCCACTTGAGCCAACTTCCACGCCACTGCCACTGCCATTCCATTCCCAATACTCCAACTCATTAGCCATGGCTTGGCTGCTCTCTGCCGGTGCTCCCTCTGCTGCTGTGCCTGCTGTGCTGCCGTGCTGCCATGGATGCCGTAGAACTCGTTAATCAACCGAGAAAGTTGCCAACGGTAATTGGTAGGAGAAGGAATGGTCCGTCGGACAGGGGCTACGCACACGAGGGTACCGGTACCTACTCGTATGTACCGCAGGGGAGGCTTCCACAAACTCAACAAATACGAGTCGTATTGCTCACTTTTTCTGTCTTTGTCTTTGGCTCTTTCTGTTTTTGTTGTTGTTGTTGTAACTGTGGGTTTTGCATTAGATTGCCCGCGGCCAAGCAGCTCGAATGTGCGGCATGCCACTCCACTGGTGGACACAAGCGAGGGATACACTAAGAGTTTCCACCACAAGTTTGGTTGGGATAAGTACGAATTAGGGGCAAAATTAGCCAAAGGGCAAAAGGATCTCCATGGCCCAATAAATATAATAATCCCAATTGGTCTCTTAGTTTGGAAATATCAAGTGAAATCTCTTGCGCTCGTATTCTCTCTCTTTTTTCATCCCACCCTCGTTTCATGAAATCGATTCGATTTTTAATTATGCGCCTTTGAGCTTTTGCGAATAACTTTTTTAATATGTCATCGCCACATATTTGCGGCTGATGAACTTATGCCTCACCACAGCAACCCACACGCACACAGCATCAATCACCCAACCCGCCCACTCATAGGAGCATCACCACCCCAGCCCCCTGTATGTGCCCGCCCATGGAACTTACTTTTTGCGAAAGGCCTTGGCTGCTGCTATCGTCGCATAGGCGGCCATCTCCCGCCGTTCGGTGTCCACGGTGGGGGCATTGAAGCGGGAGAGCATCGCGGCCGGATGATTGTCCTGTAGGGTTTGACCTTTTTGCGGTATTTTCAAGGATTGGAATGAAGGTTAGGACTGGCGTTTATTGTTTTCCCTGCAGCATCCCAAACCCACATACACACCATTGCGCAGCATCTCCGGCTGGATGCGGCCATAAAGCTCGGCCATGGCGTCCAGTCCCTGCCGCACGCTTTGCTGCAACGCCACATCCATCAGGGTGGGGCGACGTGAGCGGCCATTGCGCTCTCTCTGGAATGTTCCCATCTCAATCTCATCCTCCTCCTCGAGTGGGATCAGCGGGCGGGGCAGCTCCTTGGTGGGTGGCTTGCTGCTGGCATTTTCCATATAGAGGGACTGGGAAAATTTTGCTAAAAGCAGCAGCAGCACCACCACCATCAAAAATGATGGCTGCACCATTCCAAGCATTCGGTAAAGTTCTGTAAAAGATCATGACATCAATTTAGAAGCTTCCAGAAAGGTATACTCAGGTATACTCATGGATAAAATGGATTCATATTTTCCTATTTCATGGCTGCAAATTATAATTATTGATGGATTGCACTACTCTGCCAACTTGGGGCCACATAAATTATGAAAAACGTAGCTTCATCAATAAGCTGGCAAATTAAACTTAATTATCGATGAAGTTACAATGTTGTGGGTCACCAATCTTGATAAATCATTCATGTTTTTACGGCTATTTCTGTTATGATTTGATTCAATCGATTACATCAGCAACGATAACAAAAACAGAAGCAATACAGCAAAGAAAACCCGCTATTATTTAATATTATTTTGTTGGGGCTGCCCACAGCTAATTACAACAATAAACAAATAAGAATGCTACGAAAAGTATTCCGACTATAGGAATACCTATTTCCTTCTACATCTCCTACAAAAATATTAATTAAAAACACTGAAATACACTGATAGAAAAAAACCAAAGTAAAATTAACTACAATCATCATATTTTTTAAATGCGATTTTTAAATACTAACATAATTAAATTAAATATAATTCACTTTGATTCAAATATAAATGTATTAATACAAAACACTTTAGGATAAATATAATATATTAAATTTAAATATGAAATATATTTAAATCAATTATAAAATATATTATATTTGGATATTTTCATATTTATATCAAAATGTAAGTGAAAAATATTCAATATTAATACAACCACTCTTGGATGAAAATCAATGGCATAAATGAGTGGAAATATTAAAATTTCAGTGCTTTTTTCTATCGGTGTATCAGTGGAGCATATTTCCATTCAAAAACGATCGTTTTAATCTGGTAAGATTTTATCTACGACATACAATGTATGTTATCTCCTTTTAACGAATATACCCCTGAACCCCAGTAGGTATTGTGGCTATACAAAAATTAACTACAACTACAAATTTTTATCGCCTAACCTAACCATATTTATCACATTTTTTCGCTTATGTATTTTTGTTGTTTCTTGTTTTGCACTTTTTCTGCATTTTTATTTAATTCACTTTACGCTGGCTGCGCACGAGTGATTTTAGTGCCTTGCTGTTATGTTCATACCCTTTGACGCAAAGAGTTGATTAATTATGTGGTGTGAAAAGAATTTTAATGAATTTGGTAATTGGTTGAAGTGAAGAATGCATTAGAATAGCTAGAATAGCATTTAATGGGGGTATACAATTTTTGTTTAATGAACAGAATTGGTTTTAATCTCTTTATCTATCTATGTACATAGACACACATATATGTAGATAAGGTATCGTTTTTGCTCCTGTATTCTGTTGCTAAATCAACATGTACAAGTTGCTCAATTAATTTTTAAGGGTATCTAATACATTGAATACCCCCGAACCCACATAAGACTAGTGTTTATTTGCCTCTGTCTTGATTCGTTTTTGCTGATTTGATGTAATGCGGATCACTTTATATGCTTCAATGGCCACATAACAGGCGTCAAGACTTGCAGTTCTCTATGTAATAAAATATGGTATTCCCCGAGTATACAGTGTATGCAACTCCAATAGCTGGGTGTTCACAAAACAGGGACGTTGCATAAAGCAGATGCAACTATTTGGGAATGTGAGTCCAAAAGAACTTGAATATTTGGCTCTGCGAAGAATGGCGATTGTTTAAATCAGCGATATGCCCTCTTTCTGCACTACCCTAAGCACTTGTAATTTATATTCAAATTATGCAATTATCCGCAGCTTTAGATGTCGAGTTTTGCATAAAGCACACAGTTTTTGTTTTGTCTTATTCAAGGATCTCCCCTCTTCCATCGTCTAAAACCACCAGGAAGTGGCTGACTTGAGAGAAATTTTCCGGGTGGCCGTCGAAGCGTTTTGTTTTAAGTAGATGTTTCTTTTGGCCACGCTCACTTGGCCAACTGTGGCAGTCGGGCCATTAATAATAATCAATTTGTTCGCCGATCTTTTGCGCAAAAACGGAAATTGACTTAGCCAAAGTGCAATTTGTACTGTGATTAACACCTGCCTCAATTGAGTAGCTGGAGGGGGGACTGAACTTTCTCACAGAGTGTATCTGTGCTACGTGCTCTAGTCTCTGTTTGAGTGGGAGTTGCTCCTCGTGGCTCCTGGGGCTGGGGCTCTCCTTGTGGCCAGTTCGAATATGCCGCACACACCAAATAGAAACTTTTTCGCGTTTGTATCTTTGATCGTCGTAAACCGAACTAAATCGATTCTCACCTCACGGCTGCCATTAGAAGCCGAAAGAAACGGAGATGCCGATGCGAGACGCCAAGCCGTGCCGTGCCACAGAGTTGCTCACCAAAAAAAAAAGAAAAAAGTCGGAGCCAGAGCTAGACGTAGAGCCAAGACCCAGAGCAAAGTCTTCCCAGGCAAGCGACCAGTTCTCTGTTGGCTTTCATTCACTCGGTCTGGTAGTGGCAGTTTTGTTGCCCCCCTCCTCAGCCAACCCACCATCTGTCCCCCAATCCATACTCTTCTACTTTTAAATATTTATTATTTATTTTCAACTTGTTGGCGCTTATCGCCGTCTCCGCGCCGCCCTGCCTGGCCCGGCCCGGCCCCTCCACGACTCTGACTTTTTTTTTGTCCAGTATTCAAATCGCAGAGAGAGAGAGAGGAAGAGAGATAAAATGCCTCCGGCTGCATAAAGTTCCCATTATAGCCGGGGCATAAGAAATGTCTTACTACATTGTGGATTGCCATTCATCCACTCATCCTCTCCGCTGATGCCACATCCAAAGAGTCAACCAGTTCCACATCCACATCTACGTCCATGTCCACGGTCCATCCATCGCCATAGCCGGTCCGTCAAAAGATGCCCAGCTGGATGCTTTGCCACCGCTCCGCCGCACCACCGCTTCATTGATGGCTTATCGCCCGCCATCATCGAACTGCTTTCAATTAGAAGAGAAAGTTCTTGCCACAAGAGCATGCAAGAAAAAGTGAAAAAAGCCAAGACAGAAATAAAAAATAATCAAACAATACATACAAAAAAAGAAGTGATGTTGCCAGCGGATTGGATGCTTTTACTCTCAGCCCAGGAAGCGGACAATGATGGTATACGGGGGACAAAGGCAGGGGCACAGCCAGTTCATAAAAATTGCACCTCATAAATTAAGAAGTTGATGTATCACCCAACAAAGTGACAAACAATAACACTCGCACTCCCAGTTCCAGTTCCTGTCCCAGCAACAGTCCCAGAGATCAGCGTGGATAAAGAGACGTCAAGATATGAGATCTGAACCGAACGGAACGGAGCGGAACTGAACGGAAAGCAGAATATGCATAGAAAAGGAATGACATCAGCATTGCAAAAAGTCTGAAAATAGAAATGGAATAGTTCGGTTGGCAAAGAGTCTTGACATTGTTAGTCAGAGATCTAGTGGGTCTGATGGGATACACGGGAAGCGCATTGTAAAATGTGTGATAATAAAGGAGGATATCATTGAATTAGAAAAAATTAATATATGAGCTGATAACTTTATAGCGATTGCAGAAGATGAAGAAAAAATGCGGGCTATAATATACAGTCCGGCAGAGTACTATGAGACCTCAGACAATTGTGTATTGTAATCTTTTAAGTCTTTAATCTTTTTTAATCTTAAACAAAACGGAATTTCAAGAAATCTCAGATGATAAAGGAGTCCAAAAGAAAGCTGAGATAATGTTTGAAATTTCCTCACAAAAATCCAGAAACTTTCTAGAGATTTTTCATGCTGGTATGCTGGAACTAAAGATCGAAACATCATAAATGCCTCCTCCATCAGAATTTGGAAGTTTTAACAAAAATCCAGAAACTTTCTTGAGATTTTTCATGCTCAATTTGATTTGTATTTATTTTGTAAATCAAGAACGACAATACAAGAATCTAAGAGAGTCAAATAAAAACTTACGAAATAAAAGTCTCTTTTACAAAGCCTAATAGCGATTGCTCATGGGATTTTTCGAATTCTCGAATTTTTTTTAATTGCTTCGAACTGTACTTACACGTGATGTTATCAGATCTGAATCACGTAATAATAACGAAATCGTTTGAGAATAAGTGTGCGCTGGAAGGTTGGATCATCATCTCAAATGATGCTGAGATTTCAGACGCAGAAAATATTCAATTCGAAAGGTAAATGAATAAATGAAATATGCATAGTCCAGCAAAAAGATAAAAGCCACAAATGGGTTCAATTAGCATTCTATGTAGTATTAAAATTACAGTTCAAAGCGATTCTCTCAATTGGTAATTGGAGTGACGTCCCATCTGGCTGAAAATGCACAAGTGGTGGGCGTTGCATTATGTATGTATATTCCTCGTAAATTAAGTATACGTAAGCAAATAAATAAATACATTTGCTTGACAAGAGCCACGCACTTGGACAATTGGTTTCAATTGAACTGTGTGCGCCCTGCCCTCCAAAAAAGAGTACAAACAATCAACAACCAGAACCATAAAAAGCGCTGACTTTGATCCACTAAGCGACATCCATCCATCCCGCGAGAGCTTTTAAGAGCACCGCGTGTGGAGAGTGGAGAGGAAGAAGCAATGAGTTGGGAATGAGATGGAACTCGGCTGCTGCTGCTGCTGCTGACGACACTTAAGTGCTGGGCAGCGACCGAAACCTGAGAATGAGACTGAGACTGGGTCAGTGTTACCAGCGTAAGAACCAGCGAGTATTCTCTGCTCACACAGACAGACGCCCTCCAGATAGGCAGGGTGACTGATAATTAGAAGAGAATGAGACAGGGAGAGAGGAGAGAGAGAGAAAAAGAGTGTGAATGCGATAGGGGGACAGTGGGGCCGATAGAGGGACAGCGGTGGAGCCAGAACACACAAAAAGAATCGCTGAAATAATACACGAGGCGCCCCCTTGGCTTCTGACTTCGCTTTCGTTTCGCATATTTTACTTTTCCCCTTTTGCTTTATTGTAATTTATAATTTATTTGAATTTTTTCTTCTGCCGTTTCTGTTTCTTCACTTCTTCTTTTTTCTTACTTTCACGCTGCCACAGTGGTGTGAGGAAAAGGTTCGCCTCCCTCCCACGCACTACCATTGTTCGGAGTAATTGAAATTGGCAATCTCTTGAAGCGTTATTCGGTTGACGGTTTTATTAAAAGTTCGATTTTTATTGGCCCTTGTTAGGATAAGCTTTATAAATAGATTTACAAGTAGTAAGAGTAGATTGCAAGTATTATTTATATTATATTATCTGGTATAATAAATATATTGTAGATGCGCTGTCATGCTCTCTATACGAGTACGTGGTTCCTCCTAATGCCTGACAAGAGCTCATGGTCGTTGTTCAGAATGTTTGCCATTTACAGCACTTTGTTTGATTTTAATTGAATTTCAATTTCTGTATAATTTTGTAATTTTATTTCATTTATTTTCGTTTACATTTTAGTACAAAATCACTTGAGCAAACATGATCCCATTAAGAGGAATATTATTTTTAGTATTTCATTTTAATTTTCGGCTTCTCTTCTCTTGTTTCTTTCAGCATATACAATATGATTATTAAAAATAATAACAGTTGTATAAGTATTAATGGATATATGCATGTATGTATAGATATAGATATAGATAGTTACATATATTTATATGGTTTATAAGTGTATAGTGTATGTGTATGTGTGTGGGGCTACGTGCTTTGCATTTTGAGCTGCAGCAGCACCTGGAAGTCTCCAGACGCGCAGCCCAAAACTGGCAGAGCGCGTGAACAACAAAAAACAAAATTAAACAACATTGTAAAGTGTATGTAAGGGTATGTGTGTGCTTGTGTGTGTGTGTGTTTGTGCGCTTACAAAATAAAACAAACTTAAAGCTAGCCATGTGTGTGTTGGTGTGTGTGTGTGTGTGTGTGTGAGTGTACAGCTAAAGTATTGCACTATATAGTATGTATATATAAATATGTGATAAACAATTTACATCGAATTGAATTCGCCTTTCTCGAAAGAGTCGGGCTAATCTTCTGTTTTTGTTTTGTTTCAGATGAAATATCGGAAATTAGTAACTGAAGGGACCAGTAGCATGCACTGGTCTAAGGATATCATCATATAGTGTAAATATGGAGAGAGATGTAGAGAGACAGTTGAAGGTAATAGGATGCACTAACAGAGTTACAGTGTGGCAGATAATCGTATAAATATGTGATGTTTTTAGTTCCCATTTTTTTTTTAGTTAATTTTTTCTAGATTTTTTCTTTTTTTGGATAGTTGTTTTTTTTTTGTTTAAAGAAGGAATGTCTGTCTTAATTGTTGGCCACACTCATCCAGCAAATCCGCATATTGCTCTGCCCCCGTAAACACCTTTGAAGCCTCTAACATCACCCAAGCAGCCGCATCCAGTGTGGGATGTAGGATCGGGACGGGATGGGAGAGGATCCAACGCAATCTGAAATCCCCTAAAAACCCACTGCACAGCACTCGAAACACAACCCCGACGACGCCTGCGTATAGCATCCATTATACTCCTACCATCCGATCCGATCCGATCTCATTCCATCCCATTTGATCCCATCCCAAATTCACTTTCAGTTGCGTCGCTCGCCGGCGCGCGTCGTTGCCGCGTGCCGTGTCTGCTGCTGCTCCTTGTCGCGCAACTCCTTGATGGCGCCCACGGTGCCGAACATCACCTTGGCCGTCAGCTGTGTGTGGTGCGTGGCGCTGGACTTGCCACCGCCACTAGCCGCCGTCTCGCGGTCCAGGCCCGTGTTCGCATTGGCGTAGGCGCTCGTGTAGGAGACGTAGTTGTTGTTGAGATCGCGACCGCAGCTGCACTGATGCGACATATTGCACGTGGTTTGCTTGGATGTTTGGCTGGTAGAGCCCCGACCGACAGATGGATATGGATTGCTGGATGGATAATTCCAAACTACTTATTCGGTTCTGCGGATCGTTTTCTTTTGAACTGCCAGCTATTTTTATTTGTCAGCTTTTCTTTTTTTTCTTTTTTACTGCTGCTTGTGTGTGGGAGTGCTTCTTATTTCTTGCGGCAGTTCTCGGAAATGAGTGACCAGTTGATCCGCCTGCGGTTCGCCAATTGATCGCGCGTGCACAGAAATCGTCGTCCGATAGTCGCAGTCGCTCACACTTTCACAGACTCACTAGAACTAATTTCGAAAAGCTGTGGTGTTGTTTTTGTGGGCAGGCCCCAGCCAGGCAGTCGGGCAGCGAGCGTCAGCAGCGCAGCAGCAGCGGCAGCCCCACGATGAGCAGAGAGGAGAGCGCCAAAGAGAGCGATCAGCAGCTGAGCAGCCTTAAACCCCCCAAGAGAAACACTGAAAACTGGCTGCTGGCTGCGCCGCTGTCTCTGTCTTGGCTGCAGTGAAATGATAAATTTCTCTACACTCTGCAGCTCCGATGAGCCGTCGAGTCGTTTTGGGGATCGGTCTCTGGGCTCGGCTCGGCTCTTGTAATGGGGAGTCAGAGCTTCAGATTCAGCTCTGACGCTGCTGCGGCGCTGCTCTGCTGGTTGGGAGAGCTTTCTTGATTGCAGCAGAGTGTTATTTCTAATGCCGTACCGGACCCCTTCCGTTGCTCTTCGACGTATGTATGTACATATATATGTATAATCGTCGACGCTGCGCTTGTGTAATCTTTACGTCGTCTTTGTATGGTAGCGATTTGGTTTTTTTTAATGTTTTGCTGTTATTTTCTTTTATTCAGTTTCGTGCTTTTTCTCTCTCTCTCTCTCTCTCTCTGTTTGGCTCATAACAATTTGCGAATTCCAAAGGCACGCTCGGAGACCAGGTGAAAATCACTAAGCAATGCAGCGGATCACCTGTTGGCTCTCCACTTCACTCTCCTCCGCTCTCTCGTCTCCCCTATCCACTGCTGGCATTCACTAAGTTTCATTCACCTTTCGGGCCACAGCAGACAACAAATACATTACTGTTTTTTTGGAACTTTTGTATGTTTTTAATTTTTACACAATATAATGCACTGCACTTTGTGCGCCCTCGGAGCGGAAATGCCATTCGTCTGTGTGAACCTGACCCCAAAAGTGGAAGAACTAACAAGATTTCTATCGCATAGCAGCAGCTGGAAAGCATAAATACATACATACGTATCTAGAATGACATAAAGCTGGGGCAAACGCCGAAGCAAACGCATTCGCTTTCGATCAAGTGGCCATATCACTTTCCTCTGCCAGAGACCTGTACTACCAGTTTTCTCCAAGAACTCCAAGTGGTGTGACCCATATAACGGCGACGTCGGTGTTGACGTCAGCGCCGCACCGGTCGGCGTGTGCGAGAGGGAGAGCGAAGCAAGCGACTTGCGGCTTTCAAGTGGGTGGCAAAGTAAAGAACCAAATTTTTGTGTGGTGTGGAGACCGGGAGAGCACAAGTGTTGGAGAGTTCGAAAAGAAAGCGAAAAAAGAAATTTCAATGCAGCGAAGCGTAGAATGGAGAACGTACATTGGAGTACACACACACACACACACACTCACACCTATTCGGCTTGCTGCTCACCTACTTCTGGGCCGCGGCGTTTGTCGGAAAGTGTGTCACTGAGAAGAAACCGAGCGGCAACAGCAGCAGAGGAACAGAGAGAGAGAGAGAGAGAGAGCAAACAGAGACAAGACTGAGGAAGAAGAGAGCCAAAGCAGCAACATTCTTGGCTTTTCTGACTTTCTGTGTCTCTTTCCATGCGAACAAAGTGCAGTGCCGTAGTCTGCATGGGGATACGCTCTACCGATCGAACCCCCCACTTAGGCTGCATTCTTGACTACGCATCTGCCCGAAAAAAGCTGCACTGCTTATTTTACTTGTAAATATTTCCATTCCATCCGCTTTCAACTTTGCTGGGCGCCCTGCTTGACTTCTAATTATAAATGCATATTTATGCTGCCTGTTAGTCGCTTCCACTAGCTTTAGTTGCGGCTGGTTGGAAGAGTTATTGCTGCTGCCACTATCTAACGCCGCATAAGTTCATCTGGATCTCAAGTGCACTGTGTGTACTGCGTTTTTCTCATGCGCAGAATCAATTAAAAGAGATGGAAAAAAACCCCCAGACGGCAGAACTTGTTGTGGGAAAAATCTCCGAAAACCTGCATAAAAATCGTGATTTTCCATTTTTTATTTGTGGTTTTTAGTCTGTCTAACAGCAGCAGCAGCAGCAACAACAGCTATGAAAATGTTTTCTTTGCTTATTTTTTTATGTTTTTGCTTATGCATTTTTTTCGGTGGGAAGTTTGCACTGCCTTTATTTGTGTGTGTGTGTGTGTGTGTGTGTGTGTGTGTGGAGTAGGTGTGGGCCAAACAGGTTGGGTGCCTCGTTGTCTTTGGCCCGGCCAACTGTGCCCAGGTTAAATATATATACCCGGTACTTTAAGATCACAAGGGTATATGGTATTCGATGCGGAATTTGGATCTGACAGCACTATAAAACACCGAGACTCGAAGAAATGTACTTTTAATGTTGAGTTTACTTATAGACTCTGCAGATCCACCCAAAAATCAACACAATCGAGCTGTTGTTACAGCTGCTGAAATCAATGCGATATTTGCTTGTTTTATTTTTATTTTATTTATTCACTTTTATTTATTATTCCAGAAATTCCAACAATGTTTCCTTGCCTCACATTTTGCTATCTTTGTTAAACGATTTTTGGGATAGTTATAGAAAGACGTTTATTGATAGTTGGACCACCGAAAATGAATATTTTTTGGCGGGTATCAAATCGTCGCTAGGTGTCCTATGGTTTTCCTACTTGTTTCCTCTTTGTTTTGGTCTGTTTTGTTTGAGATGATGATTTATGGCTGAACTTGTCTTCTGGCAAACGGACAAAAATTGAAATTACTTGGGAGCGAGATCGAGTCACACCATGACGACGACAACTACAACGACAACGAGCCCAACAAAAACTGGCGCATATGCCAGCCAGCCATTATCCATCCTTCTTAGAGCCATATGCACACATGGCAGATGCCAAATGCTAAAATGGCCAAATGAGCCGCTGGCCTCCGATTAGACCGCTGGGAAATTTATTAACCTGTTCCGGTGCGATGACGCCCCAGTGTCAGCCCATCGAGATTAGCCCGGCCACGCTTTGGGCCATGTTTTGGGTTTCAGTTACAGTTTCCAGCTCATAACATGTCGGAGCATGTCATTAGCTATTCTTATCAGCCTGATTTATGACCGATTGCTTGTGGTGAATTCGGTTTTCCAGTCATATCCACGTGCAGGCCATTGGGGATCGTGTATTCCCCATACAAACGACTCCCCAACTTTATCTTCCAATTGTCAATATGTGAGACCTTTGACTGGCTGACGTCATTGAGCTCCATTTTCCTTTGAAAGCCATAAAAGCATGCGTACATATAAATTTCCCCGGAAAATTTTTATTGCTCTACAAATCTCAATGCAATTTCGATTTCAAGCTGAGCTCGTGGGACATTTCCAACAATTTTCCCTTAATTTTCCTCAAAGGCAATTAGCCTGTATGTGCAGGAGGCGAGAGGCTCCCATCAAATGTGAATATTTTTACCATATTTTCCAATTAGCAAACGATTTTTCCTTTTATATGTAATTAAACTATTTACAACTTAGCATCGTCTCAGCGGGATTTCCATTGGTAATGGCTTCCTCCTCTCCAGCTTACTTTTCCACCCCTCTTTGTGGGTAATTGCTTCGGAAGGAGAGCATTGAAACGTATGGGAATAACGTAAGCAGATTGATTTCAAATGATGCTAAGCATTTCTATGACCAAGAGAAAAGGGAAGCTGTGAAAACACCGTCACAGAAAATGAAGAAATAAAGATTACATGCTTAGAAATTAAGAACAAGAAAACACTCTTCAAAAACAATTAAAGTTCAAGTTTTTTTTGAAATAAAATATTTTGACCGATGGGTTTGTATTTTTGGATTTCTTGAAATGTCGATTAAGTAGATACGAAATCTCTTCTCAAACTATTCAAGGATCAAGCCACCACTGCTATTCAAAACTGTTATTCAAAATACTAGCGAAAAAGTGCGTTCGAATCAGCAAAGAGGTGACATTTGTATAATGCACAAAGGAAGGAGAACAGGACAGAACGAAACCAAACCGATGAGCATAACGAATGCGGAGCGGGACAAATGTTGCGTGGCATGCCCCATGGCGACATTGCGAAATGTATGCTGGCATTCCGCATAAAATTCCTTGGCGTTTCGCTTTTGAAATGTTACAGCTACAGCCAAAGGAGGCGCATATCGCATATCGCATAACTGTAGAGAAAGGACTGCCTGCATGTCATTCGAGTTGTCTGCCTCGGTTGCGGCTGCCTCACAAAGGCAGATCTAGGACGGAGACTAAGGCCAAGGCGCTGGAAGGCAAGTGTCCTGCATTTGACTAATGCGCGCCCAGCCAGCTGACAATTTTCCATTCGAAATGAGAAATAGTTGGATTCACATTTGAAGGATGTGGGCGCAGGAGTGGGAATGCAAATCACAGATACATATGTATACATACATATATGGAATATCGCGTGGGCGAATGTTTCTTTCTAATGAACCTCAACTACCGCATTCATCATACGCACTGTCTGTCTGCAATGAGAGTCAATTGTGTTTCATTTGTTGCGGGGCTCCACTGGCATGTTCTGGAAGCTTCTAAAGTGTCCTCGCTTGTGTCCTACCTTCGTGACATCCTCGGAGCAGCCTGCTTACATCCTCACATTTCATAAAACTACCCTAGAAGAAAGATAAGTTAAGGCAAGTCTGGGCCAAGAACGGTCTCTTGGCTTCTACCAAAATGCAGCACGGCCATGGCCACTTGTTACATGCTGGCTGACAGCAGCCAACAGCAAGGACCCTGCCACCCGACACCACCACCATCACACGGCCATTCAGTTCGTGTTGAGAAACAGAGGGAAACTCACCACACATTGTCGTCATCGGCAGTGGCGGTGGCAGTGTAGCAGCCGCTATGGCGAACTCCCCTGCAATTTGTTGTCGTGTGGGTGTTTTTGGCTGATAAGGGCGCACCACCACCGCAGCAACAACAACGGCAAAAACGAAGGAAAGCAGCGACGTCTCGCTCATATAAGAGCCACGGTTCCAACGGATGCGGATTCAAAAGTTAACCGACATTCGATCTGTCAACGTGCAGCAGTCGAAGGAGCAGCCGCAGCAGTTAAAAAATTATAATACTTGGCCACGGAATATTTTAATATTTGATATATCTCGTGTTTTCTGTACATCAAAGTGCATTCAAGTTGCGGGTATTCGTATATCGTATCAAAAAGTTAATTCGCGATTTGTTCGTGATTTTCGGGAGTTTTCCCAGCGGAAATTTAAATAAACTGTAAGTTGTGCCTATGAATTGAAAGACAAGACTCTTCCTAATATGATTTTTATATTTTTAAAACAAATTGAAATCACCTGTGAAACTAGAGCTAGAAATTGATTTTCAACACACAGTTTCTTGGTAAAAGATTCTTAGAAATCTTCGTAGATTCCGATTCTGGTGGACGCTTTTCAGGTTTTTTTTGTCCCATACAAATTGACCCTCCCTAGTGACAATATTTGATTCCCATTTAAGAGTAATATATTTCAACATATATATTCAAATTTCAGATTCAAATCTTTGATAAAGTCTTTAGGACTCCATACAACATTTTATATTTTATACAAAATCTTAAGTTTTGTTCAGTATTAGTTAATCAACTTAAATTCAAACTGTTAATAATCATTTAGTTGAAAAGATTAAATTAAAACATTTTAAGAAGAAAACACCTGCTTTTAATTTTATTTTCAATAATTTAAAAAATTATTCTATTTAAGAGGAGCAGACAAAATAGTTCTTTAAACTAATTAAGGTTTGAGTACACAAGAAAAAGTATTATTTTCCAACCCAAGAATGTCTACAAACAAAAAATAAATTTTGGCTTAGTGCGTTTAAGAACATTTATTGATATTTGATTGGGATTAATGGAAAGTGTCTATTAGATAAAAATACTATGTATTTACAAAGGCACGTCTCATAAAATTTCATTGTTGCTCGAACGAATTCCTTGACGTATTTGAAAAGACCCCGAAAGCCCAAACCATAATGTGGCCCCAAAAAGTATGCAAGAGAAATGAAATGCAATTTGTATCCGCCAGAGATCCAAGAAAAAGCCTCAAATTCAATTCGGCTCAATTTCAATCGCTTGGCACCAAGACCAAAACCCAATTTGATTATATACAAAGCTGGAGGCAGCAATTGACATATGGCCCGAGAATCAACAGCAAAAACATAAGAGTCAGGGCAGGCGAAAGCGTTAGAAATCACATCGAAACAAGACAAAAGACAAGCCTCAATCAAATTGTAATTAAATAAATAACAGCACACCCAATGCAGAGAAGAAAACAAAGCAGGGAGTCCAGAAGAAATAGAAATCCCACACACATACACACACACACACACACAAACACACACACAAAAAGAAAGAAGATAGAAAAAAATCCAAAAGCCATGGCTAAAATATTAAATAAACAAATCAAGAGACAATTGTTGATTGATGTGAGGGCAAGTCGGAGATGATGTGTGCCCAGGAGGCAAACCTCATGTTTGCTTGCAAAATAGATACATGTAAAATGGGAACACATTGTGAAATTAAAGAAAAACAAGGAAATGGTTCGGTAAAGGCTCCGTTGGAAACCTTACAATAGATGGCACAATAGATGTAGGTACAATGAGGAGCTCGGTTTTTATTAGCTGCACGTTCGCTCGCCTAACCGCCATAAGTTGATGCAAAGAAGTTAACCACTTCATTACCAGAGCGTAACTTAATTAGTTGGCTCAGGAGGGGGACTAGGAGCTGCCCCTTGGCGGGACTTTGAATTTAAAAAAGTATTCAGGTACAAATTGGGAGCTTTTCAATTGCACACAGCTAATTTTTTTCCATTTCGTAAGCTCCACCTGCGGCTCACTGAAGGGAAGGGAGGATTCTTCTGTGTCTATCGTAATTTGCCACATCAGCCGAAATTGCTTTGTACTTACTGTGGCAGCAAATTTGCTTATATCCTTTGGCTTTTGTTTTCTGCTCTGCCTTCCGCTAAGACATCTCGCCTCTAATCTCCCCTATAGACGGGAAAGTTTTCAAACCTAATTATGCCAGGGCAAGGCATCGCCTTGGCCGCTCCTTTGAATTTCCGTTGCAGTTTGTGTGGCGGTCAAAACTAATCGCCGCTGCGGATATGAGAAAAAGCTCGTCCCGCAGCTATGGCCAGGGCCCAAGGCACGGGCCGGACCCAAAAGAGTTATTGCTGAAAGCGTAAATTCATAAACAGATAATCTTTGAGTCCCATTTGGCTGCAAGGGCAGACGCGGTAAACAAACAAGGCTTTATGGCAGACAGCGTAATAATAGTGAAAGGTGTTGACACATTTCACAGAAGTTGTTTTCTCTCCACAGATTTACGATTGGTTTTGCAAAACTCAGTACGACATCAGTGTCATTGTCGTCGCCGTGTTGCGGTTGATAAAGTCTAACAAATGTGACGATTTTCCGCCTATTATCTCGTGGCTGTTGTTGGCCTCACTGGCCATAGCCATTGCTTTTATTGTCCTGCGTGGAAAATGCACAGCTGCCGCTGCCGTTGCCGCTGCGTGCCATGCCAGTGCCATTGTAAATCAAACACGGAGGTTGCGGGTCTGGGGCTCGCATCGAAGCAGATGTGGTTGTCGCTTTTGGCCTTGGCTTCGTCTGTGGTGGCTAGTGTTGAACCTGTTGCATGATTTGTAGTTCCAGCTCTAGCTGTTGCACATGCATTCTACAAATTTATGACAGCAGACGCAACGCGATGCGACGTTGAGTGTGCGCAACATTTAGATGGGGAGAACGAGATACAGAGCCCCTTTACGTAGGCTTCAGTTAATTGCAGCCCCTTGTTTGCACATCATTATGTGCGAAAGCGAGCCATCAATTGGCATTGAAAACTAATCCTCATTGTCATTAAGTCAAGTCAGCCAGCAAGGACTAGCATGGAAAGTGATTCCAGCCTTTGGGCTAATGGAAAATAGTCGTGTCGTAGGCGGCAGCCAACTTCATTTGCCTAACCAAACAACAAGCAGCGCGGCTGGTGGCAGTTGGGAGATGATGGGGACTTAAGCAACACTTTTGCGCCGCTTGTACGTGACTTTTGTCCGGGCGGAAGTGCAGGCAAAGCAATGCAAATAGCGAATCCGATCTGAATGAGAGCACATCTTTCCGTTGTGTTTTGTCTTCTTGTGTGCACTCTCCATTGATGGGCCCTGACAGTGCAAGATGCGAGCGAAAGTATTCTCGTATTGACAGCACCACAAATGTTGATGGCCCTCCGACGGAGACTGACAGCCATTCCGCTAATGGAATACAGTGGAGCAGTTTTAAGCCAACTAAAGGTACATACTTCAACGACTGTCGCAGCTCGGCTTAAATTTTTGGGTAATTGTAGCAGCTAATTGTGGCAGGAATTAAGCTACTCAGCAAACGTTGAAGGACATCCACAGTAGAGAGGGGCGAACGGGGGACGACGGACTTTCGTTTCACGGATCAAATTTAACTTTTACGAGCGGAGCACTTGGGTGGTTGAGTGGCCTGCAAGGCCAGCAGAAATTTTGTCTGTTGCAGTTCAGGTGGCCAAAGACCTTCCGCATGACCGGCACGAGCAGACACAGACCCACAGAGAGATGGATAAAGTTTTGGCCACATTTTTTAGCGTTCTCCAGGCTATATTTTTCATTGGTTTCGACTGTTTTTCGGTGTTGCTGTTTCCTGTCAACGCGGCGACATTTGTTGCCGTTGACATATATTCTCTGTGTGGGGGGTATATGAGCGGAATTCCTGGTCGACTCTACGTTTTGCATAAGTATTTGTAAGCGAATAACGAACCTGCCACATGCCCTGTCCTTTGTCAGCCGCAACATTTTCTGACAGTACAACAACGGAGGGGAAATAATGCTTAAAATTCTATTCATTGATTGTCTCACTTTGTCTCCCCCTTTCAGCAGTCAGACGTGTGCCCGTGCCCCGTGCCCCCAGCATCACAATGAACACTCTCAATGCCCATCTTCTGTTGCTGGCTCTGTGCTGCGTCGGCTATATTGCCTGTTCTCCGGTCATCGGCCAGGAGCAGCGCAGTCCAGTCTCTGGCGAGGGCGATGCCGACGGCTTGCTCGGCGCTGACGAGATGGCCGATAATGGCGCAGACATTGACAAGCGGGTAGAACGATATGCCTTTGGATTGGGCCGTCGCGCCTATATGTACAACAACGGCGGACCGGGCATGAAGCGGCTGCCGGTGTATAACTTTGGGCTGGGCAAGAGGTCGCGTCCGTACTCCTTCGGCCTGGGAAAGCGCAGCGACTACGACTACGAGCAGGACAACGAGATTGACTACCGAGTGCCGCCAGCGAATTATATGGGAGTGGAGCGTGGAGGTAAGTGAATCCTTCCCCAGATCAAATATGACCCTTAATTGGTTAGCTCTCCGCCTTGCAGTCCGACCTGGCAGACAGAATAAGCGAACGACGCGTCCGCAGCCCTTCAACTTTGGTCTCGGGCGGCGTTAAGTCCAACCGCGGAGCAGGACGCCTCAAATGGCACACTCAACCAGATCCAGCCGTGTGCCAATTGAGACAAAAACCTACTTAACTATCAATTCAAGTATTTGCAAAAGGCTCTAGGACTCTTGTATTGTAAAACTTCTCCAAGAACTAATCTAAATGTCTTTGAATCAAACTGCACGCCCCTTCGTCCCACAAAATATCTAAAAATAAAGCATACCGATAAGCACTATGATTTCCACATTAGTTATTAACTCCAGACGTTCAACGGCGGCAACTAATTAGTTTAAAAGGCGATATAAAATTGCATAAAAAACACAAAAAAAAAGAATACAAGGAAGGAAGAGAAAGGTCAAGGGATGAGAATGAGAATGAAACTCTGGCGTGTGCAATTATCAAGGAAGAAATACATAGAATGTTATACGAATATATACATAATATACATATACATATTTATATGCATATTCAATCCAATTTAGAGTACACATTTTAATACCATACACACACAGATATATGTATACTTATATACTTGGGGCACTCTCTCGAGTCGGGGAGTGGCTTTAGTTGCAACCGAATTAGAGGCGCATAGACGGACAAACTTGAATATTGGGAATATACACACAAATAGCAAACTAATATTGGATGTATCAAAGTGATTATTAATTTAACTATACATACTATACCTATATATATATACATATGTACGTACAATATATGTAAACGTTTTGTGCATACATGCATCTTATTCCTAAATAAACAGCACAGCAGCATGGTGCAAGCAAAACACGCAGTCCACTACTTTCATTTCTAAAATTTATTTCTTACATTCGTTTGGGTTCTGGCCTTAATAAAAAACAATAAACCTAAGCTTAGCTCATAAATACACTAGTTACAATCTTCGTTGACTTTTTCCATGCGTAGCTAGTCCAGATATATTATACAATACAAAGTAATGTCTCACTTAACATAGCTTATCCTACATTTATGTTCAGGTTGGGCAAACACTCGACAGAGTTAACAGTTTCAATTAACATTTAAGGGACTAAGAAAACAGAAAACGTTTCAAACATTTAACATTTAGCGTAGCATAGGGTGGACACTAATCCTAGAATATTTCAATATTCAGCTTGCACAGAATTGTGTCAAAGGCAAACACGGACGAGACGAAAGTGTACGGACTGTTGCGTATGATGCCAAAGTCCGGCTCCAGGCTGGGCAGAGCGCGGGGCGAGAAAACTGGCAACTGTTGCGATGGATGGCGTAGGCTCGTGATGGGTGGATGCTTTCGGGCATTCTGCTTCATCTTCTCTTTGCGGGCCACGAGCTTCTTCGTCTCACGCACCATGTAAATGGCCTCCGTGTTGGACATGTAGTCGTGAATGATCTGCAGAGTAAAGAATCTAATTTGAAGTGCAACCAAATGGCAATGTTAGGGGGACAGCTCACCTTTCGCTTCTTGGGGCAGTGGGCAAACACCCAGATGAGTGTGCAGAGGGTGTTGAATATCTCGCTGTCCTTATCGCACCAGCGCAACAGCATCTGGGCAATTGTCACCAGGCCGCCCTCCTGGAATGTGTTCACCGTGGTGCTGTTGTAGCGAGCCAGATTGAGAATGATGCGACTGCAGCGTTCGATCAGCTGCTTGTCCACCTCCGAGCGTATGGCCTGGGCCATGATGCCATAGCAAAATGTGGACATGAACTCCGAGCACCACATGAGCAGATGTGGCACAGTGCGCGACAGACGATCTGTCGGGAGTATGGCAGGCAGGTGGATTAATTAAGTGCATTGAACACACAGTAAGTGGTACTCACCCAATCGATTAAGCACTGCTAAGGCATCGCTGGCAATGAAGCGACCGCGCAGGAATCCAACTGCCTCCTGCACCTTGGTGCGCACCGAGTTGGTAGCCTTCGCCTCACGCCGCAGCTGCACAATGCGCGTCCGCAGGGCCAGCAGGCCCTGATGGCGTTGCTGACGACGCGTTCGATAGCCACGCCAGTAGCGCTGTATAATCTTGGCCGCCCGCTTTCGGCGGATTAGATTCTTCATCTCTGGAGTCATCAGAGCCTGGAAACGCTTGCGGGCCAAGTAGCCAAGCGAATGGGTCTGGAAATTGGAAATGGAACGGCGCAGCAGTAGGAAATGCTCGCGTTGCTTTATCATCAGCCGCTTGCCGCGGAACTTCTGCTGCAGATGTATGGTAATCTCACGTAGCTGGACAAACTCGTGGCGCACCTCGTGCATGATGCGTGTGGCTCTGAACTTGCGTTGCAGACGAATGGTAATCGACTGAAGAAGCTGAAACTCCACGCGGACTTTGTGCATGGACTGACGTGCACGGAACCGACGCTGTAGAACCAAAGCTGCCTCACGCTGCTTCCGGTACGCTTCGCGCTCCTTTCGCATCAGCAGGGTGGCTCGTATAAATTGCTGCATGAGACGAACCTTTAGGATGGTCTTTAAGAAGATCTCACGCTGGCGACGGGCTGCTACGGTCGCCCGCCACTTGCGCTGAATGCTCATCGAACCGGCGCGCATTCTTCGGTAGCCCTGGCGCAGTTGAAGCATCTCTTGGAGACTGCGCCACCACTTTTGAAGACGGATGACCGCTTGGCGTTGCTTTTGGTAGTGGGAACGCTGAATCCTCATCTCGATTTTACCGCGATAACGTTGCTGAGCTTTGATTATAGCAGCCCGATTCTTGTGGTACTCGGAAAGCTGCTTCTTCATTTGCCCATTGGCTCGATAGCGCCCTTGAATCACGATTGCTGCATTCCTGAGCTGCCGGTAGCCATCCCTTTGCCTAATCATGGCCAAGCGGGCTCTGTAACGGCGCTGCAGTGTGATGGCTGCCTGACGCAGTGCTAGAAAACGGCTTCGCTCTCGCTTTCCCAAGAGATGGGCCCGCCAGTGCATCTGCAGGCAGTTCACGGCAGCCTGGGTGCCACGGTACTTGGCCCGCATAAAGCGCATGGCCTTGTGGGCATGGAATCGTCTTTGCATCTTGATTGTAACCTCACGCAATCGAAGGAATGACTGCCGCTGCTCCCGCATCTGAACCACAGCTCGGCGACGATGTTGAACCACCAGCACAGCTTTCTTCAGTTGGAGGTACTTCTGACTTTGGATCAGCATTAGGCGCTTCGCTCGGAATTTACTTTGGACGAAACGGGTGCACGCTTTGAGCTGCAAGTACTTGCCACGGTCTTGGCGCATCTGCAAAGTGGCGCGCCAGCGCTGTTGGACATTAACGATGCAGCGGCGGGCAGTCAAAAACGAATTTCGATCCTTGATCATATCCAGACGCAAGCGAAATTGCTTTTGTATGATAAGAGCAGCTATGCGCTGTCCCCGATAGACTTCTATCTGCTTACGCATCTCCCAAGTGGCACGCATGCGTGCCTGGATGACAATGGCACTTTTCCTGGTGGCCTGGAAGCTGTCACGGGCTTTTCTCATCTGGAGCGTGGCCCTCCTGTGTGTCTGCAGCTTGACAGCACAAATACGGAGTTGCTGGAAGTGAGCTCGTTGCTTCTTCATCAAGACCATGGCACGCCAGCGCTGCTGTACGATTTGGGTGGACTTCTTTAGCTCTAGGAACTCCTGGCGCTGCTTTTGCATTAGCCATTTTCCTTTCATTCGACGCTGCACATTTATTATGAGCTGCCGCTGGCGCAGGTACTCCTGCCGCTGGCTCCTGCCCAGACAATGACTGCGCCAAATCATCTGAATATGGCTGGCCGCAGCTTGTTGCTTTTGGGATCGTTGAAGACGAGCTGTGGCGGCAGCCACGAGAAGTTTTTGGCAAATAGACGACGCCGCCAAATGCGCTGCAGGAAAATCGCGGACTGACGTACCTCCAGGAACCGCTGGCGACACTGCCGGCCCAGCACTTGGGCCCGCCACCAACGCTGGATGAGGATTATGCTGTGGTAGCTTTGGTAGAGCTGCTTCTGGGCCAGAAAGCGACGCGTGTACTTCTGCAGGATGATGGCGGCTTGAAGGCGCTCCTCCCTGTAGAGCTTGGCGTACTTCCGCATCTGGTGACCGCGAAAGGTGGCCTGTATGACAGTGGCTGCCCGATGGCGACGCATCAACTCCTTGTGGCGTATGCGACGCTGGATGACAACGCGCAGCCAACGATGGCGCCACCATTTCTGGAGTACTTTGGCAGCCGCATGGAACTTGGGCGAACGGAATTTGTAGATGATCTGCCAGAGCAGCGAAAGCGTCTTCTCGCGATGACCGTCCACGATATCCGGGGCGGAGATGTCACCGCCCAGCTGAAAGTCTGCGGCATTCAGAGCGTTCAGAGCCAACTTCACATTAAAGACTCGCTGAAGCCGCGATATGGCAGGCACTCTTAGCTGACGGGTGAGGTCGTCGCGCAGCAGGATGACCTCCATGACGCGGGTCAACCGGACGCCGTCGCGCAGATCTATAGCCAGATTGTTGAAGGCATAGTCGAACTCGTCGAGGAAGGTCTGCTTGTGCTGGAGCACATAGCCCAGGCGGCGCAACTCACGCGATATGTCCCCGACGTTGGCCAGCAGCTCCGAGGAGAAGCGCAGCAATATGTCCTTGGTCTCTTTGTGGGGGGACTTCTTAACAAAGAGGCAGGGATTGTGCTTGACGATGCGCTGCTGCTTGGCCTGGTCCAGAAAGAGCAGCAGGAACAGAATCTTTTGCAGCGTATGCTTCTTGATGGTCTCCGCGTACTCATCGGTCAGGGTGAAGGCCTTGCTGTACTTCTGCTCCTCGAACTTGTTCCGGAACAATCGATTGAGGATGAAGTGGCTCAAGCCCACAATGTCTCTGTTGGAGTGCATCTGAATCTTTTCGCCAAACACCACCTCCAGACCCAGGCGCAGCCATAGGGGATTGAAGCAGAGCAGCAGCTCCAGGATGGTCCTCTGCATGACCACGTCCAGGTGCAGATTGCGATCGCTGCGGATACGCAAAGCTTGCTTGTTGACATAGACGGCCACCTTGGAGCAAGGCATACGCATTTGCTCGCTGAAGAACAGCTCCACAGCTGCCCGACGTAGCGTTTCCAGGCGGAACGTGGTCAAATAGTTCATGGACTGCTCCTCCTTAGTGGGCGCCATTACCAGCTCTTTGTTGCGCACCTCATTGAACAGCTTGCCCACATCGATTTTGCTGTTCGAGTCGGCATCCAGATCGGCGGGTATGGTCACCAAGGCGTTCAGCCACTTCTTAAAGTCCGCCTGATGCCGCTCCACCGCCTGCTCATCCAGGTACATGGTGCAGGCCAGAAAGGGATCTGCCGTTGTTGTGGCAGCAAACGGATCCGGATTGATGTAGGTCTGCATGTAGAGCTCAGAGTCGTACAGCTTTACGGGAGCTGCTTCCTTAACCTTGCGCCCTGGTGTGTTGGGCTTCTTCATCAGCGACATCGTTTGGGCCAGCTTAAACTTCTTGGGCTGTGCGTGCGTCCACGCGCTGCCACTTCGGGCAGAGGCATTGGCTGGAGCTGCACTTCGGAGCAGGGAGATGTCGTCAACGCGCTGTTTCTTGGGCGGTGAGATGGCCATTGTGGACTCGTGGCGATAAAGGGACTCGTTGCTGGGCGAGTCTGAGAAGCTTAGCTCATGGGAGCGTCGCTTCTGGGAACTAGCAGTCTTCTTCTCCTTCACAGGGCTGCCCTTGTGCGATTTGCGGCCCACTTCATGGAGATTGAATCGACTGGACTGGGCCAGGATCTCGTTGTGATTAAAGAGAAAGTCGTGCGGGCACATCATGCTCATCTCGCTGCTAATGGAGCTGTCCAGCAGCGTGCCGTCCAGCTGCTTGGTACTCATTAGCGGCGGCTGCTGCTCCTGGAAGTACCGATTCTGTTCGATCGAACGTATCTGCATCTCATTGAGATTCGGCATCGAGCCTTGTATCGCGAGCTTTGTTTGCGGCGACAGCAGCGACAGATCCTTCATGGACTCTGAATATTTTCGCAGTGGTGAACCAACCAGTTTGATATCCCTCTTTAAATCTTGAACGGGGCCCTTGGCTGCCGCCTTCGGTGGGCTGGCTGTCTCCTCTTCGTGTATGCATTCCAGGGCTCGGGGGTGGGTTGCATGGACAATGGTTGTGGTTTTATTTTGAGCAGTAGGCGTTTGCAGCAGCACTTCGGAGCGCGAGCAGTCCAACGTGTCCACTGACATGTTAATGGTCTCTGAATGCTTCACATCAAATGTTTTGTTAGTGGGGGGTGGATCTTCAAACTCGTCAGGGACAAGTCGACGGGGTCGCAAATCGCCGACAGTCGGTATGCCATCTGTGACCAGATTAGGTGTCGGCCAGGCAGCCAGATTATCTGGCATATTTCCAGCACCATTGGCGCGCGTTTCAGTGAGCGGCGTGAACTTAAATGTATCTAATATGCTGAACAAATTTGCAGGAGTCATGGGACTAACGTTCTCCTTGCACGTGCGTGGCTGCGGTGAGACATAAACAGACTCCTGCGGGAGCTTGTAAACATTTTTATCCGTCAGCGGGGCATGAGGGGCCGCTGAGGATGGCCGAACAGTCCGGGAGCCGCTGCAAGAACGCCAGGGCTGCTTGGCCGGAGTCGCTGCGGCGGACAGCCGCTTCCTCTGCTGCACAGCAGCTGCCGTCGCACTTTTTGTTTTCTTCGAACCGCCCGTCGGCGATTTCAGATGCAGCGTCTTGCCCACGGTGGGAAATTTGCGCTGGTTCTTCAGGTAGACGAGACATGCATAAGGGGAGAAGCAGAAGGGTGAGTTGCAGGGTTGGTGTGAGGCTTAAAGGGCTTACTTACCTTGACCAGCTGGTTGCTCTTGGACTTGAGTATGATCATGACGTCCTTTCGGAAATTTCTATTGTCTAGCAGATGCAGCGTCTCCTTGCAGGCCACCTCCATTTCAGGGCTCCAGACTAGCTCCATGGAGACCTCGTCGCGAGCGGGAATGACGTGCTCCATCCATTCGACAGTCAAGTTGTGCTCCTCCTTGATGCCCTTCGTTACTTTGACCTAGAAGCCGACAAGGGTGCTTAGCATTGATCAAATACATGTTGCCAGGCAGCCGACTGATCTATATCGGCGACCAACTAACCTCAATGTCGTCGTCGCTGGGGTTGATGACGCGCACGAAGCGCCTGGCTGTTTTGGTTACGGGCACGTCCTCAAACTGCACAATCGCCTTGGCCGAAAACGGAGCCATGACCACCACGGCTGGCTCGCGACCTTCGATGGGCTTCTTATGCTTCAGCCGCGTCGGCGTCACTGTGACCTGCAAAATGCATGCATCCTCATATGTAGAAATGCAATTCTTTGTTGGATCGCACGGTGCACTTACCTCGAAGGCGCTCATCGCAAATGCCGGCACACCGAAAATAACACTAGCAGCAAGCAACGATGAACAAAAACGCAAAACTTAATTAACAGCGACGTGCCATGAACACAGCAACACTTAACACGATTAACAAAACGCGGCTGAACAACAATTAGTATCAAAATCTAGGGTCGAAATAAAATTAGCGCGGACGCCGCCGTTGCCATTTTGAAAACAAGCGGCTAGAGTTGTCATCCAAACAGTGTGACAGACCTCATAAATATACCGAAATATACCTGTCTTTATCAAAATATACCGAAAATATACTGACTGACACGATTAGCTGCGTTGATATTCCACGATTTTGATATTCGGTTTGATATTACTAGCAAGCTAAGACTCTCAGCGCAAAAACTATAATTTTCTACGAATTATTCACCAATTTTCTTAAAGATTTGCCAATCATAAATATTCATTTTCATTGGAATTATTCATAAATAGGGTTTAATCAAAAATCAATCTGGTGGAAAATTTAGTATTTTTCATGGATGAGGTCTCTATGAGGTCCTTAAAAAAAGATTGGCCGCCCCAGTGGCCATACCTTGCCATGGCAAGAGAAAGAGAAGCACGAAAGAGAGCACTCAAAGCACTCTCCCGACTCGTTATTGCGTTTAAAACAAGAGCACAAAAATACACTAGAAATATACCGCGATTGGCGGTCAATTTGAAAAGTACTTTAATATACCGGAAATATACTGACGGACACGATACGATGCGTTGATATTCCTCGATTTTGATATTCGGTTTAATATTACTAGCAAGCTAAGACTTTCAGCGGTGAAAATATAATTTAATGCAATACACGAATTAATTTTCTACAATGTGGACAATTTTAAGGACTCCACTCCATTTAATTTTATTGTTTATAAATTAAGAGTATAAACAAAGAAGGTACAAAATGATATCGTTTGTTTTACATGGCAACTACACATTTGCTACATTTCAAAAATGTATTCATAGTTCAAGATTTGGCCGCTCTGGCGCCACCTAAAATAGTGTAAGCGCTTCCTGTGAATGGTTGAGCGCGGATTTTTAAATTTGAACGAAACACTATAGCCAATATAGACAAAAAAAAATACGCTACCGTGCCACACGAAAGATTCACTTAAAATTAGTTTTATTTATAATTTATTTACAAATATCAACAAAAAAACCCAAGTCCCACCCAGCAATCCTTCTCAATCTGCTCACATAAGCCTGCTTGGGGGCAAAACGTGTGTTCGCGGTAGATGGTCGCTGGCCGTTTCGGAGGAGTACATGTACATGTTCTTGAGGTATCCCGGAAAAGGTGTGACTGCATCAAATTCCTCGCCGCCCGTGTCGTCTGGTGGATCGACGGCCATGAAGGAGATGGCAAAGCCACGCAGAGAGCTGCTCTCATCCGTCTGGAAGCGCAGCAGCAATGTATCCGAGTTGGAGACTATAATGGGCGGCTTGTGTTTGCCACAGAAGCGCCCGTGGATGGTGTTCATGGAGTAACCCTCCTCGGTGATCTCCAAGTAGTCATAGTCGCAGCGCTCCGAGTACTCGATCTCAAAGTTCAGGAACTTGATCTTCACACTGCTCTCCGCATCCGACTGAATCCGCCAATCGCAATACATGTTGCGCTTGTAGGGTCTGCTGCCGTAGCGGGGATGCGAGTAGAAGGTCTGCGAGTGATTCGTGGCCCTCAAGTAGCCACCGCACTCGGACACAAAGGTGGCCTTGAAGCCCTTCCTCTGCAGCCCCGCATCTGTAGCCAGCACCATGAACATCTCGTTGGTGGAGGCAATCACCGCATACGGCTCTCGTCCACCGCAGTAGATGCCCAGCGTGGAGCTGTTCTCCGAGCGGCCGTCATAGATGGCCACATAGTCGTAGATGCACTCCTGGTGGCTCTCCACGGCAAAGTCGTGGAAGGTCAGCTGGATGCGGTGGCCGAGGACGGTCTGGAAGTGCCAGAAGCAGTAGATGTTGCGAGGATAGTCATCCGGATAGTTGGGGCTCTGCAGCACCCCGTAGGAGGTGGTGATCTCGAACTTGCAGCGCGTCTCCGTGCAGTTGTGGCCGTTGTCGGACAGCGTGTACCCGTTCCGACAGCTGCACTGATACGAGCCAAAGGTGTTCCTACACCTGTGCTGGCATCCTCCATTATTTACAGCGCACTCATCCACATCTAAGGGGAGGAGAATTTCGTATAACGGGGGGATTTTCCTGGCTATCGGTTGATCCGAAACTCACCCACGACAAACTTGGCCACGAAGCCGCTGCGCTGCACCGTGCGATCCGAAAAGAATTCCAGACGCAGCACACTCTGCTCCGAGTTGACGAACGGCGGCAGCTCATTGCCGCAGTAGATTCCGATCTTCTTCAGGCGATTGTCCCGCATCTTCGAGTATATGATGAGGTAATCGTAGTTGCATTTGGTGTACTGGAATCGGGTGCCCTCCAGGTCAAAGTGGGTAAAGTTGAGGAAGACGGCGTGATTGGGTGGGGCCACCACCTCCCACACGCACTGCTTGGCATTGGGATATGCGTCCGGATACGAGGGCGAGTAGAGGGTGCCATTCGCTTTGGTCGCATCCACAATGCCGCCGCACGCATTTTCGCAGGTCTTGCCATTGGCTTGGAGCTCGTAGCCAGCATGGCAGCCGCACTGATAGCTGCCCATGGTGTTGATGCAGACATGCTGGCAGCCGTGCTCCGTGAACTTGCACTCGTCCACGTCCAGCATGAGGCCGGCGGAAAAGCCCAGCTTCTGCACCGATCCATCCGACACGAACTTGATGTACATCTGATTGCTTCGGGTTCTATAACGACAGAAAAGGATGCCAGTTAGTAGGGGTAACGCCCTGGATATCCAGTTTCAAGGTTCTCTCACTTAATGTTGGGTGGCAGCTTGTCGCCACAGAAGCGTCCAATCAGTCGGGAGTCACTCCGATTGCCGTCCCGTACCTCCACGTAATCGTAGACACAGCCATCGTGCTTCTCCAGCTCGAAGCTCTGGAACTTGAGCCCCACCTGGTGGTGGATGGGCGCATTGATGCGCCACACGCACTCCTTGTCGGGCATGTACTGCATCGGATAGGTGGGCGAGTCTATGGACTGATCCTTGGTCAATTCAATTTCTCCACCACACACCACTGACATGGAGAGAGAGAGAGAGTGGATTAAGATAATTCCACAGTCGATGATTATGCTCGAACTCACCTTCAAATCGGGCCTTGAATCCGCGATATCCCTTGGCCGCGTTCCGGTTCACATAATTGATGAGCATGCGACTGGTTTGGGTGGTGATAATCTCCCCACTGGCATTGCCACAGAGGCGGCGCACCAGGGGAGATCGGTGCCAGTAGCCGTCCCGGACTTCGAGGTAATCCTGGGAACAGTTCTCGGAGAGCTGCAGCTGAAGCTGCTGCAGATGGAGGATGACCCTCTCGCCATTGGTAGCCGTGATGCGCCACTCGCAGCTGGTAAGCGAGGCATCAAAGGAACCATCGTCCCCGGGCTCTGGATCCGCATCGCCGCTGCCCTCGAACTCGCTGAGGACCCCATTTCCCGAGTACACGTAGTGTGGACTGACTATTTGGCCAGAGTTCTCTTGGTAGGTGCGTCCACAGGCCGCACACTTGTACAGCAGATTGGCCTGGACAATGTCGCCACGGCTGAGGCGGCGTCGCTGGCCCAGCTCGATGTGGGTGCCCGGTGGCATCCCTATGGGCGTGATAGTGTCCAGGTAGGAGCTCTTGGAGAACGAGTTCGTGGCATAGTGCATGATGGAGTTGTAGTCGTAGGGCAGCAGCGGATGGTCCACCTCCTCCGGGGACAGCACATCGAAGTTGTACTCCTGGCCGCGCATGATGTTGGCCTTGTTGATGATGATGTGCTTGTCCCGGTCGCCGCGGGCATGCTCGTGATGGAAGCCAATGGTGTGGCCCAGCTCGTGGATGATGATGCCAAACTTCTCGCAGTTGCGACCAATGGAAATCGGCTGGCGGCCATTGCCATTCTTGCCCAGGAAGGAGCAGCAACTGAATGGGGATTGGGAACTTCAAACAAGATCCTTTTGGAGGCAATTAGGTGGAGACTTACCCGCAATTTTTGACCGTAAAGAAAATGTAATTGCCATGCAACTTGGCGTCCCGCTCCACGAACTTGATGCAGGTGAAGTTCTCCCAGTGCCGCATGGCCTGTTTGAACAGCGCCTTGTGGGCGCCACTGAAGATGCCATCGATCTCGTACGGAATCACGCCGTAGTCCCAAGTTCTCTCCCTGCGCACCGTCACGCCACGTCTCCGTCGACTGTGCCTCCCCGTCACAGTTCCCATTCCCATTCCCCTTCCCGTTCTCGTCTCAGTTTCAGCTTCTGCTTCAGCCAGAGGCTGAGTGTAGGGAGAGGCGGGCTGCAGCACATCCGTTCCGGCTTCGGTCCAGAGCAGTGGCGGGGATAATATCAGCAGGGCTTTGCCTCGCGATTTATGATGTTGCTTCCGGCGCTCAATGTGGCTGGGGTGGATGGGATGGAATGAGAAGCTTATGAGCTCAGGTATTGCTTGCGTTCACATTGTGGCGAAGCATCTCAAGTGTGCCGTCCACCTCAGGCAACGTCAAGTGGCCACACTAATTGTGCGCCATTGTGCTGAACTAATCCCACTTGGGGGCATCTGGCAGCTTGTTTGCAAGACTTACCCCATCGCTGGTCGTGTTCTGCTCCTTTCTGACGGGTTTATGCGATTCCTGGGCTGAGCGGCGACCCAAGTCTCCTCTTTGTGTGCCTCGGGCACCTGTTGTATAAATCAGATTGAATTCCCAGACACTGAACCACGTGACCAGGCACTCACCTGTACGGCATCCATCCTGCCATAGAAGTCCTCCGGTTGCTCCTTAAAGTCGAAATCGCATTCGCCCTCTGGTAGCTGATCCAAATGCCGGCACTGGGCCAGCATCGAAGCCAGGGCCAAGGCTCCCACAATCAAAATAACCAATTTCATTCTCATTCCGATGAGCGGGGGCAGGGCGCACATTCTTTGACCCTTGAGGAATTTTTCTGAGGATCGTTGACTCTTTCACTCGTTCTCCTTGAATTCGATTCGGACAACCGCCTCAGGCCAGCTCAAAATTCTAACTAAATACTGGAAGCGAATGATTGTCGAATTTTATTTCTCAGACACGGGCTCGTTTGCGCTCCACGGATTAGGCAGGTAAGAGATAGATAGATAGAGACAGAGAGAGAGAGAGAAAGAACTTCCATTTAGATAGAGAGAGGCAGAGAGAGAGGCAACAAAACGCGAGCCCAATCGATCCTGATCTGTCGACAAGAACCACTGACCACTTCATACAGAGGAGAGGCCCGACGATCGTTCGTGCTTTAAGCAGAACCAGAAGAGGCAGATTCAGAGCCTGAGCTCGAGGCAAACAGAAACTCCTCCGCATCGGCAAATGAGGCTGTCCATTGTCTGCCTGTTTTCTCTTGATTGTTAGCATTCAATGGGTTTTGATTTGGGTATCCCTACACCTTGACATTGCCTGGCTCTTGCTCTTATCCTCTCCCGGTCGCTCTTTTGGCTCGTTTCCATCTGCCTACCTGTGGCCGGCTTTGGCTCTGGATCAGGTGTTGTGTGTGTCGGGCCTTTTAGGGCAGGTCATTAATGAGGCGATCATAAATCCGTCGCATGAACGAAACTTTTCTCGGTAATTCCACCAATAAATGCTATTCAATCTGCGTAGCGTGGCGTGGCGCCCCTCAACAGCAAAGACAAGGTGGAAACGCAACCATAAAATACATGTACATATATTGAGCTGAGGATCATCAACCAACCATGGATCTGAAGCTAAGACCTTCTTCTTGGAGAGGTAAAAAGATACGCAGTTTAATGTTGGTTTTAAAACATAGTTTACTATAATTATATTATACGAATTTATATGTATAGTATATGTATGTATAGATTTAATTACGTATTAAATTGAGTCAAATATCAGAGAGTTGTACATATGTATGTATGTATGTTTGTATGTTTGTATGTTTTGTATGTGTAAAGTTCTCTATGCCCCTGCAGAAACATAATGATACGAGTATGTACGAGTAAGTACTACGAAATGAAGCCAACGAATCGAAACACTTAAATCGTCCAGCTGCAATAGGAATACATGTTTTAAATCTATCTACAAGGGCCGCCCACATTCGGTGCTTCCGAAGATATGTGTATCTGTCTGTGTGTGTGTGTGTGTGTGTGTCTGTGTGTGTGTGTTCTAGCCTAACTTCCATTTGGACTTTGATATTGGACATCGATTAAACTTATGGCTAAGATGCCAAACAGAACAGAGCTGCTGCCTTTCGAGCTAAGGTAAAGAAAATGCCCCTAATTCCTAGACTACCAAATATGGCACAATAAAAAAAAATATAAGATATTGAAGAGAAAATGCTTTGAAAATGGCAACAAGTAAAATGCAAACGAGAGCTGCACATTCAGTGAAAGAATCGAATCCGAGGAACCCAAGCAATTCTTCAATCCCTTACAGAAGCCAGCGACATCGAACCGATCCTCAATTTAGTTAGATTAACATCCACCTGGGGAGGGAAGTTCAAGTTACGTAGATAAGTTGGACTTAATTTCTTATTATAGGTTTCAATATTTTGCACTTCACTGCGATATGCCTGGCATGCTAGAACCTAACCTGTTTGGATTACCTAAAACTAACATTGTAGTCTGGGGGGAGGGGGTGGGGAGGAGAGACAGACAAAGACAAAGACAAAGATAAAGGAAGATCTAAGGAATCTTGCTTGCTTTATGTTCGCGACGATATGCCTAAATTTGTTAAATAAATTCCGTTTTTAATATATTGTCATGAATTTTTAGCGCGTCGAGTGCGTCCCAGTGCTCGCTCGTCTAGGTGGAGAAGGGATAGTACCGAGTGGGCAGGCTGTAGCGGCCACGACCATTGGGCACCATTAACTGATTGCCACTCAAGTCGCCGTACTCGTCAGTCTCCTCGGTGTCCTCGATGTAGATGGATTTAAGGGAGCCAGGAAACGGGGTGACCATCTCCGAGCTGTACGAGTTCTCCACATCCTCGTCGCTGTTGTCAAACGGATCGACGGCCACGTAGGAGGCGGAGAAACCCTTCATGGGCACCGAACTGTCCGTCTTGAAGCGCACCAGCAGCGAGTTTGTCATGGAGATGATGTCCTGGGGCAGCTATTAAGACAAGATTCATTTGATATTAACCATTTTCCATTCGATTGGATATATTGGACGTACCGTACTGCCACAGTACTGTCCGTACATGGGTCCGCTGGTGTCCTCCATGTTCGAGAAGACCTGCACATAGTCGTAGGTGCAGTTCTCGCTGCTCTCAATGTCAAAGGTGAGGAAGATCAGCTGCACATTGCTGTTGGGCGGCGCCTCAATGGTCCACTCACAGTCCATGTTGTCATCGTAGTCCTGATTGCCGAATCGGGCATGCGAGTAGAACTGCTGGACGTGGTTGGTGGCGCGCAGGAAGCCTCCGCAAGCTGCAGAAGAGACCAAAAAGATGGCATAATCCTTGGCGCAGATACACTGATCACACTTACAGGTCGAGTGAAGGGCCATGAATCCATTCAGCTGCTTGTTCTTGTCCGTCTTGAGGACCATGTACATCTGGTTGGTGGTGGATGAGATGGGGAAGGGTATCTTGTCGCCGCAGAAGCGTCCCAGCACAGAGCTGGCCTCCGACTCGCCATCGTAGACAGCCACGTTATCGTAGGTGCATTCCTGGAGGTGCATTCCAATTAGTGGGCTGCTCTCCCTTCGCTGAGTGGCACTCACCTGATGGGACTCTATATTAAACTCGTTGAATATCAGCTTGATGCGATGCCCCGGCGTGGTTATAAAGTGCCACACACAGTCCGCGTTGGGGGGATACGAGTCCGGGTAGTTGGGGCTGTAGATGGTGCCGAAGGAGGCGGATATCTCGTACTTGCACTCCCCCTCCTTGCAGTCGTGTCCGTTCTCGTGCAGCGAGTATCCGTTGTGGCAGAGGCAGATGTAGGAGCCAATCGTGTTCCGGCACTCGTGCTGGCACCCCCCATTGTTCACCGCACACTCGTCGATGTCCGTGAAGAACACGGCAGCGAAGCCGGACCGCTGAATGGACTTGTCCGAATGGAACTCCACGCGAATTGCATTGCTGTCGGAGGTGGCCGTGGGTGGGATGGCGCTGCCGCAGTAGGTGCCAATGCGCTTCAGGCGATTCTCGGTGAGCTTGGAGTAGATAGTCACCGAATCGTATCCACAGTCTGACTGCTGTGCCGCCGTTCCCTCCAGGTCGAAGTGGGTGAAGTTCAGCGAGATTTTGTGCTTTGGTGGCGCCACGATCTCCCAGATGCACTCCTTCAGTATGGGATACATTTCGGGGAACGAGGGCGAGTTGATGGTGCCGTTCGGATAGTCGATGACACCGCCGCAGGCATCTGGAATGAAAAGCGGAATGCAGATAAGGTCATTAGAGGCACAGCCGATGACAATGACTGTCTGGTCGCAACCCACCTTCGCAGTGCTTCTTGTCGCTGTGCAGCTCGAACCCGATGTGGCAGCCGCACTCGTAGCCTCCCAGCGTGTTGATGCACTCGTGCTCGCATCCATGGTTCTGTGTCTCGCACTCGTCGACCTCCTTCATGAACACGGCCGAGAAGCCCGCCTTCTGCACCGATGTGTCCGACACGAATTTCACGTACATCGAATTGCCACTTGACCTGAAAGCGACGCCGAACAAAGCAAAGTTGGTTTCAATGGAACAGCAATGGAGTTGGCTGGCTTAATGTTGGGAGTGCAAAGTAGCACGGGGTGGGGAGTGGAGTGGAGTGGAGTGGAGGAGCATGGACGAGGGCACTTACTTCATGTTTGGCGGTGGCTTGTAGCCGCAGAAAACGCCAATTAGTTGCGAATCTTGTGCAGGACCATCGCGTACCTCCACATAGTCGTAGACACAGCTGTCATGGTTCTCCACCTCGAACGACTGGAATTTCAGCGCCACTTGATAGCCCTTGGGCACGGTGATTTTCCACACGCATTCCTTGTTGGGCAGATAGTCGAGCGGATAGTTGGGCGACTCCAGCCGACCCTCGGCATCGTCCACCGACAACTCGCCGCCGCACACAACTAGGGGCAACGTCAGTGTCATCAGTTTGGTCAGACAGAGTGAACTCCAATCCCGTACTCACCATCGAACTCTGCCTTGAAGCCGCGATAGCCCTCGCTGCGATGCGAGTTGACATAGGTGAGGAGCATGCGACTGGAAACGGTGCGAATGACATCGTTGGCCACCTTGCCACAGAAGCGACCTATGAGTGGCGACTTGACATAGTAGCCATCTCGTATCTCCAAGTAGTCCGTTTCGCAGTTGTTCGACTTGAAGATGTTCTAAGGGGAAGACAAAGACAAAGACAAAGGAAATAGTTTACCCCGCTCATGTTGGATGATCTTCGATTGTCTTACCATATTCTCCAGCTTGAGTACCACACGTTCTCCATGCGTGGCTGTTATCCGCCACTCGCAGTGCTCCGTCTCGTTGGTCAGTGCTCCGGCTGTGTAGTAGGCGGGGGTGGCAAAGATGCCCGTGCTCTCCTGGAAGGTGCGACCGCATTTGGGACACCTGTAGAGCAGATTCGCCTGCGAAATGTCGCCCTGGCTGAGGCGCAGCCGCTGACCGATTTCGGGCCGCTTCCGACCCTTCATCTCGATGGGCAGAATGGTGTCCAGATAGGTGCCCTTCGAGAAGGTGTTCCGGGCATAGTGCATAATGGAATCATAGTCGTAGGCCATGCCCAGCGAGTCCACTTCATCCGGGGACAGCATATTGAAGTTGTAGTCCTGACCCTTCATTATATTGTTGTGTTCGATCACCACATGCTTCTCCCTGTCGGGACGAGTGTGCTCGTGCCAGAAGCCCACCACATGACCCAGTTCGTGCACCACAATGCCAAACTTGTCGCAGTTTCTACCAATGGAGATGGCCTGGGCGCCATTGCCCCGCTTTCCCACAAACGAGCAGCAGCTGCGAAAGCATGAAAGCATTAAAGGATTACTCACGCCGCGTCTCCATGGGAAATGGAGCCCCGAAACTCACCCGCAGCTGCGCACGGTGAACACAATATAATTGGGATGTATCTCCGGGTTGCGTTCCACGAACTTGATGCACGTGGAGTTCTCCCAGTGCCGCATGGCCTGCTTGAAGAGGGCCTTGTGCAGGCCGCTGAAGTTGCCATCGATCTCATAGGGAATGACGCCGTAGTCCCAGATACGCTCCTTTTTGGCGGTGACAGCACGGGCAACGCGATGACGTTGCTGCATCTCCTCCTCCTCCTGCTCCTGCTCCTGCTCCTCCTCATCCTTCTGGCTGAACGAGCTGCTGGATGGTGATGATGATGGAAGATTTGCGTTATACATAGTTGGGCTGGCAAAAGTTTTTCACGTGGCGTATGCGTAATTTTAATTGCCAACAGTTTTCCATGCATTTTTCACTGTTGTTTTTGGACACAACTTCTGGCACGCGAATTTCTATTAAAATTCATAACTTTTCACATGCACCAACACAACACACTCACACACACACAATGAGCCCAGCTTTGTGGGTGTGTCTGTGCGGGGAGTTGCCAAAATGGCTGCTGTTTGTTTAAAGTTTATGCCAAAATACAAAAAAAAACCTCTGAATGAAAATGGCCAGCAATTTACAGTGGGCCAGGAAATGGCAACGGAAACGGATGTGGCGGCGGTGGTGGTGGTGGTGGTGGTGGAGGCATGTCAGAGGGAGGGACTCAAAAACTTACTCCGCTTTTGGTAAATCCATTTCAAGCGCGGACTGCTGCTGCCCCTCCACAGCTGCCTTGGGAATCACGGCCTGTGCCTGTGCCTGTGCCGATTGATTAAATCCAGGCTGGGAATGATGCACATTTTGGGGAGGAGTCTGGCCTCGTCTGCGATGCTGACGGTGCGAACGATGCTTCTTATGGTGATGACTCTGGTGGTGATGCTGGCGCTGCTGCTGCCGATGATGTCCCTTGCCCAGTGGCCGGTTGAGCTCGTCGCGCAAACGCTGCACTTTCGTTTCATATTCCGAGTGATGTTTGGTGCGTCTGTGGTCGGTGAGATAAAATATTTAGAATGTGGGGAGCCTCCTTGAGCTGCTTCTTCTTACCGCTGCTTGGGGCCACGTCTGTGCCGCCGTCGCACCACTCCGCGGGCATGCAGGAAGTCCACCTCATCGTCCAGCTGCATGCCATTACCCCCAGCATTGCTGTAGACATTGGGCAGCGTGGAGCGCTGCTCGGGCAGGGAGGTAGGCAGTATGTGGGTCTGGCGCCTCTCGGCCACAAAATTGTTACCCGAATCAACTTCGATGTCCTTGTTATCCGACTGTATCTTGCGGGCATCCACATTGCGATGCAGGACTGTCTGTGTCTTGTTGCTGCCCTTCAGGCTCATCTCGGCCAGCGTCAGTCTGGCTGGCTTCAGTCCAGTGCTGTGTCGTTGCTCGGGCGGCAAGATGACCTCGTTCTTGTAGCTGGCGGGCTGGGCAAAGTCGGAGGGTGACTCCGAGCCGGGCTTCACCGGTTCATTGGCACTCTGCTTGGGGGTGGTGGAACGCATTCGGTGAGTAAATCACCCGCAAGATATTTGGTATTCCGGTACTAACCTGTGTCTGGCCCTGTCCTGCCGTGAGGTTCACCGGACCCGTGCTCGGAAGCTTCGTCTTCTTGCGTATGATGTCGGTCAGTCCCTCCTCCTCCACCTGCAGACCCTCGTGATAGACCTCCTGCTTTAGCTTCTCCAGATCCAGCTGAAAGGTGGCATTGTATTTGATAGGGACTGGAACTGGGACTGGTGCATCGGCCAGTAGCTGCTCCACCTCCTCCCGCTCCTGTTCCTCGTCATCGATGGGTGTGTGGGCCACCACAGGACCCGAATCTCCGTCGGGCAGCGCGATGTCACCCATGAAGCCACCTGCAACGGCAACGGCAAACGGCACAGAAAAGCATATTCGTGAGAGCTCGCTTTAAATTAAGGGAATTATTGTTTTATCCGGCTACTTTAACGCAGCTTCCATAAATTGCAAATCGTTTTTAATTATAAGCAACACGAAGCAACGAAAAGCGTATAAATTTTTATTTTAATTGAAATTTCATGTGGCTCTGTCGGCACTCAGCCGGATTCCACCGGTTGGTTGGTTGGTTGAGTTTGCCCAACGCCAGGGCGATGCTCCTTGCTGGAAATTTATAATTTACACTGACAGTGAACGTGGACTCGGAACGGAGCAGGGATTGACTCTGACAGTTATTTCGCCAGGCGGCTGGATAGACACGGTCTGCATATCCATTTAATCAGTGGGCAACAGTGGGCAACAGTGGGCAACCGGACAACCGGACAACCGGACAACTGATGCTTTTGTTTGCCCAAACGAGCTCGTTCCACGCGGCGTATACGCAATGTGAATGCGAATATGACGGCAAACGGGAATTACGACTGTGTGTGTGTGCGCGTCTGTTTGTCCTGAGTGTCCTGAGTGTTGCATGGCCCACATCTGGCCATTTGCCAGCAACTACGATAACAGTTAACAAGCAAAATATGAAACTGTTGCCCTGCCCGCCTTACTCAGACATGTTAAACAAAATTAATTAAGTGCGTTTGCACATTGCACAAAAAAAAACATGAAATTAAAAAGATAAAATTGAAATATAAATAAATTCAGACCGAATTCAAGAGACTCTTTCAGTTGTCTACATATATCATTGGACTTATGTAAGTAGTGTACAATTAAAGAGAGTAATCTCACCCAACTAAATAATATAAATGGAGTATAAACTCTTGTGGAGCAGCACACACACACACACATCAATGTTTAGTTTAGCATTTCCCAAAACATTTCAAACCAAAACAGAAAGTTGACACAAATCCGATTTACGGATAGAGAAATCTACAATATTTGCTTGTGAAGTCTGTCTGAGTGCAGATGCTTCTGGTTCGTTGGTTCGCCTGAGAGCGGGGCAGGGCTTAATTTAAACATAAATAAAATAAAATTGCATTCATGCTACTATTTACACGGCGGGCACAGTGAAGTCTGCTCAAGTGGATAGCGGCTCGACCCAGGCTACGGGTATGATAGGACGGCGTTAGTGTTCACGCTTTTTGACTTCTGAAGGCCGCTTAACGTGTCCCACATTCCGGCATTGCCATTCCCAGCTGCACTCGCTTCCGCCTAGCTTCCGTACCCTGTGTCAGTTGCCCTCTCAGACGGAGTCGTCATGCTGACTGGGACTCCTGCTCGGATCATCTGAGATGCAGATGCAGATGCCCCTGCCGATGTGGTAGCTGGCAATTTGATTATCACAAATGCTGTCGCACACAACCAATAATCTTTAAGCTTCCAACTGCCACACGGGGCGGAGCTGGGCCAACTTGTAACTTAACTGGGTCAGTGCGTGTGGGAGAGCCAAGCCATAAAACTACTGACACCAGCTACGCATGCCAATCGACTCGATGTCCCAGAGGGCAATCGCAGATAAAATATTGAATTTGTGCTGCACTCGAATATCATTGAGACTGGAATCCAAATATTAACGAGAGAACTGCCAGGCAGTGCAGGCAAGATACGAAAATTACACTTTCGATCCCCTCGATGGTCATTTGAACATCCAGAGACGAAGTCAAAAATTAAACTTTGTCTTCGATTTATTGGATAAATGTTTTTGCTTTTGGGATAATCATACGATTGTACATACATGAGTGGGTATGCACTAAGAATCCTATCATTGCTTCAGTTTTGTACTTATTGTACCAGCACCGAGTACAGTTTGCATGGAAGTTGGCTGTTCGTGTTGGTTTTTCGGAAATGTTTCCCTTTGCCCTGCAGCTGCGTTGCATTTTGTGGAAATAGCAAATTACATATTTATCAAGCTGCAAACGTTTTTTGATTTAGTTCCTGAAAGTGCAGCAAGGCATGCCAATCATTGTGCACAATCACTCAGACACACGGAGGGGAAGCTGGGAAAAAATGAACACCAGACCACAGTTTGCTTTGCTTTGCTTTGCTCCAATCAATGTCAATCATACGCACCGTAACCGAACTGTGTGACTGCTGCCACAGCCAGTGGCACTGACACTGGTACTGGCACTGGCACTGCACTCAAGGAACTGGAAACGGAAGCTGAGGTTGATGTATGGAATTCAATATTGAACTGCGTTTGTGGGAAGCATAGCCCCCAACTCCCCAAAACACCCACAAAACAGGTTGAGGGGCAATGAGGCAATTCCAATCAGAACGTCGAGTCACAGATCAGAATGCATTAATTTGAGTAACAGTCAGACTTCAGCTGTCGCCTGGCACGGGGATCTGTGCTGAGTTTGTGGGATGAATCATAAATGCATTCCTTGTAGCTTTCAACCAGCACATAGAATACGATATTTAGGTACCAAACAGAATACTCATCGTACGCTGGGTTACACAATACACAATACCATTCAGATCTCTCTGCCACGAGTACTATACGAGCATATTCCCTAAACCCATTCATCTCTCCCACTCAGAATGATTCTCTCTATTCTTGTACCTTTGTTTTTGCTGCCATTGCAGCATGTCGACTTTGAAAACATATCTTGTTTACATTTGATTTGCAGTCAAACAAATTTCTAGAATTTCTCAAATATTTACATACATGTAGGTACATATATATGTATGTACATGCCAGTGTACAATCTGAAAATCTGTACAGCATTGCGAGCACGTGTGCTGTGTTCTGCTGTGGATTAAAAATACATATATGTATGCGTTGCTGGTGTTACCCGTGCATACATGAAATTTAAATTTAAAATACAGCCACTCGCGCACGCCCCACATGGCGTATGATTGATTTGTATGTATATTCACAACGTGAATGGGGGAGAGACTGAACGCAGACTGAACATAAAGCCAAAGAGTTGGCCAAGTTTAACTTAGGTCCGGGAAAAGGGCACCCAAGCAAAATACGTTTCCAGTTGGCATTTAATCCCGCTAAAACTTGCTAGCAAATATGCATGTAGAGTAGAGAGGGAACTGCAAGTGGAAGGAGGTCTACAAATGAAAAAAAAGAAATGAAAAGTGGCAGCAATAAAAAGACGATGCACTCTGCGAAGCACAGCAGGCGAGAAAACTTGCCGCATAATGCGTCACGAACCTGGTAGAGAGGCAAGAGCCAGTCTCGTCCTGGCTAAGCGAGGATTTTCCACCCACTTGAAGGGCTAGCAGCCCGGGTAACCGAGACCAGAAGTAGAACAAGCAATGGAAATGGAAATGGAAACGGAAACCATCCAATGTGCGTAGCACAAACAGTTCAAGTCGCAGTCCGTCTGCAATTTCATTACATTTACGTTAAATGCCTTTGGCTGGCTGTCCGGCTGTCCAGTCCGGCTGCCCGTCCACGGCTCTGTCCGTCCGCGGCTGACTGGCAGACAAACAGTTCGCACAAGTGAAAGTAATTAAATTTTTGAGCGTCGCCTCCTCCACAGTCAGCATCATGTCCTACCACGCCAGTGCTCCTCTTTTCCTCTCCACCCCCCTACCCACTACCACTTGTTCCACATCATTCACACTAACGAACTGACGCACAGAACGTGCCATTTTAGAATGAGATCTGGTTAGGTATCCGGGTGGGAGACCAGGTCCAGCAGCGTACCCTTTTATGGCGGCCACAAAAATGTTCAACACATTTGCCTTGTTGCAGTTGCCACTTTATCCCGAGCCCCATTTCCGCATCCGAGCCATGTGGCGTATGCGTAGTGTGGGAACAGGGTCTACCCACTTTATGAGCATCCCCCCTCCACAGGCAGCCTGCGCCGCTGTGGGTTTAATTAAAAATAAAACCACTCCTTTCCCACCTCCTGCGGCACTACTGATTACTCGCTTTGGGCAACGCTTTATACGTGTGATACAACAAAAACAGCGCAAAACAACACAAAACCCCAACAGTTGCCACACTTTACGCATCAGAAGAGACGGCAGCCCCATCCATTTTGTGGGTCAAAAGCAAATAATTGAAGGGACCTGCCCGCTGAGCTACCGTCAACTGATTGCCATTGTCCAGTCGGGTCATTCGGATACGGCCTCGTTCACCTTTTTTTCTCCGTGTGTGTTGTTTCGTTTCTTTTTGTGTTATTTATGGCTTTGGCGCTCTGTGGAGACTGTCAATACTCTGCGGCCCCTGTCATAAAATAAAATGGATGTGCTCAAATAAAACACAAGCGATTAAACAACCCAATGTCTCGCTGGCAGAAAAGAGTTTCGATTCAACATTGGCAGATAATCCAACAAAAAATTGCTAATTGGTTAACACTACTCAAGTGCTGGATCTCTGGGAGTTGTTCAATTCAATTATAGTTTGGGTCTTCGTGTGGTAGTTAACTTCTAAAATACTGCGTAACAAAATCCAAAAAGAACAACTCAAAAATTGACATTTAGGCTTTTTATACCCGTACTCAAAAATAGTTAAGGGGTATACTGTATTTGTGGTAAAAGTGGATGTGTGTAACGCAGAGAAGGAAAAATTTCCGACCCCATAAAGAATATATATTCTTGATCAGTATCAATAGCCGAGTCGATAGAGCCATGTCTGTCTGTCCGTCCGTCTGTCCGTCTGCCCGTCTTGATGAGCGCCTAGATCTCAGAGACTTTAAGAGGTAGATCAACCAAATTTTGTTTCCAGACTCATGTGATATCACACTGTTACAAGTGTATTTCAGAATTTCGCCCCGCCCACTTACGCCTCCACAAAGGACGAAAATCTGTGGCAGCCACAATTTTGAAGATACGATAAAACTAAAAACGCAGTATCGTAGAGTATGACCATATCTATCAGATTGCTGAATCTGAATCAGATCGGATCATTATTATAGCCAGAATAAAGAAATTAATTTTTAGTTGCTTCCCCCCCTCCTCTGACGATGCTGACGCTATTCATTCTCTGTCTCGCTCGCACACACTCTGCCCTGTGCAATGCGCGAGCAACCCCTAGCGGAGGAGATGTAGAATCTAAATGGTAGATGTAGAATATTTGTTCTAGATGTATTATCTACATTTTACATGTAGATGTAGTTAACAAATGTAGCAAAAAATGTAAAATGTAAAATTTTAAAATTTTTTTAAAATTTCAATTATAAGCTCACAAGTTTATATACTGACTGAGTACGGGTATAAAAGTAGAGTCGCGACTAGAAGCGACTCACGTTCCTTCTCGTTTTTATTCAATTTAATGTCTCTATGTTGCCCATTCCATCTTTCTGTTTAATTGCGTTCTTCTCTTCTCTCTTTTGGACAATGTCAAAGACAAACTATGGAAAGGGTATGCAATTTGCAAGTAAGTGGAATGGAAATAAACAATGAGTCAATGAAATCTCTCACAAAGGCTTAAGTAAACAAAGTAATTTCCTTTGAAATTAAATTAAATCTTTTTGTAAATAAAGCTTCAATTCCTGTTTTCTTTGAGGTAATTATTAAATATTTACACTGATAGAAAAAAACCAAAGTAAAATTAATTACAATCATGCTTGAATTTAAAATGCGATTTTTAAATACAAACATAGTAAAATTAAATAGAATTCACTTTGATTCAAATATAATTGTATTAAAATGGATTTTTTAATACGTTCATATTTAATCGTAATACAAAACTCTTTAAAATAAATATAATATATTAAATTTAAATACAAAACACTTTAAAATAAATATAATATATTAAATCTAAATATGAAATATATTTAAATTAAATATAAAATATATTATATTTAAATATTTTCAAATTTATATCAAAATTTAAGTGAAAAATATTCAATATTAATACAACCATACAGGTTTCTCTTTTTAGTGATATAAATTCGATGCAAATATTACAAATAAAATGATATAAATTCGATGCAAATATTACATGAGCTTTAATTGTAATTTTTTTTTAGTTAAAGCGTTGCAACTTATTCGTTTGGGGAAATTAAATTTGAATTAATCTATGTGGAAACGAATATACACATGTAGCTGCTAGGTAATTATTCATATTAGTTCGCATACATCTGGCAGTATGGCCAGCATGATGACCCAGTGTACATAGACTTAGCCTTGGCTGACTGACGTTGACCTGACTGACTAACCCTTTCGGCCTTTAAATCGCTGCCAGCAATCTGAATATGGATGTAATTATGCAAAAGCTTCTACTCGTTGGGGATATGTGTTCCGAGCGAATTGAGGGCGGAAATGCATATGCATATCGCAGTGGCCCCCCATTAGTGCATCTTTGTGTATGTGTAAGTGTCTGTGTACAGCAGGATATGTAACTGTGTGCGGGTCATCCTCTACCTCTTGTTCATGCATGCATGTACGTATGTATGTATATTTCGGTGTATTAATTACCATAGCCATAACAATGAAATTCAATTTGCTGGCTTCGCCCCGCGGACAGCTTAAATGGGCGGACACACACAAATGTATGATGACGAGAATTATGTTTTGATAAGCGGCCGGCAGGGGCAAACAATCCGGCAGACGGATGTGCAAACGGAGACAGGCGTTGGCCAAAATTAAAGATGAAATCAAAGCAAATAGAGGCGGGCAAATAAACCACACTGAGATAGGCAGAGTGGCAGAAACAGATGGAGACAGAACGGAACTGAAGGAAGGACGGATGGGAATACATATATGGCAGGGGAAACTAATCCGGCGGCAACAGAGCAGGCATGAAGACCTCAACCATTAGCTATATTCGTACTCCCCAACGATCCCAACGACTGCCCAGCAGCAGCAGGAGCAGCACCAGCAACAGTATTTCCGGCTTTTTCGGTACGAATAGCAATAGCCCGGACAACAAAGATGGCCACCATGGCGGCTATGACGATGGCGATGGTTTTGACGAGTGACCCAGCAAGCGATTTTGGATTTGTGCACGATTTAGGCTTTGCCTTCGTTTGCTTTTTATGAGAGTTTGCCTGTGTGTGTGTGTGTGGGTGTGTGCGGGGGCATTTTGTTTGCTTATTTATACCTACTCGTATGTATATACATAAATACATACATGAACAGGATGAGAAAACGCTCTTCTGTCTAGCGGGATTGCAGTGAATGAGTGCGGAGGAACACTAGAACTCGCTGGCAATCGGGCACGCATCGGTGGAGTGTCAATTGATTGAATGAAATCGAATCATCTACAGATGATTTTCTAATTGAAAAAACCTCTAGCAATGCAGATTGAATAAGCGAGTGCCTGTACCCAATCCTAATGAAATGAAAGAGATTTCTGAATGGTGTTCAATGGAGATGGGAAAAGCAAATTAAAGATAAACACCCTATACTCTCCACACTAAACGGGTACGGGTACGGGCACAGTCTGGCTGCATTCACCACACACATCAATCAATTGAAATAGCTCCTATATCACTACCAGATCTGAATTGTTTTGCACCAGGCTCTGCCGCCACACAGAATCCGGTCAATAGCCCAGACTAGGCTTATAAAGCCACTGAGGCTTATATGCTTGTGCGCTTGTGTATGTCTGTGTGGCAGCCCGTTCATGTTCATGTCCATGGCCACAACTCCATTCCCACTTCCGCTCACATACCAAATCGCAGATAGGACTTGAGGGCAAACAATAGATGGCCAATGTTTGAGTTCCCGCAACAGATTTATGATGGACAACTTCGTCGAAATATTTATGCAGCTGCAGCTGTATGTGGCGCAGCTCTCCGCGCTTTCCCTCACCACTTTGCACCTACGGCAAATATAGAAACTATTTTCCATTGCGTCCCACAAAAAGACGAACCAGCTCGGACTCTGCACTGCACTGCCGCTTTTCGCACAAAGCATTTTTAGAAAAACTTTTGCCACAGAAGCGCAAGCAAATAGAACATGGGAAAAACTATATATTTTTTGCGCGTAGTTTTTTTTTTCATTTCAATTTGAAATGGGGCTGAAAACATTTCTCACAGCTCGCAGCAATATTCGTATGATGTGTGAACATATCAGTCTGTGCATATGTGTACATACATATGTACATATATACATATTCATGACTGGGAACACCTACTGGGAGCACACCTACTCAACTTTCGGTGGCACTTCATTACGGGTTGGAGCAGCGGGTCGGGTTCAATAAACTCTCGATGCACAATACAGCCACTGCTCTCCCAGTCCATCCTCCCATTCATTGGCAGCGCCATGGCAACGAGAGAGCTTCCATTCCCGGCATTTGCAGTTGCATCCAATAATTGTGCCATCAGAAGAGATGCAAAGACTGCCTGCCAATGGATGTCTGTCCTGGGTTTATTTTTGTCAAACACTTTTCGCAAAAAAAAAAAAACGAATGAAACAAAATTAAATGGTGGCATTTTGGGGGAGCAGGACCAAAAGCATTCCATGCCAAGAATTCATAATATTTAAAAAACTGTTTAAATGCTGGAAAAGAACAGTTAACCAGGGTCAGCAGTTGAAGGGACAGCACCGTAATTGAATTCCACTTTCTTTCTAATCGAACTCTCAATTATTTCAGAGAAAACTTATTTATAGGAAATGCTCGTAAATGAAGGTTTTTACTATTTTTAATTGGTTCTGCCTTTAATCGATATACATATATTAAAATAGACGCAATCATGCCATATGTATATCAATAAAAAATATATAGCAATACGTAAAGAGAAAGCATGCAAATGAAGCTGGATGCACGGTTCAATGGATACGGAATTCATGTTGCTTGCCATACAAATCCCATGCTGAATTTCGGGAATTTGTTTTGCATTGGCTTAAAAAAGGGAGCTAAGAATGCATTCAATTTGTCTTGGCTCCTGCTGAGAACAGAACAAAAATCAGAATGCAAATACTAAGAAATGGGATATTTGTACGAGTATCTGCATAATAGAGAGAGATTCATAAATTGTGGTTTAGTTCTGGTCTGGTGCATGCCATTTACATACATATATACATATGTACGTATGTATGTATATCCTGCTGCTGTTATCCTTTTTCACCCTTCAGTTGCAATTTGGATTTGGGACAGCAGATTGTTGGCTGAACAATTAAAAAAACATTTGCAAATTTAAAATGCGATTTGCATAAATTACGGCAGAACCCACAGCTGCAGGGGCTCCCACAGACACATATGTATGTATGTATACACGTGTATGAGTGGGATATATGGCTGTACAAATGTGTATTTATGTGATTGTGCTTATGCGTGTGTGTCTCCACCTCCCTTTTCCCCCCTGTGTGGCCAAATCATAAGCTTCGTTTTGTGGCATTATCTGAGCAGCTTTCGAGCTTGTTTGCTCCGCTTGCTTATTTATGCCAATTTGCATAAACAATGATTGCAGCAGAACAGACAGCAGCACGATAACAAGTTCTGGCTAACAGGTTGCCCAGACACATCTACATACGCCGCAAGAAGAAATAGTACGTGCACTGGTATTGGTGGGGTTGCGTGCAGCATAGCGCCAAGAAGTATGCAGCAGAAAGTTACGGAATGCAGCTGAGCCATTACCCCGGATGGATACTATGCCATTTGCCAACTGTGTTGCCAGTGACTGCCACTTGCTGCCCTTAAATGTGCGTAAACCCCATTCCATTCCCAATGCGCCCTGCCTCTCCCCCCAACACTTGTTCATGCATGTGTGTGTGTGTGTGTGTGTGTGTGAGGGCTCTGCTCTGTCATTCTGGCTGGCATTAATTAATTATGCAAACAGTTTAAATGCAAGTTTATTTTATTTACACATGTTTCTGCCGGCTTGCATGCGGGGTGAGAGAGAGAGCAGGGAGAGAGCAGCTGCCAGGGAATGAAATTTCAATAAATGCAACTAAAATGTTGCCAAACAATATGGTCGAACACGTCTGCTGCAATTCTGTGTGTTTTGTCTGTGCAATAAATTTCATGTGTAAATTTATAAATTGCGGTCACTGTAGCAGAAGGCGGCCACAGCAGTGGGTGCAAAAGTCTTTCTTCAAAGAGCCACAACAAGTGCAGTCAATGGCAAGGAAAGTCCCTTCCAGCAGTTCATCCTTTGAGTGGATGAGAAACAGCTGCTTCTTACTGTTGACACTGGCACTTCCGATTTGCGAACATTTTCCGGCCCCTGCATTTTCATCACGAGCTAACTTTAGTTTTGTTTCTGTTGCCTGGAGGCCAGCAAGATTCTCTTCTTGCATCACGCGAACAGCCGAGAGCATATCAAGAGCGAGATGAAACTTACAAATGAATGATGCTGGAGTTTTATTGTATATTTTCCGGCTGACGGTTTCGCAATGTGAACGAGTTTCAACAGTTGCCATTATTTTAGCACTCAACAAATTAATTGGCATTAAAATTAAAGCCTTTTGTTTGCCACGAATATCCGGAAATTAATTGAATTTATGTATGTATATATTTTTACACGTAAAATAAAGTTATTCATTAAATAGCTGCGGTTTTTAATTAAGAGCATGCAAAGTTCTCTTCACGAAAAGTTTGTATGCTCGGCCCCACTCTTGCCACGTTCTGCGCTGTCTCGTTGTGCGGCTTTGTAAGCTGATCCTTTTGGCTGTTTTGCGGTGAGCATCCCAACAATCTTCGCCTGCTCCGCCCCATGACTCTCCTCGCTCGCACCCCTCAGACAGTCTGCCCCTCTGCCCCGCAGCGGCAACAAACTAACTCAATCCGTCTGCACACAATGCCGCTAAAAGTGCGAATTGTAAATAGTTTCAGGCATCAGGCTCTGGCTGTGGCTCATGGCCTAGGGATGGACTCAGCGGAAGTGCAGCTGGGCACGAAATCGTATGTATACGACTACATATATACATATATACGAATCAAAACGGTGGATTATGCCGCTGGATTACGGATGGATAAACGGTGCTTTATATGTGGATTTTTAGTTTCTCTGTGTGTGTGTACTTTTCCTTTAAATTCCTCCTTTCTTTTCATGCTGGTGATGGGACGCACGCAAACTTCCGTTGGGCACGAGTGCTCGTATGATGCTGCATTAATATATGTGCATAGTTATCAAAACTGTGGCTTACGGAGGGATTTATGTTTTTTTTTTCCTTCCACACGTCTCTCAAGTTTTATGCAAGTTTATTTTTCTTCTCTCGTTTAATCGTGTATACTTAACAATAGGATGGATTCATATAAATAGATTTAGCATCGCATCCACAGGATGCTCTACTGTGGGGTCTCAGCAACATAAGATCTATTGATATACATTTGTATGTGGGTCCCAAGTTGTTTATTTTATTATTTTTATTTCGTTTATTTAGTTTGTTTAATTATTTTGATGTATATTTATTTATTAAGTTTTCAACTGAAAGATTTTCCATTCGATTCACGAGCCAGTTGCCCCCATCTCTACCTGTACCATCCCAGGACTCTGATGTTTCTGTCTCTCGCTGTGCTATGCATGCAATGCCTTCCAAGTGCCTTTTTATTTCAATGCGCGAGAGAGTTAACGGCAATGAGAGGCAGCGTTAGTTTGTTGCCTTTCAACCGAGCCCGAGTCGAGCCACTGCCGTGCAGCAGTGGCTCTATCAATGTGGGTTTCCTTTCCCCTTTCTCTGTCACTCTCCCTATCTCTCTCTCTCTCTCTTTCTCTCTATCGGTGTGTGTGTATTTTGGGGGGAAATTATTTGCAGTCACTTGGGCAGGTTGTTTGACTTGGAGTGCACGATGCCTTCCAGGCCACTTGAAGCCAACGCCATCGTCATCGCTGCCAGTCCACTGCCTGACATTTTGGTTGCTCTGCCTTGACGGTGGTTATTGTGATGCTGTTGTCATCATTACTGTCGCCAGCTTTGCCTAGCTGCCTGGTCTGATTCCTGGGGCACTAGAAGGGTCGCGTGGTGCACCATTTTCACATTTGCAGCGCCATTTGCGGTTTGATTTCTTGTGTGCGACCACAGTCACGCCTCCCTGCGTGCACAACTTCCTGCACTTCTATCTCTTTGTGCTGCTCCCAGCCCTCCTCCTGATTCTCCTCCAGGTTCTGCTCTGGGTTCTCCTCTGGGTTCTCCTCTGGGTTCTCTTCTCCCAATCGTTATACCTTTAATGGAACTTTTGTGCATTTGGTGTATGCAAATTAATTAGCGACAACAGAACAGGACTCTCGCCTTTGAGACACTAAATTGCTTAAGGTGTGTGCCAGCACGTCATGGCACACTTTGCAGGAATCTCTATGCCAGTGCGGCTTTGTGGCATACTTATGGGAGGCAGGACATCCGAAGTCCTTAATTAACTTTCAAAAATTTGCCAAATGAAGCCTAACTGTTTTCAGAAATTGTTTTGTGGAATGTGAGAGGAGTGAATATAGGGGGAGGGGACGGGAAGCCCATGGGATGCTCATGTCTGCATTGCACAGCACATTTTTGGCAAATTAAATTCTCGAGTTTCCAATTGCGCCAACTTCAATTGAAAGTTGATTAGCTCCCAGTTTCGCCTTGAAGCCCCACTCCGCACCGTTTATTTGATCCCACTTCAGAATTCAATTACGCTGCTTTGTGTAGAGGAAAACCGAAGGAAAAATTGTTTATTTTCTCTGCCACAAGTGGTGGGGCTAGCCAGCCTCCTCCCGACCCACTTGGGTGTGATGTGCATTTGCATACATTAGGATGCCATTCATTTGGCTCTGCCAGAGCTGATGGTTGGTAGCTGTGTGCACTATAAATCGGCTTTGACCCACTTCTCTGTGGGGCAGCATAAAAACGCAAACAGCAAACAATTCATTAATTGTTGGGACGCCAAAAAAAAAACGCGACCGCGTGAAAAACAGCTCAAAGCTGGTATGATTGATTGTGGAATTATGGCGAGTGGGGTGCGCCTCGCCACTCCTCATCTCCGTGTCGCTATCGCTTTGCGGCACGTATGCATATTGATGATATATGTGGGGGTGTGACTTATCTGGGAATCGAGAAACCAGGCAAACACTTTCATCTGGACGAAGTCGAGCCAGCCACAGTGGGAGGATATTGCACTTCCTGACTTTAAAAGAAAAACTTTTAATGTGGCCAGCGGACTCATTAAAATAAGCATAAATTAAAATATACAAATTTATGGCACATTAAATAATTTCCATTTAGTTTTCCCTATTGCAAGCCATTTTATAAAAGTTTCATTAATGTTTTTCGCTTAACTGTTCAACCATTTATACGCGTAATGTTGTATAAATATTTATTATCTTAAATTCAACTCTGTGTCCATTTCAGATTGCCATTACCATAGTCACCCACTTGAGGGCACATTGCCAATGATGGTTAGGGCGGAAGTCGTTTGCTTTTCAATATATGTACGTATTACGCATACTTCGAGAGGGGGGTATTTTCCCCGAGGTATGTATGTATGTATGTTGGCTGGGGGGGGAGTATATCTTTTTGACAATTGATGTGAGCAAATACTTATAGACTCGTCGTACTTCCAGCCAGACAAATTGCAATCGAAAATGGTGCTCCTCTACTCTCCTGTTCGAATCGGAACCAGAACCAGACACGGACATGGACACGGAACAAAAAGACAGCCATTGATACGTCCTTAGCTCCTCAGCTCCTTAGATCAGCTCAGCTCAACGCATTCGCTTTCGCATCTCGCATTGCTCTCGCAGTCAATTTCCTTATATATTTCTTCTTGGTTTTTCTTTTTTTTATTATTTTTGCAAACTCAGGTAAATTCAATTGAATCGAACAGACAGGGAAGGAGGATGCCTGCCGCCTGCCTGCCTGGAGCTGAAGCTGATGTGGACTGGTCGGAAAAGAAACGAAAGCTAAGCGCCAAGCATGCCACAATGGCGCTTAATTTTCAACACTGCAACAAGCGGCTGATGGTGTACGTAGGATAGGATCTGAGGATGCTTCAGGAGGTGGCTATAAATAATGTCGAGTGGGGGCTAGGGGAACACTGCCATGCTTGTGTGTGTGTGTGCGACTCAAGTTAACAAGACTTTTCGCTTTTACTCAAACTTCCAGGCTAACACAATTTCCAAAGCTTTTGTCTTGGTTGGGGACTCGGTAAGAGGCTTCCCAAAGAATCTCGTATAGGTTCATGGCTTAGAGATTGGCTTATGGCAAAGTAGAATCTGCACTGAAGCAACGCAAATGCGAAACCATTTCCGTGCCACAGATAGATGTCTGTGTTGTCTGTGTGCTACTCACCAGCCTTGCAGGGATCCATGTCAATGTCTTCGGATACCTTTGGTGTCACTTGCAGGCGCATCAGCTGCTCGATGGTGTATTTGCTGTGGTAGGTGCGTCGATTGTTCTGCAAAAGATTCGGATGGGGATGCGAATGTGCGCGATTCTGCTGTCTATGCTGATGATGCATGGCCCGGAGCTGGTGCTGCTCCTCATCGGAGCCTGATAGGTGATGTGAATGTGAATGGGGAGCCGATTGGGCATGTTCATGCCTCTCGGCGAGTGCAACGTGATCCGTCGACAGGGGCTGTAGCTCGCCACTGCCACTGGACCTGGTGCTCTTGGCATGCACCGAGATAAGCACCAGCAGACCCGTGGCCATCAGCAGGGCAAAGTTCGTGTAGCTCATGGCCGTGCCGTGCCTCCTACGCATCCACAGCGATTCCACGGCTGCCGGCATGGAAGCGGGGTCTTCCTCCTCTGATTTGCACCCTCTTCTTGTTGCTTATTTTTAAACAATTCAACGGTGGCCCGGGGCCTCTTCGCACGTTCTGTGGCTTGTCGCTGAGTGTGGGGTTCGGTTGTGACTATCAGTTTTAACTTAAAACTTCTGCATTTTCGCTGAGCACGTGCCTGGCCTGCAATTGAAAAATGACCAGAGAATCATTAAACAAAACGCAATAATAATGGTTTCATTCAGCTTTCCATCAGACTCAATGGAATTTGTTTTTATACCCTTGCATAGAGTAAAATTTTTTATTTGCGGTGTTATTTTATTCTGTACTATTCGAAAAAAGCTCTCAGAGCCGCTGATAACATTCTTTCCTATCAAATGACACACAATTTGATGCGATAGAGCACTTATTGATTTTGTTTGTGCCCTGACCATGAAAGATTATACGATTTGATTTTATTTTCTTTGCAATTAAACGGAATTTTTCACACACATCTGAATGGGTAATTTGGCACAGAATTTGCATTGAAATAACTCTAGGATTAAACTGTTCGAATGCAGATCAAATGGCTTGCCACATTACTATTCGTCGATGGTAGTAAAATAAATACATTCTCATTCTGCGTTATAGAGCGGCTGCAATTTACATACTGAGCGAATGGGAAATCTCATCAAAGTGGATTCATCTGCTCATTCCAAGCCAGACGCCATGGCTGCCATCGGTGCAGCTGCCTGACAATCGAATGCCGCTCCGAGCGTGCACATTTCATCCAGATTGAATGAGATGTTAATGCAACAGACTGGTGTATCTTTTAGCCCAAGTCGTGCAGTCGGGTTTGACTCATTTCAGGGCAATCGATGCACAGCCGGTGTCTGATTTACATGCGAGACGAGAGCAGTGAATCTCATCTACTATATGTGGATCTAGTACACATCTGTGCCTCGGGACCTAATAAAGGCTGGCGTGTGTGCGCGCTGCTCAGAAGCTGCCACCAAGCATTTAAAACAAAAGAGGTGTAAAATTCCAGCGAAACCATCCGGCAGCTGTGCCATGGAGTCAGGAAGGTACATACAAACATAGGTAGGTAAACAGGTAAATGCTCTGGCATAAACTTAACACTCAATTAATGCTAGAGTGGCAGGCAGGCAGGCTGGCAGTCACCGTCAGCTACCGTAACCCACCACCTTTAGAGGCATGCACAATATCGGGTAATTAAAAATCGCTTAGCTCGAACGCAATCCAGGACCAGGCAATTCACAAAAACCTTTTCAATTAACTTGAATGTTGGGCCGAAGCCCATTGTCATCAGGCTGTTGCTACTGATGTTGCTGCTGCCCCAACAATTGTGGCAATTTCATTAAATCATTTCATTTCCGGCCGCACACACACTTACACACAAAACAAATCAACGAGTCGGCTGGCTTTTATGGCAAATTAAGTTGCCTTTTGTGCGGTGGTGGCTCGGGTGGTGGCAATGTGGGGTGTGGGACACGATTTAACCAGAAAACGGGCTACTAACAAATAAAGCCAAACACCCCGCAGACAATTCAACGGGCAATCCTTGGACAAAAGTTTTCGCAGCCAAAACAAAACAGTTGCGGGGCACAGCCCCAGAGCCAAAGGAGTGCAACATATTTTCTTAATTTCATTTCCTTTAATTTCACTCGGCACAAATTGCGGCGCTGTAAGGGAGGTGACAGGAGGAGGAGCATCAGCAGCAGCAACAACAGCAACAGCAGGACCTAAAGCAGCAGGGGAGCAGGGAGGGGAAGCTGTAAAGGCAAAAGGAGAAGCAGCAAGCAGCCATTTCCATAATCCATGGTAGCATAATTACGTATACGCCGCGTGGGCCAACTTGGAACAGCAACGACAACGATGCTGGGAAGGAAAGATGATGACGATGCTACGTTCTCATTTAAGCGGAATTAAAAATTCAATTGATAAATTCCAAACTAAATAAGCTCGTGAAAAGAAAAAGAAAAGAAAAAAAAAGTTAATTGTAATTTCCCATTGTGGGCAATGCTGCCGCCCAGGCAGGCAGCCCATTCATCCCCGTCAATGGGAGGAAATTGAAAATCGTTGAAAAGTATGTTAATTGATTGGAGCTAAAGTGGCCTGGCCACCATTACCTATCCCTCTATTTGGCTCAATATGAAATGCGTCCCTCATTGAGCTAGCAATTGGACTGCTCTCGTCTCTGTCTCTGCGTCTCTCTCTCTCTCTTATCGCACCCACATGGACTAGATGGAATTATCAGAGTTCTCTGGGTCTAGGTCAATCCACGTTGCGATCTGTGTTCTGGGAACGTAAACAAATTCAACTACGTAATAGGCACACACAAAAAAAAATGTATAAACAAATGAGATTTCCATTTAATGTACCTACTTATGCTCTTTGGATCTGTTCAAAGTCGAGCCTGAGCGGCATTTGATTGGGATTCCAATTTGTATTTGGATTGGGATGCATAGTCAGATTCTTTCTGCACTCTGTGCATAAATGAGCAGTTAAAAGCTTTTAAATGTCATTTTCAAATGGCACGCGCCATTTACTTTTAGTTTAATTAGATGAGATAAGCGCGCCAGTCAAGCAGCCAGCAGGATACTCGCATTCTGGCATCCAGGCACACTCCTCCTTGCAGTCAGAGCCATCAATCAGGCTTGTCAAGTGCTCGCAACTTTCCAACTACAAGAGCTGACAATGACAAGCGTCAAGTAGCTGGGGAATCGTTCTTCCCGAAAGAACGGGGGCGGTTCCGGTTCCTCTGCCAAGTGAGTGGAATTGGAACTTGGAACTTGGACTATGCCAAGCGAATTGTACTCACATCTCACACCAATCCATCCATCCTTACAACCACCATCTTAGCACCTCCCCTCCCATCCCATCCAATCCCATTCCATTCCATTCTATCCATTCATCTCTCATTTCGCCTTTGTCATTTTTAGTGTTTTACAAGAGCAAATCTTGACAAGACTCCAAAACGAAACCCAACCGGGGGTTTGCCCTCCCGTGCTCTCCCCTCAACTTCTTTGTTTGCCTAATTTTGATTTGCTCTGTCGCATCCGACAGTTGGCATTTTCAGTTGTAAACTACTCCGGCTAAAGATATGAATTCAAATGAAATTCAAAGGAATGTTTAGTATCTATGTAAAGAGCAGAACTGATTCAAATGGAGAATATTTGCCAAAACTTGAGGAAGTGTTCCGTTGTCATCTGGATCTGTTGTGCTTTGAGTTGGTTAATTCCATCTGGACACACTTTTCGAGTTTTCTCATTCGAAGGCTTTCTTTGCATCGAAATGAATGGAATGGGATGGATGGCTTCTGGCAAGCTGCAGAGACAGAAGGAGGAGGAGGAGGAGGAGGAGGAAGAAGAGCAGAGAGTAGAAGCGTGCCTCAATTTGGAAACAACTTAATTTCAATTACGAACGCAGAAGAGCAGAGCAGACCTCTTGCAAAGGCATGACAGGAGTGAAATGCTGTAATGAATACGACGTTCTGCAGACTCTGGCAGGAGCCAGACTTTTATGCGATTTAAAATGCTTTACAAGCACAAAATGCAACCAAGGCAGGGCAGGGCAAGGTAAGGCGGCTGAACTAACAAACAGACAAACAAACATTGGAACAGACAGACAGACAGAAAAAAACACACCGACAGACAGGGGCTAAGGGCCAGAACCACGAACAGCCCCAGAGGCCAGACCCAGGACGAATCCAAAGCCAGCGGCAAATAATTAAACTTGGCTACCTAGCACCTGTGGACTTCGTCCAGGGACCGGAGCACCCAACCAAACAACCTCCAGGTGATTGCAACTGTGGCCGAGTCGGGTCAAAGCGACACGAAATGAGTCGGGATGGGGCGGTCGAGAAGCAAGGATTTAAAAAAAAGAAGTAGGAGTAGGTGGAGGCACAAGGCGAGCCCTGATTATTTAGCTGCTCGGCATGTGAATGTAAATAAAGTTCAGCCATAAAACACCCCGCAGACAGATGGGGGAACCACTGCCACCCACCAGCTACCAGCCGTCGCATCCTCATTGCCATAATCTGTAACAGAAACCGGGTGATGCAAATAACCACAAGGCTAGATACAAGCCAAGAGGCCACGAACAGCAATGGCCAGCACTGGACCTGCTCATGGTTCATAAAGAATTTGCGATTTATTTATAAACTTGGCTCGCGCCCCTATTCCGGCTACCGTATCCTGATGGCTGGCCTCTGCACCAAAGTTAAGAAATAATTAATACTAACAACGACAAATGACGACCGGCCTGTGGCCTGGGAATTTGGGGCTGGGTGGGAGCGGGAGCGGAGGCCAGAACATGGCCCGGCCCGGCTCGGCCCATTGGACCGCTGGGATGCGCACCTTTGCATCCTGGATACCAGGCTGCTGCTTCTGCTGCTGCTGCTGCCACTGCCGCTGATGATGCTGTTGATGATGATGCCCCTGTTGTTTTGGGTCATGAATAACAATTGCCGGCAAGCAGCGCCAGCAAAAATATGGCGGCAAAGATTCCTTTTTATGGTGATTGCGTGGGAAAATTGTCGGCAACGACGAGTCCCAGTGCCAGGGCCCAACGCCTGTTAGCCTGCCAGCCTGGCGATAAAATATGGAAAAGAAAGAAAAAAATAAGGGAAAACACACACAATGCAAATATGAAAAGCGAGTGAAATCCTTTTAATTTGGCAAATAAAAGTGACGGCAGGGAGACCGTTGTACAAATTTATATGGAAGCCCCCCATCGCGCTGACTGGGTGGGATGCCAGGAGGAGAATAAAGGACGAGGCACAAAGCGAGAGAGTTTTGTGGGGGAATTGGCGACTTAACTTCTGGCATGTAAATGCATGCAAGCGAAAACGATCTGTGGTAGAGAGAGAGAGAGAGAGGGAGAGAGATGCTGTCGGAAAGTGAAAAGTTTGTGGACCAAGTTTAAGTTTGGCCAACTACAAAATGCCAAAACCATGACCAAAGCAATCGAAGCTATTGAATGGTTGAATGGAACTCTCTTGGATGTAGGGAAATTTTTCGGCATATTAACATTCTTCGAATAAAGTCCGATACTTGGGGGACGGACACCCCCCACGCTCACAGTTGGGTCTTTTTTTTTGTGTTTGAAGGAGTTGTCTGCCCATAAGTGATGTGTGAGGGAGTAAAAATCTAAATATTTAAACACAAATTGAGACTAATAAATGTAAATAAAGATGTCTGCTCGAGAAAGGGGCTTGGTACACGTACCATGTACATACATATGTACGTAATATCTATCTATGAAATATTTTAGCCTTAGGAAGATGGCCTCTTAAGAGAGGGGAGCAATTATCTTCTTTACACGTAATTTTCTATTTAATTTTGGTAATGCATTAAATATGAATTATATGTCCCACCCCCGACGCGTACAGCCATCCCCTTGGACTCCAATTAGTTATCTTTATCAGAGAAAGTAATAATTTTGGGAATAATAATTACCAGAAGAAATATGTATGACAAAAAGTAAAATGATGTACCCCATAAATTAGTCTGAGGCCGGGGCCAAGTAAGTGAAATATAAAATCTGCTTAGACTTTAATTAATTACACATGTTGCAGGAGGGGAAGAGGGTGCCAGCGAGAGGCTGTGCCAAGACAGGACTCAGCCAAGTGGAAGCGCACTTGTGTCGTCGCACTCACACAAGTACACACACACACACACACACACACACCTTACAGACAAACACTTGCGACATATCATTATCTTTGCTTTATGGCAACAGAAATTGGGGGAGGGACACAAATTCAAAGCAGTTCCAGTGACAGGCGTGGCAAAAGATGAAGTAAAAATACGAAAAGAAATACTCGTAACTCGTGGAGTTTAAGATGATGCTTGGGGGTGTGGGTCGTCATCGTCTCTGCAGTGTCTCTGCTGTGGATGTGGATGCTGCGATGCTGCGATGCTTGTTAGGAACACGGCGACAGCTGTAACGCCTACACAAGACACCAACACGCGCCTACCCCTTACACCTCCAACTTCCTTCAGATATGTATAGCGACTGAGTCTGAGTCTCTAATATCCATAAAATAACTCAAATCTTATATACGATTTGGTGTATATCATGTCCCATTGCTGTATCGTGTGCTGGCCCACCATTGAGGTCGTTACTTTTTCACCTGCTTTTAGCTGCAGTTATCTTCGGCTACCAGATACTGGCTAGCTCCCCACTTTTTCCCAGTTGAGTTTTGTCCGAACTTAATTCGCTTTTAATTTTTGTGCTGCTACGACAGCAAAAATGCTAAAAATTCAACATTGCCCGGACAAAAATACGAGAGAATGGACCCCAGACAAAAAAAAAAAAAAGAAATCCAGCAAAAATTTGCTAAGCGCCATCAGAGTGAAGTGCGTGTGTAGACGGAGAGACAGAAAGAAAGAGAGAGAGAGAGTAAAAGAGAACAGAAAAAAAGGAAAAGAATAAGAAAAGGAATGTAAAAGAAAGGGAAAGGAACGGGAACGAAGGGAAGGAAAAATCAAAATGAATTCTATTCAAAGCATGGCTCTGGCAGAAAATATGAAATGAAATGTTGTCGCTGGGGAAAGGGAAGTACGAGTATTGTCCGGGGCGAGAAGTATTGTTAAGAAATGCATACGCGGGCAATTTTGGTTCCTTTCTGCTGTCCCTGGGCTCGGTGGAGGAGGAGAATGTCAGGAGTGGGATGTGGTGGAGAAGCTGGAGCTGCCACTGCTTAAACACGAAATGCTTAATGGCCAAGTTGCCACAAAATGTTTGCCAGTTGAGGGGACAGACAAGGGCAGCAGGTCCAGTGAAGCAAAAACGAAATGCGTTTTCTAGCTACCAAAGCTCCTTTTTCCCAACGCTCGTACGGGTGTGAGGGGAGGCGTGGGTGGGTTTATTGGAGCGTGAGCAACCTGGGCAACAATATCAATATGCGTCTTTTGTTCAAGTCGTCTCTGCCGCTCTGCACCACAGCCCAACCAGCCAACCCCTCCCGCTGACAATTGTTCGGCAGCGGAAGTTGATATTCTGGCAAAACGGAAGTGTTGAAGCATCTTATGGAGCGGGGGCCACCCCATCCCCCCGCATATTTTGAATTTCATATTTTCCATTTCACTTTGCCTCTTTTCTCTTCCACGCATAAATTTCCATCTATGAAGCACTGACAGACAAAATGCGGAGCATATGAAAAAGTTTTGCAACAATCTGGAAGACGAAATTCCTGGTCCCGAAGGAGGAACCAGCAGCACAGGGCGCCCAGACCCATAGCCAATTAAGTCTAATGCGCGGACGTGCAGGCTGCCTTTTGGGCTTCCAGCTTACCTTTAATTGCCGCTGCCCCGCCAGACAGACCACAAATGCGGATCGTTGACCAAAAAAAGCAAAGGAGAGAACACACAATGAATAAAAGGTCCGCGATCAGGCGGCAGACGAGACTGGGGAACTGGGGGACTGGGCGATTGGGGATTGTGGACTGGGGACTGCGATCGAGTTCGTTGCTACCGAGAGAACCCAATCTGCTTCTACTATTTCGCATCGTCGTGGCCGTTGCTCGGAGATCATGGGCACCTTGACTCCGGCTGGTTCCGTATTGCAGTATCAACACACACATTGTATGTATATGTAAGCACATACTCGTAAAACAAAGCGAAATCGAAAGAAACAATAAAAAAAATAAAATATAACATTCTATTTTAATTATGCCGGCGGCCTTTAGATTGGCAATTGACGATGATCTGAGTTTTGTTTTTGTTTTTACTTTTGCGATGTGTGAAATGAAAAGCGGAAAACTGGAAACCGCACGGCGTCGTCAGACATTATTATGCACATACATATGTACATATGGATGTACATATGTAGATAGAAGGAAGCGTAAGACGCAAAACACCCACCAAGACGGGGGAGCAGTGGCACTTGAGGAAGAGGCAATGATACAGACAGGCAGGGCAGTGCACACAATCAGAGGCAGAGTCAGCGCGCCGCGTGCCGCTTGTTATTTATAGCCATTGAATGCTGCGCTTCTATCAGCAACAGACCAACAGAGCAACAGGAAGCAGGGGAAGAGGAGGCAACAACGGCGTGTTTATTTGTTGTCTGTTGAAGCATACGAGCCTTGCCTTGTACGCGTACATATACATATACATATAATGCAAAAACAAAACCCCCACAACTGATAACACACTCAAATGCACACAACGATTATAATCGAATTAGAATCGAGTGCGAAGATCGCGACGACTAAGTGACTGTCTCAGAAAGACAGAACAGAACAGAACTGACTAAGCCGAGTGATTAGCGTGGCAGCCACGAGGTGTTCAGCAGTTCAATCACAACACACACATATTCGAAATACACTTGTTGAATAAACCAAATTCCCATTCTGTTTATTTCCATTCATCTGTTATCATAATCCAATAAACACTCTATACACTCATCCATCTCTCTTTTGGTAACACAAACACTCACTTCAGAACCAAAGAGATTTATTCTTGTGGCATTTGCTGCAGATATTTGTATTCTGCCATTTGTAGCAAACAAGTTTGTTGCCAATATTCTTTCGTTTTCAATATTCTTTTCCCGCCACTGCGAAAATCATGTCCGTTCACGACCGAAGTTGTTCGCGTTTTGAACGTAAACAGTAGGGATGTTGAATATAAAGCAGAGCATCTTGCCAGAACAGCATACCGATGGGGGTGTAAATTTGAAAATTAGTTTGGCGCGCTTTCCGTTTCTTCCATTCAAATGGTATTATTTAATGATAATGAAAGAACCCTTTTTGTGAATAGCTGAATTAAAGGGTTAATTTGACCAAAAGTTGGAATGCCTCTTCGGCTTTCTCGAATTTTAATTATTATTAATACAATTATTTAATTTTTCTATTTATCACGATATATCGATAGCGCACAAACATACTGATACTTTTTACAGAAATTCCGATGTATCGTCTATACTGTTTATCGCACTAAAGTACTCGATATATAAATATATCAATTTAGTAACATCACCATATAAAAAAGGGACATTTTTACCGACCTCCTTTGGTTAAAGTTTATTTTGTAAGTAATCCATTAATTGGGAATCTTTATAATAAGCCAGATGTTAGAAAATTGATTCATCTATCTGATAAAATTATATTTTCAGTTGTTTAAGTACTTACTAGCTAGTAATATTAAGCCGAATATCAAAATCGAGGAATATCAAAGCATCTTGTAGTGTCTGTCAGTATATTTACGGTATATTTTGATAATGACAAGGTATATTTCAGGCGGGATTTTGTATTGATAAGTCCGCGGTCACACTGCCTATTGGTCCTATTTTCGGTAAGAAAATTTCGACTCAAATTTTGAAAAATGACTCAGATTTGCGAGACAACAAATTGCGGCAAGGAGGCGACTCTGCAATGTCCCAGCTGCCTGAAGCTGGGCATCAAGGGCTCCTTCTTCTGCTCGCAGCCTTGCTTCAAGGGTTTCTGGAAGGAACACAAGGCTATCCACGCCTTGGCAGGTACATTATGAAATTCATTCAGTCTCAGTGCGCGTCTGACACCTTCATGTAAGATAAATATGAATAAAATACTCCAACTTTTCAATTCAGGTGGAGCACAGACGACCGCGGCTGAGAATGGGGCTTACAACCCGTGGCCACAGTTCAAATTCACCGGCAAGCTGCGTCCGTTCGAACAGACCCCCAAGCGTGCAGTGCCGCTGGCCATTCAGCGACCCGATTATGCTGATCACGTAGAGGGACGCTCGCTCTCAGAGGAGGCCCTGCGAGGCACAACCATCAAGGTGCTGGATGATGAAGAAATTGAGGCCATGCGGGTGGCAGGCCGCCTGGGAAGAGAGTGTCTGGACGAGGGAGCCAAGGCTGTGGAGGTGGGCATCACCACAGACGAGCTGGATCGGCTGGTGCACGAGGCGGCCATTGAGCGCGACTGCTATCCATCGCCTTTGAACTACTACAACTTCCCCAAATCGTGCTGCACCTCGGTCAACGAAGTCATATGCCACGGCATCCCGGACCAGCGGCCGCTGGAGGACGGAGATCTGTGCAATATCGACGTCACAGTCTTCCATCGTGGGTTCCACGGAGATCTCAATGAGACATTCTTTGTCGGAAACGTCTCGGAAAAGCACAAGAAGTTGGTGCAGGTCACCCACGAGGCCCTGACCAAGGCAATCGAGCTTGTACGTCCGGGCGTCAAGTACCGCGAAATTGGTAACGTTATCCAGAAGTATGTGACCCCACATGGTTTCAGCGTGGTGCGCAGCTACTGCGGCCATGGCATACATCGTGTCTTCCACACAGCACCCAATGTGCCCCACTATGCCAGTAAGATCGAATGCTTTTATGAACCAGATGATATACGACGAACTTAATCCTTGTATCTTTTGTAGAAAACTCTGCTGTCGGCGTCATGGCCGCTGGACATTGCTTCACCATTGAGCCCATGATATCCATGGGTGTGCGCGAGGCCAAGAGCTGGCCAGATGACTGGACTGCCGTCACCGGCGATGGCCTCTACTCGGCCCAGTTCGAGCAAACTCTTCTAGTCAACAACAATGGCTGTGAGATCCTGACGAAGCGACGCGAGAACAACGGCCAGCCTTGGTTCATGGACAAGATGTGAAAAGGCGAAGCTCGTGCCCAGCCACTGCCAATTTGGATTTAAAATTCTCATTATTTTGTGGTTTTCACGAGGCTTTAATGTTTACAATAAAATCTACAGTTTCTAAATAATTCAGCGACTAAGTTTACTTTTCGAGCGGTGCATAATTGAGCAACTTCTCGATCAGATCGACGTGTCCGAGCAACATGCGTCGGCAGCAGTAGCGCTTCAGGCCCAATGCGTCCAATGCATCGCTGCAATAAGTGTGTGGGTGGAATTAGATACAGGAAAAAGGACCCGCAACGAGACTCCACTGGTGGTGTCTGCTTACCCTTCGGTGTACTCCGCCTGCAACAGACCAAGATACGACTCCCACTTGTTGCCAATGACTTTTCCACAAGTGAAGCAACGAATCGGAATAATCATATTGTCTTTTTAGCTTTGTTTTCGCCGAATTTCAAAATTTAAAACAAAAGTGCACGCGAAATGTGTTTTTAGCTGCGTAAGTGTGACCGGGTATTTATCGATCAAATATACCTCAGAACTATAGCGTAATATACCTTGTCATTGTCAAAATATACCGTATATATACCGACGGAAACGACAATATTCCTCGATTTTGAAATTCCGTTTAATATTACTAGCTAGTTAGCCCCCTCAACCCTAAACTAATAATTTTATCCGATTCATCAATAAATTTTGTACAAGATTGGCTAGTTTTCAGATCTTCTTGTTATTGGATTGCTTACATAATAAGGTTCAAACAAATACGGCCAAGGCATTCAACGTAAGTGTGAACTCTGGTCACACTCCGTCATTGTTGCTGGTCAACCAAGTTTCTGCATGCGTATGGCTTCTGTATACCCTATTTCTCTTAACTGATGGTAAATTTGTTTGTCCCAACTGCTTTGAAACATTAATATTGAATTTGTCTTAGATTGACATGCTATTTACTATTTCATTCATTTGATTTGTGTGTTTGTATAGACATTTATCCAGGCCCCGATACCTATTATTGGTACGCATAAGCTGCACAATTTTGTCAATAACTTTGAAACAGAGACAGAGTAGTTTCTGCACTCATTAGAACCTGAGATTACAAACATTACCGTAATTTGATAATATTCATTTTCCCAAGGTATGCAGATTGTTTTGTTGCTCATTCCGTGCCAAAGTTGCAGAGCAGTTAAGTTAAGTTAAGTTTATCTGCTTGCTTTGCGACACATTGTTGTAATTAAAATATAAAAAAAACTTTTCGCAGCCAAAGATACGAGCACACATTCAAAGACATTTACCACACCCACAAAATGAATTCGAAATCAATTTGAATAAATTAATGATTATATAGATTTATTTAACTACCGACTGCTCGCTATATGAATGCATTTATACAAATGAGTGTGTAGAATAAATATTTGAACAGCGTCGAAGACTATGCCATAACAATAAAAAATCAAAACTATGTACTGCTGGCATTGTGATGCTCGCCGGCAACTTCTACGGAGGTGGAGACCTCGAATAAATCTTTGGCTGACTCTGCCTCGCTGTCGGTCGTTCCCAGATTCTGCACATCCTCCACCGTGCCCTTCTTCAGATCATCCGATCGCTTTTGCAGACGCTGTGCAACGGAAAATAATTAGAATTTTCGGTAGTTCTTTCAGATTTTCAGGGATTTTCTTACCGATTCCGACGCGGCCTCCTCGTCTGGCACAAAGATGCGCAGTGGCGTGTTGCTGCCCAGCTGTTGCTGCACCAATCGCTGATGCTCCTCGAAGGCCGTTGCAGCAGGATCCTGGGCGGGCTGCGGATGATGTTGGGCAGGCTGTTGGAGTTGCTGATGTTGCTGCTGCAGTTGCAACAACTGCAACTGTTGCTGCTGCTGTTGATGCTGCGAATGCTGCTCCTCGGCCTGGGCTTTCAGCTCTTCGAACTGCAACTGCTGCTGATGCTGGGCATGAGCCTGTGCCCTCAGCTCCTCCAGATGCTGGTGTTGCTGCTGCTGGGCTTGAGCCTGTGCCCTGAGTTCCTCCAGATGCTGATGTTGCTGCTGCTGTTGTTCCTGCTGCCGCTGAGCATGGGCCCTCAGTTCCTCTAGATGAAACTGCTGTTGTTGCTGCTGTTCCAGCGCCTGGGCCTTGAGCTCATCGAGGTGATACTGCTGCTGTTTTTGCAGCTCCAGGGCTGCGTGCTCGGTCTCCAGCTGCTGGCGGCGGGCCTCCTCCTCTGCATAGGCCTGCAGCAATTGCGAGGAATCGTGCGCATGGCCGTAGTAGTTGGACACCACAAAGCCTCCCTCCGGAGCCGTTGCATCCACCGCCGAGGCCACATTAGGCAAATGGAAGGAAGCCGTCTCGTAGGCACTTTCGACGGGCTCACCCAGAGCCGGGGCAGCAATCAGGGCTGCGTATTGTGGCGCCGAGTCCAGCACGGGGTGAATGTTGTGATGCGGATCCTTGGCTGCCTGCAATATCTGTCCATTGCTTGCCACCTCCTGGGTCAGATCCGCGTTCACATAGCCAGTCTCGAGCACATGCTCGGAGCTGGGCTTGAAGAGCTGTTGCTTGTGCTGCGTGTACAGCTGATTCGACTGGGTCACCAGATAGGTGGGATTGTAGATGGGAATGTGGGCGGCGGAAATGGAAGCGGCTAGGAAGGGTTGCAACTGCTGTGTCTGCTGGGCGTACTGGATGGGATAGATCTCCGGAGCCGTCTGAGCGGCTGCCTGGGCGCCCACAATCTGCACCAATGGCTGGGCGGGAAGATGATTGCTCTGGACATCTGATGGCAGAGGCTTGTTGTTGCTCGGCGTATTGAAGTTCTCGGTGGCGGGGCGAATCTTTGAGGTGGGCAGCGAGGGATCTGGATCTGGGGCAAAGAGTTTCTGCGAGCCCGAAATGGGATCGCGGATGGTTTGGTCATTTGTCTCATCCTCATGCACATTGTAACCCGGTGCCAAGTATGTCTGTGGTCGCGCGGCGGGGAGCGGGGACTGGGAAGTGTGCTGTGGGGGAAGGTAAGCGGTGGCAAAATGGCCTCCATCGTCTAGCTCCAAGTGATTGTCGTGCCCGGCGAGATTCGGTGCGGGTATCGTGTAAATGGGTGCAAAGTGCTCAGTGTTGAAGTTGTTGTGCGTGTCCAGCTGTTGGGGGGATTTGGCATGTGTATGCGTGTAGTGGATGCTTGTGTCTGTGTCGTATATCAATCCGTCAAGTCAACAAAAGCAGGCTTCGAAATGGCATTCGATTCCTGCTTTTGGAGCTCTGATAGGCTCAACTTACCGGCAAATTCTGCAGCTCGCTGTAGGACACAGCCGTGGGTTTCTCAAACTTGAAGGGCTTGTCGTATCCGAAGGTCGGCTTCGCCTTAGGCTTCGAGTTGTTCAGCTTGATCTTGAGGGGCTTGCGCACTGCGCTGGCGGGCTTCAGGTAGACGGGAGCGCTCAGCTTGATGGGTCGAGGTCCTCGAAGATGCTGATGCTGATACTGTGGCGTGTGCAGCAGGTGAGGATGACCATGTAGGTGGGCGTGCGAATGGGGGTGCTGCAGGACATGTGGATGGACGGCATGTGCGTGGGCCAAATGCTGATGAGTCGCATGGGTGTGTGGGTGACCTGAACGACCCTTGAGTACCAGTGGCACGGGCTGGTCGCTTCGTATCTGAACCACCAATGTGCGCTGCTTTCCAGGGGCCCCTCCTATACCTCCAGTCGCAGGACGGGACAACTGCTTGGCGCTCTTTGGCGGCCAATTGCCATAGACGAGAGGACGCTGCTTTCCACCATGTGGCGACTGTGGCTCACAGTTGGCCAGCGTCAGGAGCAGCGCAAAGAGAATGAAAGGCTGGTAGATGGATGGATGGATGGATGTATGGTAGTGAAAATGTCAAATATCATTAAATCAACAAAACTTAATTATTTTACGAGTGCATCGAACAAAAACATTAAAAGAAAAAATAAAAAACTTTCTAAGCTCCACCATGGAGGGGAGCCAGAGGGAGGGCCGTGTAATCGTTGGACAGCAACAAACAACAAAAAAAAACTGTAATGGCCTTAATTTGAACAAATTGGCGGTTTTCTAAAATTTTATCACGTCGCCTGCCGCTTAATACTTAACCAAAAGCTGCTTAAGCAAACGAGCCATCGGAGTATTTTTATTTATATACCTGAGTATATACATATGTACATATAGAAATATTTTATATATGTACGAGTGTGTGTCTATGCCATAATAACATTGTCCATTTTCCCCGATTCGTTACCTGATTAAACTTGCAATCCGCATTGCCGTAGAATGAAAGTGAAAAGTCGAATATTGATATGTCTTGGTTCTGTAATTGTTACGGTGATATTTTTGTATGGCTTTTCGGTTGGCTATATAAGGCTTTGTGGCTCGATTTGTAATTTCGAGACTTAAGTGATTGAAATTGGAAACACCTGCATTATCTGCCCCTTTTCGTAGTCATGGATAGGGCTTAGTAAGTAAGTTGAGTCAGCTTCATAGGGGCCTGTGTTTCAAAGAAACAATTCATAAAATATAGTAGATTTGAGAGAACCTTTTATTCAAAAGATATTAACCTTATTCCAAGGAAAGGTGTTCTCATTATACTACTACTGAATTCGAAGCCCATAATAATTCTCTTTAAAGTCGATGGCAGTATATTAACTTTGTTTCTGCTTGGTTACTTTTCGGTCGTGCTCCATCAAAGTGGAAGTCGGTAATTTGATGGCAACCATTGGATATAACAATTTCACTTGACCAGCCCCAGCCCCGCCACTGGAGAAGGAGCAGACGGAGGAGGAGGCAATGACAATGACAATGTTGTGTGCCGTTAGCCAGACGTCAATCAACGGGTGAAATGCCTAACCGAGTCCAATACGTATGTATGTATGTATGTATATGTGGTTATTGATTACGTGCTGCGTTTGCTTAATCGCAAACAGAGACGGACTGTGACTTGGAGACAGAGACAGGGATAGGCGTAATTGGGACCAAATTGTTGCCTTATTGTTTATCGAGTGGTTTGCTAGTTTGTCGCCTGTGCATACAATATGCATAATAATATGCAAATGCATGTTGCAGGCCTGGCTGGTGAATGAACTGCCGCCAGGAGACGGATGCTGAGATTGCTCACCGCAACGTGTTTGAATGAAAATCAAAATATTGACATTGGAATGCACTTAATTTCGATTTTCCTTGGGCTTGGGCTGGGCTTGGCCCGGCTGGGACATTGAACTTGACAAAGGATTGGGCCGTTAGGCATAAACGGAACTATCGATCAACAGCCTGCCTGTCACCAGCAGCATCGAGTAGCATCGAGTCCACAAACAACAGTTTGGTTAACCCAAATTGCAACTTGAATTGCAACTTTTATTTTAGCGGTAAGCATTTTATTTTCAAGCCCGCTGCACATTGAGGCAAAGTCAGGCAAGCAGTGACTGTAATTGGTGCACGTAAAGCTATCCATTGTCTAGAGCTCTATCTCTAGCTCGTTGTGGTAAGTCCAACTGAAACTGCCACTGGCACAGCGAAACCTGGCGCATCAACTGCTCTCATTGCAAATGGAATGGAAAGTACGCCACTTGCCGGCCACACCACAATTTGTCAAATATTCAATTCAATTGCAGATGCGGCGGCATTGTCTGGTAATTGGATTTGAAGGTGAAGGTGAGGTTGCTGATGAATGCCGATCGAATGAGAGTCGTTGCACGCTGACTGATTAAAGCAGAGCGAAGTAGATGTGCCATTCAAATTATTTTCAAACTATTATTATGCACAGTGAGAGATTTTTTTTTAATTATCGCTAATTGCGGACAACAAACTCGAGATCACTGCGTGCGATTTACTTACCCTCATCTTGGTTTGGGCTTGTGGCTTTGGATATTTGTTGGATTGTCGAAAGATGTTGAGGATGATGATGTTTCCGTTGATGTAGAAAGCTCTGGGCAATAGTTGACTGACTTTTGGCTTCTTCTAAGCCTCAAGCAGCAAGTAGATGAAGATCAAAATGGCAATTAAGTATATAATCACATCAATTAACTTCATGTCAGCGTCCGCCGCGGCGCTTTCTTCAGTTCCAATTGCACGCACAGAATTTCTGAGAGAATTTAGCCAGAGACGGCGACGTCTGCACTTGTTCAAGTCGCGAAGACAACTGATTCGGAGTCGGCAGTGGAGTCCGGACAAAAACCATGTGCGCACTAGCTGACGATCCATCCACTGGAAGCCCACGTAGCGGCGTCGCATTGGAAATGCGCACCGCAAAGAAAGTGGTCGGATTTTCATGCGTCTTCGTTTGCACCGCTGTCGGCGCAAAAAACTTGTTTGCGTTGCTGGCCCAGGCTTAGCACGCGACCAACGAGCAACATGAATTGGCGAACAAGTGGCCAAGATTGCTGCCACTCATTTAAGCCACAATGGAAGCGCAAACGAAAGTGTTTTGCCACCGGCTGTTCTTGCCCGGCAAAAGAAAGAAACGCCACAAAGTGTGGTGAGGAGATGAGAGGTGGAAAAACAAAAGACTTAGGCAACGAACTCGTTGTCTCTCAGCAGTTGCTCTTTACCTTAAAAAGCAATGCAGACCAGGCGCACATGAGCAGGAGAAGGCATCGTTGTTGCCAGTGCACTGCCTGTCACCTGTTGCCACTGTGGCAGTGGAAGCAGCACCAATCAGGAGCAAAGCCAGAGATTGACATTACGAAATATGGCAGCCACAGTGGGCATTGACTGTACAAGCTACTGAACGAAAATATTTTATATTCCTAAATAAGAAAGAATCTGTGCTAATAAATTGGCATTGAAGTTAATCTCTATGTAGAGATAATTATTACGTTTGTCAATATTTATCTATATCAATTTAATCAACTCTTGTTGTTGACGGGGACGACCCTCCTAATTACACAAGGCCCCTTGATAATGATAATGAGCCCTCAACCAGACGCTTATGAAACATACCCGGGCGTAATTGATCGGATTTTATGCAGGGCGCAACCGCCAATTTCTAAACTCAATTGGTCATTGGAATTTAACTGCGTTCGCCCTGCCATATGTGGGTCAAAATGGTCTCTTGGGCAGCCCAAAACTTTGAGCCATAACTCAAAATTTCACTTTTCATAAGGCTGTGGTTGCGATTTTCTGTTAAATTGTTTTTTTTTTCTCGTATTTATATTTTATTTTGAAATATTATTTTTAACAAGGTTTTTTAAACATTAACAACATAATATTATTATTATACCTTTTATTTTATACATTTATCATTTCTTTCCGTTTTTCTTTTTCTGTTGCATTTTAGACAAATGTTTAAAATATCCTTTTTTTAGCGTTTTAATTGTTATTTAAAATTTTTTTTTATTTTTTGTGGCTGCTTTTAACTAAACTAATTGTCATTATGCGTTCTGCTCTTTCGATTTATTTATAATTTGTTTTTTAATATTAAATTAATAATTTGTTTATCGCCGTTTACGTTTTCTGTTTTAGTTTTAGGTCTACATTTAAGTTTACGTTCATCCGATCGGTTTTCCTTGTGTAAATATATTTGTATAAATAGCGAGTAAAAACTAAAAAATTTAACTACAATAATCTTGTACATAATGTGATTGGTATTTGGTTTCTTTAATTTATACATCTTGTAATGCATTATGGATTATGTGAAAGTGCCGCAAAATTATAAAAATATTTTTAGGTTTTTCCATTTCGTATTTAATTGCTATTTGTAAATTAATTTTGATATTTTTCCAAATATCTTTATTCCCTTACAAAATGAACATTTTTATCAATTGCCGCTTAAACGTGTAAAATTATCGTTTTGTTTATTTTTTTGTTTTTGTTTTGTTGTTTTAGTTGCAAACGTTGATTCTATACAAAAAATCTAACTACAGTAAAATGCCGCATAGCTTCACATTTACGAGTATGATAATATATATATTTATATATTTTTTTTTTGCATTTTTATTCACCAATTTTCTATAAAAAGTTTGCCCTTAAAGTTAGTTATACAGCATTGAATAGTTTTATGCGATTTAATTAATATATATGTGTCTGTATATAGCTTTTTTTGTGAACAAAGCTGCTGAGAACTTGTCGATGAAGCGAAGTGGAAAAAGTATTCGAACTTTATTCAATTGGAAATATGTGAATGGCAAAGGCAGCTTTGTCGGAGAGTTTTTTCTTCGATATTTGTTTTGGGTTAATTTTGTTTTGTTATGTTATCAAGAAGCTTTTGGGTACGTTCTGGTATGTGTTTGAATAGTTTGTGGTACATTATTTGGTTTCCTATTGATCTGCTATAGCGTAAACATGATTTTATCAAGTTTCACAACATCGAGAGTTCATTTTGTTCTTGTTGTTGGGGTCTTCGCTGTTGTGTTTTGTGTTTGTGTAGGTGTGTGTGGGTGTGGGTGTTCGTATGTGGCTTGGTGTGTATCTGTGTATGAGTATGTGAGATTTCTATAAATTTAATGCCTAGTTTATTCATTTAAAAATTATGTTTAACTTTTGGGTTTTCGCTACTCCTCTCTCTCTGGTTGTCGTCTATCTCTTGTTATTTTAGGATTGCAAATGCGGTTGTTGTTAATCGATTTAATATTAGTTTTAATTTTAGCATTAACAATAATGAACTTCTTGCCACGATATCGAGTCGTCTTATGTTTTATGCTAAGCTATGCTATGCTCTTCTCATTCGTTAACATTTACACCTGACTAATACCTTTTCCTTTACCATTACGTTTACGTTTACGTTTACTTTTACTTTAAATGAGTTTAAATGTTTTCTCACATTGCACGGCTACATACACGTTTACATAAATTTCGAAGGCGCATAATATTCACATATTTATTTAAGTTTACGTTCTGGGTAAGCCTAGGCTACACAAAATTCCCCTACAAATCAGATACAAAACGAAAATGAACTCGTTATTCTCATTCACTTATTTTCCCTTACGATCTCCCATTTTGTTTATGATGTATTAATTTTAAAAGCTCGAATTCGTTTTACTTAAATTTGTTATTGGCTAATCATTGGTGGAAACAAACCTAATCATTGAATGCTGCTGCTCTGTGCCGTGTTCCTGTTACGCTTTTGGTATTGTATTCTATTACCCATTTAATCGGATGAATGCTGTCTGCTTCGGGTTGGCTAATCTACATTTAATGTGATTTCTATACGCTTTGGCAGTGTTTATCATTTGAACAAATTACAAATATATGGCACCGACAACTGGCTGCACAACGAAACGATAACATATCCGAGACATAATCTGGAGTTACTTTATATATTTACATGCTATGTACAAAAAACAGAGCGTTACCCTTTTTGGCGGCTCGAGCGCAGGTGCGTGAAGGTGATAGAAATTTAAAATTGTAGACTTACAGATCGGAGAAAGAGAAAAGTCTGAGAAAAGCAGAACACAGAACGTACGTTGTCGTCCTTCGATTTTTTTTACCGATTGTATCTATCAAAAATTGTTTAGAACACCACAGATGCTGCTCGTAAATCGCTGGTAAAAAGCGCACACATTCACATACACTAAAAAATATTACTAACTACGTTTTCATCAGCTGATCGTGGCACTCTATACCCCTAGGTATATGTATGTGTACTCTAGACTGGATAATGATTTGAATGCGCTACTTACAGTATTTTTGTTTTGAGTATTTTGTGTGTGTTTGTGGGTGAAGATGTGAGTGTGAAGAGTTTTTGAATTTTGAATTAGCAAAGTTGAAGTCTGTCCCACATGGAGATGACGTGTTAAGTCGAGTTAAAAAGCATTAGTTATGTGTAATTCGTCTAGCTTCTTGCTTGGGTAGTAAGTAGTTCCTCTCTTGGCAATCCTTTGCTGAAACAACCTTGCTTTACTCTGGCTTTCCCTGTTTTCTAGCTTCTATAAAATATCGTATTCGAGTCGAGCTTCGTATTTGTAGTTGCATTTGCTTTAAGTGTACGAATTAGCTAGCTGATTGTTGGCCTTTAACAGTCGCTAATCATTATTTGTGTTTAATTATACTTGCAAAGTTAAATGATTACATTATGACTCGCTCTATATAAATCATTTTGCGCATGCTCAGAAACTTCTAAATGCAGTTTTTGAATTTTTGTATGCAGGCACAACAATTCGTTTTAGCCTCATCGCCCTGTATGCAGACACGGATACAGGATACGAGATACAAGATACATACAGGATGTACCATCTCGATCTATGCTCGGATCTGTGTCTGGTTGATTTCTATGTGTGTTTAAGTATAAATTGTTGCGTAGTTGCTGCTGCTGCTAGTCTGCAGCTTAGAGAAAGACTCTGAGACAGTTGTTGGTGTCGGTGAAAGTACATAGATTGTGTTTTGTGTTTCGTTTAGTACTTAGACTTAGTTTAAGTTGTAGTTTTGGCCAATCGATCTGGTCTGGTCGATTGGCTGTTTTCCTTGTTTAATGTGTAGCTTACCTCACTAATGGTTCCCAATTGCTTACGTCACACCATTGAGATGGATTTTCGTTTAGAATTGTTCGATTAATTCTTATGCAATGATAGCGCCATGAATTGAACTCAAATGTAAATCAAAATGACATGAAAATTAGTGATCAAATATGTTTCAATGGAAATCCAAATGTAAATGTTAATGTAAATGATTGTTTAAAGAACTCATACACGAATACATACCCATCGATATAACTAATGATTGTTGCCTCAATAACTAAAGCGAAACGGGGTTTTTTTGGTATCCAAATCATAAGTAAACTCAACGCATAAACAATAATATTTTATTGGGGCACAGAAAAGATTACAAAGTAAGAAGAATAATAATAATAATAAATTGTGTAGCAGATAAACCAATGCAGAATAAGAGTAGAGGTAAAATTATAATAGTTACATAGAATAGAATATATATGTTAATTTCAAGGTTCTAAAAAGGCATACGGAATGATGTGGGAAGCAATCAGTTGGCAATTGAACGATGGATAACGGGGATGATGTTCTGGCTCCCCTGATCTGAATTAATTCCCCTAATATATGTGGAGGCAGGCGGCGCTACCGTTGACGTTACAGTTGCATTTGCATTAGCAGTTGCTCTTGCGTTGGCTCGTTCGGGCTGTCTCTTGATTGTTATTTGGGATGGACAAAGTACATCGCGTCGCATGCCTCCACACACATAAAGGGACAGAGCAACACACTTGCTGGCACCCAATTTTAGTGTGGGATATTTCTAACTAGTTAACGCTTTTGATTTCAGTTTTGTACATGGTACAATCTATCGATTCATACATTGTTGGGTTTTGTTTGTGAATCGAATCTTATGCCAATAGTTTTCTAGATAGGTGCCAGAAATGCGATGCTCTGCATTCAATGATCGTCTCCACCGTTCAAATGTACGAATAAGGACCATCAGTTAAGGCGCTACACAGTAACAATCAAGAGTTATCATCCTTATTGGAGCCGCCCCCACCGACCCCGGAGCCTTGTGTGTTGGTGCCGCGTCCGCCGGCGGGTGCTCGCACCGCTGGCGGCTTGTACTCCAGCCCCGGATCGAATTGCATTAAAACGAATACCTGGAAAGTGTCAACATACATACGAAACACAGTTATTTCGGATCGAAGGATGCTCGTGGATATTCTGTCGTACCTGATCTGTTGGCAGTAGTGAAAAGTCATCGGGTGGGTTGGTTATTACATATCGTTTGCTGCTCGCATCACAACTGGAGCTGGTGTCTCGGAACCGGTACAGACCGATGCACAGCATGCCGTACGACTTGAGGGCGGCCACAAACAGATCCCCATACTTGCCGCACTCTCCGAACTGCGCCAGCGGGCCATCATATAGCGATATCTGGCCTACTCGACATCTTTGAAGTACAACCATTACATTTAGTTTGTGCTCAAGAGGTAAGAGTAACAGAAAGCTCACCTGTCGCGATTACTCAGACTTTCCACGGTGCTGTAGCCACCGCGCAGGCCGGCTCCCTCGGCCAGGATCAACTCCAGCTCGGGTGTGGCACCACCCGTGATTAGTGAGCGGATCAGCGTTAAGGCGTTTTGATTGAAGTATGTCTGGGCAAGGGTAAGTAAGAATACATATAGAGAATCAAGTGATTTGGGTCACGGGGACAGGAGACAGGGATTAAAAGGATTCAAGTAGACAGAATCAGGGCTTGAAGCGAGACATTACCGTGGACATCAGCGAGTCTAACACACTCACAGCGAAGGCTGTGCCGCAGGCAAAGGGCTGCGTCAGATACAGCTCTGTATCTGGATCATCGTCGTCGTCTTGATCGAGAAACTGCACGTTACTATCATTGACCAGTTCTTTAAACGACAACCAACAACAAGACACACACACAAGTGTGTGTAAAATTAGTAAAGCACACACCTCAACAGTATCGGAGGCGGGTGAGGCTGGCCAGGACACAGATCTGTCTGTACCCCAATTCCGCCCAGCTGTGGACCTGGCCAGCCTCACATTCGTTCGGTCGTTCGCAAACTCGGCCAACTTAGTGCGATGCAGTTTACCTGTAATCATGGGCACGTTGGCGCCATACACTGAACCGCGACGCTGCAGCACAATCGGGCTGCCGGCGGTCGCGCTCAGGTTGTCGAACTCCGGGCCGCGCTGGCTGAGCACGCCGATCGTGTCATCGAAGGTCATGGCCTTGATGTTGAGCGAGGCGAGGATGGCCTCCTTGTCGGCCAGCGTGGGATCGTCGTTGCTAGGAACTTTGGCCGACAGTATGCAGCACATATCACACAGATTGACGTTGACCGCCCGCAGGTCGGCGCGACTCAGTGGCGAGCCATTGAGCACCGATATCTTGGGCAGGTTCTGCAGCATCTTCCACTCGCGCCGAATGTAGTCCACCGATCCAACTATCACCACATGCTTCAGCTCGTGGTAGTGGAAATTGGACGCCCGCAAGGGCATCACCAGATTCCGCAGACCGATCAGCGGTGAATCGGGATCGGCGAACAGACAGACGACCACATGACCATTCAGCACTGTCATGGCCGCCTGGTTGCGATCCTGCACATCAGAATATGGTATGAGAAATGGGTTGAACCATTTTTGCCATTTTTCCTTACCAGTATGCAGTCTTCTAAGCTCTTTGCCGGACTCCAGTGGAACATGCCCGTCGAGTCGTACTTCATTTCGGTCTTCTCGAAATCAAAGTCCTTCGACTGGTCGTCCGCTATTCCGGCGGGCAATGAAACGCCGCCATTTTGATTCTGCGTACCCGTGTTGGAGCTGCGACTCGTCGGCCTAGAGTCAAGTAAATCGATAGAGAATTGGTTTAGCCATGGGGCGGTCTGTGCTGTTGCTCTTTTAAATCGCTTCGATCGTAATGGGATTTGATTTCAGTTTTAATCAACTTTTGACTTGCATATGCAGATAATCAACCAATTCAAAAACAAACGCTACATCCAAATGCAAAGTGTTCATCGGAAACGCTACGAGTACGTGTTTCGTTCAAAAAATTATGTGAATACGAATTCAAGTACAAGTACTTGGAGCATATTGAATTAAAAATGTGTTCTCAACATACGTACGATAGTTAAAGATAGAGTGTTTACGTTTACATAGATAGATAGATAATTACGATAGTAGATAGATAGATAGATAGATAGATAGAGTACGAGATAGAGAAGAGCTTGTGCTAATAACAAAAGTCTCGAAATGAATGCGAATCAAAATCAATCGTTCAACTACTCAAAACTCTTCCACTGCCATCCGACTTAGGTGAGGCGTGGATCGGTCAATCTTGGGTGTTCTACGTGGCTGGCAATCTCCCTCTGGGTGTGTGATGGTGATTCATGTGATCGGCATGCGCGAGGGAGATGCCCAAAACGAACCAACCGCCCCCCCGTCCGCCGGACGCTGCAGTCAATATACGAGTAAACTACAGTTATTGAATGCTGTTCGTAATTATTAAAGAAAAGAGAAAAAGTAATGGAAAGTATATATTGTACACAGGTGCAAAGTTTGACATAGAGATGAACACGAGAAAACACACACAACAAATAGTTCCACATATATGTAGATATATATTTCAAATGATCAGAGAAGGCGAGAGAGAGAGAGAGAATTGTATGCTTTATCCGGTCTTAGAAAATCGCAGAATATCATACATTTGTATATGTATCTGATTTAGAGCTAAAAAAGCTTGAAAAGCTGACGTTTGTGTGATGAAAAGATAGAAATATGAGAGGGTATGCTACAGTTCAAACAATTTGGTTGTTTCCCCCAGCGAAAAGATCTTTAAGATGTCTTAATGTCTTTAAATGTAAAGACTATTAAAAGAATACAGAGAGCCAGAACGTAAATACAAGTTTATTTGAAGAATAAACGTATTATCACAAAGAATTGTATGATATATATGAAGTATGGCTATTCACACATTAATATATTAGTTATTTATTATTAGTAATTAGCATGATGACTTGGGTACAATGAGAAGTGGCACAACAGACTGCAGATGGGATAGATGTTAGTAGACAAAATGCTTGAAGGGTTTATGAGATTGTTGATGCTGGGTTATTGTGAAGATGCAGAGATATTCATGGGACACACGCACACTCAAAAATATAGACATACATATTAACAGAGAAATCTATAGGCACGCACAGTCATACATACAGACACTCACGCATACAGGTACAGACACAGATACAGATACAGAAGACAGCGACATGACAATAACGACACAAGTTTAGTTAGGTTTCGTTAACTTTAGTACGAGTATTTGATGGAATGGCATAGCTTTTTTGGATCAATCAATATCAATACGATTATCAATCAATGTGTGTTAAACAAAATGCGCATAAAATGTATTTAGAATAGGTATTAACGAATACTAAGTTATAGTTTAAAAAAGGCTTTGGGCTTTTTTAGTAGTTTTGTTTGTAAGTTAAATTTCTAGGAAATTATGGACGCATACATGAGCTTTTAACTTCGTAAGCAAGTTGATAGCCCGCATAAGGGTTAGCATCATTCTCTGGTGGCCTGAAACAAAATGTTGTTCGTTTTTATACATTTAGACTGGTTAAAAGTTCGAGTAATTATTGTGTTTTTGTTTTTGGTTTGGTTTGGTTTGTTTCGGTTTCGTTTTTGTTTTTGTTGAGTGAGTGATTGATAGAGACAGTTAGTTAGTGGAGGTGTTAGTATTAGTTGGTTAGAGAGCATTTACATATGTACGAGAGACTTATTGACGAACTGCCTGGTTCTTATTGTTTAGTGTTCTTGTTCTTTGTTCCTATTCGTTTTCTTATTCCTATTGTTCTGTTCTGTAGTTTGTGTAAAATGAAACACTTAAACACAATAATCATAATCGAATGGTTTTCTCTTTTGGTTTGCTGTTGGTGGAAAATGCAGAACGGAAGTAACGCAAACGAAAATATTGGAAATCAAAGTTGATGCCTTGACCTACATATGTATAAAGTGTGTTCATTGATTTTTGTTGGGTTGTCTTTGCTCTTATGCTCGATTACCGATTACCGATTGCATTGCTATATTGAAGTTAACAGAGTGCCGTTTATATGTGATAGATATCTGTATATATATATAAATATATATAGATAGAATGGTTGGCCCTCCTCTTCCCTGGCCTATGTACAGCTCCCCCGGCTGGGTGCATCCCCACTCACCTGTTGTACTGCGACGGCGATATTACTTGACCCTCCACTTGCCGGCTCACGTTCACCGTGGGCTTCACCTTGTTCACCTGCTTGCCCGCCGCGGCAGCAGCGGCGGCTGCAGCAGCCGTGTTGTTCATATGATGCATGGCACCTGTACCGTTGCCAGTGCCATTAGGACGGCGCACATTGCGATTGAGTACTGTAATAAGGAATGGGGGGTGTGGGATTATTTAATAACATTATTCAATCCATTCATGGCTTAATGCTGGGCCTTACGATTCGTATCTTCTCTGTCACGTGTAATATCACCTGTGACAAATTAATTGGCATGGGCGTGGGCGTTGCATTGGCGTTGGCGTTGGCGTTTGCAGAAGCAATTTGTTGGAGAGACCAGAGAGAAAGAGCAGACGGCAATCGATTAGTTAGTTCCATAGCACACCGAATGAGGTGCTGGTCAGAGTGTGGAAGAGATACTCATTGGCTTTAAGTATTAGTCAAAGTTAATCAGGAAAGGTACTTTTGAGCCGCGTGTTGCATTTTGTTTAGTTTGGTTATTGGTTCTTAGTTCTGGGTTCTGTGATCTGTGATCTGTAATCTGTGATCTCTGGTGTGTAGCTTGCGACAATAAAGTATAAGGTTCTTAACAAGCATTTTGGTTATACAATTGAAAAAAAACATAAATGAAGAATGCTTTAAATAGACATCGATATGGATTCAATTAGATTCGGATATGAGTTATAGGAGATATATAGCAGTTCATTAGATAGATTACATTAACCAGTTACATTAGCAGAGAAACGAGTTCCGAATCAACAAAAGACAACAGAGTATGCAAACAAATATCTAAACAATTAGTATGGGCTTTACTTGTTCTTTTATCGATTGGATTGGATTCCATTGGTTATCGTATGATCTGAGGCAAAAAGCAAACTGAGGCATACGAAACGGAAGCGAAAACGCAAACGGAAACGGAAACTGTAACTCAAACTGAGATTGATTGGATAATGTTTGTATGTGTGTGTGTGTGTGTGTGATTGGATTGGATAGGATTGGTCGCCTACAGACGTCTTCTGTTCAAAAAAACCTTTCTCTGGCATTTTCATTGACTTATACCAAAAACTAAGTAGTTCGGGTTTTCTGTATTGTGAGACGAGACTTTACCCGATACAGATCCACGCACATGCACCCGCTTGGGTAGCTCTGGAGGCGTAAATGTGGGTGCAGGATGGTGTTCATCTGTAAGATATTTTGGTTTTGTTATGGCACAGCTTCAATAAATCAGATTCTGGGTGTATGTATTTCTTTTAATTTTTTCTTTTTTTTTTCTTTTTGTGTGTTATTTATAAGGTAATGCTTTTGTATGTGAAGCTCATAATTTGCTTTTGAATATACATTTTTTTTTTGGTTTTGTTTTAGGGGAGATCGTGTTTGTTTTTGGTAAGAACTGAAACAGTAAGAGTCTGTGTTGGTTGGTAAAATAAAAGACGAAAATTGAGAGAAATCAATACTGAAATTAGTCTGACTGTTGGGTAAACCCAGGAAAAACCTAACGAACAGAAAACACAAAACTAAAACTTTTTTCAACCAAAACTCAAAGAAAAGTGTTCAAGATGGTCGGGGGAAATGGTTGTTCGGGATACACCTTAGGGTTTTTGCTTTATAGTTATTGAACAAAACATGCAAATAAATATGAGTTGGAACAGAACTTGTGATGGTTATAGTTATAATACATATACAATATACAAACAGTTATACAATAAATATATATTTAGTATTTATCCAAAGACAAGGCTAAGCAAGCAGGAATGTCGTTTAAGAGGATTAAGGGATTCAAAAGCAAATCGGTTTAAGCTTGAAGCAGTATTTAAGCAACACGGTCGACTAAGTGCGGACTAAAAGCTGAGTAGCAAGATGGGCAATTGTATTTTCCATATTATTATTATCATTAGCTTTGGCCTCAGTTGATTTCGGTTTCGGATTACGAAAGCATTTATTATGTAGTACTTAGACTGATAGAACTTCTAACACCCACTGAACGGAATAACTTCAAACAATCTCTCCATCTACGAGTTGCACTAGCTATCTTGACCCTTGGCTGTGCTTTGGGGCTGCATTTAACGATTCTATGTTTTGTTAGCAATTTAACTGTACTAAATTTTGGAATTTGTTGGTTGAATTTTCAATAAATAATAGTCCTCCCTTCCTTTGTTTTTTGTCTGGTGCTGGGGATGGGAGGAGCGGAGCGGAGCTGCTTGATTGCCGCATACTTAGATATTTTGGTGTAGGTGTTCTGATTGTGGCTCTAATCATTCGGATTCAGTTGCTTTGCTTTTCTCAAGACATTTGCATTTATTTATGTTTTTTATGTATGGTAAAAGAATAGCTTACATATGTATGTATAAACGTTAGGACTAATTTCATAGAGTTATCTCAGAGAAAAACCAAAAAAAGATTAACAAACCAACTAAAAAAAAAAAAAACTAAAACCAAGATACAACACAAGTCACGTAAAATGATGAAAAAACGTGCACTGGCACACCGTTGAAGGAATTTGTAGAAATTCTAATTTAATTGAAATCAAAACGGAATGTTTATCAATTAAATGTATAAGACGAGTACAAATGCGATTTGATTATTAATTCTTTTTTGGTTTTTTTTGTTTGTTTTTATTCTTTGGATATACAACATTTTGAGTTAGTTTTGACTTACTTGACAACGAGTATTCATCGTCTTCTACACACACACACAGAGACATATAAATAGGAGTATTGTAGTTGTAGTAGTTGATACGGAACACGAATGTGTGGGTAGGGGAGGAGTACAATAGAAAGATGATACGTTTACATATATAAAAGATATGTATATATATATATAATATTGAAGGGAACATAGCTCCAGACGAAGAATGTTGAGTGTCTTACATATATTTTACAGAGAATGTGAGTAGTAATGGGTAAGATCAGGGGGGTGGAAACGAGAAGACTGTTGTGTTTTCATGGGGTGTACTTGGTTCGAGTTTTAGGTACGAGTACGAGTACGTGTATAGTATATGTTGTCCTATGATACGTGAGCAAATGTGTATAAGTTGTACCACGCATACACGATAGATACAATACGATACGATAAATACAATACGGTACAATACAGATAGTTAACTTTTGTACAAATTACTTTTACGACATACGACATACGATATTTATGTTGAGTATGATGATATATTCAACGACCTCATATGGCATGGGCATGGTGGTATGGTTGTATGTATAAGTACGGGTGGTATGGATTACATACGAAAGCAGAACTTTAGAATCGAGTATGAGTTTTGAATTGAACGAGTATTCGAATAATTAGCTGAATAATACATACATAATTGGCTCAAAACATTTGTACTTTGGTTTTTGGTTTTGTTCTTGATTGTACTACACACACACACACACACACACGCACACTAAGGTTAAAGTTGATTATGACAAAAGTACAGAATTACTAGGAACGAACGAGTAGAAACGAATACATTTGTGTGAGACTGAGTGTATTGTTGTTGTTGTTGTTGTGTGAGTTGATGTGTACACGGAAAGAGGTCGAAGGAAGGGGGGTCAGTGGGTAAGGGGCTGTGTGTGTTTAAGTGTTTGAATCTGTGTTTTCCCGTTTTGGCTTCATTGATTTCCGATTGTTTGGCTTGGGTCTGTTTAAACTTGGACAGTATTGCATGTGCAACACAGCAACACCAATCAGAGTTAGTTTGTTAGTGAGTTAGGCTCTTAGAAGAATTTAAACGGAACAAGAGTTACGAGTAAGTGTGTATTTAAAAGGTTAACTTTTGAGCTGCTTCGGTTCGGTTCGGTTTGTGTCTGGGTTGGGTTCTGTTGTGAATTTGTATGTTTTGTATGCTTATTCGGTTACAGTAGAGTAGAGTAGAGTAGATTAGAGAGTAGAGTAGAGTAGAGTAGAGACAGAGTCAGGAGATAGAGAGATAGAGATAGAGAGTAGAGGGAGAGAGAGAGAGAGAGAGTGAGAGAGTAGAGAAAGTTATACGTACTTGCACGCCCAACCATTTGTACGGCTCGGACGCCTTTCCGGAAGGTGGCCACTGTTTTTTGTTTCATGAAAACAGAATTTTATAGGATTTGTGTGAATAGGTAAATGATGGTAAGGTAATGATAGTTGATCTTCCAACATATTCTTCTTCAACTGCATGTTCATCTGCTTTAAAAGCATTTGAATATCATTCAAGGAACCAATCAAATTATAACTTAAACAAATTTTAAAATAAAATACGCTAAGAACAAAAATTACATAATTAAATCACACGGCACACGTTGTACTTGAACTTTCGGTAAATATATGTTTAAATATTTATATGTGGCATGTAGTTCATGATTATAAATAGATATATGCAATGTATTCAGAGAGTACAGACTAGATATGCTTTCTGTTTTGTATGACAATTTACTCGCGCTTCTCTGGCGAGCCAAACCAGAAAGAAATCGTGGCAAAACTAATTTAAATCTATTTTAAATGTTATATTTATACTGAGTACGAGATAGAGAAACAGAACAATAGAGCGACAGAAAGAGCTATGGTACAAACTGAAGTCAACTTTTTAACTGAAACTGAATTCCTAGTATTTGAACTCCCTACTCGATCCACTTCTTCGATTGTTCTCCCAGTCTCTAGAGCTTTGCGGGGTTCGGTTCTAGGCGGGTTTCTTTTGGCGTTTAGCAGCATTTAGCTTTTCTTGGTTTTGGGCATTAACTAAAGGCACACAAACGCTGACAGATTTACATCAATTTAGTTGGGTATTTTAGGTTTCCAGGTTCACTAATTAATTTGCGAATTTTCTTTCGTTTTTTCTTTTGATTTTAATACCAATTTGGCGGGCCAAATGTAAAGAGCGCATTCCACGAGGGGCTAAGTTAGACTAAGTGTATAGCCCTGCAAAATCACTGCAATACAGTTTGTTATGTTAAATAAATTAGATTTAGGTAAACAAAATTCAACAAGAAACATGAATGTTTTCTTTCTTAGTTTTCTTTCTATCAACGGACATGGTTATCAAATGAGATATAATATCAGCGGTATTTTATTATATCGACTGTTTGCAGGAGTATCCATATAAGTAAATGCTTAGACATCCCTTGGCAGACGCTCAATTAAAATTTTAATTTCGATTAGGTTAGGTTTAGCAGCAACAAATAAATCGTTTGGCATGGTAGAATATAGATATAAGGATATATGTAGGGGTATTGATATTTATTGATAGAGCGCCGCAAATTGTAAATAATTTGTTATGGGATTTTGGTTTCGTTTTGTTGGAAATGGTTTTGAAAGCGTACCCTCCATTGTATTCATCACCGATGTGATGCCTTGGTTGACCATGCCCGTCTGCATCATTATCATGCCAACATCTGCAAGATGGTTACGATTGTACATATGTACATAAATCCAAACATAAGCATACATATGTATATACATATACTCGTATATGGATATAAAGTATAATTCTGTAGTGTGGGAATTCGGGGAATTGGTTTGGTTTTAGAAACTTAAGCTCTAGGCGCAACAAATTGGCGAATGCAAATTTCACATTCACAGCTGCTGCAACACGGAGCCCGCTTCTCGGTCAAAGCCATAACGCAGCCAACGGAAAATCGGCAAACTCGGCAAACTCGGCCAACTTACTAACTACTTGAGAACATTTGCAGCTAAGATCGTAAGGTTTTATACAGATTAAGATTAAGATTCATAGAGTATAGGTATAGTTTGTTTAAGTGTTACGCTACATAGAAACCAAATACATGACATTAGTTGTCCTTGGCAACGTTTGGTTAAGTTCTTTAAGTAACCTGCTCTAAAGTTATTTACAGATTTTCCTTGGAAGTGTCACTGCCACTACTCTCGCTTACATTTGTATGTACAATCGCATAATATATTGACAGATATAAAATATATATAGAGATTGTGTGAGTGAGGTGAGTGCCACGCCAAGAAGACAAAGTAAAAGTAAAATAGTTAAAAGGATTTTGGTGAAGACGGCGCAGCATTTCAATAACTTAGGTCTACGGGCAAGTATTTAAAGTTAATTTAGTTATAGGTATTAGTAAGAGTATTAAAATATCAGAGCTGGATGCTGCAAAAGTGAGTCAAAATCGATCGAAAATATAGAGTATATTCGTTTACAAAACATTTTCTTTTTTTCGTATGGTGATGGTGTAATAAAATGTAAATCGATTTCTGTGCGCGGTTCCATGCACTTAAATTGGTTCTGTTAGGTTCGTTCTTTTATGGTTCTCAACACATAAGTATAAAGTACAAAGGATTAAAGGGGAGTTACAGAGACAGACAGAGAGAGAGAGATAGATAGAGGGCGAGGAGAAGCGAGCCAGACTGTTAAAAAAAATGGTGCAGCATAGAATGGTTGATCAAAGGAGATTTTCGTATGAAAAGTTCTGGAAAAATACGGAAAAATTGTTGCCATGCCCTTTGGAATGAAATACAAAGAAACATTGGTACTTTCGAATTTCTTTATATGTATGTAGAATTTTGGAATATATTCGACTTAAAAATAGACAAGAGTCGGTCTCCCTTTTCGTTTTCAGTTTGTATTTCATCAGGGTTGAAAAAACTCAAAATCTGAAGTGTCATCTATCATATTTATACTCTAATGGTGGGTAGGTTATGGTTATGGCTAAGGTTAAGGAAAGCGAAGAGTTTGGGTTAACATTTCTTGCTGGTTGTGGCTGTTGTACGAGTATTTATGATTAATCAATGAACTGGGGTTGCATATCGCACAAACATATTTACAAGTTCGATGGATTGGGTTTAGTTGTCCAGGAGAGCCATCAAAAGGGTATTTATGGATATATGTATGTAGGGATATATATATATTATGTCGTTATATATGTATGTGTGTGTGTTATCGTTGTAGTTAACTGTTACTTGGTGGATTATATAGAGGCGCATGTCAAAACGTAACAGTGACCAAAAAAGAACTGCACATGAACGGGCAGGACGGCAGGACGGCAGGACAGATGGCACATTGCTCAGATATAGAAATGGTATGTTGTATGTATGTGGTTATACTGTCGGAAACGGCTATGGAGAGAGGTCGGAGCACACAGGGATAGTTGATGGCTGGCAAAATGGGACATTTTGCATTGAAAAATTGTTCAACAAAATAAACGAAAAACAATCAAAATCAAATGGAACAAAAACTTGATTGTTTTGTGCTCTTCGGTGGTGGTGGTGGTGGTGGTGGTGGTGGTGGTGGTGGTGGTGGTGGTGGAGGTGGGTGAAGTGCTTTAGAGGGAGATATCGGTTCGGGTCTGGGATTCGGAGGGACCTTTATTTTGCTGTATTCAATGTACAAACAAAAGAAATTGGAATATGCATAATGTACTTTATACAAAAGTTGGAATTGTAATTGGAATTGGTTTTGGTATTGGTATTGGATAAAACTTCATAAGCTGAGAAGTGTTTGTGTTGGTTTTGGTGTTCTTGTTCTTGTTTTTGTTTTTGTTCGTGTATGTTTTATTGTTGGTTGGGTTATACGGTGTTGTAGCTTGATTTACCTAAGTCATCAAATTTGCTCCTGGGCTGAACAGTCACTGTGGGACAAAGTTATGGCATTGGTTGGTATTATTTTGTATTTTATTTGATTCGGTTTTGGTTTTGGTTTCATTTGTTATGTCATGTTGCAAGTGCAGTGCACACACGCACCCATATACGCATGGAAATGTATAGGTGTGTGTTGCAGGGGCAATTGCAGTTGCAGTTGCAGACATGCCAATGGATATTGTTGTTGCGATTCGGTTATGTTATACATAGTTAGTTGTTGTGGTTGTTGCAGTATTTGGTTTTGGTTTTTGAGAGCGAGGGCCACACGCGCCAACACACATACATAATAAATATATAATAAAAGAACATCGATATATATATTTGTAAGAATATTCGAGTATGTAGTTTCAAAGTTTCAAAGTAGAGTGTTTAAAGATATTCATTAGGTTAAAAAGAGTATAGAGTAGAGAGCGCCTTATACCTAGAATCTGCCCGTGCCTCAGCTAGAAAGTTCTTACAAACTAGACTGGAATGCTTATTAATGTTGTTTTGGCTTTTTCAGCTCTGGCTGTCTTCAATACGTTCGATTCACAAACGAAACAATTAAATCAAATACATATTAAAATAAAAACCAATAATTTAAATTAAGTACATAGATACTCTAAGAGAGATATAGAGATATCGGGTGGAATATTGGTACAAGGGTTTGCTTACAGTTTTTGCATTTGCATTTCTTGATCAGCGTCTCGTCCTTGATGTCCTCGTGGCAGGCTTTGCAATAGAACCAGGCACTGCACAAGAGAACACATTAATGGATCTACACATAAGTATCCAACGTGAGGACTTCTTACCGCTTCACCTCATCGGCGCTTTGTGCTATGAAAAAGCCCTGCGTATTGGCCTGAATCTTGGCCCCGCGCGGGTTTATGGAAATTTTACTGTCCACACCCTCCTCGGCTCCCTTGATCTCGATGGCGAGCAGCAGCAGTTTCAGCTTGGAGAAACACAGTCTAAACGCGGGGGGAGAACGGGTGTCCATTAGTTCCCGATAACCCAGATAGCTCAAACTTAGTCTAGAATTGCTTTACAAGTATTGTTATTGAACCTAGTTTAGTATGCTACAAAAGTGTAGTTGAACTCTCTCAAAACATGGCATGCACATTTAGTGTGTGTGTGTGAGTGTGTGTGAGTGTGTGTGAGAGTGTGGGTGTTTGAGTGGTGTGTTTGTTAATGTGTGGGTGTTCGTAAGTGCTTTTAAAGCGTACACTGTAAAACAAAGTGGCAAACAAGACAATTCACAAGCTAAAAGTTTTTCATGCTACGCAAAATGCTTACAAAACACAAGTAATCCTATGCGAAATGCTTAGAAAAATCAAGAAATGCTATGCAAAATGCTTGGATAAATCATGTTAAATGTTAAACAAAAATCAAGACTATGGACGCAAAAACATTATTGGTCCATTGCCAACTACATACATACGTACAGGAGACTAGGGTACACTCTAAGACGTTGGGGACAAAAACGTTACACTATGCACATGCAATGAGTCGGGAGTTTCGAGGGTGGAGATTGAGTAGTGGAGTGGAGTGGAGTGGTTCTGGTGGAGGTGAGAGCCTTGACCAGAAGTCTGGACAATTGTTTGCAGTGTTTTGGTGTCTGGTGTGTCCGGACGGATTACGAATCGCAGCGAGCGGAGTTCGGTGAGCAAGCGATTGCGACGATCGGATGCGATTGCGATTACGGTTTACGGTTGCAGATACGGATGCAATGTGGGCCAATTAAAATGAGTGTCGTATGGTACGAGTATAATATACAGTAACAGGTTGTTCAATGCGTTTGCTCTTGTTTGGGTTACGGTTTTCGTTTCACTTGCTATGAGTAACTAGGTATGGAGGTAGTACGAGAGTGGTCTGTGGGAATTTGAGGGTAAGGGGACAAAAAGTTGAGTTGTTTAGTTGTTTGTTACGAGTATTATGAGGAAGGAGAGTAAATCAAACGGAATCGAATTCAAGTTGATAAATAATGGGAAAAAGAATTGTTAAACAAACTTATTTTGTACAATGCAAAAAGTTGTAGTAGTAGTAGTAGAAGTAGTAGTATTTTTTATACAGTTTGCATATAATTTGGTTTCGCTAATTTCTCATTTTGGAGTCTTACTCGCTGGCTTGTGGGAATGTCATGCCGGTAAATGAAGGTGATAGGGTTTCGGTGTACATCTCACACCCTGTACCTTGAAGATAATCATTTTGCCAGGCCTGTGTGTCTGGTGACTGAAAGTTAGAAAATGGTTTTGTTGTGGTTTGCATTTAGTAAGTTCGCTAAGTAACTACGTGGCGCATTTTTTATCATTTTTCATTTTTTTTGTTTTTTGTTTGTTCGTTTTTGTTTGGTCTGTTTTGTGGTGTGGTATTGGATGGGTGGAGAGTGGCCTAAAGTGGGTTCACTGGCTCGCTGGGATACATCTTACACTCATCGCATAGCTGGGTAGGGGCTATGGGTCTACGACACACATTTCAACAGCTGGCGAGGGTCTGTGCTGGCTGAGTGGTGTGTCTCTGATTGTGTGTTCTTTCTGTGTGGGGAAGTGCTTGTTTCTGGGTCAGGCATTGCATACTTTGGCTTTGGCTTTGGCTTTGGCATAGATACAGTATACAGTACGTTTCGAACGCTTCGTGATGGCAGTTCTCTGGTCTCGGCATTCTATTTTAATTTTTGTTTTTTCTGTACACTTCTGGCGAACTTTACTTTACAGCATTGAAGGGGCACGAGCAGGGGGTGGCGGACGGCATCAAGACTCAACCGAACCGGAACGTGTGTCAAATGAGCAGAAAACAAAAGCGTCAACCAAAACTATCAGAAAATCAAAAAAGAAAAACCAACTTGAACTCAAATGCACGCTGCAAAACTTAGAATTGTTTTTTTAGACATAGATATAGAGATAGAGAGAGAGAGGAGGGAGATTCAGAGCGCTCCGCTCACATCGATACCATACAATTAGCGATTGTGTATGTGTTGGTGTTGCTGTTGGTGTGTGTGTGTGTGTGTGTATCTGTGTGTTGGTGTACTCAAATAAAGAGTCAACAGAACTGCCTGGACAGCTTTCGAAATTTACTTTTGGAAAATGAAGTAAAATAAACCATATTTTTGTATTTGCAAACACTGAAGGCATTTTGAACACTTAGAACACTCAATTACACAAAGAATTAGCTTGAAACAACGACTAATTTTTCACAGTGTATATGTCTTTATTTGTGTGTGTGTGTTTGTGATTGTGTGTGTGTGTATGGAAAGAAAAATACGAAATCTAATTCCACTGGCAGGCACATTTACACGTTATAACACATTAAGATCGGTGTAAACGTGCCGGATTTTTGTCATTTTAAGGAAAAATGAAAACAGATCGAGTAAAAAATTTTTACAACGACAATCAGAACTGAGTGGAAAACAAATAACAATGTGTTTTGTGAATCGTCTCTCATGGGTATACGGGAAGTTTGATTTAAATTGTATTGGCCCTTTTCGTTTGTAAAAAGGCTCCAATCACAATGAAACTTCATAGTATAAACCAGAGATACGTGTGTATGTGTTTCTTATGTTGTTCATGGTGTACAATATTTTCTTGTTTTAATTTAATAATTTAATTTTTTTTTCGTTCAACGCTGCACGATTAACAAGTAGTAGAATAGAGTAGTAGTAGATACGATATTGTATTTTTTGTTTTTTTTTTCTTGCTGGTACGAGTATTACGATATATAGCATATTTTGGTTGGAAAGTTTGAAAACTGCCTGCTGCGTGACTTACTCAGTGGCCTGAGCAAATGGTATTCCAATAAATGTGGGACTCAATGTTTCTGTGTACATTTCCATGCCAGTGCCGCGCAGGTAATCATTTGTCCAAGACTGCATGTCTGGCGACTATGGGTTAGAGACGTAATATATAGACATTTGATTTGATACTTATATACGGTACGGTACGGGATACGGGCATAGACCCTTATTGACATATTGCTTGCCCCCATTTTTTGTTCGTTTACTCATGGCATACATATGTCAGCAATACAACAAATTCGGTTTGGATCTGCAAATCTGTAAATCTTCAAAATATCTAACTTGTGGTTTTTGGCCTGTTTTCGGTTGATTTAACGATGGTTGTGTGCTTGTGTCGGGTATTGCGTTGGTTGGGTAACATTTTCGGGGAGGGTAGGCAACCCTACTTACCGTCTTGAACGATCGCATGGCAAACAGATTGGCCATCATGGTGGAGAAGCCCGGCGCCAGACAGCTCTGGGCAATGAAGCCCAGCTTTAGCTCGGCCAGGCAGATGACGTCGTCGCCCTGTTTCCAGTCCCACGATGGTATGTTGAGCAAGTACGCCTGATCAACAGAGTAATTGATCAATTGATTTTTTACTGTAGAATATGGAGATGTTGGCGAACGGTACCCACCTTATTGTGGTACTGCATCAGCTGGATGATGACACGAATGTCGTCGCTGTAGTTCTTGATGGAGATTACTCTCATGATGTTGGCAGCATCTTCTGCGTCGGGATCTTGGCAATATTTGTTAGCTAGCACAAGGCAGGCATCGGCTTCGTGAACCTATTGGGTTCGGATTTGGGTTTGAGGTTGTGATATTGGAATGAAAAAATCACCGATTAGAATTGGATTGTGGCATGGATTTCTGGTTTTGGTCAGACTGGTATGTCTCATGTGAGTTAGTTTTGTTATGTTTGAACTGTTCCAAGTTGTTTGTAATGGTTGGGTTTGTTCAGTGATTGTAATTGTTGCTGTTACTGGTATTGTGAATATATATACTGCAGAGGTGTCACGTTTAGAGCATTGTCCACAATATTAACAATTATTAAGCGGTTTACACGCACATTGACTGGACAACTATGGTACGAATATGAGTACTTCAAATGCCACAGTGAAGTGTTTGTTTGTTGGTTTGGTTTTCGGTTTTTGGTTTAGGTTTGGGTTTGATCTGGCACTGGATCAATGTCAGATGTCTTGCATATACATTGAGTATTTGGTAGGTTTCTTTTGGGATTTTTCATTAGCATAGCCCGATACGAGCGGTTGGGGGAAGATAGTAAGCGATAGTAAGATTGTTGCTGGGTGGGTGGGTTAGCATTGGACATTGTCTTTGGTTTGGTTTGGTTTAAAATTCAACTTAAGAAATCATTAAGCGAACGCTCGGTGCATGGCAGGGCTGGTGGGTGGCTGGAGGTAGCTCGGTGAAGAGGTGAAGAGGTGTGTAAGTACAAAGAACGCTGAGGTGGCTGTGCATTGGGTAACTCAACCAAATATCAAAGCCATGTACAACTAAAGAGCAAAATCAAGTGGGAATTAGACAATAGATTAGCAGTTGCCACAAGCACTCTGCCATCGATTATGGACATGCAGTCGCCGCGCATGCAATAGATGCGATAGATACAAAGCAGCTCTGACTCATGCAGGATATCGATTAAGTTGCTATGTACAAAAATATATATATATATAAGAAATGTCTTAAGACAATATAAATATATGTACTTGGAACACAATAAGTATAGTTAAAGCTATATATGTAGATACAACTGCGCTGATTGCTCTCCTTTTCCTTTTTAAAAGTCGCCAAAATATGTACAGATATGAAAGCCTAAAGTATATAATGACGCATACATTTCCTTAATTTCTCATTTAGGGTTCGTTGTGAAAGAAAATTTGTTTAGTTTGAAGAACTATAAAAACTCTTATTATGGAAATGTCTTCTGTTAGGTCGAGGAAAAATAAACTTCAAACTGTAAAACTGATTTTTGGATCAAAACATACTCTCAACAGAAGCTATAGTAAGCTTTAATTTCATAAGCAATAAAAGGATACCAGGAATTTTAGAGCTTGCACTGCCGCTCCTCTGAGAATTTACTGAACTCTTTTGGGTTTATTTAAGGCTTCCAGCCTGTGTGTTGAATCCCTACTATACAATAAATAACTTAACAATTACAATAAGATACTTAGCACATACATAGATTCGAAAATACATTAACGATTATTATTGTTGTAAGTAATGCAGCTTCCACTAATGATACTCGTAAATTAAAATTAAATCGTGTTTTTTCACAGCAATGTCAACAGCAATTTATTGTGTAATGCATGTTTATTTGTGGCCTGTAAATCGCAGCTGGTTTATTTGTGTATTGTTCATAATTTCAGAGGTTAGTCGAGTGCTGGGCAGAATAATACGAATGCCAGATACAAATGAAAAATAAAGCCAGCGAACGAGAATACGCCAACGCATAATGGCCACATAACTATGATTTACATACATACATAAACATGGCAATACATATGTTGAACACGGGTATCGTTTATACATATAGATATACGATACACATACACACATATACATATACATACATATACATAGATATAGACGATTATGGGTTTATTTATAGGCGGGTTGTAATTACATTTTGAGCGTTCGTTATACAAGTACGTACGAAGTAGTGGTAGTACGCTTAGTCTGGGGGTTTTTGTTGGTTAATACATAATGAAATCAAAGCTCAGAACAAGTCGACACAAGAACGAAATGAAAAATGGCCAACGGTAAATGAATCGAACGGAAAGCAACAAACAAACATAGATAACAGATCAAATGAAAAGACATTTTTTGTTGTTTTACCTTAACCCTTTGCAGATCAATCGGATTCATAATGGTTCCTTGGAAGAACTCCACGGTGGTAAAATGACGTTTGAACAAACCCTCAAGTTCCAAATCGGGTGGTTTACTTTATTAATTTTTCAATTAAAATTCGGTTTTTTTTGTTCGTTTTTTTCGATTTTTTTTTTTTTGTTATTTTGTTTTTGGGAAAATAATACAAAGTTTTTAGAGTTTTCAATGTTTCCAATGTACACAAGGTTTACGTGGATTGGGTTGGTGTTCAAAAGAAACAGAAGATCATCGTTGCAGGTGGCGTGTGTGGGTGAGGCGTGGTGTGTGTATATAACACAACAAACAATATACACATCATATGATTATGGTGCAGTTTTTTGTGGTTCGGCAAGTATGCAAATGAAAATAAAAGAAAATCAAAGAATGCAGACAACTGTAGAAAGAAAAACTCCAAGCCGGAGGTGCAACGAAAACTGTGAGTCATTAAATCTAAATACTCTATCAATACTCCTTATAAGACTGGATAGCCCTGGGTCTATATTCTATGTTAAAACTCTTCTTAAATAACTTATTAACATTACTTAAGGACTATGGCCTCAAAACTTGATGAACTCTATGGGGTATCAAAAGATTTTACCATAATATTACAAATAATATAGATCTTTTCAGATTTCTACAAAGTATTCAAAATAAAGAAAACGATTCAAGTGAATTAAATTTTGAGCTTTTCTATGTTAGCTTTAGCTCGATTTTAATTGTACGGAATCAAGATATATGGTATATTGTAATTTGGAAATCGAATAAAATTTCAGCTAAGGAGGACATTCCATTAAGCAGGTTAAATTACTTAAAGCCAACGTGTAAAATATTACGAATAAAAAGAAAGTGAAATTATGTGGTAAGGGAATCTTATCTAAATACTACCTATAATATATTTGAGTATATATTTTATTTATTATTTGTTTTTTCTTTTGTTTTTATTTTATAATGAAGCTCTGAGAAAAAATTGGTAGAAAACGATTTCTGGGCAATCTCATCAGCAGCAACCGGAAACCATTAAAAATAATGCTATAATGAAGCTATAAAATTGCAATAAAAATAAACAAAATTGAATTGTTTAAGTTCAAAGTGAGAGCGAGCAAAGATTTATGGTACGAGTATATAGAGACGTTAGGGAGAGGGCGTGTCTTTTTGCTTGGTTGCTGTGGAGATGTCAGCAGAAAATGGAACTTGATAATATTGTTTTTGAAATTGCATTTTCGGTTATTCGGAGGACTACGTTGTGGGCGTGTCACTGTCATGGGCTGCGCACGGACACAAGAACATTCACATGGTATACGAATGAGTTGTAGTATCGTTGTACATAGTAGTTGTAGTAGGAGCACCTGACAATCGCGGCTCGAGTATATCGTTATTTCTGCGTGTGTCTTTTTGTATGCTCAATGTTTTCACTGTTTTCACTGTGTATGTGTGTATGTATGTATGTATGTCTGTAAATGTACGTGTGAGTGTGTACAGGTTGGTGGTGTTGTGTCTTGGTGTGTGTTCTGTGTACCTTGACTCTCTCCAGGTCGACTGCGTTCATCATAGTGCCCTGAAAAAAGGCCACTGTGGTATAGTGACGCTTCAGCAGTCCCTCTAGCTCCAGGTCAGGCTCTTTGCTATTTAATTGTTCGTCGTATGGTTTACATTACATTACATGATATATGATATATTTCAATATTAATAGTTAAGTAGTTAAAGCAAAAGGGTAAAAATAATATCAAAGTTAAATCGATTTGTATCTCTCTGAGTGTGAACTAGAGGCTAGTTTAATGCAAATACTTATTAATAGTGCCTTGGTCTAACTTATCTGATTGGGGGATGTCTGTCCACCCATCTATCATCTATCGAGTGAGAGGCTAGCAGCTGTTGACAAATCATAGCATACTTTTCTGCGCAACTGTTGGCCCCTTTCTCATTCTGCTTAAGTACTGCTCTAAATTTGTTCTCTTTGCTGCTGATCTCATTTAACAAAATCAATCGAAAATACAATACATTTAAGAAACCATAAATTCAAATGAACAACGGCACAACAAATTAGCAATACGTTTAGAAAGAGGTTTGTCTGCTGTTTTGGACAGGTTCTAGATGGACTTACCGATGGAGAAAGACCACTTCGACATCGACATCCTCCCGATCTTCGTGGAGAAAGTCCTTCAGGAAATGCGACACGGACTCGTATGTTATATGACCGCATACCACAATATGTCTGTGTGTTTCGGTTGGTGTTTCGTTCAAGTGTGGGAGTTGGGCATAGAGAGATAAATAGATTAGTTCCATTGAATTGTTATTGGCTATCGATACGGGTAAAGCAACAATTTGGCTTAAACCTAAAGTGGAATGCATTGAACCGCTGTACATGTGTTACAAATGGCTATGTAAATGTGTGTGTGTTTGTGTGTATGCGTTTATGTGTGCCAGAATTAGTGTGTGAGTGAAGCAGCAAGAGAGACAGAAATTTAATTTGGCTTCAATTATGAAATTGAATTCCTTCGTTTGTCTCTGGGCCTGGCTCATCAATATACATATCTCTGATATGATAGCATTCTATGAGCCAAACCACAAGCCATACAATTATATAATACAATTTATGCGTGTGTGTGTGTGTGTGTGTGTTTGATTGTGTATCTGTGAGAGTGCCTTGTATGTGTTCAGATGAGTGCATGTTCTTTGGGTGAGATTATTTATATTTATTGTCTTGTATTTCTGTATATTTCTTTATAGTGATTTATGCTTTGATCTCTTTTGTATTATTTATCAACTGCTTGTCGTTGCTTGGTTATGTTATATCTTTATGGCTTGTCAGTATTATTTTGTGGTAAAGTAAAGTATAAATTACTTTGCATTTCTTTGGAAAACAAACATTTATCAAAAATTATACAAAATACACAAACTGAAAAATCAATTAACTAAAGTCAAATCATAAATGCAGAATGCATGAATTTAGTCTGCTACCCCAGAGGCTTGTTCACAAATCAATTCAATGGCAAGAAATTATAATAGACACAAAATGAGGATCTCTTCCCCGAAGCGGCAGCACTCTGCGGCTTCAGTTCAATCAAATAATAATTACGAGTATATATATATTGGAAATCAATATGGTTCTAGGTTAAGGCTTAGCTACGCACACCATTTGGTTTTCAATCAACTTACATGCATCAAGAAAGCATCAAAACTGGCCAGCAACTGGTCAACGTATTGGTACTCTACGAGTATATACTATGTACACTTTGTATAATACACTACGCTCATTCCATTTACTAATGTTTAGTTATTTATTTATTTCTACAGGGTGCTATGAATAATACAGATTATGGGTTCGGTTGGATATTTATTCACTGTTATCACAGTCATGCAATCAGGCAGTCAGGCGAACCGGGCAGGCATTCTCTCCATACCTAGGTAAAGTAGTGTAGTGTATCAGTGCCAGACTAACTACGACATGCATACTCTTCTTTTTGTGTGTGTGGGTGTGGGTGTGTTTGTGTGTGATTTTTGTGTGAGGGTTTCATTGTACTGTGTCATACAAACCATGACCACAGAAAACTACAGTATCGAAGGCGTCAAATGATGAGATTCGTTCAGAGTTTAATTAAGATTATTTTACCCAAAATATAAAAGGCTCTTAGGGAAATAGTTGAACATAATCTTTAAGGAAATTTCGTAGAAAAATTTGAAATTTGTAATTGAAAAAATGATGCATAAATAAACGCTAAGGTAAAAATAAAATTTGAATATTTATCTGAAAATATTCTCTTTTAGTCCCATCCTTATTCGTCATTACGTTCAATGATAAGTGAAGTTTGGTCAAATGTTTCTTCGTGGTTTAAATCGGGTTGCAAGGCAATATCAACAGGTTTACCTCTACAGTGGCAGTAACAAAATTGTGCTTGATTAGGACTCTAAAAAGAAAGAAGAACTTCAATTTGCATTTAACGAACAAACAAACGAAATAATCGAACTACATTCTATTAGTTCTTGTGTTGCATTTTCTTTGTCTTTTAATTGCATCAGCTAAAACAAATGGTGACATTTTGGTAAAGACTGATTTTTTGGTTTTTTTTGTAGTTGCTTGTTGTTGTCTTTTTTATTTTTTATTGGAAATGATATAGATATAGTGAGAAAGTTAAACATTTGATGCCTGGCCACGCATTTTCATTATTTTCATAGAATTGCTGTTCATGTTGTGAACATGAATATGAATGTCAATCAGAAAATATAATACAATTTCAATGTTTGTTCTTCAGATGCGCTCAGATACATATGTATGTATGTATGTGCAATGAATGGTGAGTTTCAAGTAAAATAAAAACAGCGTATAGGACAGATCTTGAAAGAGTTACAGACAGTGAGAGAGAGAGAGAGAGTCGTAGAGAGATGGAAAGGATATATGTGTGTATACAGATTTGGAAGGAATCGGATACGGATACGGCAGTGGAATCGGGTGTTGTTTCGATTACGTTACGGATAGTACTGGTACGAGTTATACTCTTAGCGAGCAATCAATCTCCATATCCATTTAAGTGGTTCCTTAGCTACGCAACAGAGTGTGTGGTGTGTGCATACGGGGTGGGGGCCACTCAACATACCACATCAAGTACAACGATGCAGGTCCCTAAGCATTCGCATCCTACCTGATCTGATCTGATCCGAATAAGGTAACCAAAAGTTAAATCAATTCTAAACGTAGAGCGCATCCATACACAACACTGGGTAACGACAATTAGGTGGAGTGGAGTTTTTTATTTTCAACCGATTCGATATGTATAGTTCTATAGGTCCGTAAATATTGTATATTTATGATTCTTTATCTTTTATTAGTTAATTATACCGTTGTCTTCGAATGTTTTGTCGGCAACAGAAGTTCACAAAGAAGAGGAAAATTGATGAAAACCAAAATTTGTATCATTAAAAAGAAGTATACGAGTATGTATGTGTGTGTGTGGGATTGTGGTATGTATAGAGCATAGAGTATATTAAATTGGTCCAAGAACTACAACACATAGTAGCTGATAACTGATTAAAGGGTTTAGAGAGAGATAAAGAGAGATATATATATAATTAGAGAGAGAGAGAGAGAGAGTAAAATTATGTTGGTTATACGAGTATGCGGGAATATGAGTTCTTGTTGCTTGATATGTCTTTTGGATTGGCATTACACACACATTTATTTATTAGATGATACTGTTACAGTAGTTTTAGAGCCACCTCGAAGTCCTACTCTATAGTATTGTACATACATTTTTCTAGACAAAAAGTTGAGTGAGCAAATTGAAGTCTTCCGGGAAGTTGAGAGTTGCTTGTTATATACAAATTGCTGTCGTACGAGTACTTGTGGCGAAGGTGTCTAGAGAGTCGGACTCTTCTGCGAGTTACTTATGCATGTGTGTGTGTGTACATTCTGATTTATATGGAGTTCTAACATATACGTATACAATCGAATCAATAGTAAGATATTGTTAATATGTATTTAGTATGCAGTATTATCGTTCAATGTTTAATCGTTTAAGGTTGTTTTGGCATTGTATAAAAATACATCGTTTGCATATTTATATTTATGTATATGTATATGTATATATATATGGATATATAGATATATATACGAGTTACGACTTCGATATCAATATCAAGGACTATATAGACAATTACGGTAATGTAACACAATAATAAACACCAATCACTGATTCACTTCAAGGGCTAATACAAATGCAAAATAAGGCTAGGATGATATGGCATACAAAAAGGAGACAAACTTAGGAAATATACTGTACGATCATACGAATGCGGATTTCGGTTTATGCCAATCATCAGCTCTGACTTCACACTTACTCGAATGGTACGGATCGAACGGAGGATCGATCGAACGATCCATCGATCAGTTGTTGTACGAGTATGTATTCGAATTGGCTATAAGAAAAGCAAAAGGAAAACCCAATAAACAAAAAAATCAAACCCGATTCGGGCACGCTATCTAAACTGAAGAGGAGAATCGGAAAACGGAAAATAAACGTGCAAATCAAACGATAAAGATCTAAAGAATTTAGGTACAAGATCAGGATGTACGAGTACGATATAGAGAGTAGAAAGTAGCAGAAGAGTAAGTTGAAAATTTGGCGTTCAAATTGAGGATGTAGTATGGAAACTCACAACAAGATAGCATTTGGTAGTTAAGAGTACGCACATGATATAGTAGATACACTCAGAACAGTTTTTAAGTACGAAACAATTGGTTTTGTTATAGTTTTGTGGTACGATTCTCAAATACGAGTACGATATCTGCAAAATGCCAATTCAAAGAACACAAAAATCAAAAACTGGCAAATAAAAAGGCAAATCGATGGGCGAAACGAAAGAATAATGAAACTAATGCATAAAGCGGCACGGCCCCCCTCCCCCCATCACCACCCATCATCATCATCGAAAATCATGATCATCGTCATTATCATCAATCATAATCATCAGCAGGGGGCGGCCATTACATTACGTTACGTTATGTGACGTCCTAGGTTACGTTTACGATTTACGTCTGAACTACGTAGGCGACACGTCTAAGTCGAAACGCAAAAAGAAATCAAATGAAACGCAACAAACACAAAATGAGTTGTTTGATAACTGAAAAATATATTTATTTTTGGGTAGTTTTTTTTTCTTCGTATAAGCAATATAAATATTTTAGTTTAATTTTCTTGTTGATTTGTTCTTATTTTCAATTGTCGTGTGGGTGGTGTGGTGTTTTCCTGGTGGTGGTGGTTGTGTTGTTGGGTGTTTGATCGATTAAATGTTTGAATTTGGGGTTGAGTTGATGATTGATTGGCTGATTGATTGATTGATTGCCTGGTTCGGGAAGAGTTCAAATGTACAAATGTTAGTGCCAGCTGCGCCAGCCAAGCGGTCCCACCAGGCGTATGAGTAATGCCGCATGTTTGTGTGTTTCACTTGAGTTCATCGATTATGATGATTGTGATTGGTTTGGGTGGCCATGTTCTGTGGGGCTTTGAATTGATTTTGTGGTGTGTGTATGTAATGTATAAGGTCTTTGCGTTGGTTTGTTGGCTTGTGTTTTTTTCTGGGATATATAATCAAAATCAAATTTCAGCTACTTTTCCACACTCGTAAAACGCTGGAAATGAATGAAGCGCAAAGTAAAAGTACAACAATTTTGGAATTTCTTTGCTTTCGTTTCAGAAATTTCATTTTGATTTGGTGTTTATTTTGTTTGAAACATAACAAAAAACTGTTTGGTTTGTTTGGTTAGTTGAGTTGAGCATTTTGGGTGACTTTAGATTGGTTGTTTGGCTTAAACTTATGTTTGGTATATTATTGTTTTGTGGTAGTACGAGTATATAGTCTTATTTGTTGCTGTTTATTTTTATATAATTTTCGGTTTAATCGGTTTGTAGATTAATTGTTTGTTTGTTGATTGATTGTTAGAAAATTTGGTTTGTCTCACCTTCGCCCTTTTTCATTTTTTAATGTGCCCCCATATTTGGCTCTTGTTCCAATCAAGTCTATAATCTCAGGTATACAACTTGCAAAAATCGCCTGTTTACAGTATGAAAGATAATGATGACAGTGAAGTATTTTGTTCTTTTTTGTTCATAAATTAAATCAAAAAGCATTTAACAAATTTCGTATGACGTAGGGTTAAGAGTAAAAACGCAAAGAGTTTCGCGCCAAGGATCAACAGAGAACACACATAGAGAGAAAGAGGAGAGTGGTGGGGAGTGGAGAGAAAGAGACATGGTATGGGGGCTTGGTAAATGAGGACCATAGTTTTCAAAAAGCAGAACAGGACCCCTAGAAGAGAAGTATGAGACGACGGTGCAGAGCGGATCGGATCGGATCGTATCTCTGATTGCTGTTCTTGTTGTTCATTCATTTCGGTGGCTATTGTCGCTGGTTGTTCCTGTATTGCTGTTTTCTTTGTATTATAACCAGACGCCATTGTTGAAAAATCATATTCGACCAAAATAAGGAAAACATAAACTTAGTAAATGATTCAAATAAACTGAAGATTGATTTTAAAATTGATATCTTGATTAGAGTAGACTATCTTCAAAAGTCGACAAACCGCCTCAACAGTTTGCAACTAAATTTCTTATGGCTCTAATGGTTTCTTGGGGGTATGTGTTGTGTGGTTATTCAACAAGATATACATACTATAGGTAATGCTAACTGAGGGGGCAGAACCCTATAAAAGTTGGTGCCAAGTACACACGCACACACATCGACAAATTGGCTTTCGACTTCATTGTTGGTGATGGGTTTCAGTGCCTAAAACTTCGACTTGAACTACCACTACTATTACTTTGTGTATCTGTATGTGTGTTGGTATGGGGGTATCTAAAAAACTAAACCGCTTATGTGTGTGTGTGTGTGTGTGTCGGGTGGGGTTCGGCCTTGTTTGGTTTGGTTTGGTTCGGTTCAATTCGGTTCGGTTCGATTCGGTTCAGTTCAGTTAGGAATAGAGTTACGAGTTACGAGAATAATGTGAAAACATGATGCTGATACTGATACTGAATGCGATATATGTAGTACAAGTAGATATTGGGTACTGCAACTCTTTACTTATTACAAGTATACAAATATCAATTTTCCTCTAAATGATGATCATCGGTACAAAAAAACAAACATTCGATTATTTGCAGCGCCATCTGGCGCAGGCATCGATTTCGATTTCGTTATTTTATGCGTGGCTGCGGCATACAAAGTGGGTGCAAGCAAATTAACGACTTGAATTAGAGATGGTTAGATTGATTGATTGATTGGTGTGGAATTATTTTTGTATTTGGTATGGTATGTAAATTACAAGTAAATTCGATATATTATGTTGGATAAATTGAAATTGCAAAAACGTAACTACTGCAACTGTATTTATGTATGTATCGCATATAGAAACAACTGGAAAAAAATATGTGAAAAATCGTATTTGGGAAACAATAACTCAATACAGGAACCAAAGGATCAACTTGGTGTTTGTCTGTGTTTATGTGTGTGTTCCAATAATCAAAATCAATACAATCAAACGAACAAACAAATGAACAATTCAACGAAAATGCACTTTGTTAACGCAAAAAGAAGCGATTTACAAAATTAAGTATATATATTCATATAGTATGTATATTGATTCAGCGCTAGTTGTGGAGCTTTTCGTCAACCGTTCAAACTCAAAATAAATGACGCAGCTGAAGTTGCATAAAAACACGCAATTGTTGTCTAGTCTGCCGTCTATTTACAGATACACAAACTAAATCAAAAAACAAAACGAAACTCAAAAGTTACACATTTGGAAATGTAGAGTTTTTAGCTCTTTGATTGACTGTCTAAACAAATTCCATTTGAGCACACTTTCAAATACTTCTGTAAATTATTTTCCAAGAGATGATGTCAGGTCGGTTGAGGAATGGTACATAAATTGTTTGATTCGTGGACTACCAAATGCGAAATGTGCATGCTTCAACAAATGGGGAAGGAAGCCAATAGGATATCGCAGATTCATTAGCCATATACATATGTATGTAGTTTGCTTATATTTTAAAAAAATAGGTTACAAAGGGAAGAACGAAGAACGCCAAAAACTGTTGCATACCCACAGGCGCTCAACAATTAACAATTTGAATTGAAAAATTATATAAAAAGTAATCTGCACACAGATTGCTTTTGCTAGCTTTGCTAAACATATTTAAAGCAATTGAATTTTTCTATCAAGCTAACAATAAGCCTAATGAAACGCACTCAAAAATAAAGCCAAAGTTGCAAAAAATAATTGGGTTAAACGACAACAGGATTTACAGAAGGATTTGACGAGTCAATTAAATATGTTATAGCTCTCGCTTATGAACCACTTTGATCCTTTCATTTTTGTGCAATTTTTTGTTATTTTTTTTTCTTTTTGGTTTTTGCTGATTCAACTAAATACAGACACATGCCGCCAAGAAACCAATGCCTTTCAAGTCCTAATTGCTTTTTGTTATTTCGATTTTTTGTGTTTTTGATTTTCTTTATGAAAATAATACAGAAAAGAAAGTATATAAATGGATTTTTGTAGAGTATAAATGTTTTATATGTGTAAATTGCAAGCCCGGACAACACCGAGATTTTCTTCATCTGCCGGGCTCGTAGTTTTGGGCATTTTTATGCAATTCCAGGTGACGTCAAAACAAAAACAATTAACAAAAAATTATTTAAAAAATAAAAGTAAATTAAACATGGTTGGAGTTTAGTAAAGAAAAAATGAATTGAAGTTTCTTCGATTGCTGGGGTGTTTTTGTTTTTTTTTTGGTTTGTGGTTTTTGTTTTTGCTTTATAGTCATTTTTTGTTTATCTTATTATTTGTTGTGTTGTATTTTTTGATTGGGTTTTGAGATTTTTTAGTTTTCTCTTAGCGGTACAGCCAGCAACGTGTTCGTGTACCTTTTTCTAGGATCCTTGCTATATTGTCCACCATATTTGCTTCTCTGGGCGGCCAGTTCAGTGATTTCTGGTATCCAACTAGCGAAAACGGCCTAAATTCAACAACACACATACACATTTAGATTGATTGAGATGTTCCAAGAGAGTTTCTGTTTTTCAGTTGAGTTTTTTAGTATTACAAGGTTTTTTCTGTTGTGGATTTGGTGGGTTTTCTGTTCTGTTCGGTTGGGCTAACAAATTGCTGTTTTTCTTGGGTGTGTGTGTATGTGTGTAAAAAGAAATGGACAAAATTATTATGGATACAAATTGTTAGAAAACAAATCGACGACGACGACGTTGCACGTTGACGTTGACGCTGACGGTGAGGCAGACGACGTAGAACAGTGCACAATGGAAACCGCTCAACTTTGATTCAGACTCATTCACAAACACACTCTAACTGCTTGGCAATCATTCACTCACTTATTTACACACATCATTCAGCACTCAGAACGCTCAGTCTGTCAGTCACTCAAAACAATGCTTTCACACAGTAGATTAAGGCTAATTGTACATTACTTTACATATGTAAATCTCTTTGGCAAGAGCTCGTCTGTAGGCATCTATATACTGTACTCTTACTTTGGTTACATCTAATAATTTACAATTGTAGTTTACAATACACGACGAGTGCAGGGATCTGCCTGGACAGAAACAGAGGATGAGATATGGAGAGGGCAGCCGTAACCCATCTCTCAAACCACATCGATTCGGTAGGGGATAGTTCTTTGCTTGAGTTGTGCGCTCTATAGTTATAATCGTACTTTTACGCTAAGCGAGATGCCGTACTTTATACAATCCTAGATACATGTTACTATGATTTTTGGGATTACGCTTTCAGCTGGATTAGATTGAATGAGTTAATAGGGTTGAGTAATAACAAAACTTCGGTTCACCGAATTTCAAAGACAAATTTCTTGAAAAAATTTCTCTTTTTTTTTGTTGGTGAGCTTTTCAACTATTTATAGATCAGTGAGGCTGACAAAACGATTGATTATTCAAAAGAATTAAAAGGAAATATGAATAGAAAAATATGGCAAAATTTGAAGCTTGAATTTGCTCTCTTCAAAAATAGGAGTAATGAAAGTTACGTGTTACGACTTTAGATACGAGAAACGGATTTTTAATTACATTTTTGGCAATGCGTGACCGATGCTATTGGGGGGGACGTGAGTGTGTCTATATGTGTGTGGCATATACATATATAAATATATATACTTAACCATGTGTACATGTGTACATGTGTGTGTGTGTGTGGGATGTGTTACAACAATGCGCCTAAATAGTTGCTTTAAGATATCGAAAGAAATATATACGAGTATGAACCTTGAACTATTGCAAATTGATAAACGCATATCTGGTATCATAGTTCTGGTGTTAATACGGAACGTTTAAAGCATGGCAAAGTATAAAGTGTAAAACGATAGATATCTCAAATCCGAATATGTAGATAAAACGAAAAAACAAAAATCAAAATCATATAGAGAAACAAAAACGAAAACGATTGAGTATAAAGTGTTCAATAAAAATGGTTAAACAAATCAAATAAATCAAAGAAAAACACAAATAAATAGCAAAAGAAACGGAAAAACATAAACCAAAAAACGAAAAACGAAAATGAGAAAACAAAAACTAAGTGAATTAGACATTAAAATCTTTAATGGCATATACAAATAGATCAATGTGTATACGACTCTTCGAGACGGTCTTAAATCAAAAATGTATCCAAAAATAGTTTACTCAATCAGAAAGGGAAAATACAAATAAAATACAAATCTAAATCATAATATTGTACTTTATTTTATTACTTGTTTGATGATTTATCAAATGTCATGTTGTTTTTTTTTTGTTTGGTTTTTTGGAATACTTATTTATCAACGAACAAAAAAGTTTAGTTAGAGAAACGGACGACTTTAGAGTCGACTGCAACTACTTTTGATGCGGGTAAGTCAACTGTGTATGCGAGTCTTAAAGATTCAAATTCAGTTGATAAATGAAATTAGGGAAACAAATTTGGAGGGTAACAGACTATATATTGTAATTTATCGACTCTAATCAATAGTTTTTAATATTGGTAATACTATAATAGCTAATCGGAGTCACTCAGATATGAGTAGATACTCAAAAAGTGTGTTCTATGCGAAGGTTTTCTTTGTGGTTCAAGCAAAACTAGCTCAGAGCTTATCAGAGCATATCTGAAGGACCTCCTCAACGATCTGCAAATGCATATCACTCCTAAGCTTATTTCTCCCTAAAAGTTCATATATGTATGTTATATTCGTTCATAGGTTATACTTTAAATTTGTTTTAAATTGATCATTTTTTGGTGAATTATATTGAAAATGTTGCTTGGTGTTTTTTTTTCACATAAAATGCGTTTATAATTTTTTGATGTTGCATTATGGTTGTTATAGACTACCTCTTTCCGTGTTCTCTTTTCAGTTCACCGCCATACTTATTGCCACTACCGACGAGTTCAATTATCTCCGGTATACTGCTGGCAAACATTGCCTAAAATATTCCATCGTACACGAGATTAACAAAAATCAATTGTTCAGTTGTTCAGCAAAAAATATACATAGGTACTAGGTTATATAGATGTTTTTGTGGATGTGTCTTAGGCTTAGTCTTATTGTTAGCATTATTATTCGATTACTTGCAGTTATACGAATACACACAAAAAAAAACAAAGCGGATCCCTGATCAGTGGGTACGAAGTCAGGGCGGGACATTCACACCCAAAGGATAACTACTTGGTAGGTTGGAATTAGACCTAGAAGCGTTTCGATTTCAATTTCGATTGGTTCGGTTTGCTTTGGTTTTTGAACTGATTTTGGATTAACATATGGAATATATGCGGCAGCCAGCATTAAAGCATGCAAAAAACATTAACCTTTGGATATATGTAACATTGCATTGGTATATTGTTTGTATATATAAAGTAGTAGTAGTATTCTGGTATTCTGGGCTAACCGACAGGACCCTAGACAGACCCTAACCCTTGACTGTGTGTGTGTGTGTGTGTGTCTGGTGTTTTGGTATTCGGTGTCTACGAGTTTTCCATTACAAAAACCAAAGGCAAATCGAAAGTTTCAACTGAAAAAGTGATAATCAAACGGCATGCATAAATTATCGAATATGGGGGGAGAGAGTACGAGTACGAGTATCGAATGGGCAGCGTGAGAATGAACGGGTACCAGTTGCCACACCGGCCCAGGGCTCTCCTGTATCATTCCGATGTTTCGGATACCATGTGAAGGTGTGGCTCTGTGTGGCTGTGTACGATTAGTATTTGAGGTGTGACTGGTGGTCGTGGTCGTAAGGCAGAGTAAACGCGTTAAGCTTGGGTGATGAGGTAAGCTAACAAAACTGGAGAAGGATGAACTGAACGTAAATATGGAACTGAGTCGCAAAGGTCTCAAATAAACTTTCATAATTCAAAACTTGGTGCAGCGTACGAGTATTAAGTCGTTCTATGTATTTACATAAACGTGGCATGTACCCAAGTACATGTACATACATACAAAAGGTTTTTGAATGCAATTAACAAATGTACGAGTATTGAGTATATATTAAGGCTATTTGTTATGTAAGAGAGAAGGGGAGCTCAACGGAGGGGTACGGTACGCTAAAAGAATTACGGCTAAGAGAGAATCAAATTCAGTATGGAGTATTTAGTATCGAGAGTGCTACACTCTGGCTAGTACTGCATACTTTCATACTGGATACTGGATTACTTGATTACTTGATTACTGGACTGTACTCTGTTTTGGCTACTCAACTCAACTATGGTTCTATGGTTGAGCACAACTGTACTAGTAGTAGATTAGGCGGCAACCAAAACATAAATCATTCACACACTTAAGCACTTCCAACCCCGCTGTGGCTTGGCCTAAACTTAATCTCAATGGGCATCGAGAGAGGCAGAGGCAGACAGATTTTCAAAAGGGAAAGAGAAAAACGTTTTCTATACATATGTATACGAGTATCTGTACGAGTATAGGAGATATTCATCTAGGTACGTATTCAACTAAAAGAAAGCTTAGATTTCATTTTGGTATGTCTGGTGTGTGTTAGAGATATTTGGTATTTATTTTTCTTAAATAGTTTTTTAGTGCAGGGGAAACTTACCAAGCCGACGAGCAGAAAGAACACGAGAAATGTTCTTCCCAGGACAGTCTCACAGTAAACGTCACCATATCCTACCGTTGACATGGTCACAATTAGGAAATAGACACAGGTCCAATACGATAAACGATGAGCATTATTAAAATCCAGCGGATCGCCAGAGTTCTCCAGCTAAATTTTAAGTAAATGCAAATGCCATTATCCACCGCATCAGCGATAATCTCTACCAAGTTGGACACTCTCTATATTCACGATCGGTATAGGATCAGGCGTGCCCTCGATCCAGCCTCTGTAGCCGGGTGCAATGTGGCATTTTAATTTGTTAATAATTATTACTGGCTTTTAGCACACATTGCAGTCCTGTCACAGAGACATAGACAAGGGAACAGCTGGTCCCGAGTGTGTGTGTGGGTGTGATCATAGATGTTTTATTTGTTTTATGTGTTTCTACATACCAGATGTATAATGCCCGCTGCTGTTAACCACACGGATATAAAAATTGATACTAGTTGAGCCAAGCGTATGGAGCTCGATGTTTTTAGTACGTTTAAATATTGTAAAATATCTGGAACAGTCATGAGACGTAGCGCTCGAAGAAATCGAAGACCTGTTCATGGTAATACATAATTTTTATACGCATATGCATATATAAATGTTGATGAATGGCGTAGAGTAAGGCACATTGCATGCATACAAATCGATCAGGACCCGGGTGTTGGCTTGTGTTTGTGTATATGTGTGTGTATCAGTTTATCAGATGTGTTCGTGTACGGGGAAAAGGAGTGAGGATATTGGATATTGGATACAGACTCAAATTCAAATTCATATTCATATTTTAAACCCAATCATCTCCGATTTGTATGCATATAACATTTTTGGAATTTCATTGAATTAGGGTAATTTAATAGGGATTTGTTTCGCTTACCGATCCATGTTCGATCTAAATATATTGATACGAAGGACGGGGGTATTGTAAAATAATCTACAAAACTGTACATTTCTAACATAAACCAAAGCTTATCGGACGCCGCTATGAACTGTAAAAAGAATTTCAGATTGAAAAGAACACAAGAATTTGTAAGAATTTTTATAGCATAAATCATAACCACAAATAATCATCGCTCCAGCCAATCGATTTGAAATAATCGGTAAAATCAACTTAGTGTCTGGCTCGGCGCTGTTAGTGTGTGTCAGTGTTTGTCTGTCTATTGTTTTGTGGCCGTGTGCAACTTACTCGTATAAAAAAGTAAACCATAAAAAATATATTGAATGCGAGATCGATCTGTTGAGTAATGTTGTTACTCCACTTTTGGCATCTTTCGACTTCTTCGCTAGATGCATCAACAAAGTATATAATGAGGGATGCAATGCTGAGTATAAATACGAGTACGACCTGTAAAAGATAGAAGAAGGGTAAAGCCATTATAGAGAGCATTAAAATATGACATTGAGATGGCTTCACAAAGATGAACTTCATTTCGTAATGGGCTGCGGCTCTTCTGCCATCTGACCGGATACTTTACACAAGCCTCCCATCGCCATCCCCATCCCGTCCCTATCCCTTAAAAGCTGCTATAGCCAATATAGTTCCATAAATCACGGCCTTGTCAGATGACAACCACAGTCGAACGCTTCATTGAACTCGCTGCCCTGCTGCCCCGTCCCAAAAGATATCTCTCAGAGGAAGAAGAAGCAGGAAATGGAAAACGAGGGAAAGCGGAAATTGCCCCTAAAGAGAGGAAGAAGGAGAGCCAGAGGATACCGCAGTAATGTGCATTTTTAATTGCACACTTTGGCACCGGCTTCGGGGCCCTGGAGCCAGAGCCAGAACCGGACCACGAGAATGGATCATTTGATTCATGGGGACAAGGCAGCGTCCGGGCAGCGGCAATTAGTCGAGGCGCCCCGCTGATAAATCTGCGGTAGTCATGAAAGTTTTACAAGGTAATTTCGGATGCGCACGGCTATATGTATGTAGAAAATTTCAGTCAGGGAGCCTACAGCCAGAAGGTGGATGGGGAGAGGAGAGACCAGAACACCAGTTAAATGTCAGGGCTGCTTGCCAAGAAACCTTTTTATAGAGGCCAATCGAGGTAGTTCAACTTCAGCCGGATGCACTTTAGGCCCTCCCATTCCTAAGCACACTATTTATATATATAGATCCCATATAGTACCTAATGGCAATGTACTTCTAATTGTTGGTGGCTATCGTTTCGTAATTACTGGGATAATCGAATGCTGGCGGCATGGCATGTAGAGGGAAATGTTGGAAGGAAACCAAACTAAATTTGGCAAGGGACCGAGCCGGCACGCAAGCCATTTATTTAGGGCCATAAATTGAAATGTCTTGGCTCGGGGTCTGATTACTCATTATTCAACCGCTTCTGCCTGTTGTTCGTATGCAAATTACGCTCCCAAACAAATGCAAACTTATTCACTCCTTAGAAACTTGTTAGTTGCGCAATAAAGTTTTTGGCAACACACACACCCAACAAAAACTTTGCTAATATCAAAAAGCAGACAAGAATCTTCAAGTAGAGCGTACAAACTTTGAACGTAACTTAAGGATTGCGTATACGTCATGTGGTGCCGAGGCAACTGACATTTTCATTAGTCCCTGTTAATCGCCGTGGAACTGAAACCTAATGAAATTGAACTTCTTCAGACAGTTGACGTCATGAGGCTGGACTGGGAACAGGCACAGATGGCACAGATGACCCAAGACAAAAGGCGGACAAGATGACGACAACATTGTCTGACGTCTTTGGACCCAATCCTCGGCACCCTCTGAGGCTAATAAAGTACGTCTACTGGGCGTGAAAACTGGGTCAATCACTCAGAGCACAGATGGAGCCAGAGGCAGGGGCGGAAAGGTCAAGATGGCAAAAAGAAAAGCACTTAAGGCCTGCTGGCACCAAATTGCATCAACGCGAACTCCAAATGTGGGTCACGCAGCGCGAAAACACGTGTCTCGCTCTCAAAATTCTCAATTTGATTGGTTGTTCGTTGCTCGAATAGTTTCGAGTGATTCTAGGCATTCGTTGTGGCAAATATAGAACCATCGATGGAAGCAGTTTAATGGCCTCCACTGCAGGCGAAAAATACTTCAACACTTAATTCCTCTGCAGACGGGTTTCGCTTTAAATCTATGGCGTGACCAAGTGCAATCCCAGCTGCCATAAATGCCAAAGGCTTAAAGCTTTTGCTCCCGACTTCCGCATTGGAGTAGCGACGAGAATTTTAAAGCCAATTAGCGAATGCTGCAGGGCTTCGGCTTCAGTCGGAGATTAGGGAGAGAAGTTCAGCAGATAGTTCCATAAAATCAAAGTACAACGTAACAATTGTCAGCATTTGCAGATATTTTCAGTGAAAGTAGAGAAATTCAAAAAGAAAAGGAGGAGGAGCAGCAGCAGCAGGCACGAATTGTGTAATATCCAAATGGCAATCCATTTATTTTACCAGCCACAATAACAACAGCTAATACAGCAACACCAACCAACAACTACCATAAGGATGAGGCACCACAGAAAAGGGCGCCACACAAATGGGGAGCAAAAGGCTTTACCGAAAACAGCTGCAGCCCCAAAACCGAACCAAAACGAAACGAAACGAAATGAAACGTTCGACGGTGTCTGCCAAACAGCGGAGCCAATTGGTTGCCACACCGAAACCCCACCGAATAGGCCTGGTAATAAACATTCACAATCTCCCAGCCCAACCCACTCCACCTCCAACCTTTTCTCAACCTCCGGCCTATACAGAGAGGGAAAGTCGAAATGTGCGCCGCTGTTTCATCGATTTTCTGGCTGAAGGGAGGGAGAGAGCCTTTCAGGCATTTCCTGCCTTAGCAGCCGCTATCCTGACATTTGCCATATTATTTACTGTTATTTGTTGTGGCTCCTATGGCACCACCTTCATCCTCCCCACCTCCCCACCCCAGTCGTCGCACATCTGCATATATACTCGTACATCATTCTTTGGGCCCACTTCCCGTTATTAGCTGAAAAAACTATAGATAGTATATTCGTCGTATGTGCCAGACACAGACACAGAAGCAGAAGCACCCATCGCTGCGGGTGGTGCTAGCATGGTAATACTCGTACTTGTAGTTGTTGTTCCCGCCTCGACTGCTGTGCAATTGTGGTGGTCGTCCTCTGTCAAGAGGCAGCATTGAACTGTCATGCAATGATAGTTAGTGGACTCCTGATGGTCCAAGGATGGATGTTCAACATTTGACCCCATGCAATCGGCCAGACAAAGCAATTTTCTGTGCTACATCTGGTGACCCTGACTTGGGCTTGGCTTTGAAAATTGAACTAAAAATGGATAGATTTTGTGTTGACAAGCAATGTGCATCCCCTACGCGTTCGCTCTTTAGGGTAATCCATCACCACAGAGCTTTACATGCTGTCACATCGAATGCAAAAATATATTCAAAGACATATGTACCTTTGCGATAAGAGTTTCGGCTATTTCAAAACGGAATCTTATCGAATGCATTACTTTTTAATGCCCAATAAGACCCCACTAAATAGCTCTTCAGAGCGCTAGACCAATTAGCTAACACCAGTTAATGGATGGGCGGTACACCAAGGTGTATGCGTAATATTTGAACAAACAACTGATTTGAATCGCCGTTTCGTAAGGGAAAACAATTGAAGTTTACTTCTGAAAAGGCGGGCACTGTAGGTGGGGCTCTCTCTCTCTCTCTCTCTTTGTTTGTTTTTCTCTCTCCCCAGAGCCAATTGGTGTTCATGTATTTATTGTACATGGAAATGGCACATTTACATTGCTGCTTCCGCTGTCGACACGAAATGTGCCCCCAAATATTTATGCACGCAAGTCGTCCACTTCACAAGTGGAAGCATGGGGGCGGGCGAAATGCTGGGAGAACTTTTCCGAAATGCAGTGTATGATGGCACTCGGTAAACTTACGCCAGCTGCAGCCACGGACAAGGACACGTCAACATCAATATTGTGTGGTGTGGCTATGGCCAACAATAATGTCAGCAGATCTCTGAATAATTCAGTGGCTATAATGTACGAGTAGACCAGGCCAAAGTGCTTAGCAATGCGACCAGATGTGGTCGAGTGGTTCCCAAATGAAAACGAAATTCATAAATGATGAATCGCAACGGGAGGAGTTGGGGTGGGGTGCGGTGATGTAAAGCGGGTGTAAAAATGGTTGCTTGAGTGTATGTTTACTTACCAAAATTCGACCAGTTGTTGTTTGACCCGAGATAAGCTCTCCAGCCCAGTCTTTTGCTTCTGTCATAAAGGTGCCCTCGAACTCCTGTTTGTTGCGGGATGCCTTCTGCTCCTTCTGCTTGGGATCGTTGGGTCCCAGATCGGGCTCCTTGCGGCAGCAGATGAATGCGAATGCCCGCCATAGCAGCACAATGAGCAGGCCAGCAAGGAATGTAAAGATGCTGGACAGCAGAAAGCACCAGTACTTGCGAACTTTGAGACAATCATCGGCATCGAATGGTGAATCTGTTGGATCATCGGCCAATGATTCGACAGTGCTTTGATCACACCCCGACATCCCCTGAAAAACAGAACGCAACCAATTAGTCTCGATTGGCTAGCAATTAGTTGACTAAATTTAGCATAAATCAATACGATAGGTAGCGGCAACATTCTTTACGTCATACGCCTGACATTTCAAATCATTTGGGCATACTCATTTATATATATAGATATTTATTCTTATAGTATAGTAAAATATATACATATGTACATAGATACATATGATATGTAGGTTTCTACTTGGCGACGCTCACAAATGTAAACAAAAATGTGCCCGGCCAAGAAATGAATTTTTAAATAAAAATCTTAAGTATATTTTCCTCCGAAAACAAATTCCCTGCATCGGTTCTTACATTTGTCAATGTGCTGCTGAAATTGGTGCCGATCAGATCCGTTGCCATTTTTGCTGCTTACATTGCGACCCAAACGGTTTCACACAGATACGATTATTATATTGTACAATATTATTGCGATATTTAGATGGCTTTCAAGTGCATACGAGAGACATCAACTTTGGGGCATGACGACACCAAAATCAAAAATCCGAAAGCCGAAATCCGAAAGCTACAACACAAAATGAAACGGAACGAAAACTTGGCACGACTTTTAAAAATAGCATCAAACAAATCTGTTATTTTTAAAGTGATCTACTCCGACACACGCACGGCACAGGCGACACGACAGACGACAAAATTTCTCATAACACTGGGAACTTGGGATCTTGGGAGCTGGGCACTGGGCATTGGGCAAAGGCCATCCATCCACTTGAGCATTGATATTTTTATTCTTTGTTTCAGATCAGAGAACTACGAAAATCACATTTCTCTTGATTTACTCATGAGCCAAAGTTCTTCTTCACACGCAGTCGCTGAAAAATACTCAGCGTTGAATAAACTCAGCTTCGGGTGTTTTTTATGTGTAAACTTTTTAGCAATCACCCAATGGCGTTCTCTGTTTCAGATCTAACTACATATGGACTGGTTAATAGGAAATTTTGTGGCCTGCATTCGCATTCACATTCGCATTAAACATTTAATTTATGGCCAAAAAAATCTCAGACAGAGGCCAACGCACTCACTGATTCACTCTATATACTTTCGTATATGTGTAAATAAATTCGGTATATATTATGTATGTGGATACTATATGTATCTGCAGTTGTCACACACGACGCGGCACGCACGCAAATTGCTTCGAGTCGAATAGGAAAAAGGAGGCACTGAGCGAACCGCAAGACTGGCGTCCACCAACTGAACAGCGTGGCGCGTTTTCCAATTGCCCCGCCGACGGGGCCAACGATTACGGAGCTCTTTGCTATCTCCTGGCGGCACGGGCTCACAGGCCTGCACTCTCACTCTCACTCTCTCTCTCTCACTCTCTTTCTATCTCTCTTTCTGTAGTTCTCTGGGTATGTTGGTTTCTCGTTCTCTATTCGTGTGCGTATCGGTGGCTGACCGCGAAAAGTGTCAGAGCAGGCGACAAACTTGAATTTAATTAAAAGGCAACGCGAACACAAAGAAAATTGAATTAGTTATTCATTGGAATGAAACGGATATACCCTAACTGGAACATAATTTTTAATGGCGATGGTCGGAAGGCTTTTAAGGATGATCAAGGTATTCAGTTCTCTAACAGCAAAAATAACTGTCAAGTCCTCTAAAGGTTACGAATTTTAACGGATATACAATGAAACGATTTTTAGGTATTCATTTTAAATGGAGCAGTAAGGAAGAAATAAATTCTAGGTAAGGGCCCTAACAAAAATGCTCTAGAAATTGTGCTATAAAGTGTACGAATTTAAATGTTTAAAATGAAAGTAAGTAGGAAAGTTACCTACCTACCTACAGACTTTTCAATTCGTTCTGAAAGTATTAAAAATCGGAAAGATAATTTTTAAGACTTTAACTTAGGTCTAAAGTTCTTCATTCTAGCGCTTTCAGAGTTTCTTCGAGCAGAGCTCCCCAAAGGGACTTCGGGAAGTCCCTATGCAAACTTTTTGAAAAAATTTGGGATACCCTTGGCAAGGGCATGTCCGCATATTATAGACCTGTTCCCATGCGAGCATGTTTCTCTCTGTGTGTGTGTGTATGTGCGTGTGTGTGAGAGTTTTCTACAATGAATTATTGTTACAGAAAAAACAACAACGGCAGGCAGGCCGAATACGAGTATAAATAAATAAATTATGAGTTCTCTTCTATACATTTTTGTTTTCGTTTTCTTTTTCTTTTTCCTTCTCCTTTTGTTTTGTCTCTTGCCTCATAGTTTCGTGTTCTTTTTGCATTCCTTTCTGTGTGACCTGACGGGCCCCGGGCAGCACTCGGGCTGGCCGAGGTCCTAATGAGTGGTGGGGTAGGGAAGGCAGAAGAGGGTGGGTGCAAGCGTGGGCTAGGTTAACCTGAACGTTAACGTTACTGCCACAGTTAACTCGAGCTAGTCACGGCATGTCGCCAGTTAGCTGTCGTTTCATAATTTACGCGCTTTGTTTGCCATTTCCTGCGGGGGCGGCAGGCAGCCGTGGTAACAAGTTGGCCCAGTTTTTGTTTGCACATGCCACTATTTCCACTGGCCATAATTGCTCATCTTCATCATCATCCTCATCATCCCTTGGCCCTATTTCCACAACCCCCGCCTCCTATCATAGGCCAGCGGCATGCATTTTATTTTTAGTTTTCACTTCGTGTTTTTCTCTCATTTTCAACAATTTTATTTACGATGCGATGCTTGGGCGGTTAGGTGCTACGCTTCATTGCATTTACGCAATTAAAAATAGCAAAGGAGCAAAATGATTATTCAATTAAATGTTGTTTCACTTGTTTTAGGCAGTCATTCACCTTGAAGTTATCAGAAAATTGAAGCTGTAAGTGTAGCTCCCTCCCAGGAGGTAAATCCGGAATTAAATTGCTTTTGCATGATATTGAAGCCATTCATGAAGGTTATTCAAACTGCAATCCTTTGGGTCATGGTTTTTGAATCAGTTTTTGGCTAATCAAATGATGGCAAATGATGCAAACTATAAATTGGATTGACTTTTAGGTATAGAAATTGTCACTTGAACACTTGTAAAACATTTTAGCTTGTTCTTAAACCGTTAAATCAAAGTTTTAGCATGGCTTGCCTTTTTCTGTGTGGTTTAATTCAAAGAACCTTCATCGATTCAGGTGAAAATGCATACTAATGGCTTTGATTCAATTATTCATAGTTGTCTGTGGACTTGGACCTCGGTAAATGTGGTGTTCGGGCCGGGAATGGAACTTGGTCGTGGCGCCTTAACTGGTCTTAAGATACTGTGCTTAGTCAGCATAAAAAAGCGCCAGAAAGCAGCTGCAACTAATGAATAGAAGGAAAGATAGCGAACTATATGAATTATGCCGCCAGAGTGAACGTGAACCCCACAGGCCGATTTGGCTGTCACTCAGCGGAGGGTTAAATGTGGGGTAGACCACAGCAATCTAACGGATGAAGTCACACGGCAGTCGCTGGCTTGATAATAATTTACATTGCGAACTATCGATTTTGGGGGCGTGTGAGAGCCTCTGCTGAGCAGATATACTCGTGGAACCTATCTAGACGCATGTCCGTCAAAGTCCAGCGCTGGGCAAACGAAACCAAACGAACCTAAGGAATGAAAAGACATAGACAGCGACAGCGACAAAGATAGAGACAGAAAGAGTACCACGGGTGCCCAGACAGGGAGCTGACAACTGACGAACCTGACAAATACCCTTCGACTTTCTGAACAATTTATGGCCAGCACTTGGTCCGCTGATTGTGGCCGTTGATTGCTGGACAGTGGCAACCAGCACTTGTTTGTTCGGTGGCCCCCAAGGCCAGAGGGCTTAAAGCGCTGCACTTGGTCGAATGTCTGCGTGTGTGTGGGTGTATGTTCTTTGTGCCACATTCTCAAAGGTCACGAGAGCCATTAGGAATGTTAGTAGCACCAGTTGGGGGTATGGTGAGGGTCAAGTGATGGAAATTCCATTTATTAAATGAAGCGAAACGAATTCGATACGAACTGAACTGAACTGGTGGCAGAGTAAAGGGAGAGGTCTAAAATATAATTATACTTGTAACTGGCTGGCGGTATAACCCTCCCTATAAACAAAACTTGCTTAGTTTTAATCTAAGCAATGATTGAATCTATTCTATTGCAATGCAAATTACACATCATGACGTGGATTGGTTTGTTTGATTGATTGATTGATTGATTGGCCGTAGCACTGCCGACAATGTGATCTTTATGACTCGACTCGATAGTTCTGGCTAGCGATGGATGATATTTCATACACGTAAGACATCGAGGGCTTTACCTTTGGCGAGATGGGCGGATAGAACGGTGGCAGCTCGTGACAATTTGGACACCAGGCCATGTCTGATAGATCGCTCTGTCTATCTCGTTTCCAATAAGACCCCTTGATGTTGTCGTTGTGGTTTTGCCTCTGGCTCTGATTCTGGTTCTGGTTGTGGTTGTCGTTCTTGTGGCTGTGGCTGTGGCTGTGAGTGTAATTGTGGCCTCCGTTCTCATGTTCGCTTTCTTCAGAGTGGCGTGTGAGTGTGTAGGTGTGCGTCAAATGGGAAAGTGTATGGTTTTTCTTGGTGGTTTTTCGGTCTGGTGCGGTTGCAGGTGTATTTGTGTGTGTTAGTGGGTAAGGGAGTACTCACCTAGTACAGGCTAAACCACCGAGGCAGGGCTCCAGGGCTGCCAACATTCACACGCTCAAATCGCACATCAATGTGTAGACGATTTGTGGGCTGTCGTTGTTCCTTCTGCTGCTGCTGCTGGTGCTTCTGCTGCTGCTGCTGCTTCTGGTCCTCACAAATGTTGAAACGTAGAAATCCTATGCTTGACTTCTCCTTGAGACTTTTCCTGACTGGTTATTTCATATTTACATTAAATATTTGACTTGAATTTGTTTTAGTTTACTGAATTTTCGTCTGAATTACAATTCCCTTATCACCATCATTTATATTATCAGCTTCATTGTGCGCCTGTTTGCTTAGTTGTTCCGTTTTTTAATTCTGATCGATAGTTTTTTTTATTTTTATTTGAATTTAAATCAATTACAAATTCTGTTTATTCACACTGCTCATTTTCTGTTGTTGCTTTTTTCCTTTGAGAATACTGCTTGGGTTGCCCATGAAATTTTCCTCGTTAGTTGCTTGAAAATGTGTTAAGCTGCAAGAGATTTATGTTGAGTTTGTGATTTTGAGGGGGAATATATTAAATATTATTTAAATTGACATCGGCAATTAATTATGTTTTTTAGTCACGCTGTCAGTGGTTTATTTATTCAATGATTCGTTTATAATTTGTTTATGTTCGTTTTCATTTCACTCATTAGTTTTGTCACACAGTTTCTGTTTCATTTTCACTTTTATTGCTAAGCATTTTCATGTACAATTTTCGTAGAAATTTCACCAAAAAAAATAACCATTCCCTTTGAAAAACGTGCATTCATTATGACCACGGAATTGGCGTTGTTTCCCGAAAATACGGCGTTCGGAAGGAGGAAATACAAAGCGGCCAAGTAAATAAATAAATAAAGACGCGAAACAAACTTCAAAGCAAAAACAGCAGCTTCTCTTTTTGCCACTCGTTCTCTCTCTCATTTTGATGGCTCTCTCTCTCTTCCCGTTACAAAATGGCGCCTGCGCCCTGTTTCGTTTCCGAATTCCGTGCAAACGGAAGCTTTTTCTTTCAATGGGGAACGTCGCACATGAATTTGTGTTAAGCATACGCAATGTTTTAGCCAAAAATGTATTAAAAATGATATGAAAACCTTTTGAATTAATTGAAATTGTTTAATTTTCCTTGTTACTAAATGAACACCAACCGTATTTTCAAGGATCAGGGGACTGTCAGACACTGGAGATCTGGTACCTCTCCGCGTCCTAGTCTCTGTGCAGCACCCTGCGGCATGTCGTTGAAACGGAAACACACTGCCCTAGTTTTTAGTTTCCCTTCGTGTCACAGACACATTCAAGCACAAGCACCCGCACACTCACACACACACACACACACACACATACACAAACAGGTATGGACAAAGGGACACACATTCAGGCAGTTAACAAGCTGCTTAACGTGACTGCAAACAATGGAAAACAGGGCAAATACCGAGTGAAATGAAAGTTGCACTTTCATAATAAATAATCGAGCGACACAAATTCCGAGCACGGCAACGTCCTGCAATCGCCTGCAATCGCCTGCAATCGCCTCTCAAGAAAGCCGTAGGGCGAGGGGTCGGGGTCGGTCTCGGTCTCGGGCTCCTGAAGAAAGGGCCACTGAAGGGGAAATGTAAACAGAGCTGAAGACTCGTTCTGGCCGCGCATTGAACTCGGGGCTTCGGTTCGGGGCTTAATTTCTTTGTAGGTATCTACTCCCTGATACGCACACACACGCATCCACTGAGATACTCTGACACACAGATACTCTCGGCCAGTGACTGACTGACACACATATACCAAGAAACGCGCCCACGAAGGCAACGAACAGCAAACGGACAACGAGTAGGAAACAACAAAAATAACATTGACGATGTGAATGTGAATCTGGATACGGATGAAGACGGGGCCGAAGCGCGCGACGAGCTAGCACGGTGATGGGAAGAGGGACGACTCTCCTCGCAGCCAGAGGGGGCACAAAACGAATCCAACGAACGATACAACTGTATCTCCGGCCTGGCCCATCGACTTTATCATCGTGTCCTTTCGCTGGGGAGCTTGTGGTGTGTTCTCGTTTTGTGCGTTTGCATGTTAAAGAAAAACTGGCTCACTGTGCCGTATCTATGTCTTTATGTATGGCGCATGTGTGTGTGTCTGTGTGTGTTTGAGTGTCTGTGTAAGTGTTGATTTCAACGAATGTATCTTTTAAATGAAAATTTCTGCAACACTAGCAATTGAAAATCACAGTTTTCCTTATAGTTTTCATCTTGAAGATTTCTTAAATTAAATTTTTGTTAATTTTTTGATTTATATTCCACGCGTGTTTCTTAAGAGCACACAATTTCAATTTCCATTTACAGGCACTCGGCCACACACGCACACCTCTCTCGGTCATGCTATTTTAATTGAATTTCCTGTGTATACATATGTGTGTTTCGTATCGCACATTCTCAGGTTTTTCCACAGACCGACCGTCCGTCCGTTTTCAACGGATACCGAATTTTGCACAATTGCCATTTCGTTTCCCAAAATGATGATCATAATTGGTTGGGTTGGATTTGCGTCAGGCCATCCATGTTTTCATCCGTTTTCGTTCTCGCCCCGTAATTGGCATACGCAGTTGGAAAATTTTTCACTTTCCTGTGTATGTGCGTGTGTGGGTGTGTGTACACGTCCATATACATATACATACATATGTATATATTAAAGGCAGTTTTGACACTCCACACCAGCGCACTCACACACACTCAAAGCACACAGTCACACGAGACGCGCACGGACAAGTGAAAACCAACCTTTCTCGTCAGCAGCGTATACAGTTCTGTTCTGCACGATATGAACTCGGATGACTTGTAACTCGGTACTTGGCACACGGTTTAAGCTCGCCTTTTGAGCTTTTTCGGAGTGTTTTTGGTGGCATGGGCCGCAGGGTATTTTCGGTTTATTAAAACTGGCGCCAAAATCCATGCAGTTCGAGTGTCCGTGTTTGTGTAGGTGTGTGCATGTGTAGCTTTGCCGTTAGTTAGTTGACAGGCACACGTGGCGTATGTGTAATGGTTTTAAATAAATAAATACAAATACTGCATACTTTTGGGCGAAATTTTTAAATATATCACTGTACGACAGGGAATTGACCTACAAAAAGTACGCGTTTCTGTTAGATACATTAAATTTGAATGGGAAAATTTCAGCAAAATGGGGAGGCAACAATCTGCATACCTTGGGAAAATGGATATTATGGAATTAAGCTAATGTTTGTAATCTCAGGCTCACATGTACATACAGAAACCATATCAAATGCATAAATTGGTAAAAAAAAACATTTAAATATAAGAAAATATCATAATTAAAGTCTAAAAAAAGCTTGGAAAAACAACTTCAACATTAGTCAAAGGATATAAGGTAATCAAATGTAAGCCAGGTTGACCAGACAAGAGGAAGGGTAGAATAGATCCACGAGATGAATTTACAAACAGTATTATTTTTAGCATTTTATCTCAAGTTGTTCACCTGTTTTAAAAGAGAGGTGTTGAGTGGGTTAAGTTCGTTTTTTCCTCGGTATATTTAGGGTATATTTCGGCATATTGTGGTATATTTAGTTATATTCGGTATATTTTTAATGTCATGCAACGAAATCTTTGATAATCCTGCGTTTCTTCTACTGTTGGTTAGTAAACTAAAAGTTAATTTGATTTGTTTTATATGTTTGTTCAAAAAGTTCTACGAGACGGGAAAAAAATCTCAAGCGTGTACTTATTATTTTGACCAGTAGTGTACATAAAACACCATTTATATGCATTAATGGGTAAATAACATGTCAATCTAATACAAATTCATTATTAATGTTTCATAGCAGCTTGGAAAAACAAATGTAACACCAATTAAAGGAAATAGGATGTGCAAATCTCCATACGCATGCAGAAACTTGGTTGCCCAGCAACAATGACGGAATGTGACCGCATTTCACACTTTCGTTGTATGCTTGTGCCGTTTTTGTTTGAACCTTATTATGTAAACAATCCAATCAAAAGGAGTTCTGGAAACTAGAAAACCTTGTTCAAAAATTATTGATGAATCGGATAAAATTATTTGTTTATGGCTGAGAGGCCTAGCTAGCTAGTAATATTAAACCGAATATCAAAATCATGGAATATCAACACATCTTGTCGTGTCCGTCAGTATATTTACGGTATACCGGTATATAAACGTAAATTTAAACAATATCATCAATATATTTTTTAATATTTTAACTTTTCAAAATGACCGCCAAACTCATTTAGCGCACAGAAAATACCAAAATTTATCGGTCATTGTTGCTTCATTTTATACGCGTTCCCGTTAGGAACATTTGATTCGTATGGGAAAATTATCGGCAACATGGGGAAATGAGTTAGCAGCATTGTTCTGCAACTTTGCACGGAATGCGCAGCATGCTACCCTTGAGAGAAACGGTATTATATAATTTTGATATTGTTTGTAATTTCAGGCTTCAATTAATGCAGAAACTAATCAGTCTCTGTTTTAAAAATATAAACGACATTTTAAAGCATATGGGCACCAATAAAAGGTATCGGGACCGGGATAAATATATTCATAAAACACCAATTTTATGCATTAATGGGTAAATAACATGCCAATCTAATACAAATTCATTATTAATGTTTCATGGCAGCTTGGAAAAACAAATGTAACACTAATTAAAGGAAATAGGGTGTACAAATGTCCATACTCATGCAAACAGGTGATTGACCAGCAACAATGACGTCACATTCCGGTACACACTTACGTTTAATACTTTGGCCGCTTTTGCTTGAACCTTATTATATAAGAAATCCACTAAACAGGATTTCTAAAAACTAGCCAATCTTGTACAAAATTGATTGAGGAATCGGATAAAATTGTTTTTGTTAGGTCTCAAAGAGCTAACTTGCCAGTAATATTAAACCGAATATCAAAATCATGGAATACGATTTCAATCAATAAAAAAGAACGTTATCCCATTGTCGACCAGGGGGTATTTAGTATTTCCACGAAATTTATGTAACTTTAAAATGTTTTACGCTTTACAGGTCAATAATGTCGGTGGTCATTTTTGTTTTGTAAGTAAAGAGGAGGATGGAACTACAAGGAGCCTTCACAAAGAGTATTATTTTCCGCGGTTTAACATATGGTGCCCAACTTATTAAATAGAGGAGTGTTAAGTGGGTTAAGTGAAATTAATTATAGAGTATCGTACCGATACTATCGTATCAAAAATAAAGATTATCACCCATATCGATATATCAATCTAATATCAACAATGATTTTACAGCTCCAATTAGGGTTGTCAAATATTTAAAAAATATTATATCAGTGATATATTCTTTTTAAAAAACCGGATAAACTTTAACCGTAAGGACTCAGGAGAACAGCAGGAAGACAGCTACACAATCAACATGACAACAGCCGTGCTGGGCGGCGGCCTGAGTGGCCTTTCCGCCGGCTATTACCTGTTGCGGCGGTTCGGCAATCCTCTGACCATCTACGAGGCCTCCCCGCGAGTCGGTGGCTGGATACGGACGGAGGCGCGCAAGGATCGCGACTTTATATTTGAGACTGGGCCACGCACCATACGTCCCGTGGGTGTGCCAGGAGCCAATACGCTGGAGCTGATGGAGGAGCTGCAGTTGCCACTGAAGCCAATACCTCGTAGTCATGTGGCGGCACGGAACCGTATGCTGTATGCCAAGGGCCAGCTGTGCATGCTGCCCAATGGTCCTACAGGACTGTTTGGCGTCAAGCCGCCGTTCACGCAGCCCCTGTACAAGGCGCTGCTTCACGATCTGACCACGGAGAGTACTTTGGCCAAGAACGAGGATGAGTCGATATACAGCTTTGCGGAGCGTCGCTTTGGCAAGGAGATAGCTGACTACGCCATCAGCCCGATGATCTGTGGCATTTGTGCCGGCGATGCCAAGCAGATCAGCGTTCGTTTCCTGATGGAGGGACTTTTCGAGAAGGAACAGAAGTACGGAGGCGTGCTGAAGGGCACGTTCTATGCCCGCTTCAAGAAAAACGTAGACGAGAAGAAGGAGGGTCTGTTTGCCCAAGACCAGCCCAAGCTCTATGCCCAGGCCCAGCAGGAGAAGTGGGCGATGTACAGCATCGAGGGTGGGCTGGAGGCACTGCCTTGTGCCATGCGCAAGTATCTCGGCCAGCGCGATGTCAACGTGCAGCTAAGTAACCAGTGCAAGAACTTGACTTTCAGCCAGAGCGGCGTTCGTATGTCCCTACGCAATGCTGACGTCCCTGTGGACCATGTCGTGAGCTCCCTGCCAGCCCACAAACTGGCTCCACTCGTGAAGCAGCAGCATCCCTCGCTGTGCGAGCAACTCCTGGAGATTCCCTACGTGGATGTGGTGGTCGTCAACATTCAGTACGATGGGAATCTGCTCAAGCAGGACGGCTTCGGTCTGCTGGTGCCTCCCGTCGAAAAGCTGCCCATTTTGGGTGTTATCTTTGACAGCTGCTGCTTCGACATGAACGGCAACACGGTCCTAACCGTGATGATGGGCGGTCATTGGTTCGACCAATGGTTTGGCCATCAGCCCAGCCAGAAGCAGATTCTCGATACTGCCACCAAGTACGTTAGCCAGATACTCGACATCCAGGAGGAGCCCAAGTTCAGTCGCGTGCACCTGCTGCACAAGTGCATTCCACAGTATACTGTGGGCCACAAGCGACGCGTGGAGAGGATCCGGAACTATCTGAAGGACTACAAGCTGCCCTTGACGCTCTGCGGTGCTGCCTATGATGGCGTTGGCATCAACGATGTCATCCTGTCCGCTCGTCGTCAGGTGGACGCCATCCCGCGATTCTAATTACGTTCCCCCTGCCCCCCAGACGCTCCCAGTTAAACGATCATATCTGTTGGCCTTTTGTGTAAATTTCCTAAGCTGGTTTGTGAGTAGTATTCCTTTTGTACATAAAGATTCCAAGTAGCCTTTATCGCCGCTTTGTTTTACTTGCCAAAGCCCCCAAGACACGGCGGACTCTTCTCGGGTTCCTGTTCAGGCTGCCACTGCTTTGGCGTCTTGGCCTCAATGGACAGGGCGTGCATGAACTCAAAGCCGGCCGCCTTTAGCGCGTTCTTCACTGTGTCGTTGACCAATCGATGGCGCTACAAGAAGTTACACAATTTATCAATGAAACCAGCATTAATTTCAGAGCCCAAGCCCCGTACCTTGATCAGTGTCAGGTCATTGAACTTCTCCGACACCACCAGCACTCGGAAGTGGGACTCGGACAACTTGGGCACATTGTGCTGGGGCGATTCGTTGATGACATCCAGATACACCGGCTTCAGTTCCGTTGTCAGCGCCTTTCTCATGGCCGTCTCAATGGGTGGGTACTGTGTCGACTGCGACATGGTAGCCTTGGAGTATATATGGCCTATGCTGCTGCTTCTGGGGGCAAGTTGATTCAGTTTTTGTGCGGAAACTCCAGCAAAACGACGAAGTGCTAACATGTTTTCCAGATTTATTCACACGCACACACACACACACACAGCTGTTCACGGTTACATAAACCAGCTGGGCACACAGAGCTGCATTCAGAACAAATTCATCGAATTTGAATTTCAAACTGAGGGGAAAATCGAAGAAAAAAGTTTGTTTTATATCTAAAATTACTTTATTTTGGGGGCCAAAATCAACAGTTGACGCTTTCCGCGCACTAAAAAAGTGTCTTATGGCTAAAAACAGTTATGCGATAATATTGTGTATAATCCAAAACATTTTCGTTCACAGTCGATTCAATAGTCAACCAGTTTCTTGAGCTTTGGCGGTGCCGAGATGACGACACGACCCCGACTTGGACCACTGTTGCTCCCATCCCGATCCCTGCCTCGCCCACCTCGAGTTCTTTCCTGCTGCTGCTGGTGATGATACTGCTGCCTGTACCGCTCACGCTCTCGATTCCTCTCCATACTCCGTTCGCGTTGTCGCCGGCGCCTCGACTGACTGCGACGGCTGCGTGAGCCCCTGCGCTCGCGGCTGCCACTACGCCGGCGGCTGTGTGAACGGCGCTTTCTGTCCATGCGGCTCCCGCTCCTCGAGCGCGATCTCTGCCTGCGATTGTACCGGGGACTGGGACTGCGCGTGCGCCGGCGTCGCTCGGTTCGACTGTTGCTCCGCCTAGTGTGCTGCTCGACGGGACTCCGCTTGCGACTGCGTGATCTGCTGCGACTGCGACGGGTTAAAGGCTGCTGCGGCAGCTGGTTTTCGGACGCATCCGACGCATCGCCATCACTGCCGGACAGCTTTCCACTGGAGGGCGTGCCATATTTGTGACGCAACTCGCGACGCCTGTGAATATAGAGATGTGAGAGGACTTACTAGAGCCACCCACAAGCACGATACCCACCTTCTGCGTAGCTTCAGCGCCAGTTCGCGCATCTCATCCTCGCGCTCCTGCTGCTGTTGTCGCTCCCGCTCTGTCTTCTCAATCTCAGCTCGCTTATCGGCCTTATCTGAAAAATGTATTCCCTGTTTAGTATGGATGCCTGGCCGGGAGGGGTGTCTACTAATGCATTTGGTGAACATCACACTACTACACTCCGATGTGGCTTACATTGCCGGTTGAGCAGGTTCTGCATTTTTCGCTTAAGACGCTCGCGCAGATTGGGTCGTCCGCTGCCACCGCCACTGTTGCTGCCCGACTGTCCATGTCCAGAGTGTCCCTGTAAGAAGCACCCCCAAACGCATATTTAGCAACTTTCAAGTAAACATTTCAAAGGGGGAGCAGTAGGAGTCAGTTGCGGTCGAAAGTGCTGGTGTTCAGTCCGACAAAAAAATTGGACACAAAACGGATGCATCAACGGGGGTATCGAACATACTAAGTAGTCACATAGTCAAAGGTCCTTCTTTATAGGTATAATATTGATTTCTCATTGATTCTGTTTTCGATTTAGGTTTTGGTTTTGGATTTTGAACAGGTTTGCGGTTTAAGGTTAAGAGACGTGAAAATTTTGGTTGTGTACTCCGGTTAAGTGGGGCAATGAGACATTTGGCTTTGCTTACTGACTTTGGTTTCGGTAGCAGAACTATATTTGCCTGTTTGATTACCCGTGCTGCATGTTGACGAAATCGCTGGGTGGTGGAGCGCATGCGATCGCTCTGACCTGAAACAGATACGGAAACCCATTTAGTTGACACTCGAAGGGGGACTGCTAAGGGTGTGTGGTTCTGCCTCTACTTTACCGCTGGCGCTGCATCACCCAACTTACGCAGTATCCGCTTCCAATTCATCGGAATCATCGGTCTGTGGCTTGTTGCTTGCTGCTGGCTGCAGTTGTTCCTCGTTGTCGCTGGCCTCGCTGTTATCGCCGCCTCCCGATGACGATGAGGAGGAGGTGTCGTTGGCTCTTTTCCGACCATAGTAACGTTTAAGTGGCGGCGGCGGTGCCTCCACCACCTGCGGCAGTGCGGGTACAGGCGCTGCGGGAGCTACCGGAGCTGCTGTAGCTGCTGTAGCTGCTGGAGCTACCGGAGCTGCTGTAGCTGCTGGAGCTGCTGGAGTCGTCGTGGTCAAACCGAGGACTCGCGTGGACAGTGGATAGCTTATCATGGGCGGGGCTGGCGGCCTGGGCTGTAGCTGCTGCTGGAGCAGCTTCACCGCCGACTGAGTGGATGTGGTTGTTGTTGTGGTTGTTGTACTCAGGCAGTAGCCGCCTCCCGGCGCTGGAGGAGCTGGCGATGGCGAGGTCTTCTTCTTGGTGCGGCTACGACGACGGGAATGGGAGCGGGAACCCGAGCGACTGCGTCTTCTACGTCCCGCCTCAAAGGAACTGGCACTGGAACTGCGCGAGGAGTAGGAGTAGCGCTTGCGCGATCGCTTGTAGCTGGGACTGCGGCTTTTGTAGCGCTTCCACGGAGCAGATCGAGAGCGGGAGCGGGAACGAGATCTCGATCGGGACCTAGATCGCGAATAGTACCTGCGCCGACGTCTGGACCGTGTCCGGCTGCGTCTGCGGTAGCTGCGACTTCGTCGATTGCGTCGCCGACTGCCGCTGCGACTCCTGCTGGCGGATGCACTGCGGGAGCGGGAACGAGAGCGCGTCCGACGGCGACCACTGCGTTTGGTCGTCTCGTTCATCAGTTTCAGTTTGTCGAGATTATCCTTGACCTTCTGGGCATACGAGACAGAACCACCAGCGCCGGAGCTTGCGATGGCCGCCCCAGTGCTGGCATTGATGCAGGATTCGCCCAGTGTGGAACCGGGCTTGGACAAATTGATGGTGATCTTGGAGTGCGGCTGCATTTCGTCCTCACCGCCAAATGAGGTAATGTAGGTGATCTTCTCGGGCCCAGCCTCGGCCGGGGAGGGTGACCGCGAATCGCTCTCCTCATCATTCTCGTTCTTGCCACCCTTCTTGTCCTCCTTGGCCGCATAGCTCGGCGGGCTGAACGGCCGATTCGCAATGCGTCGCTCTTTTTGTGCTCGTCGCTCTCGGCGCGACTTGCGGCCGCTGAGCAGCATCTTCTCCTGCTCCTCCTCGCGCGCAATGCGCAGGGCATCCGCCTCGTCTGCATCCTTTGTGAGATGCGAGAAGAAATCATTGCTCTTCATGCCATAGTTCCGTCCACAGGCGTTAAGCTCGTGTGCCTGCGCCGTGTCCAGCTTTCCAATGTCTATGGACACGTCCATGTCGATATCCGAGTCTGATTCATCGGAGCCCTCGCCCTTGTCAGCGCCGCCGCCACCGCCACCGGCTGTGGTGGCACCAGTAGTCCCCGCCGCTGGCGCGTTCATGGAATGCCCAAATGGTTGAGGTCCAATTGTGGCTGTTCCCGCGTCCCCTGCATCCTCATAGGAATAGCCAATGGTGGCGCCTCCCGTCTTCTGCTTCTTCTTGGCCAGATTGCGCTCCGCCTCCAGCTGGGCATTGGCCCCGAACTGCTCCTCGAGGTACAGCTGATGCAGAAACTTGTCCTCGCTGACATTGAGGAAATCGTTCTGGGCCAGAATCCGATAGCGTTCGTAGTTCAACTGCCGCTCCTCGGCCGTCATATCCGTGTCCGCATCGCCACCCTCCCCGTTCTTGCCCACAGGCGGAATGTAGTCCAAATGGGCGCGCACATCGAACCGATCAATCAGATTGTCCTGCTGACCCTGCCATGGCACACTGCAACGAAACAAGAACATGTTTAATTCTCTTCGCTTTGCGCAAACAGCAACTCCAGGAGTAATTCCTAAAGTAATCAAAAAGGAAAGAATGCAATGCTTAAACTCAATATCACTTGCATGATGGCGGCACCATCGCCCGCTGCCGCTACTGCTGGGTCCAGGTAAATCTTGCTCCGCCTGCCATGCAGCTGCAGGAACTGTGTGGGATCCGCCTGGATTTTGTCGTAGAAATATTGTCGACGCTCTGCTCGCTTGCGGTAGTCCACAATCAGGCCGCGTATTTTTCGCTCCTGCTTGCGTGCCTCATGCCACATAATTACACACGCGACGACGCACTTATTTTCTCACTTTAATTTCTTTAAATCCCGCATACAATTGATCTTTAAATATTTGGGCAAGCCCCCAGCAATAGCTTTTAGTGCAACCACGCCCCACCAATGTTTATATTGATATTTTTAGGCCGATTTTACCGGCTTTTTGGGGCACGCACGTCCGAAGTTGTGAAGTTGTTGGGTTTTTGTGAGACCATCATCAGTGTGACCGCGTATTTTTCGATAATACCGTAAAGTACCAAACCATTCATGAAATATACCTAAATATTCCGTAAATATACCGAAGAAAAAAAAGGACCTTAACACCCCTCTATTTCAACAGTGAAAACATTCAGTTAGGCCGTGAAAAATAACACTGTTTGTATATTATTATTGTAGATCTATCCCTCCTCTTTACCCGAACTGCGATAAAATGTTTCAAGCTTCATAATATTCGTGCGTAATACGAAATACTGGTCGACAATGGGCTAAATTCTCAGTCCCAGATTTTGATATTTAAGAATGAAGTTTAATATTTCTAGCTAGTTAGCCCTCTCAGCGCTAAACAAATAATTTTATCCGATAGATGAATCAATTTTCTAGTAGATGGCCTAATTTTAATGACTTTCCTTTACTGTATTTTTTAGAAAATACGGTTCAAAAAGAATAGTTAAAAAAAATAAAAACAAAAAATGTATGTGTGGAGGAAGTGAATCGCATGAGCTGGTTCACTCTCGGAACATAAATTGCTTTCATACAACAATTTTTGGTTTAACAACAATAGTTAACTGTAGTTATAGGATTTATGAGCCCTAGAAACCTGCAAATAAAATCCTATATATTTAAATTAGCGTACGTTATTTATTTTCACTGCTGGCAATGCCGCTGGGCGGGAACTGCGGCTGCGCTTTGGCTTGGGGGATGATGGAAAACAACCAGACAAAAGGATAATAAATAACTAGCAAAACTGGAATGAGCCACAACACAACAATTGTCTCTCGCCGCCTTTTGCGGCATCGATTTTAAGGAGACACAATCAAGCGCACATCACATCCTTTGCAGTCAGGACAGCAGGACGGCAGGACAACAGGGAGACTGGAATTTAGCAAACTAGAACAAGTCCAGCACGTTTGCGGAACCAGTTTTAATGTCAGATAGACGTTACTATTTCACATCAGAGCAACGATACAACACCCCGGGCGACGTGGACAATGATTGTGCTGATGATGGGCTTTTGTATCCTCGCCGGGATAGCAACAATGACAACGAGGACGACAATGGGGCCAATGCGGACAATGAGCCGGATGCGGACAGGGACGACGATTTGGAGTTCCTGCAGGACGTGCCCTACTCATCCAGCAGCATTGACCGCAGCTCTGTGGGCTCCATACCTTGGGCAGACGATGCCATTAAGAAGAACCTGCTGGACTGGGAGCGGGTGGAGCGCATGCTGAGCGGTGAGGATGTGTTGCCAGAGCAGGAGCCAGAGCTCGGGCGGGAGATCGCCGATTGGCAGCACAAATTCCCCGGGCTGGTGGGTCGCAAGGTGCGGATGCGGTCGCTGCGCCATCAGAGCTTCGATAGCCAAACGCGGCGCGACGATGAGTCCGTGGACATAGATTCCATATCAAATCTCAGTCTGAACTCGCTGGACGATGAGGATATTGAGGACGATGGCTTTCGAACGCCCACGGCAGAACCCCAGCAGAAGCAGCACCAACAGACTCGAAGCTATCTGCATCCCACCCACAATCTGGTGGACCTCCTGGATCGCGATCTGCGTGTCACTTCAGTGTCGGTGAAGCTGCTCAAGCGACATCGCACCCAGCAGCAGCAACACCAAGCGCAGTTGCCCCCAAAACTCAGCTCTGCGATGCCCCAGTCGGCACGCCTGCGGATGCCGCCCATACTAAACGTCCTGGACACGAATCGTCGGTTTCGCGGGCTTCTCAACAACCGCAGTTTCGTGCAGCTAACGCAGGTCGAGCAGCAGCAACAACAACAGCAGCAGGCCAAATCGGCAGCCCTGACCCATGCGAGCAGTGCAGAGCGTAGACAGTATCACCATCACCATGTGGGCAACCGCTCCGCCTGGCACATGCCGATGGCCGCCAGCCGATTCTTCTCGAACAACAAGAATGCCATTGTACTGCCGGCATTGAATCTTAGCCGCCACAGGGACTACGGCAGAGCCACAGCCGCCACCACAACGGCCACCTCCAGCCAGACCAATTCGAGCGGCGGCGGTGGGCACAACAGTCACAGCAACAGCAACAGTTCCTCTCGCACCCTGCATCCATTCGCGCTGCCGACCAACTCGAGCAACACACCGTCGACGGGTCGCTCGATCTCGGCTGCAGTGCACCATCCCCGGTCGGAGTTTTCCTCCAACAGTGCCTTCTACATACCGTACAGTGCCTCGAAATTCAAAGCCTTTAAGTAACCTCATGCCATGTATACAACTAGCAAATAAAACTGAACTTAAAGGAGGCTTTATTCGGAATCATTTGCAGACTTCCGTCTGCTACAAACCACCAATGTTGTCCAATCGCAGACGGCCATCGTGTTCGGTAAGGTAGAGGGTATCGGCTAAGCATTGCTCCGTAATCAGCTCCTCCACACGGTCGTTCATCTGCGTAGGAGAGAAGATTATCAGTCATATAGATGCTAGAAGGTCTAGACTCTTCTGCTTACCCCCTTAGCCTTACGCTCGCCGAGCACGTCGGGATACTTGAAGGCTGGGCCAAAGTTCACGCTTACAGTGGCACTCTTGTGTATGGATATTGCGGGGAAATAGCTGCCCGCATAGATGTCATCGAAGGCCACGCCCTGCGATTCTCCATTCTTAAAGAACTCGATGCGGCTGCCCTGCAGTATGTGAAGATTTTTGAGCGTTTCGTTGATCTTATCCTTGTCCTCGTAATACAGATGAGACTTGAACTTCACCAGTGGCTGCAAAGGATTTTCAGTTTGCAATCAGAAAGTTCGGTATGGCGGGGACCGTGCCACGGACTTACCCGATCCTTGAATGTATTTGGCAGATACTCCAGATCTTTCTCCTCGGGCAGTTCAATCAGAAATCCAAGGGTATCGCCCTCCACGTAGGATTCGCTGTAATGCTTCCCATGGCTTTCTGTGAACTTGGTGCCCTTGCGCGATCGCCAGGAGTAGCCGAACTTGTCGTAGCCCAGTGGCGCCTGTAGATTTCCATACTCCCGACCCCAGCCCAGGCGCGTGGCAGCTCCCTCGGGCATTTCCTCGATGGTGATCTCGTAGTACCAGCAGCCGCGATTTACAGCTGCAAATGCGAGGGGTTATTAGTGGCTTAGATCTCTGCGCTGGCAGCTACTTGTATTCTTTGGCTACTTACAGTGTGTGGCCCGCACCATGCAGTAGCCACGCTCCCCCGTCACCGCCAGTCGATCCTCGCTGATCTTCAGCTGTGGCGCCCGATCGTGCAGGGCCAGCAATACCGCATGGGGCACCAGGGTGCGGTACAGCCAGCCTGGTATAGGCTTGCCCGCCCAGTCGGAGCTATCGTCAAACTCCTGCCTGAATGGAGCATGCGGATCGGGCTCAGCCAGTATGTAGCGATAGCCGTCCTTGTTGAACGGATGTTCCAGGGGGTAGCCATGTGGTGGCAGCTTCACGTTGGCAGTTATGTCGGAGCTGGGGCGACCCTTCTTCCCCGTGGGTCCCGAATCGGTGCCAGGAAATTTGCGCTTCTGCCTGTTGTTCTTGGAAAGATTTGCTGCGGATAGAAAGGGAGAGAGAGAGAAGTAGAGGCGTTAACTTTTGGAGGGCGTACGTGACCGACTATAAAAGGGATTGGGCCAAAGTTTGTTTCGGATTGCAGTTGTTGGCTTACATTCCTCCTCGTTGCTGCTTGCCAGCGTTGACGTCATTGCAGGACACACAAATTACAAAGAAACCCAAAGAGAGGGGAAAAACTACAAATTGCGTCGCGCTCAAAATCAAAGCCAAAAAATCAAATTAAAATCAATTGCACACACACGCAGAGCGCGGGTCGGCGAAGCGAGCAAAATATACAACAACAAAATAAAAGCGTAACTATTAATTTTTTTGCAATGAATGAATTCTGAGCGAGGAGTGCCTTTGCTAGCCCCACCCCGCCCCACAATCTGAATACGTGGGGCCTACCAGATGTGCGCTGGGGCCAACGAGCCAAGGCAAGGTACCAGAACAGAAGGTAGGGCAGTCCTAGAGAAGGTGCCTCAAGACTTTTGTGCGTACCCCTGCCGGGATGACGCAAAACACAAACACACACACACATGTGGATACGTATTTCTATGTTTTGGAACTATTTTTGATTGAAGAGAAAGCGTGTGAGCGATTGTCACAAAATAGCTCCCCGGGAAGAGGGACGCCTCACCTTCTATTTAGCATATCCCTTTCCACTGGCTCTCTTTCGGTATCTGTGTTTTGGCTCGACTCTTGCATGTTTATATGTGTGTGTGTGCAAAAAATGCTTTGCGAAACGATCTGAGGCTTTCTATCTCGCTCTTTCAATTCGCGATCAAACAAAAGAGCCATAGCCATAGAGAGAGAGGGAGGGCACGTTTGTTTGGGGAGATGGGGATAGTATGCAAAACAGAATGAGCAATAAATGCTGCAACTGTAGAAAGAGACCCCCACATCAGCTAGACAGTGTTGCCAATTTAGCTTTTCCGCACAAATACGTTGGCTCTGGCAACCTGTGGATTCTGCAACTTGGAGGATGAGGATCCCTAATATAACGCAGAAGGAAACAGGTCCTGAGAAAGCCCAATAGTTCTTCATGTATTTGTCGTAAGCATGCATTGAATTTGCTTCTATTCATTCTCGATTCACAGGAGACTGTGCCATAGGTCCTAGTTTTTCCTCTAAAGTGCATGTCGGAGAACAGATCATACGAATTCGCATGGGAGATGGAAACGAAGAAGAACTACATCTAATAGGTCTAGCAACGATCGATTTAAAAGTTGATCCACGTTTTCGGGACCCAAATCTGGTCTATCTGCCAGTCTCACCTTGCGTGTAGCCATCCTCGGTGAGCCGCAGTGCACCCGTCTTGCTCATGCTCTCATAGTTGGGCTTGATGAGTCGCAGGTCCTGGTGGAACAGTCCGTACATGGCACCGTTCTCCAAATGCTCCTCGTAGGTGAAGAGGGTCTGCACATCCTTGACCAGGGAACGCTGGACGGTGCTGTACCACGACTGGGTGAGCCGCCGCGGCATTGTGGTCATGGCCTCCCAGTACTGCTCGATGTAGGGAATGATCTCCTTGTCCTTGCTAAATTGGATCTGTCGGTTGCCATCGCGCGATGCCGCCTGCTGCATGTTGGCAATGGCACAGTGGCACATCTGGGAAATGGCTAAAAGAAGAAGGTCCATTTATCATTACTTGGCCTCCACGTCTCCAAATTTATCCCACTTACTGGCCTGACTCTTGCGGAAGTTCTCCAGACCCGTGGCGGAACAGTTCTTGCAGACGAACACATAGTTGGTGATGAATGGCAGCAGTTTTCCCTTGCCCAGCTGGTAGGACACGCAGGACTCGTGCACCCAGCGCGAGCATGTGGCGCAGAGCAGTTCGACGAGGTTCAGGTTGCGTTCTTTCCCGCTAAAAAAAATGCACAATTTTCTTATCATTTGTTCGCCTTATTACAGCGATGCGGATGGGTCATACCAATAGCAAAAGCCGGCCGCCGCCGCTCGCTGCTCCGTCGATTTCTCCTCTTCAGTCGGGAAATTAACATCGGAGCTGGACTCCGTGGGTGAGCTAGTCTCCATTGGCCCCTCTTCCATGGCAGTGTATAAAATCAGTCTATCTTTTTAATTCACAAAACAATGTAAACAATGACAAAAAGTCGCTAAGTGTGACCAAATCGATGGAAACCGATAGAAACATCGATTTTTTATATATTTTTTTTCCACCTCTAGCGGCTGTTGTCATCTCTAGCACGCCAGCTGACATTTTCGGATTAGTTGCCGGCTTGCGACACCCTGTTTCACCCTGTTTGGTTGCGAGTGTGAGTTGCGAGTGTGAGTTGCGTGCAGTTGCGTGGCTTCGTCTCGCTTGCAGACAAAACAAAACGTTATTTATGTTTAATTATTGCAGTTTATTGGACAAATCTATGATCTGCCGGAGCCACATTACGTGCCTCGGTACTCTGATGAGAGTGGAGCGTGCTTGGAACGTCTGGAGATGCTAGATTCGCCTGCTAATTGGAGAATCGTTGCAGGTCTTTAACCACTTTACTTCTACCATCAGCTTGTATCAGCGCCTGTTCCAGGCGGTCATGTCCAGACATGGCCGGACATGTCCAGCTTCCTTAAGTTCGTCCAAAAGAAGTATGTAGGTTTTCCATCGGCAGTTCTGGGCATTGTAAACAAACGCCAGCAGGATGGACTATGGACTTCACGTCCATCGGGGTACAGAAGCGAGTGGTACACCCACTCGGGCGATATTTTAAGCCAAATCAAAATAAACAAAACAAATTGTGTTATGAATTAATTGTATAATTAATTATGTGAAATATATGAATATATGTACATGATATAATATAGTTTAATTATTCTTATGAGTCAAATTGTGAAGCGGTAGGTGAATAACGCCCTCGCAAATGCTCGGGCACGTCGCTGAGCACGCTGCCGGTCCCGATGCTGCTGGCAACCGAGCTCACTTTAAGAGGCAGCAATGGACGCAATGTCTTTTGCTTTCGCATTCGTTTCTTCTCCGCCACAATGGCTGCCAATTCCAGCCTGGCGATGCTTGCGCGCCGATCCTTCTCTGCTGTTTGCTCTATACGCAACCGTTGCCTCTCCGCTTTGGAAGCTATTAAAGACTTCGATGCCCTTGGAGTTGGAGTCGACTGATGCTGCTGGAAGTCTTCATCCAAGTCGGGGCTGTCTTGGCTCGGCTTGTGGGCTTTTACAGCAACATGGTCTATTGGCGATAAAGTTAAAACAAAATAAAAATATCAGCTAAAATGGTTATTGAACAGACGTTAATTGTGCGTAGCTTACGTGTGCACCGTTTGTTGGTGGTGGTCTTGACAGGAAAAACGGGCATGGGCGCACAGGAAACTGTCAGCTCTGGTGTCAGCTTTGCTGTTGGCCGTGGAACCAAAAAAGTTTGTTTGGTTTTTTTGAAGAAATTATCGAGGGTCTTCATGTCTTCCTTACCCAGTTTGATGGCTTTTAAACTGGAGGAGACAGCAGGCAGAGCAGAAACCGTTACCGGTACTTCTGGCGTCTGGTCGTCGTCGGGGGCTGTTTCTATGTTGGAGACGGCAGGACGAGAGCGTTTCGACTGCTCGACGTGAATATTAGCATACTCAGCTGCAACTAAAAGATAGCCAGTTACAATGTTCATTCAAAATTATCTTGTGACTTACGTGAGTGCCTCTTTCTGTTCGGTATAGTAGGAGAGAACTCAGACAAAGCGGCTGCTTTTACAAATGGCTGAGCTGCAGATTGGGCTGTAGAGATCAAACAATGTAGAAATTGAAAATAGTGTATCGTTCAATCGAAGGTACTCACTTTTCGATGCCTCGCCCTTTTCGGGAGACGTATCCTTAACACATAAATTGATGGCAACAGGAGTTTCTACTGTATGCGCTTTACAAGGGCTCCATATTGACTGCCGGTTCACTAGGCATGGCTTCATCTTCACGGCTTGGCAGTGACAGTGGCAGTGGCTGACGCTAAAATGTAGATTAAAGATACAGTAAGTTTACTTGCATGTTTGACTTACTTGACTTACCTTTCCATTTTTTTAATTGTCGGCAGCTTTCTCCGCTGCACTACCGCTCACCTTCCTCAGTAAGAGTCCTCAATAGAATGTTAAGATGCTTCTGATTGCTACCATTTTCATATTTTCACATTTTCATTTACATACACATGTATGTGTGTGAAATATTGGTTCAATTTTGTTGCTCCTCCCACTTCAGAGAGAACCCACTCTCTCGCTCTTAATTAAGAAGAGATGCGCGGGTGTCTTTGTGCACACATGCATGCTTCATATGCCGTTATGTTTTCACACTTCAGTTAATATCCAGGAGCCTAGCGGATAGAGACAACCGATCGAATAGTGCCAGCTTAGATTATCTTAAAACTAGTTCAGCCCTGCCTAAATAAAGTAGTGATTTTGGATTTAGGGAGCTAGCTTAGTTGACTTAGTCGGGCAATTACGCGCGTTTTTTGTTTGATTCTCTTTTCCAACTGACACACTCACACTAACGAAATGGAAAACATTTTGTTTGATTTATTTCAGATTTATGCAGAGCAACGTGGGAAAATGGACAAACTGTTGAGGACTATACGGTATGTCCAGCGGAAACCCTACACTCAGGATGTAGACGCTGGACACGTTAACTTGATGGGCAATCTGCAGAAATATAAGAACCGGCCCTTTTACCTTCTTATGGATGAGCTGCATTTCAAAAATCTGGGGGTAATTAGCTAAGAATAACATACATGTATTATCATTAAAATAAATAAATAAGTTCATATTTCAGGGCTGCAACTGGAAGCTTCTGTCCGTCGCTGTCCAAAGCGTGGATGGACAAATGTTTAATCAAGTGTACCTTTTGGTGGTAAGTGATATTCATTTAATGCATGGCTCTCTTAAAATTTTGTTGAGAGAGAGGGCTCTAGAGTCTAGACTCTAGAGCCAACCGCTCTCTCGTATGCATACGCATACGGAGACACACGAATTTGGTTCTCTGCCGCGACGACTGTATGTGTGCACACATATTCTCACGCATTCTTCTTACCACCCCAATATTAAAAAACTCTTATTTTGTATAACCTTTATATGAGAATTTCATTTAATAAATACATATATTCGATAATAATGAACGGATATATAATTGTAAAAATACCTAAAATATTTCTTATACATGACATCATTAGGGTCATTAGGGTATTCAGCGTGCGACGTGTGAAAAAGATATTTATTCCGTTTCTCAACTCATCAAAAGGTTTTTGGCTGCTTCGCACAAGTACGCACACATTCGCACTTTCTGTTTTTTCTGTTTCTGTGTGTAGTACAATATTTATCTAATATTGATTAGTTAGTTTTTTTATACCCAAAACCCCATAATGTATGTACATATGTACATATATATTTGATCAGCATCAATACCCGAGTCCGATATAGCCATGTCCGTCTGTCCATCCCGATGGGCGCCTAGATCTCAGAGTATAAGAGCTAGAGCAACAAAATTTTGTTTTGAGACTCATGTGATATCCCACTGCTACAAGTGTATTTCAAAATTTCGCCCCGACCCCTTCCGCCATCACAAAGGACGAAAATCTGTGGCATCCACAATTTTGAAGATACGATAAAACTAAAAACGCAGTATCGTAGAGAATGATCATATCTACCAGATTGCTAAATCCAGTACAGATCGGATTATTATGGCCAGAATGAAGAAATTAATTTTCAGTTGCTTCCCCACCTCCTCTGGCGTTGCTGACGATATTCATTCTCTTTCTCGCTCGCACACACTCTGTCCTGTGCAATGCGCGAGCAACCCCTAGCGGAGGAGATGTAGAATATTTGTTCTGGATGTATAATCTACATTTAAGATTTAGATGTATTTAACGGATGTAGCACAGATTTATATACTGACTGAGTACGGGTATAAAAGTAGAGTCCAGAAGCGTTCCTTCTCGTATTAATATACGAAGCATCTACGAATAATATGCGGATATATGTACGTACATATGTACATTAAATATAAGACTTAAGATATGCGCTCTCAGTTATAAGCTGTTGCTGCAACCCTCCTCTCTCCTCTCAGTTTTTTCCGTTTTTGCTTTAAGCATAGCTTTAAGCATTTACCGTGCACATTGTGCTGATTGCTATTTGTTTTGAACTTTTTTTTCTCGATAAAGAAAAAATTAAAAGACATCACATGGATTTTGCAAGAAGCAGATTAGCCATGACCAGCCCAATATCCCTTGCTGGCTTTGCGAAAGCGTAGTGCACGCAAAATGTGTAGGGATCACGGGCCGTGTAGGAGATGCCATTTCCCAAAACAATGGCCTGCACTATAGTTGTGAGGAATGCCGTGCTGTGGAAAACGAGATGCGATCGTTCATGAGGCAGACGCGGAGTGGCTTCAAAGAGCTGATCGTGGGCTTTAAAAAGCAATACGATCGGCTCTTGGCCATGGAAACTCAGTTCAGCAGTTTGCAGCTGCTGGCTGAGTCTCCGAGGCGCAAGAAGTCCACTCCGCGGGACTTGTAAGTGCCGACTGCCTCTCGTCCGCCGGCATCTGAAAAACTAACTCCGACCACTTCGTCAGTGCAGCAGTTGATCACGTTTGTCACTCCAAGGGCAACGATCGCTGCTGTTGAAGCAGATTCGGGACCCGAATGCATCACTTCGGAGAGTATGCAGGTAGATATGTCTGTAGCGTCCGTGTCTGTCGAGTCCGCACCCAACTCCATAACTATCCCATCAGTCTCGCCCCCACCAGCTAATAGACGTCCCGGACCACCGGATATTGCCATCACAGGTCCCAGACCTGTGGTTTCAAAACCACTGGTGGGAGTCCCACCAAAACGGAAAATTTTTGTATCGCGGCTTGCCCCTGACCTTACATCTAACGATGTAACTGCTTTTATTCAAAGCAAAATAAAAGCCGATGGCTTAAAGGTGGAGAAGTTTAATTTCTCTTATGCCAGGGAGATAGCTTCTTTCCGTTCTCCTCGCTGCGATCGATCAGGGCCACAATGAGGTGTCTCTTGGACACATCACTCATCCTGACCTTCTGTTTTGGCTTGTTCGCTTTAGGTTGGGTGATGACCACCTTGGGCCCGCGTTGCCGCTTGCTCGCCGGAGTGTCCTTAGCACTCTCGATCGAGCGTTGCCTTTTGGTGGCCATCATCTCCTCAACCTTATTGGCGAATTCGCCCTTCGTCGCCTGCATCTGAGGCAGCTGTGAGTAGTGACGACACCCCTCCTCTACCTTTTTGCTCAGCCCAGGCTAGTTTGCTCTTCTCCTCCTGGGAGATGCCAACCTTGCCTTGGAGCCCCTTCATTCCCTCCCTGGAACGCTTCGGCCCTTCCCTACGCAGGGAGCTGGTACCTGGTTCCGGAGAGCGAAGAAGGCTATCCTCTTCTCTTTTGCTCACGTTGAGAACGCTCTCCAGGTCCGAGTCTGTCTCGACAACGGCACCTGTGCGTCTCAGCTTGCATTGAGGCGTTTTTGTGGCAGTAGCTTTAAAACTGGTAGGGCCTGCTCCCGCCATACCAGAGTTGTGACCGCTGGCGACACGCAGAGAGGATTGCTCCTCCCCGTGCCCGCCGGTGGTAGCAGTCACGCTTTCCACCGACGTTGGGACTGACATCCCAGTCCCGGTTTGATCTACTCTCCGCTCCATGGTGGCCCGAAGGTCCATAAAGTTAATATTTATCGGGGGAACCACCCCCTAGCGTTTTATGCCTACCCGCCAGGCACCTCCAGCCATGGTCCTGGTTCAGTTCCCCCAATGTTATATCGGGAAGACCTGGACCTGACCTTAGCTGGACACTGCATTACCCTGGACAGAGCAAGCGGAAAAGCATTACCCGATTCGGGATAATGCAGTGCCCATTGCCCAGCCGGCGCCCTCGGGGAGGGTTCAGCTGGATAATTTTTTCCGGCCTGTGGAACCAAAAAGGTTTGTTTCGTTTTTTTGAAGAAATTTTCGATGTTCTGCATGTCTTCCTTACGCAGTTTGATGGCTTTCAAATTGGAGGAGACAGCAGCCGCTGTAAGTGCAGGCAGAGCAGTACCGATCCTTTCATAATTTCTAGAAACCGTTACCGGTACTGCTCGCGTCTGGTCGTCGGTGGCTGTTTCTATTACCGAACAACAGTCGTCCTCATCAAGTCGATGTTGCAGACGGCATTCGGCGTTTCGACTGATCGACGAGAATAATAGCATACTCAGCTGCAACTAAAAGATAGCCAGTTACAATGTTCATTCAAAATTAACTTGTGACTTACGTGAGTGCCTCTTTCTGTTAGGTAGAGTAGGAGAGAACTCAGACAGATTTTCAGCCGCTTTTACAAAATGGCTGAGCTGCAGATTGGGCTATAGAGATCAAACAATGTAGAAATTGAAAATAGGTGTATCGTTTGATCGAAGGTACTCAATTTTTGATGCCTCGGGTTAATTCTGACTGAAGACGGGTGCCGCCTCTCCCTTTTCGGGAGACGTATCCTTAATACATAAATTGATTTGCAACAGGAGTTTCAACTGTATGCGCTTTGCAAGGGCTCCATATTGACTGCCGGTTCACTAGGCATGGCCTAATGGGCTTCACGGCTTGGCAGTGACAGTGGCAGTGGCAGTGGCTGACGCTAAAATGTAGATTAAAGATACAGTTAGTTTACTTGGTCCATGGTCCTGGTTCAGTTCCCCCAATGTTATATCGGGAAGACCTGGACCTGACCTTAGCTGGACACTGCATTACCCTGGACAGAGCAAGCGGAAAAACATTACCCGATTCGGGATAATGCAGTGCCCATTGCCCATCCGGCGCCCTCGGGGAGGGTTCAGCTGGATAATTTTTTCCGGCCTGTGGAACCAAAAAGGTTTGTTTCGTTTTTTTGAAGAAATTTTCGATGTTCTGCATGTCTTCCTTACGCAGTTTGATGGCTTTCAAATTGGAGGAGACAGCAGCCGCTGTAAGTGCAGGCAGAGCAGTACCGATCCTTTCATAATTTCTAGAAACCGTTACCGGTACTGCTGGCGTCTGGTCGTCGGTGGCTGTTTCTATTACCGAACAACAGTCGTCCTCATCAAGTCGATGTTGCAGACGGCATTCGGCGTTTCGACTGATCGACGAGAATAATAGCATACTCAGCTGCAACTAAAAGATAGCCAGTTACAATGTTCATTCAAAATTAACTTGTGACTTACGTGAGTGCCTCTTTCTGTTAGGTAGAGTAGGAGAGAACTCAGACAGATTTTCAGCCGATTTTACAAAATTCTGAGCTGCAGATTGGGCTATAGAGATCAAACAATGTAGAAATTGAAAATAGGTGTATCGTTCGATCGAAGGTACTCACTTTTCGATGCCTCGGGTTAATTCTGACTGAAGACGGGTGCCGCCTCTCCCTTTTCGGGAGACGTATCCTTAATACATAAATTGATTTGAACAGGAGTTTCAACTGTATGCGCTTTGCAAGGGCTCCATATTGACTGCCGGTTCCCATGCCTAATGGGCTTCACGGCTTGGCAGTGACAGTGGCAGTGGCTGACGCTAAAATGTAGATTAAAGATACAGTTAGTTTACTTGCATGTTTGACTTACCTTTACATTGTTTTAATTGTCGGCAGCGTCCTCCGCTGCACTACCGCTCACACTCAACAAGTTCCTTCCTCAGTAAAAGTCCTCAATAGAATGTTAAGATGCTTCTGATTGCTACCATTTTTATACCCGTACTCAAAAAGAGTTAAGGGGTATACTGTATTTGTGCTAAAAGTGGATGTGTGTAACGCAGAGAAGGAAATTTTTCCGACCCCATAAAGTATATATATTCTTGATCAGCATCAATAGCCGAGTCGATAGAGCCATGTCTGTGTCTGTCCGTCCGTCTGTCCGTCTGTCTGTCTGTCCGTCCCGATGAGCGCCTGGATCTCAGAGACTATAAAAGCTAGAGCCCCTTCATTCCCTCCCTGGAACGCTTCGGCCCTTCCCTACGCAGGGAGCTGGTACCTGGTTCCGGAGAGCGAAGAAGGCTATCCTCTTCTCTTTTGCTCACGTTGAGAACGCTCTCCAGGTCCGAGTCTGTCTCGACAACGGCACCTGTGCGTCTCAGCTTGCATTGAGGCGTTTTTGTGGCAGTAGCTTTAAAACTGGTAGGGCCTGCTCCCGCCATACCAGAGTTGTGACCGCTGGCGACACGCAGAGAGGATTGCTCCTCCCCGTGCCCGCCGGTGGTAGCAGTCACGCTTTCCACCGACGTTGGGACTGACATCCCAGTCCCGGTTTGATCTACTCTCCGCTCCATGGTGGCCCGAAGGTCCATAAAGTTAATATTTATCGGGGGAACCACCCCCTAGCGTTTTATGCCTACCCGCCAGGCACCTCCAGCCATGGTCCTGGTTCAGTTCCCCCAATGTTATATCGGGAAGACCTGGACCTGACCTTAGCTGGACACTGCATTACCCTGGACAGAGCAAGCGGAAAAGCATTACCCGATTCGGGATAATGCAGTGCCCATTGCCCAGCCGGCGCCCTCGGGGAGGGTTCAGCTGGATAATTTTTTCCGGCCTGTGGAACCAAAAAGGTTTGTTTCGTTTTTTTGAAGAAATTTTCGATGTTCTGCATGTCTTCCTTACGCAGTTTGATGGCTTTCAAATTGGAGGAGACAGCAGCCGCTGTAAGTGCAGGCAGAGCAGTACCGATCCTTTCATAATTTCTAGAAACCGTTACCGGTACTGCTCGCGTCTGGTCGTCGGTGGCTGTTTCTATTACCGAACAACAGTCGTCCTCATCAAGTCGATGTTGCAGACGGCATTCGGCGTTTCGACTGATCGACGAGAATAATAGCATACTCAGCTGCAACTAAAAGATAGCCAGTTACAATGTTCATTCAAAATTAACTTGTGACTTACGTGAGTGCCTCTTTCTGTTAGGTAGAGTAGGAGAGAACTCAGACAGATTTTCAGCCGCTTTTACAAAATTCTGAGCTGCAGATTGGGCTATAGAGATCAAACAATGTAGAAATTGAAAATAGGTGTATCGTTCGATCGAAGGTACTCACTTTTCGATGCCTCGGGTTAATTCTGACTGAAGACGGGTGCCGCCTCTCCCTTTTCGGGAGACGTATCCTTAATACATAAATTGATTTGAACAGGAGTTTCAACTGTATGCGCTTTGCAAGGGCTCCATATTGACTGCCGGTTCCCATGCCTAATGGGCTTCACGGCTTGGCAGTGACAGTGGCAGTGGCAGTGGCTGACGCTAAAATGTAGATTAAAGATACAGTTAGTTTACTTGGTCCATGGTCCTGGTTCAGTTCCCCCAATGTTATATCGGGAAGACCTGGACCTGACCTTAGCTGGACACTGCATTACCCTGGACAGAGCAAGCGGAAAAGCATTACCCGATTCGGGATAATGCAGTGCCCATTGCCCAGCCGGCGCCCTCGGGGAGGGTTCAGCTGGATAATTTTTTCCGGCCTGTGGAACCAAAAAGGTTTGTTTCGTTTTTTTGAAGAAATTTTCGATGTTCTGCATGTCTTCCTTACGCAGTTTGATGGCTTTCAAATTGGAGGAGACAGCAGCCGCTGTAAGTGCAGGCAGAGCAGTACCGATCCTTTCATAATTTCTAGAAACCGTTACCGGTACTGCTCGCGTCTGGTCGTCGGTGGCTGTTTCTATTACCGAACAACAGTCGTCCTCATCAAGTCGATGTTGCAGACGGCATTCGGCGTTTCGACTGATCGACGAGAATAATAGCATACTCAGCTGCAACTAAAAGATAGCCAGTTACAATGTTCATTCAAAATTAACTTGTGACTTACGTGAGTGCCTCTTTCTGTTAGGTAGAGTAGGAGAGAACTCAGACAGATTTTCAGCCGCTTTTACAAAATGCTGAGCTGCAGATTGGGCTATAGAGATCAAACAATGTAGAAATTGAAAATAGGTGTATCGTTTGATCGAAGGTACTCAATTTTTGATGCCTCGGGTTAATTCTGACTGAAGACGGGTGCCGCCTCTCCCTTTTCGGGAGACGTATCCTTAATACATAAATTGATTTGAACAGGAGTTTCAACTGTATGCGCTTTGCAAGGGCTCCATATTGACTGCCGGTTCCCATGCCTAATGGGCTTCACGGCTTGGCAGTGACAGTGCCAGTGGCAGTGGCTGACGCTAAAATGTAGATTAAAGATACAGTTAGTTTACTTGGTCCATGGTCCTGGTTCAGTTCCCCCAATGTTATATCGGGAAGACCTGGACCTGACCTTAGCTGGACACTGCATTACCCTGGACAGAGCAAGCGGAAAAGCATTACCCGATTCGGGATAATGCAGTGCCCATTGCCCATCCGGCGCCCTCGGGGAGGGTTCAGCTGGATAATTTTTTCCGGCCTGTGGAACCAAAAAGGTTTGTTTCGTTTTTTTGAAGAAATTTTCGATGTTCTGCATGTCTTCCTTACGCAGTTTGATGGCTTTCAAATTGGAGGAGACAGCAGCCGATGTAAGTGCAGGCAGAGCAGTACCGATCCTTTCATAATTTCTAGAAACCGTTACCGGTACTGCTGGCGTCTGGTCGTCGGTGGCTGTTTCTATTACCGAACAACAGTCGTCCTCATCAAGTCGATGTTGCAGACGGCATTCGGCGTTTCGACTGATCGACGAGAATAATAGCATACTCAGCTGCAACTAAAAGATAGCCAGTTACAATGTTCATTCAAAATTAACTTGTGACTTACGTGAGTGCCTCTTTCTGTTAGGTAGAGTAGGAGAGAACTCAGACAGATTTTCAGCCGCTTTTACAAAATTCTGAGCTGCAGATTGGGCTATAGAGATCAAACAATGTAGAAATTGAAAATAGGTGTATCGTTCGATCGAAGGTACTCACTTTTCGATGCCTCGGGTTAATTCTGACTGAAGACGGGTGCCGCCTCTCCCTTTTCGGGAGACGTATCCTTAATACATAAATTGATTTGAACAGGAGTTTCAACTGTATGCGCTTTGCAAGGGCTCCATATTGACTGCCGGTTCCCATGCCTAATGGGCTTCACGGCTTGGCAGTGACAGTGGCAGTGGCAGTGGCTGACGCTAAAATGTAGATTAAAGATACAGTTAGTTTACTTGGTCCATGGTCCTGGTTCAGTTCCCCCAATGTTATATCGGGAAGACCTGGACCTGACCTTAGCTGGACACTGCATTACCCTGGACAGAGCAAGCGGAAAAGCATTACCCGATTCGGGATAATGCAGTGCCCATTGCCCAGCCGGAGCCCTCGGGGAGGGTTCAGCTGGATAATTTTTTCCGGCCTGTGGAACCAAAAAGGTTTGTTTCGTTTTTTTGAAGAAATTTTCGATGTTCTGCATGTCTTCCTTACGCAGTTTGATGGCTTTCAAATTGGAGGAGACAGCAGCCGCTGTAAGTGCAGGCAGAGCAGTACCGATCCTTTCATAATTTCTAGAAACCGTTACCGGTACTGCTCGCGTCTGGTCGTCGGTGGCTGTTTCTATTACCGAACAACAGTCGTCCTCATCAAGTCGATGTTGCAGACGGCATTCGGCGTTTCGACTGATCGACGAGAATAATAGCATACTCAGCTGCAACTAAAAGATAGCCAGTTACAATGTTCATTCAAAATTAACTTGTGACTTACGTGAGTGCCTCTTTCTGTTAGGTAGAGTAGGAGAGAACTCAGACAGATTTTCAGCCGCTTTTACAAAATTCTGAGCTGCAGATTGGGCTATAGAGATCAAACAATGTAGAAATTGAAAATAGGTGTATCGTTCGATCGAAGGTACTCACTTTTCGATGCCTCGGGTTAATTCTGACTGAAGACGGGTGCCGCCTCTCCCTTTTCGGGAGACGTATCCTTAATACATAAATTGATTTGAACAGGAGTTTCAACTGTATGCGCTTTGCAAGGGCTCCATATTGACTGCCGGTTCCCATGCCTAATGGGCTTCACGGCTTGGCAGTGACAGTGGCAGTGGCAGTGGCTGACGCTAAAATGTAGATTAAAGATACAGTTAGTTTACTTGGTCCATGGTCCTGGTTCAGTTCCCCCAATGTTATATCGGGAAGACCTGGACCTGACCTTAGCTGGACACTGCATTACCCTGGACAGAGCAAGCGGAAAAGCATTACCCGATTCGGGATAATGCAGTGCCCATTGCCCAGCCGGCGCCCTCGGGGAGGGTTCAGCTGGATAATTTTTTCCGGCCTGTGGAACCAAAAAGGTTTGTTTCGTTTTTTTGAAGAAATTTTCGATGTTCTGCATGTCTTCCTTACGCAGTTTGATGGCTTTCAAATTGGAGGAGACAGCAGCCGTTGTAAGTGCAGGCAGAGCAGTACCGATCCTTTCATAATTTCTAGAAACCGTTACCGGTACTGCTCGCGTCTGGTCGTCGGTGGCTGTTTCTATTACCGAACAACAGTCGTCCTCATCAAGTCGATGTTGCAGACGGCATTCGGCGTTTCGACTGATCGACGAGAATAATAGCATACTCAGCTGCAACTAAAAGATAGCCAGTTACAATGTTCATTCAAAATTAACTTGTGACTTACGTGAGTGCCTCTTTCTGTTAGGTAGAGTAGGAGAGAACTCAGACAGATTTTCAGCCGCTTTTACAAAATGCTGAGCTGCAGATTGGGCTATAGAGATCAAACAATGTAGAAATTGAAAATAGGTGTATCGTTCGATCGAAGGTACTCACTTTTCGATGCCTCGGGTTAATTCTGACTGAAGACGGGTGCCGCCTCTCCCTTTTCGGGAGACGTATCCTTAATACATAAATTGATTTGAACAGGAGTTTCAACTGTATGCGCTTTGCAAGGGCTCCATATTGACTGCCGGTTCCCATGCCTAATGGGCTTCACGGCTTGGCAGTGACAGTGCCAGTGGCAGTGGCTGACGCTAAAATGTAGATTAAAGATACAGTTAGTTTACTTGGTCCATGGTCCTGGTTCAGTTCCCCCAATGTTATATCGGGAAGACCTGGACCTGACCTTAGCTGGACACTGCATTACCCTGGACAGAGCAAGCGGAAAAGCATTACCCGATTCGGGATAATGCAGTGCCCATTGCCCATCCGGCGCCCTCGGGGAGGGTTCAGCTGGATAATTTTTTCCGGCCTGTGGAACCAAAAAGGTTTGTTTCGTTTTTTTGAAGAAATTTTCGATGTTCTGCATGTCTTCCTTACGCAGTTTGATGGCTTTCAAATTGGAGGAGACAGCAGCCGCTGTAAGTGCAGGCAGAGCAGTACCGATCCTTTCATAATTTCTAGAAACCGTTACCGGTACTGCTGGCGTCTGGTCGTCGGTGGCTGTTTCTATTACCGAACAACAGTCGTCCTCATCAAGTCGATGTTGCAGACGGCATTCGGCGTTTCGACTGATCGACGAGAATAATAGCATACTCAGCTGCAACTAAAAGATAGCCAGTTACAATGTTCATTCAAAATTAACTTGTGACTTACGTGAGTGCCTCTTTCTGTTAGGTAGAGTAGGAGAGAACTCAGACAGATTTTCAGCCGCTTTTACAAAATTCTGAGCTGCAGATTGGGCTATAGAGATCAAACAATGTAGAAATTGAAAATAGGTGTATCGTTCGATCGAAGGTACTCACTTTTCGATGCCTCGGGTTAATTCTGACTGAAGACGGGTGCCGCCTCTCCCTTTTCGGGAGACGTATCCTTAATACATAAATTGATTTGAACAGGAGTTTCAACTGTATGCGCTTTGCAAGGGCTCCATATTGACTGCCGGTTCCCATGCCTAATGGGCTTCACGGCTTGGCAGTGACAGTGGCAGTGGCTGACGCTAAAATGTAGATTAAAGATACAGTTAGTTTACTTGCATGTTTGACTTACCTTTACATTGTTTTAATTGTCGGCAGCGTCCTCCGCTGCACTACCGCTCACACTCAACAAGTTCCTTCCTCAGTAAAAGTCCTCAATAGGAATGTTAAGATGCTTCTGATTGCTACCATTTTTTCATTTATTTTCATTTACATACACATGTATGTGTGTGAAATATTGGTTCCATGTTGTTGCTCCTCCCACTTCAGAGAGATCCCACTCTCTCGCTCTTAATTAAGAAGAGATGCGCGGGTGTCTTTGTGCACACATGCATGTTTCATATGACGTTATGTTTTCACACTTCAGTTAATATCCAGGAGCCTAGCGGATAGAGACAACCGATCGAATAGTGCCAACTTAGATTATCTTAAATCTGCAGAAATATAAGAACCGGCCCTTTTAACTTCTTATGGATGAGCTGCATTTAAAAAATCTGGGGGTAATTAGCTAAGAATAACATACATGTATTATCATTAAAATAAATAAATAAGTTCATATTTCAGGGCTGCAACTGGAAGGTTCTGTCCGTCGCTGTCCAAAGCGTGGATGGACAAATGTTTAATCAAGTGTTGCTTTTGGTGGTAAGTGATCAGTGCTGCCAACTTTTCATCAGGAAAAAAAGCCATTTCTGACTTGTACAAGACACAAAAAACGCTGAAAAATTACAGAAAAAAGCCAAAAAAAAGCGTACTTTTTGGGTTTACCAATTTTTTTTATTTCTGTAGTATTTTATAGGGTTTTTACTGTAAGAACGCCATTAATTCGTCTAACTAAGCGTAATTGTCTTCAGGCTCGCAATCGTACGACTTGGTCGTACTAATCAAGCGAAGATAATTTTTGGGCACATCATAATCGAAGCAGCATTTTCCTAGTCTTCGTTGGCCATACCTGTACTTTCACTTGCAATATTACTTTACCTAATGCACAGAATTCTGTTGGTCTGTTTTACCAGATTAACCTGGCTAAAAACTCTCTCAATTTCCGCGTTCGACCACGGTAGCGAAAGGATTTTGAGAGAAAAAGATGACAGTTCAAAAAATCGGCGGTTTCCGCCAGAATCTTTATAACAATATACTTCACTACAAAACTTTTTCGTGTCGCTGTTGTTTTCCCAGTTTTCAAAGTGAATATTGTTGTACTGACGCTCAATTTCAGATATGTTTTCAACATTCAAATACTCTAATATGTCGCTTATTTTGTTCTTTTTTGCACACATTCTAGAGGCATTTCACAAATTGTTAAACGTTGACATTCACTTTCGCGCACATGGGAATGGTAGAATGGTATAGAGTTGAAAGTATTCGTAAAACTATTTGTGGAGTTGCAAATACCGATACAAATATATGACTAGTCTCATACTTTTTGATTCAAGTATAGCAACATTACCAAATACCATTCTAAAAAATCCAGAAGTCCCGCTTCCCGCAATTGCCAAACTATTCCCGCAGTTGTTCATAAAAAAAGCCTGATTTGACGGGAAAAAAGCGGAATCGGCAGCACTTAAAGTGATATTCATTTAATGCATGGCTCTCTTAAAATTTTGTTGAGAGAGAGGGCTCTAGAGCAGAGAGTCGGCAGCTTCATATGCACTGCGCATAGGTTAAGATTTTAGGCAGAGCAGTCGGCACACGTACAGAGTAAAGACTTCGTAATTCTGCCCGGCTGACGTAGCGGCAGCGAATCCGGCTACGGGCTATGCACAAAACTTTGTAATTCTGCTCGCAGCGGCAGCGCAGCATTCGTGCCCTATGGAAAATTGCTCGGCTTTCGCAGCGGCAGAGAAATGTCTGATGTCGTCGCACACAAACGCACAAAAAATGTGTGAGTATGGTTGCCGACCCCTGCTCTAGAGCCAACCGCTCTCTCGTATGCATACAGCATACGGAGACACACGAACTTGGTTCTCTGCCGCGACGACTGTATGTGTGCACACATATTCTCACGCATTCTTCCGCATCCATATGTTTTTTAAAGCGCTGTCGAAATATACATATATATATATATATATTGTAAAAATACCTAAAATATTTCTTATACACGACATCATTAGGGTAATTAGGGTATTCAGCGTGCGACGTGTGAAAAAGATATTTATTCCGCACTTTCTGTTTTTTCTGTTTCTGTGTGTAGTACAATATTTATCTAATATTAATTAGTTAGTTTTTTTATACCCAAAACCCCATAATGTATGTACATATATATTTGATCAGCATCAATACCCGAGTCGATATAGCCATGTCCGTCTGTCTGTCTTGATGAGCGCCTAGATCTCAGAGACTATAAGAGTTAGAGCAACCAAATTTGGTTTTGAGACTCATGTGATATCACACTGCTACAAGTGTATTTCAAAATTTCGCCCCGACCCCTTCCGCCATCACAAAGGACGAAAATCTGTGGCATCCACAATTTTAAAGATACGATAAAACTATGACCATATGACCATATCTACCAGATTGCCAAATCTGGTGCAGATCGGATCATTATTATGGCCAGAATGAAGAAATTAATTTATCCTCTGGCGTTGCTGACGATATTCATTCTCTGTCTCGCTCCCACACACTCTGCCCTGTGCAATGGGCGAGCAATTGTAAATGTAAAATATTTTAAAATTCTCACAGATTTATATACTGACTGAGTACGGGTATAAAAGTAAAGTCCAGAAGCGATTTCACACGTTCCTTCTCGTATTAATATACGAAGCATCTACGAATAATATGCGGATATATGTTGTATGTATGTATGTACATTACATATAAGACTTAAGATATATATACATATAACAGTCTTTTAGATTTGCAAATTTAATTATATTTATTCATTATAAAATGTAATACCTATATAATTATATTATATATGTATTTCATAGGTACCAACAGTTGCCGGTTACGTACTTGGTCGGGAGGAAATCCACAGTACTGTAAAAAAGGTGGAGCAGAAGGTAATTGACAATGGTGACAGACAATTTTTAGTTGCAGTGGTTGCCGATGGGTGCCATGCAAATAGGCTCGCCCTCGAAAAAACCGAAGAGCGATTTCCCGTCTTATGGGATTATCGCCATGTGGCAAAATTAATGATGGACGGATATAATCATGATGATACTATTCTAAATCAATTGTGCCACAAGGTCTTTGAATCGGACTGGGAAGAGCAGTTCCCAACCGAAGTGAATCCTCCCGAACACGTCCGCATTACTTGCGAGCGGGAGTTGAGCACGATGAGGGGTGCTGAAACGAAAATTTAAAGTTAGTCAAGAGCCATTCAGCTTTCAATTCTGCAAAAACAATACTTTGGAGCTGAGCGGCCAAACCATGAAAGTGGTTCTCAAGAATCTGGTCGATGAATTGATCCAAATGCATCCTGAGATGTTGTTTGATCCATCTACTGCCATCTACTGCCTGAGATGTTGTTTGATCCATCTACTGCCATCCCCTTCAAGGCCAGAATTTTCGGAGTTCTGGTCTCTTTGTGAGTGAATGTGGATTGGGGCCCCCGGGAAATGCTGTGGATTATGCCTATTGGGGACACCACTTAAAAAAAAACGCACCTTTATCTCTACCTCATGGGGGGTGGGGAAAAGAGATGATTCAATTTAGTTACATACATATGTATGTACATACTGTACAAGCCGAACACGCCTTGAATTTGTTAATTTAAGCCCAATTTCTTAAGTTTGTCTGTCAAATATATGTCAATTATAAGCTGAAGGAAATCCAGTTGGAGGATTCTAACAACAAGCCACTCGCCGTCCACCAAGACGTGCGTCTCTACAACAAGCAAACGGACAAGGAGATTATCTTTGTGGCGGAGCAGGACAACATCAAGGCCTACTAATGCGACATGGACATTGGCAGCAACGGCAAAAACTTCAACTACCAGAGTGGCACCTACAACATATGTATATCCGACTGTGGGCGATGCTTCGCTTTCCAAATTCTTCGCGTGGCTGGTGGCTGAGATCAAACTGAAGTTCGACGAGGATAGAGGTACGTGGGCACTGCCTTAAATATTAAGGCCTTGACAATGGACTCCAGGGAACCATCGAAATTAACAAACTGCCTTTACCTCAGCGCGTCGTTGATGTAGGCCACTGTTGTCACCAGCTTCTCCCCGTTCAAGGCCTGGCCGTATATGGTCGGGAAGTTGGAGCAGTCCATGTAGCCCTGAGCCACCACAATCCGCCACCGTTGTCGCGCGAAAACGTAGTTTTTTATACCCGTACTCAAAAAGAGTTAAGGGGTATACTGTATTTGTGGTAAAAGTGGATGTGTGTAACGCAGAGAAGGAAAATTTTCCGACCCCATAAAGTATATATATTCTTGATCAGTATCAATAGCCGAGTCGATAGAGCCATGTCTGTCTGTCCGTCCGTCTGTCCGTCTGTCTGTCTTGATGAGCGCCTAGGTCTCAGAGACTATAAGAGTTAGAGCAACCAAATTTTGTTTCGAGACTCATGTGATATCACACTGCTACAAGTGTATTTCAAAATTTCGCCCCGCCCCCTTCCGCCTTCACAAAGGACGAAAATCTGTGGCATCCACAATTTTGAAGAAAAGATAAAACTAAAAACGCAGTATCGTAGAGAATGACCATATCTATCAGATTGCCGAATCTGAACTAGATCAGATCATTATTATAGCCAGAATAAAGAAATTAATTTTCAGTTGCTTCCCCAACCTCCTCTGGCGCTGCTGACGCTATTCATTCTCTGTCTCGCTCGCACACACTCTGCCCTGTGCAATGCGCGAGCAACTCCTAGCGGAGGAGATGTAGAATCTAAATGGTATATGTAGAATATTTGTTCTAGATGTATTATCTACATTTTACATGTAGATGTAGTTAACAAATGTAGCAAAAAATGTAAAAATATAAAATTTAAAATTTTTTTTTTAAATTTTAATCATAAGCTCATAAATTTATATACTGACTGAGTACGGGTATAAAAGTAGAGTCGCGACTAGAAGCGACTCACGTTCCTTCTCGTTTTATTTAGTTATATCTGTATGTAGATTTAAATATGTAGGTGCATATGTATATGGTTTTTTTTGCCGTGCACCGTTTTGTAACCCCAATATAATTTATATTAAAATACGTATTTTCATATATCAAGCCGTTTTCTCCCATAGTATGAGGTATTCATATTGAAAATATTTGATTTCAGAATGCAACAAGGTGCGAGGACCAGCTCGAAAGCAAATCTGATGACCAGCCCACCATTGAAAAATCGTTCATGGCTGTGCAGGAATCTTATAAAGGTAAATGTCTTTTTTTCATTTTTAATTTGTTTTATATTGAAGTTTTTTGGTTATAATTTCAGAAGACGGCTATAAGGCTAAAACTATAACCAATGCGATTGCATATTTTATATGTAAAGACAACTTGCCTGTCCGCGCTGTAGAAAAGGAAGGTTTTGAATATTTGATGAACGTAATTCAACCTAAATATAAAATGCCTACCCGGTCCAAGGCAAGTGTTTAAAAATGTGTTTTTTTTTTGGCCAATTTCAATTGTAAATAGTTATATAACATAAATAAATAACAATTCATCGCATTTAATTACATATCTTCTTTTTGCAGATAACGTATTTGATGGAAAAAAATTACACACATTGCACAGAGGTTTTGAAAGACAGTTTTAAAGAGGTCAATGACTTTGCATTCACCTGCGATGGTGTAACAATTACAAATTCAACACGATCGTTTCTCACCATAACGGCACATTTCATCAGAAATGAACGTCTACAGGCAATTTGCTTGCAAGCTATTAGGATGGACCAGGTTTGTTTTGTTTATTTATTTGCTTTTGTTTTTATACCCGTACTCAAAGAGTTGTGTTTCTATTTCTATTAAAATTTCAATCATAAGCCCAAAAATATATATACTGACCGAGTACGGATAAATTAGTAGAGTCGCGTGCCTTCTCGTTTTTTATAGATTTATTCAATTTGTTGTCCTCTATATATCATATATATATAATTTTAAACAGTAATTCCCATATTTAATTCAGTCACATACAGCCGGATATATTTGCAACTTATTAGAAAACGCTTGTGACGAGTTCGGCATAGAAAGGTCTAAAAGAAAAAGTCTTACTACTGATATTGCCAATAATATGAAGGCAGCATCCAGATTATTTCTTGGTGATGGAAAACATGTTCCTTGCTTTGCGCATACCTTAAATTTGGCAGTAGATGATGTAGTAAAAAACATAGATTCGTTTTCGAACTTGCTGAACAAAGTTAAGCGTATCGTCAAATATTTTAAGCAATGTCCCTCAGCCATGGACGAATTGCGAAAACTGCAAGCGGATAAAGGAGTGCCAGAAGGTCGAATAAGGACATTGATACAAAATGTTGATACTCGATGGAACTCATGCTTAGACATGTTAATATCCTTCTTAGACCTATCAAATAAGGTTGCCATCGTATTGATAAACCGATCCAGTTCGGTTAAGGCCCTACCCGAAATGGTATCCATGAATGATCTAAAAACTTGCCGAGATTTCTGCAATTTATTAAAGCCTTTCAAAGATGCAACTGAACAAATAAGCGGAGAAAACTACGTTACCGCCAGTTTGGTAATTCCTCTGATTTCCATTCTTATGAAAAGATTAAAAAATTTAAAAGTGGAATCGGATGATGGTTTAGCTACAAAAGAAGCACTGTTGAAAATTTCGGAATCTCGCTTTTATTCACTAAATATGAATAAAACTCTTGTGAAGTCAACTTTATTGGATCCTCGATTTAAAAAGTTATACATTCAATCGCCAATGTGCGTAGCGGATGCTATCAAAGACATTCTTTTAGAAATGAAGAGCCATGAAGAAAATGTAAGTAACTTAAATACAATTTTGTATTTTATTTTATATTTTGATTAATAGTGTACAGACTAATATATTTTCCTTAAGAATGTATTAGCTATTCAAAAAGATAATATTCATGAAGATTACTAATTAATTGTTGCATAAATTCTTTCAGAACTCATTAGACCCATTGGAGATCGAAGTAACAAAAGAAGATGTCAATGAAAGCTTCATTGAGTCACATAATCGCTCAATTTCAATCCAAAAACCGCTGGAAAACCCGGCTCAAAAGGAACTGTCATTATTTTTTAGCTTGCCGCTTACCAATTGGCAGAGCGATCCCTTAACATTTTGGTTATCCCAAAAAGAAACCTTTCCGAATCTTTTCAAGACAGCACTCAGTCACTTGGTTACACCAGGTAGCTCAGTGCCATCAGAGAGGCTGGCCTCAGCGATTAAGTGCGTTGTCTGTGATACTCGTAGTCGCATGACAGACAACCATATAAAAGAAAGAGTATTTTTAAAATCCTTAAACAAAGAATTTTGGATGCTTCCTTGAACATGTATTAGTTTATAAGAATTTAATACCAATGTATGTACATATATGAAAACGAAGAAACATAAACGTATGGGATATGAAAAATTGTTGTGTTTTCTGTATGGGAATTCAATTTCAGGATGGCTGTTAATTTTGTTGAAAATCAAAAAATATCAATAATATCGAATATAGTGATATTTTTTTGGTGATATATTTCATATCGTTTTGATATTTTTTCAAAAAAGAATATATCACTGATATGATATTTTTTAAATATTTAACAACCCTAATAACGACTATTGTTTTGTTTTGTTTTGTCTGCAAGCGAGCCACCCAACTGCACGCAACTGCACGCAACTCACACTCGCAACTCACACTCGCAACCAAACAGGGTGTCGCAAGTCGGCTGGCGTGCTAGTGATGACAACAGCCGCTAGAGGTGGACGAAAAGGCTTCAGTGTGACCGGATCTATTAATAAAATGTACCGACTGGCCCTCAGAAATATACCGCATTCGATAGGTCCGGTCACACTTATCCGCCCGCCGCTCGTCTTTTACTTCGCCTGTATATATATATATATTCACATATATATTAGTACATATATATGTCTAAGTGTAAAATTTAATTTTTTTGTTGCTGAAAATTACGTTTTTTTTATTCTCGCGAGAGCGCAGGTATTCAAAGCGCAGTTATAAATGGAATTGAACGTTTGCCGTGAGCGAGTGAAGAGAACGAACACAAGCGCACCAGCACCAGCAGCAGTAGCAGCAGCAGCAAATTCTCCAACACGAATCTAGAGGAAAAGCGGCCCGCAGCCGCCGCCGCCAATAGGGTCGCAACGCGGCTTTTTCTTTGTAGGGTCCTCCCCCCTCGCTCTTGCAGGGCCAGCGAACTAGTGCACTATGTGCGAGGTTTGCACTGATTTCCAGAGCCTCCTGGAGCTGTGTAAGTATCGCTCGGTGCTCGGCGAGCCGACGACTAACCGCCCCCGCCCCACCCCCTGTGCAACAGCCCACTGAATTTTCCGCCTTTCGTTCGCTCTTCCAGATGAGGCGCGCGTGGCCAGCTCGGAACTGAAATTCCAGCTGCTGTTGAAGAGCGAGATCGAGACGACATTCAACTATATCCAGTCATGGCCCCAGCGGCAGTGTATGTGCCTGTACCGGGACAACAAGAACTACGACCGCTTCAACCTGGTGGTGCAGTCCCTCATCTGCCTGACGGTGCAGCATCTCAAGCACATCGATCACCTGATTGAGAACTACAAACGTCTCACGGCCAGTGCCGCTCAGGTGGTGGCCCAGGCCCAGCAGCAGCAACAACAACAACAGCAGCGGGAATCCAGCAACGAGTCGGAGTCGCTGTCGACAGAGAACGAGAACAAGCAGCCCAAGGAGTCTAGCCCATCTGGGGAGAACAGAAAGGAGTCCGGTGCCGATGAAATCCAAGCCTCTGGCGATGGTCCGCCCAAGAGGAGCGGCCCCAGCACACCGCCACCGCCGCCGCCCAGTGTAAAGGCGCACATCCAATACACGGAGGAGCCGTGGATATTGCCGGAGGTCGAAAAACTACTGGTGCTCGTCTCCAAGGTGTTTCTGCTCAACTTTCCCCTGTACATTGCCCACAAGCATGGGATGCACTCACGCCTGGACGACCTCCAGGCGGAGGAGGCCCACCATTTGGCCCTAATCTGTGATCTACACGATAATGAACTTCCCATCTACCTGCTGCGAAATGTGAGCCTGTTCTGCAACTCGGGCGGCTTTGGCGCCATGTCGCTCTGCTTCGAGCATCCCGACCTGCCCGTGTCGACGGCCCACTCTATGACTGCCGCTGTGTCGAATGTGAAGCTCTGGCTCAACTATCACTGCAACACGCAGCTGTTTGTGCCGCTGCGCAGCCGCATACTGCAGTTCATGTGCAAGCTGTCCGATCAGAATCTTCGTTCAGCTGCCACCCGTGCCATGGCCGACTTTGTGTGGTCCTCGCTGCGCGATCCCCTCGATGTAGCCGTCAACTTTGACACAGAGGGCCTGGCACTGGCCTTCAAGTACTTCACATCCACCACATTAACGATGCGTCTGGCAGGTGGGTCACACACAATAAAAACCTTTAGTTTAATCCCCAATTGAGCATCATTTTCCATTGGTTTATTTCAGGCATGTCGCAAATCAATTCGCACATAAACCTCTTCAATGAGATTTGCACCACGGAGACGGTCAACGAGGTGGAGCTCTTTGGGCAGCGCATCGCCAACTGGCTAACGGAGAACCACATTGTCCAGCATCTGTTCGGGCCCAATCTGCATGTGGAGATCGTCAAACAGGCCCACGTTCTGCTCAACTTTCTGGCTGTCGAGAATCAAATCTCTGAGGACGACATTAAGCTCATATGGCAGGCCACCCAACTGAAGCACTGCTCGAAGACCATCTTCGATATACTGCCGTCGCTGGTGAAGAATCTGGCCCCCCGTCCGGCCATGCACTTGTACTCGCTGCTCTGCCGCATGGACCCTAAGGATCACACCGAGCAGAGCATTTACATTGCATCGGCACTGACCAAACTGCTGTGGACACGCGACTGCTCGCGCAGCCAAATGAATCTGATGCAGGACCATCTGATGGGCGCCAATGTCACTGCCTCCAGTTCGGACAGCGGCAGCATTGAGGGCAGCAACACGGAGGACGATCATGTGGGTGCCGATGACAGCAGCGTGGCCAGCGGATGCGGTGGCGTTGCTGGCCCTGTCTGCCAAAAAGTCCCATCGATGGTGTCCCGCCTTGCAAGCAGGCTCGCCATCGGCGCCACATCTGCGATCCCACAACCGAAAAGGGCAAGCAACTCGGCCCCGAAGGAAAAGTGGAGATGGTGTATGTAAAATATTCCCTTACTAAACTAGAATCAACTTTTATAGGAGAGGGAAAGCTATGTTCTGATGGGATTTGATAAGGATTTGCTCGGTCCCACTGCTTCAAAAAGCGATGCGAAAAGTTCAAAAATGAGAATGCATCACGAATGCAAAAAACAATGGTTCGCTGATTTATAGTGTCTTAATTGAGTATGAGGATCGAATACTTAATTTTCATATAAATACGCCTTAAATTAGTTTTCCCCATGTAGAATTATGTTTGTATTTACATACTGCTAACGAAAATAGCAGGGTTTGAAAACCGTTTCTATCGCTCCATTGATAACGCGGAACATTGATGCTCGACTCGAGACGCACAAGTGAATTGTGCAAAAGAGAGCGCCTAAGAATATTAAACAAAAAAAATAGCATTGTTTTAGCCTATTCCGCATCAGTTTTTAATTGATTTGATGTGCTCTAAACTAAGATCTCAGATTTTTAAATAATTCCTAATAGAATATTAGATATAAACTATCTATGAACGTTTCAAAGAAGCTTTGGTAACTATGTGTACTCGTGTTGTATAGCATATATTTATTCGTATGCAATTGGAATACATAATTCTATAGATGTTTATGATTATTGTGATTCATTTGATTCTCACCGTACTCCTTGCTTTGTGTGTTTGCAGCAGAAACAATCGCATTGTGAACATCATCGACAACACCAGCAGTGAAGAGGAGCTGCAATCGCGAGCCGCTTTGGAGCTGCAGCTGCATCGCAACAGGAAAAAAACAAGCAATAAGCGGCGACGCCAGAAGGCGGCCAACAAGCAGCTGATGCTGCCCCACGATCTGGTGGAGATCTGGGACGGCCCCGAGGATGTGCCTAGCAGCGATGATGGGGATGCTGACGGAGACGGCGAACTGCTGGCCGATAGCGACGACTGCAGCGATGGAACAGCCAGCCAGCTGGTGACCTCGGACGTGCTGAAGCATCTCCAGGGCGAGGGCCCCTACATCCGGGCCATTGCCGAGACGAACATCAGCGAACTGCTGAGCGGGGGCGAGCACGATGGCAGCTACTCCTCGCCGATGAGCAACAAGTCGGAAAAGAATCTGGCGGACTTTGACGACGAGGATGTGTCTCCCTGCGAGGAGGAGCTGGCCCAGCTGGTCAACTCCCATGCCGGACGTGTTGCAGTGGCCGGTGGGCAGTGCCGGGATGTGCCGCCAGCCTTTGCAGCTGCCGCCGCCGCCATGATGGTGGCCCAGTCGGCCATGGCCATGCAAAAGTCGGGAGAGACAAATGTTGCCGCCGCTGTGGCAGCAGTAGCCGCTGCAGCCGTGGCCACGGAAAATGCCCAGCAATCGCTGGTGGCCACCATGCGACAGGCGAATGCGAATGCTGCGGCCGCCAAATCCAAGTCGGACTCGGATGTGGATCTGCTTGAGGTCAAGCAGCAGCAACACAATTCCCCCAAAGGGGGAAGCATCACACCCTGCTCCGTCCAGCCCTCGTTCAAGCTGAACGATGTCTGCCTGCCGGGGAATACGTTGCTGTGGGATCTGCTGCAGGATGAAAAGATTGTAAGTGCAACGGCATTCCTCTTCCCCCCTCAACTATCCATAACTCATTCGAATGAATCTCTCTTTGTCGTAGGGTCAACTGGGTGAATCTCTGGCCCTGGAGGCGGAGAAGGCGCTGGCCACGCTGCTCTGCTTCAGCATGGACCGCCAGCTGCGTACGAAGTTCATCGAGGGCTGCCTCTTCAATGTGGCCAACAACCGGAGCGTGATCGTGAGCCTGCGCCTGCTGCCGAAGCTTTTTGCCTCGTTCCAGCAGTTCCGCCCCTCGGATACGCACTCTATGACACTGTGGGCGGAGCGCAACCACCGGATGATGCAGTGCTTCTTCCAGAACATCCGCTACTATGCGCGACGGCATGCCGAGCTGCTGGTCAACCAGAATGGGGAGCAGCAGCAGCAGCAGCTCGGTGGACAGCTGTACTCGCACAAGACCCAGGTGTCGGTGAGGCTGCAGTTCCTATCCTCGATCTTCTCGACGGTGGGCTCACCCAAGACCTTTCGCCTGACTGTGGAGCAGCTGGATGCCCTGTGGGAGTGGCTGGCACACGATCCCGAGTGCGCCGATTGCTACTTTTCGTGGCTGCAGGCCCAAACCAAAGGCGGAGATCAGCATGCCCTCGGCATCGAGGCACTGCAGCACTTGTACTTGAAGAAGCTGCCAGAGTTGCGCCCCGAGGAGTTCTCCATGGTGGCTTTGGGTTTGTTCCAGCAGCTGTGCAGCTTCGCGCGCATCGCCCTGGCCGAGTACGACAAGCACAACGATCAGATCTCGACGGCCAGTGCCGTCGGCATGTACCACCTGTGGAAGATTGCCCTGCGGGCGCAGAGCAACGAAGTCTCATTGGCGGCCATCCAGTACATCAACATGTACTACATGGGCCAGCAGCTGCGCCTCGAGAAGGAGTTCGTGTCCCAGTGCATGGAGAACCTGGTGCAGGCGGCCACAGCGCTCGAAAGGTGAGTTCATCTCCGATCTTTAAGCACGTCTAATTCGATTATCTTCCAGTATTGAGGATGAGAACGCTCTGATGAGGGTGCAGCGTGGCCTGCTGCTGTTGAACACCCACCTGGACACGTTTCGGCGGCGCTATGCCTTCCATCTGCGACGCTGGGCCATCGAGGGCAAGGGCATTGGCTCGCACAGCAACCTGAAGAACGAAGGTGCCGGGGTGCCATTGCGGATACTGCTGCAGCAGGCGGGGCTCTCGGAGAAGAGCTCGCTGCAGATGCATGCCTGCGATCTGATAGCGGACCTCAAGGCCGAGGTCTCCAAGTGGTGGGAGAGCCTGCAGACGGGCATGGCAGCTCCAGTGCTGGGCCTGCTGCTCAGCGATGGCCCACTGAGGATCATTACCCAGGGCCAGGAGCTAACGTCGGACTACGATGAGCGGAGCCTGGGCGATGCCGGCTTCAAGGATAATCAGATTGTGTACGTGTCCCTGGGCGGGCGAGGCGCACGCCGAAAGGAGAGCAATCTGGAGCATCCGTCGATGCTGCCGCCGCCGCCCAAGGAATGCCTGCCCACCGTCCTGCTGCTGCAGCCAAAGTACTTTGAGAAGCTCTTCTGCCTGATGCAAACGCTAGGCGACATGAAACCCCAAGCCTCAGCGGTGAATCTGCAGCACCATACCAAGGCGCAGCTGCTCTCGCGCCGCGTCTGGGATATACTGGCCATGCTGCCCACCAATCCGCAGATTCTCGATTCCTTCAAGAGCCTCGTGACGGACCAAAGCGAGCTGGAGCAGCTCGATGCGGCCGCCGCGGAGGACAAGGAGAAGGAGGAGCAGCTGGCAAACAAACGCAAACAGATCAAGCAGAAGTTTCGCGACCTGCTGGACCCCAACAATCTGCAAAAGTTCATGTACTCCCTCCACATCGTGGAGAGCCTGGCCCTGAGCAGTGTGCGACGCGAGGCGAACGGAAATCTCGAACTGATGCGCGGCAAAAAGTCATCATCGTCGCTGGGCAGGCGAAGGAACAGCAATGAACCGCCACTGCCGCCGCCAGAGCCCAGCTCCAAGCAGCAGCAGCAGCAACAGCAGATCTGTGAGCTGCTGGAGGATTCCCATTCCCTGACGCCCACGCCCTTGGGTGGTGGCCAGCAATCGGACACTGAGGCCAGTGGCAGCAGTGGCGGCGACAAGGAGAACCAGCCCAGCAGCAGCAGCACCTCCACCAAGCAGCAGCAGCACTGCAAGCGGCAAAAGAAAAGCGAAAGCCTGGAACGACCCGTCGGCTGTGCCACACCACCGTCGCCCATACCCCCACCACCCCCATTGACGGCCATGGCACACGCACAAGCTCTGGCTCAGGCCATTCCGATAGCGCCCGCTCCGCTGGTGCTGGGCGACAACAAGTGGAGCGAGGCGTTCGTCAAGTGCGGTGGCCTGCGGCATCTGTACGAGATCTTCATTGCCGGCCAGCTGCAGCAGAGCTCCTACCCGAAGGAGGTGGCATTGAACGAGTGGCGCCACGACTGCCTAGCCAGCCTACTGCGCATCCTCTGGCTGCTGGGCTTCGAGGAGCTGCATTCGCCGGACATCCATGTGCTGCTGTCGCGCCCGCATCCCTTCATGCTGCAGCTGATGGAGGTGCCGCAGTGTCTGCGCCGCCTCTCGAGCATTCTCAACGACGAGGTGTACCAGAATGTCTCGCCCAATTCCCTGGTGTTCCCCTACCAGTTCCATCAGCTGCGCACGGGCTTCTGGGGCCGGGCACAGCTCGTCCAGTTCACCATGAACATCCTCGTGAGCTTCATCCACGCCTCAGGCGAGGCACGACGCGTTCTGTGGTCGCAGGGCGATCCCGGCATGTGGCTGCAAAAGTTCATACTGGAGGATCCCGAACCGTCGGTGCGTCGCGAGATCTGTGCGGGGCTGTATCGCATCTGCTTGGGAAATGCGCAGAGCTACCGCCTGCTGCTGGCCCCGCTGCTGCACAAGCTGATCACCCTGCTGCCGATGGCCGAGCAGATGAGCGCCTCCACGCAGCACACGCAGTTTCTGCTCTCGGAGGAGGGCAAGGAGCCGTACGGGCCCGCTTGCAGGGACTACTTCTGGCTGCTGGCCCGCCTCGTGGACACTCTCTCGTCGGAGATTGGCGCCGAGGAGCACATCGACATTGAGATGCTGTGCGAGAGCATTTCCCAGAGCATCCTCACCCGCGAATATTACGAGATAAGGCAGGGATTCCAGGACGACGCCATGGTGGGGCTGCTCAACCTCATGTCGAATCTGATCAAGCACGACACCCGCTTCAAGTACAAGCCCAAGATTCTGGTCTTCATGGACCAGCTGCTGGGATTCCTCTTCGACATGCCCTCGCCCTCGGATCGCCACAAGCCCAAATGCAAGTCGCCCACGTCCCGGGCGGCCACCTTTGATCTGCTGATGGAGCTCACCCGCGGCTGTGCCGCCAACTTTACCTATCTCCATGGCCGACTGATGGCCCAGCACAAGTCGGGGCCAAAGCCCCCGTATCCGTGGGATTACTGGCCCCGCGATGAGGGCAGGGCCGATTGCGGCTATGTCGGTTTGACCAATCTGGGCGCCACCTGCTACATGGCCTCCTGCATCCAGCACCTGTACATGATGCCCCAGGCCAGGGCAGCAGTGCTGCGAGTGCCGCCCGCAGGAGCCCAGAAGCATGCGCCCACACTCCTCGAGCTGCAGCGGATGTTCGCGTACCTGCTGGAGTCCGAGCGGAAGGCCTATAATCCGCGAAACTTCTGCAAGGTGTACCAGATGGACCACCAGCCGCTGAACACTGGGGAGCAGAAGGACATGGCCGAGTTCTTCATCGATCTGGTGTCCAAGCTGGAGGAGATGACGCCCGATCTGAAGCATCTGGTGAAGCGGCTCTTCTGCGGCACGCTCAGCAACAATGTGGTCTCGCTGGACTGCGGCCATGTCTCGCGCACCGCCGAGGAGTTCTACACGGTGCGCTGCCAGGTGGCGGATATGCGCAATCTGCAAGAGTCCCTAGACGAGGTCACCGTCAAAGACACGCTCGAGGGCGACAACATGTACACCTGTTCGCAGTGCGGCAAGAAAGTGCGGGCCGAGAAGCGGGCCTGCTTCAAGAAACTGCCACAGATCCTGTGCTTCAACACGATGCGGTATACGTTCAACATGGTCACGATGCTCAAGGAGAAGGTGAACACGCACTTCTCGTTCCCGCTGCGGCTGAATATGCGCCACTACGTGGAGAAGACCCTCATGCCGCAGCAGTACAAGGAGGAGCGCGAGAAGCGACTGCGAGAGCGCGAGCGTGAAAATGAGGCGGGATCGGGCGCTGGTGGGGATGAGAACGAAAAGGCTGAGGCAACGCTGGATGCGGACATTGAGGAGTGCTATGAGTAAGCACTGAATTCAGTTTTAATTCTTTTGGAAAATCCTATAGGGATCTCTTATTCTCTTTCTAGGTACGAATTGGTGGGCGTTACTGTCCACACGGGCACCGCGGATGGCGGCCACTATTACAGCTTCATCAAGGAGCGAACGAAGAACAACTTCCATCCGCTCGAGCGGTGGTTCCTCTTCAACGATGCCGAGGTCAAGCCCTTTGATCCCTCGCAAATTGCAGCCGAATGCTTTGGCGGCGAAATGACGGTGAGTCCAAGTCCTTGATCCCTCGGAGCCTCTTTATGTGCATATTCTATGTGCCTTTTCTTTCCATTCTGTTGCAGAGCAAAACCTACGATTCGGTGACGGAAAAGTATCTGGACTTTAGCTTTGAGAAGACCAACTCCGCCTACATGTTGTTCTACGAGCGACGGCTGCCGGAGCATCTGCAGCGTCGGCATTCCGAGCTGTTGGTCACACCCACGCCCAGTCCCGCTGTCGAGGAAAAGCCAGAGGTGGGCATGACCAGTGCCCAGGAGGAGGAGGAGGTGGTGGAAGTGGAGGAGACACCGAAGGTGGAAAAAGAGGTTGAGAGCGACAGAAGAAAGGTGGAGCCAGTAGATAAAATGGAGGAGAAGGTGCAGACTGACGTAACGGAGGAGCAGAAGGAGGAAGAGGAGCAGCAGCAGCAGCAGCTGCAGGATGGGGATGGGGATGGGGGGCATCTAACAGCCAATTGTGATAATTCTAAGCCAAGCAACAGCAGCAGCAGCAGCATAAGCGAACAGCAGCAGCAACAGCAACCCTCCAGCTCCAAGGCATCGTCGTCCTTAAAGCTGCAGCTACTTCGTCCCTTGCTAAACAAAGAGCTCGAGGATTGGATCTGGCAGGACAATCGGCAATTCCTGCAGGAACGCAACATCTTCGATCACACATATTTCAAGTGAGTGGCGTAGCAGACGATGCTGGGAATAAACCGATTCTAAATTCTGATTTTGTTGCAGCTTCATGTGGCAGCTGTGCAGCAACATACCACAGACATTGATCTCCGAAACGGACTTCACCTGCATGGCTGCACAGCTGTCGGTGTCGTTTTTTATCGAGACCTTCATTCATGCCAAGGAGAAGGTACTAAAAACAATTTATTTTGGATCTAGTCAGTCATTAGTACAATGTCTTTTGTGGTCTCTTCCCCTGGAGAAGCCAACTATGGTGCCCTGGGTGGAAATGCTGACCAAGGAGTTCATTACAAGCCATGAGGCTTGCGAGTGGTTCCTATCCCAGATGGCCCTGGAGCCCTTCTGGCCCGTCCAGGTGCTCATCCAGTGCCCCAATCAAATGGTGCGCCAAATGTTCCAACGGCTAGTCATCCATGTTATCCAGCAGCTGAGGTAAGTCCCATCCAAAGTCCCATCCTCCTATGCAGTTGAATAATTTGTGTGTGCTTCTTAAGGGCTTCACATGCAGATCTGTTTCTGGGTGTGGGGACAGATGACGACGGCAAGGAGCTGATTGGTCAGGCCTCGTGCGTGACGCGCTTCATTGGCTCCCTCATATCGCTGCTGGAGCATGGGGCGCGCTCGCATCTCCGACATCTGTCCGAGTACTTCAGCCTGCTGTGCGAATTCTCACGCATGGGCGACGAGGAGGCCATGTTCCTGCTGCGCATCGGAGTGCTCAAGAGTCTGGTGGACTTCTATCTCGGCAACAAGCAGGCGACGGACAGCGTTAGTTGGCCCACAAAATGGCGCATATTTGATCCAAAAACCAATCGGTATCTTTCACATTTCAGATCGAAATAAGCTCAGACAACGAAGACAACTCCTCGGATGAGGCCCTGTCGGTGGAGAAGATGCGACCAGCCTCGCTGGACAAGATGATAGCGCTCTGTGCGAGTCTCGTGGAGAGATCGCGGGGCTCCGATTTCCGTCTAAGGCTGTCCCCCAAAGACTTTAACGCCATAGCCGGCGGCAAGGTGATGCTCAAAAGCTACAAAAACGATAATTGAAATCCATTTTCCCGAACAAAAAAAAAACAAATCCCAATCGCACAAAAGAATCTAAATCCGAAATCTCACCGCCTTTCAATCGATTCATTCAGCCATTTGTAATGCCCGATTTTTAATGTACTTTTGCGCATATATATTTTTCGTAGGGTTTTCCGTTTTTGTACCAACAAATAAAGGATGGCATTAATCCGCACCAGACCAAGCATTTAATCCATGCTCTCTGCCGCTGGGACGATCGCCTGGCCAACCAGATCGTCAGCATGCTCTTCGCCTCGGTCACCAAGCACACGGATCTCTGTGCCCCGTTCTTCAAGCTGCTCACGCTGCTCACAGAGACCCAGGGCGGTCCTGTGGGTCTGCCCTGCTTCACGCAACTCATTCTGCCACGCATGTGGGACGCCGCCGAATACTGCCCGCAGTCCGTGCTCGATTGGCTCTCCCTGCAGGCCACCAAAAACAAAATAGCCCACGCCTGGATACTCCAATCCGCAGAGCAGTGGCTGGAGCAGTTCCTACTGGCCCACGACAACACACGCGTGAGGAATGGTATGCCATGCAGTGCTTTATCCAATTTCTGGCTGGAGGTGCCCAGCTAACCTGTTCTTTGAATTGTTTTTTAGCTGCCGCTTTCCTGCTGGTGGCTTTGGTACCCTCGCAGCCCTTCCGCGCCAACTTTCGGGCACACTCGCAGCACAAACTGTTGGCCCTCAATCCGCACAGCTATCGGTAGGTGGCTCACTCCGACAACAAGCAGCTTGAAGACATGAGCAACATTTTCTTTGTACATTTCCAGCGACATCAATAGCGAGGCCCAGGTGGTGCTGCATCAGGTGATTACGTTGCTGTTGCGTCTGTTGCGGCCGGCACGCGTCTATGCGGACATTGCCTCCCATGGCACCACCAAGCTGACCGCCTACTTCAATCTCCTCAGCTACTGTATGGTTTCAAAGACTGAAAAACTAATGGCAAGTTTTGGCAGCAGCAGCACATCTCCTTCCGCTGAATCTCCTAAAGGCTAACGGGTATTTTTCAATCTTTCTCTTTGACCTGCAGATAGGTTCGTTCATGCGCTCCCTGTGGGAGCTGTTCCATCCCCGTCTCTCGGAGCCGAGTGTGCCCGCCCATCACAACAAGCACGCGCTGCTCACCTTCTGGCACCACTCCCTGGTAGACTGTCCCGAGAACGCTGCCCAAGTGGCCAGCTGTCCGGAGATAACGCGCAACATAGCATTTAATTATATATTGTAAGAATAAGAACAAGGTTCCCATTGGCAGTTCTCTCTATCTCTATCCTCTCTCCTTTAAGGGCCGATCATGATGACGCCGAAATCGTCACTTATAACCGGTCCATGCTGCCCGCCTACTACGGCCTGCTGCGGCTGTGCTGCGAGCAGAGTCGTGCCCTCACGCGCCAGCTGGCCCAGCACCAGAATTTGCAGTGGGCCTTCAAGAACATCACGCCCCATCCCACCCAGTATGCGGCCGCTGTGGATGAGCTGTTCAAGCTGATGACTTTGTTTGCCACACGGCATCTAGATGCCGGCGAGCAGGAGAAACTGGATGTCATACAGTTCAGGCGGACCATCATCATGTCCTACATGAGCAGCCTGGATGCCCGCGTCTCCTGGTCCACGCTGATCAGTGCTTTAAAGACATTGGGTAAGATTATCCCTCGCCTCCCGAAACATCTGAAACTTATTCCATTTTCTTTGCTGTGCCCTTTCCCAGTGGACAATGAGGACGATCGCATGCTGGTGATCTTCAATGGCGGCATTGAGATGTGCTTTGAGGCTTTGCACACGTTACATTCCATGCACCACGAGGCCACGGCCTGCCATGTGGCCGGAGATCTGTTCGATCTGCTCGGTGAGATGCTCCTGCTGCTGGCCACCCTGCGCACACGGACGGACAGTCCCGCCCAGAAGAAGCAACAGCAGCAGCAGCACAGCTGGAGCAGCAGCTGCAGCTGCAGCAGCAGCAACTCCTGCAGAAGCAGCAACAGCAGACACAGAGCACCCAGGCACCGCAGACACCGCAGCAGAAGGAGAAGCAGCTGCAGCAACAGATGCAGCAGCATCTGCAACTTCAGCAGCTGCAGCAGATGCAGTTCCAGCAGCAGCATTTCCTGCGCCAGCAGCACCAGCACTCGGCCCTGGCCAAGGCACTGCCGGATGCGGTTAAGCGGCTGGCCACGCTGCTGAACACCTTCAACTCGCCGGAGATCAGCCGCATGGCGCTGGAGGTGCTCAAGGAGCTGGTGCGGAACACCAGTCTGGAGACCACCAATATACTGGCACCCATTCTGATCAACTGCCATTTGTCCGTTGCCAATGCGCCGAATGCCATTGGACCCCTGGGTCCGTTCTTTCCACGTCGCGGTGCCAAGCACACGCCCTGGCCGCTGGGTGCCAAGAACTCGCCACGGCCGCCCCGTCCCATGGTTCAGATGTGCATTGCCCTGTCGGAGTTGACGCAGCGTGGCCTGGATGTGGAGTACGATGCCCATGTGGAGGGCTTCTACAGGCCCTACCACGACTTCATCGACGTGATGATGCGGATGTGCGTGAACACGGTCTCCCTCAACGACACCCTGGTCAAGCTGCACTGCCTGGTGGCCATCGAATCGACGCCGCTGCATTTCAACTACTTTCCCAAATTCTGGGTGGGCATACACAACAATGCCCTGACACACAAGTGAGTGAATCCCCTAACGAGCGACTTAATCCCTTCTAATTGTTCATCCGATTCGACAGATACACGGAGCTGCTGGTCAAGAATCAACTGCTGGTGGAATATCTGCACAATGTGCTCCGGGACGAGCGCACCATGCTGAAGGATGCGTGTGTGCGCGAGTTCCTGGAGCTCTACTACCATCGTGTGGCCGCCCAGCTGCCGGTGGCGCGCATGATCTACACGATCAACTATGGCATGCACTCGAAGGACGACGTCGATGAGCTGTGCGGCGATCTATTTGCCATACGGATCATTGCCCAGGCCACGGGTGTGCCGACCACCGTTCGAAAGGAGTTGCGTGGCTCCCTCCGGGCGCTCCAGAACAAGACCGAACGCTTCAGGATAGAGGCAGAACGGGGTACAGCTCCTTTAGTTATTTCTTCCTTCATTTATAATTAAATTTCATCTGTTTGTGCAGACGACTTTCCCAACAAGAAGCAGAAGCGAGACTCGTACAAGGAGAAGGATAAAGAGCAGGCGGCGCAGTCGGACACTGATAACTCCTCGGTCACAGATCCCAGTAAAGCCACAGATGTCTCCATGGAGGTTGTTGCCACCAAGACCAACAGCATCAACAGCGACCCAGCTATGGACACAACTGCCAAACCACCGACGCCCGCAGGCAGCGAGGATGAACAAATGGAGAGCACTTCGCCGGAGAAGATGGAGAAAGCTGGATCGACCCCATCGTCCGACGACGAAACCGAGCTTGAGGATGAGCTGGAGCCCACGCCCAAACGCAACAAGAAGTCCAGCAACAAGAAAACCGCACAGGATCGATTGAACGAGGAGCGCGAGAAGCATCTGATCACGCTCATCACCATGGAGTCGTACATCCAAAACATTTTCTCCATCTTGAAGCGAGACTCGAAGCAAATCGAAGAGCCAGCAGCAGCCTCAGAGGCCTCCACATCGGCTGCAGGCGGCGGCGGCGGCGGCCAAGAACAGACCCAAGGGGGCACACACCCCGCCAGAGCCATCTATGCCCGAAGCGTCCATGGAAACGGAGACATCATTCTGCGGACGAACAGAGGCTGAAAAGCGACCGCATTCCCCAATGGCCGGTAAGCCCAATGGCAGTCAGCCGATGGCCGCCGACTCCCTGTCAAGCTTTATGGAGGCAGCCCTGGCCACGCCCACCACTCCCGCTGTTGCCTCCACATCCCAGGCGGCGAGTCCAACACAAATGTAGTTGTCGTTCAACGATTTGATCAGCATTTTATTTTTTGGCAAGCCCCTGGACTGATGATGGGCAAGCGGGGATGATGGGATTGGGGCTGGGGCTGGTCCTTAACTTGTAAGAATTTCGTGGCCAAAGGTCAATGTTAGATACGGATACAGATACAGATAAATGTAAGCAACCCAAGGTTGGTGCTAATGGTGTTGATGTTGACTTGTGAACTCCAATCTACTCCACACACACACACAAACACAAACGAAGAGACAGACGGAAAATACGGACAAACAATTCAGATTTACAAAAGCTATGGATACTAGACTGTAAGATTAGCTTAGCAGCATCTAACTCACACACATTCAAGACCCACAAACACATGCATACATACAAACATATATTCAATATATAGCGTTAAATGTAACTAACTTTTAAGACTTCCCCGCCCCCCCGATCACGCAACCGAGAAGCAAGAAGCCCAAGCAGAATATTCATTTTAAAATTTAGCCAAGTGCAAAGATTGAAAAATGATTGTTATGCCAAAAAGAAAAACAAAAAAATCAAACATCAAACTCAAAAAAGAAAATGGAAATATTTAACGAACGAAATGGCATTAAATGTTTTAACAGCAAAAGTGGAAGACGAATATATATATCAATGAAACGGCTTACGAGACGCTAATATCTATTATATGTGTTGTATTAGGATCCATTAAGTATCATTTATGAAACGATGCTAAGAACATTTGCTTCCCCTCATCCTACTGCTCCTACTGATCCTCTAGATTCCATCCTCATACCCATATCCATCCCCCTGCACGGTAAACACGACAAACAATACGTTAGAAATGAACAGATATTATTACGATATGTATAACTTAACGAAACATTTTTAAAAATATTGGATGTGTATTGTCAAGTTAACGATTTCCAATGTAAATTGTGCATAATGCAAAAACAAAATCGAACAGTTTTTTAGTTCAAGTTATAAAATATACATAACTTAGTCTGTAATGTAAGCAATTGCTGTCCCAAGGTGAAACACAAAAGGACACAAGAAATGATACCATTATAAATAAATAAAACTTAAAGTAATGGCCAACTCCGACGAACCACGGGGTAGGCGCGCGCATATTGTTAGACATAAGCCAAGTAAACCGCAGCATACGATCGAAATCTATAATGTAATGTGTTGAAAAAACAAAAAAAAACAAAACGAAAACTAAAATCACAAAACAAAACAAAACAAAACAATGAGAGAATATAAGTTAACTGATATGTAATTGAATCGAATGCCTCTGCACTTAATTCTTTAGGGTGGTGCGGCTCCTGTTCCCTTCCTCCCACAAACCTGTTGCTCCCTCCAGACAAGTGAGAGTCGTCGTCGTGTTCTGTTCTCTATTCTCCCTCGGATCGAACGCATGCGCTAATAAATTCCTGGGAAATGTCACCCCAGCAACCGGAGACACTTATGTACGTGTACGAGTGGAACAAAAATAATACAGAAGTCAGTCACTTTTAGGTATTCTTTGGTGTAGGAACAAAATATTTGCTAAATTTAACAGAATAAATTTTATTTTCTATTGAAACAAAAGAAAAATAGAAAATTCTTGTAAGAAAGCATTTATACCGCTTGTTACTTCTACTTACGAAATCTTTTTGCCAATCAAAAAAGTATCGAAAATGCCTTGCGTTGGTTGTGAAAAAGGTGAGTGGACGAATTCTTATATATCCAAGATCCTGGATATATCTAACGCCATGACATTTTCCAGACTGCAAATGCACTCCCGAAAAGTGCTGTGATAGCTGCAAGTGCCAGAAGCCTGGAAATTGTGGCTGCAATCCAGCCAATGCCCCGGCTTCAGGTGGATGCTGCAAGAAAAAGCATGACTCAGCGGCACAGGGCAAGTGTTGTGGCAATGGGGACAAGAAGTAGGAGGCAACCAGTTACACCCAAACGGATCTAAAGAGCAGCTGCATTTTCGTTTCGTCCTTGCCTCATTTAATACACACAATTAAACTATACAAATGTAATATGTAATTAAACAAAGGCCCTACACCAGCATTGCGACTGTTTTACTATTTACATACATATGTATATGCAAGGGCCAAGGACCATATTCGACGTCTGGCTACTATTATAATCTCTGAGCGAGTCTCTCAATACGCTTGGGAATAGAATTGGCAAAGGACAAGAATAACGGACAACCAGCACTAGTGGACGTGAAGGAAATACACAACCATTTGAATTTGATAGTATTTTAGTCCTTTTCAAATTATAATACTTTATTCCTGAATCGATAATTCCAGACACCAAAGGCAGGCCCAAGAGTGTAGAAATTCATCGGCAGAATCCTGCAACTAGGCTGCCATAGAATGTGGAAAGTAGGAAGAGTCTTCAAAACGGGGGATTCGCAGGGAAAATGCATTTCGTTTTCGTTTATTTTGTCGATGGCCATAACTGCTAGTGAGCTAATCAGTTATCATATAGTACATACACATTTATTGTTTAATCGAAACAAAACCAGGAGTTAATTACTTTTAATTTTACTGCACAACATAAACTAGAGACCTAAACCAGCATTGCATTGCCTTTGTGTTTAATTTTCAATGGGTGGCAATGATTTAATCAATTATTTGTTTTCTTCTTTATTAAAGAGGAGAGACTAAAATTAATAACAAAACGGGTGGCAAAATGAGGCGCTTAGCAAACCAGCCAACAACAAAGTGCACTTTTGTTTTATACATACAATACAATATTAGATTGCTTATGGAATTCTCTATCAAACGAATGACACGAGGATGGTGGAGAAGGTGGTTCGGTGCGGTGCGGAGGCAAGATCCACATTAAACAGAATTAAATTCGTTAGCGATTTTTGTATATTACAGCGTTAGATTTCATATATCCGTTCGTCTATAGACCCATATCGGGTATGGTACGGGTATATATGTATATAAAAAAAAATTCAAAATTTGACTTCTCCCAACAGATACGAGCCACTTACTAATGATGCACTTATGTACTCTTAACTATAAGTAATATATAGACCAACTACACTTCAATTAATGCAATATAAAATGCATTAATTAATGCAATATAAAAGTGTATAATGCAATTTCAAGGGCAATTAATAACTAGACGTGTGTTTCTTTCATCCTATATAAAGTATCGGTTTATACAACTCAGGGAGAGGATTCGGCTTCCCTCCATTTAAAGAGGATAGATTCCGGTAAGGTATTGCCGCACCAATGGACAGACTCATTTAGTTGCGCTTCGGCTTGCGTTTCTTGCGACTGTTGTTGTTGCTGCTAGAGGCGACCGTTGGCGGCGGGGCCATGGCCATTGGGGGAGACGGGATGTTCGTAGAGCTGCTGCTGTTACTGCCGCCAAATCTGCGCCAAATGCTCTCGATGAAATCAGCTCCACTTTTGTTGCTATTTTTTCTTGATTTGTATGCCACGTTGTTGTTGTTGTTGTTATTGTTGTTGTTGCTGTTGTTGCTGTTGTTGCTGTTGTTGCTGTTGTTACTGCTGGTCGCCTGATGCTGCGCTTTGTGTTGCGATGCTTGGGCGTATTCTCATGAACGCTTCACCTTGCCATTTGAGGCATTCACCGATGATTGGGAGCGATAGCCGGCAGCACCGCCTCCTCCCACAGCCATTTCGGTGGCATGCGTGGCCACATGATGGATGCCCTTCTCCATGCATCCATGATAGATGGGTCGCATAAACTGCAATAGAAAACAGTAAATGGATTTTAATCCCAATTAAATGTGAACTTCAAATCAATTACTTACCTTCTCCCACATGAGCGTAGCAAACTCATCCAGTTTGCCACCGAAATCGCTCAGCTCTCCGCTGTATCTGTAAAGGATAGAGGAGACACTCGGTTCGTTCGGAACTCTCTTTAAGGTTTTTGGGCAATAGTTTTACCTGATGTATGCCCAGAGGGCAAGCGTCAGCAGGGCCACGCCCATCACCAGATTACAGAAATTGGCAAATGTGTAGAGACCGACCAGGCCAAAGATGCCACTGAGGATGTACATGATGACGGCACAGGCAAAGTACACGGCCGGTGTACGGGCCGCCTTGAAGATGTTCTTGCTCTCGTTGTGCGCTTTGTAGTTGACAAAAACCTCCTCGAGATCCTCGTCCAGCTGCAGCCGGAACTTCTCGGTAAACTCCTCGCCGCCCATTTTGCGTTTGGAGGCAAACTGGAACAGCGCCTTGTCCTTGACCCGTATATGCTCCGTCTCCAGGTGGGCAGTGCTTAAGTACGGCCGCGTGCCGCCACATACCTCCTCCATGAGCTGCTGGTACAGCTCCTTGGCGGCGGCCACAGCGGTCAGATGATTAGCCTCGGCCGTGGCCACCAGCATGCTCTTTGGCTCCGGCAGCTCGTTGCCTTTGTAGATGTTCATGTACGACTGGAAGTACTGGATGAGATCGCGGGCCCGCACCCGCTGACCGCTGATCTCCTTGTAGACCAGATTGTCCGGCGCCAGTAGCATGGGTACAAGGGTGCGCAGACTGTTCTTGAAATCGGGCGTGATGTCAGTGAGCCGGCCGTCGAACTTCGGATTGGTGGCCACATTCAGGCCCGGATGTGGCATCAGGAAGCAGGCCACCTCGGTGAAGCACGACGAGATGTGGCGCCGCAGCGACTGTAGCTCCGGGTGCTGCTTATCGGACACCTCCAGCCGGCGCTTGAGTATCTTATCTCCTCCCAGTGCACCGTACTCCGCCTCGTAGGGGAAGCTCCAGTCGCGGACCAGAAACTGCAGGCGCTGGAATGGCTTCTTGCCGGTGTCGGCCAGCGCCAGGCGGCCGTACTCGGTGAACAGCTGCAGATGCTGCAGGTCGTCCTCCTGTATGTTCTGTGAGAGATTGTATATCTGCACCGACGACAGCATCGTGCTCAGCGCAAACACCGTGGCGCAGTCCCGCACTGTGCTCTGACTGTCGAAGGCTCCCTGCGTGTCCAGCAAAATGATGGCGATCTTATCGCCATTGGGATAGTCGTGCAGGAATATGTCGGACCACATCAGGATGCCAGTGGTGTCGCGCTCGGAGCCGCCGCGCCATGAGAAGCCCGACAGAGGCGCCGCCTCATCGCCCAGCCAGTCTGTCACATCGTGGCGTACATACTACAAGAAAAATGTTACAGATCAGCAACCATTCATAGTGTCAATCCATAATACCCGACTTACCTTTGAGTACATGTATCGCAGAAAGAAGTCCAGCAGAAAGCTCTTGCCCTTGCGGAAGGCGCCTGCAACGGACACCACGCACACGAAGCGATCCTTGACCTCCTCACGCATCAGCACCTCGCTGAGTGCATCCTCGTTGAGCACAAATGTGTGCTCCTCGGATGCATTGATAACCTGCACTGCCGAGCCGCCCATTGCAATATCCTCGTGTCTTTGCGCGGTTTGTGAGTGTCTGTTTGTATTAGAATATACCTCCTTTTTAGTGCTTGACAAATTTTGGGATTTTTGGGGCGTTCAACTGTAATGAGAGAGACGAGAATTACTAATAAGCATAGATTTCGAAAAAAAAAACTGTAACCCATAATTGCGCAAGCTTCTGCCGTACCCCCCTCCGGCGGGGTATGTATAATTTTTGGCACCGCCAAGAGACACGGAGCAGCGGCCTGCAATTATGAGAGGCAGCCAAAAATAGACCCAACTATGTGTGTGCCCTGTCAAAAGCAGATGTAAGTCTAGGAGAATATGCCCCCCGATCTCACGGAAAGTTCAATTGCATTGCAGAAACACTTTTTACTCCTATGTATATCTATTCTGTGGATCGTTGGTTCTGCGAGAGGTTAAATAATGCACACTTGCATTCTTCACACAACACACATTAAAATTAATTTCATTTGCTGTGCCGTTGATGACGTCGACAACTTTTGTTTCGATACGCAGTTGACCAATGCTTTTGGTTTGGAATCCGATTGGGAACGAAGAACAAAACAGACACAGAGCACGTACCGCGCACCACTACGGGAGCAGCAGCAGCAACTACAACATGCGGATCTGGAAATTATGCCAGACACACGCGATTCTCACCTTAAATAACAATATGTTTTCTTTAATTGAATTGAATTAGAATCGGTGACAAACGATAAAGACAGCAGCAGCAGCAGCAGTGGTACGACCAGCGCTGTCAACCAAATCACAAAAACAACACGCAAGTCATGGGAGCTTACTCAATGGGCAGTGAAATTGAGAGAGACCCCCGTGCGATCAGTGAGAGCAAGAGGTGGAAGAGAGAGTGAGCACTCTGCCCGCATGGCACACGTTGGGGCACAATTGGGGCAGCAGCAGCTGTCGGTTGCAACCACGCAAAGTCGCAGCGCGACTGTCCATACAATTAACACATTGCCACATAATTAAATTGGACATTGTGGATGGTATATGGTATATGGATCCGGGCCAGACTTTGGCGCGGAGCAGCATTTTCAAAAAATATTCAGCACGCCTGGCAATGCCATGACCAAATGCGGCTACACCTTACCTGCTCAAGTCGAGCTCAGGCGGCTGGGCTGTCAAACAGGTGTGCGACAAGCACAGCTCTATGTCAGCGTAAACCGTACGATCAAAAGACAAAAGCCACAGCGCACCAGTTGTCACTGTCGCACACACCTGCGGGATCGCTTTATAGCGATGTAAACAACGAAATTGAAAAGTAACAGCAACAGTTGTGCCAGCGTCGACGCCGGCAGAGCCAACGATTAGTCAACTGGAAACGAAATGGTTGCTGAGAAACCACCAACAACAGAACGGCGGGAAGAAGAAGAGGCAATGTGTTCTGAGCAGCGCTTGAAAAAATGTTGAGCGGCTGAAGGAAAACGAAAATAAGCGTTTAATTTGCCTAAATTGGGTCCGAAAAAGTGTTTAATTAGCTTTAATCAAGTAAGGGTGCTCCTCGACCGCTGGAAAACCACCACGAGGGTCACTCGCCATTCAGACAGCATGCAGTTCAGACTCGGACTCGAACTCAGATGCGGCTGCGGACACCGCCCTGTTCCGATGATTTCCCAGCGGCTGGTCGCCTGCCTCGTGCTGATGCTCTGGCTATGGGCGGAGGCATCCTGTGCGTCCGAGCAGACTCCTGTGTACTTCTACGTCGGCTGCTACACGGCTCGCACGGACCTGCAGCACGAATCGGTGTACGCCAAGACGCCGCAGACCTGCATCGAGATTTGCGAGCGCCAGGGCCATCACTATGCCGTGCTGGCGGCGGAAAAATGCTTCTGTGCCAACGCCCTGGAGCCACAGGATCAGCAGGATGAGCAGCTGTGCAACACGCGGTGTCTGGCCAACAAGGCCCAGTACTGCGGAGGCGTCGGGGTCCACTCGTACTACTCCACCACGCTGACGAGACAGCCAGCGCCGCACCATCTGCGAGTGGCCAATCGCACCGAGAACAGTCTGACCGTCGCCTGGGATGCCTATGAGCCGCGCAAGCTGCTCCTGGCCGGAGCACAGGCCGTGATGCCCAACCAGCAGATAGCCAGCTTCCTGATACGCGCCAAAGTGGTCAAGACCTACTCCTCACTGCCTGCCTTCCCCCAGCCCGAGTTCATGGTGCAGAGCACCGAGTCGCAGTTTGAGCTGACGGACCTCCATCCGGCCACGCTCTACAACGTTACGGTGCGGGCCATCTGCATGGAGCAACAGCAGCCGGGACAAACGGAATGTGGCCAGGATAGCCTGGCAGCCAGCACGGAGGTGGGCTCCCCAAGTCCAGCCCCGCCGCAACCCAAGATTGTGACGCGTGCAGATCAAACCCTGACCGTGGAACTGGCCCCCGTCCGTAACGACAATGGTCCTGTGAGCAAGCTTCTCATCATTGTGGAGTACGTGGACGATGCCCTCAGCCAGCCATTCGATGAGCAGCTGCTGGGCAGCTGGCAGCAGGCACAACAGGATGGAACACCCTACTACATTGCAGCCGAGCTGGACTACGACAGGCTGGAGGACAACCGTACTCGCCGGTTTGTGGTGGGCGATGGCAAGCTCTATGGACGCTACCGCAATGCCCCGCTCGAGCAGCCAGCCGTCCATGTGCACGTGAGCCTGGGAGTGGTGAGTATTCCTCCATGGAGCTGCCACCTGCTTCGTTTCTAGCTTCCTTTTGTGATCTTTAGGTGAGCGAACTGGAGGGCGTGACGAAGACTGTGTACACGCGAAGCACTCACGGGCAGCACACCACCTCGCTGGACGACTTCAGCTATGCCACCTTCGATAAGGGTCAGTCGTCGGTAGTGGCCTTGGCCGTCACCTGTGTAATCTTCGGCAGCTGTCTACTGCTCAGCCTTATCGCGTACTTTTATCTGCGCTACAAGACTTGCAGCGGTCGCAGACTGGGAGGACGCAATGGCCACGAGATGACCCTGCAGACGCCGATCATTGAGCGCGAGAACAATGGCTATCTGGTGGAGGAGGAACTGGCCACGCCGCCCTCGCTGGAGACCTTTAAGCAACAGCTGCAGCAGCTGGTCGACGGATTCGATCGTCTGCCGCGCAATGCTCTTCGCCTGAACGTGAACGATGTGATTGGTGAGGGTCGCTTCGGAGAGATTATATCGGGAAAGTTTTCATCTAACGATTCGGCCAAGGATTGCGCCCTGCACATTCTGTCATTGGATGAACTGAATGGGATAGCGCAGGCCCAGCTGCTGAGGGAGTTGCGGCAGCTATCGCAACTGGAGCGGCATCAGCATCTGCTCAACTTCTATGGCATCTCGGCCAGTCCCGACTGGTTCTATCTGGTCTTCGAACTGCAGCGCGTGAGCCTGAAGAGACGACTCCTCGAGAGCCGCCAGACGGTGGCGTCGTCTCCGCGACTCAGCTCCCTCTCCGAGCAACTGGTTCTACAGTGGATCTATGAGCTGGCCACTGCCATGTCGTACCTAGCCAGTTGCCGGGTGGTGCATCGCCAGCTATGCTCGCACAGCGTCTACATCAATGCCGAGTCGAAGGTGAAGCTCTGCGTCTTCGGACCGCTTCACTACATCCACAACAGCTGCGAGCAGCTGGATCAGAGCCGTTGGCTAGCCCCGGAAGTCCTGCGCCATCATCAGCATCATTCGATCAAGTCGGATGTGTGGGCCTTGGCCTGCGTGGCCTGGGAGTGCTGCGCCCTCGGCGGCACCCCATATGCGAATATGGTGGCCAACAGTCAGCAGCTCTTGGACGCCATTCGAGCGGCTGTGCGTCCTGCACAGCCTGCCTATGTTTATGGGGATCTCTACCAGCTGCTGCTCAATTGCTGGCAGCTGGAGCCCAGCGAGCGCATCAGCTTCGAAGATGTGGCCTTCGGGGTGCGTCAACTGATGACGTCACCGCGTCATGCTCTCTGCTTTGATCGTGCAGCAGCAGCAGTAGCGGGTGCAGCACTGGATCCACTGCCCTTGCATCTGCCCCAGCTGGAGACCAAATAGGATTTAGAGTAAGCGAAATAGCAAAAACGAACGTAATCGATCGTATACCCCATAGGAGTCGTCTGATATTGTTGTATATATATTTATATATATCAAATACAAATTAAACTGTATGCTAGAGCTGATCGGAAACCACAAAAACGACCACAAAACAATTGAATTAAATGTGTGAGTGGGACTTAGTCAAGTCGAAACAAAGTTCAATCGAAAGTGCTAGACTGGGAGCGAGAGCGAATCGAAGCGTAGAGTCGTAGCTATTCATATGTATTTTGTTATAATAATAGGCTAGCTTAAAAGATGTTTTAATCATTTACCAAGAGACAGTCAACCCCCGAAAAAGTTGCACAAACTGCACGGCACAAGGCAAAAACAATAACTAAACCGAATCCAAAGCAAAATTGGCAAAGAGAGGCCAAGCAAAAACGCCGCGCAAGTGACGCAAGAGAGCCAGCGAGCGAATACTTTGATCGCTGGCGAGCAGCAATTAATAATAGAAAATATACAACTAAACAAGAATCGGTGCATATGTACATACATACAAACATGTGTACATACATACATCTTTGTACCTTTGTGTATGTGTATCAAAATTGACGATTAATCAGGTTTAAAGGTCTTGCACCAAGGGGGGCGCAAACATTGCTTTGTTATACGGAATCTTAAATTAAACCAACACAAAATTATCTGAGAGCCACAAGAGCAATCTCTCAAGTTTTGGCACGATCACAATATCCTAAGAATTAGTCATAAACAGCAACAGCAGCAGCGGCGTTTGTCAAATATTTGCCTACATTCTCTCATAGTATATCTGATTCTTTGAGACATATTGTCGGCCATAATGTCCGAGCGGCTCGCTTATCGCTGGATCTTTTGTGGCAGCTGATAAGCCATCCCCATCGATAGCCACTAAATTGTCTTGTCGACGTGTTATATTACGATGGAACAGCACACGCTCCCTGATATTATGGGCTGGATGACTGACTATTCTGAAGAGCCTCATGTGAAATGAAGCGCAGCAGAAATCACCATTTGAGCGGGGAACTGACTTTTGGACAGACGCGACGCAACGCAACGCTCCACCTGGCACAGCACATAAGTCAAGGTGAATGACGCTGGTTACCCAAACGGGGTGCCCAGCAGTACCCCCCGTACCCCCAATTCGTACATAGAGACAATAATTATTAATAAATCAAGCTGCGAGCCCTGAAATAATGATGCTAGCCAGCGGTCGGACAACGTAATCCCCAAAGCGAAAGTGTTGGGAAGCAACGCAATGGGGGATGGCGGGTGCGAAATGATCCAACTTTTTGGATGTTTTGCATTGCGTGTAAATTGTTATTGTTTTTATTACATATATACACACACAAATGCACACACACGCGCACACATGGGAATTATCTCTCTGGAGCGCAAGTCCACTAAACTGGTTGCTGACACACGACACGCACACCGCTCCAACTCTGGCCCAACTGCGCACATTTCATGAATTATATTTTTGCCTAGTCAATGCGTTTGTTACTCACTGTATTTTAGCAAATTTCCATTAAATTTCTTTAGTAAACAATTTCCAAGTGAACGCGCAGTGTGACCGCGATTTTATTGAAACAATATACCAAATAGGATATTAAATGAAATCGATATATCGATGTATATCGATGTCATCGATGTTTGAGGCGATGAAACGAGACTTAACCCACCTAACACTCCTCTAATTAAAAAGTTAAGCAGCCCTTGCTAAACCGCGGAAAATAATACTGTTTGTGAAGGTTCCTTGTAGCTCCATCCTCCTCTTTACTTAAAAATCAAAAATGACCACTGACATATTTGACTGTAATGAGTAAAATATGTTAAAGTTACATAAATTTCGTGGATATATTAAATACCCCCCTGGTCGACAATGGGATAACGTTATAATTTATTGATTGAAATCATATTCCATGATTTTGATATTCGGTTTAATATTGCTAGCAAGTTAGCCCTTTCAGGCCTAACAAAAACAATTTTATCCAATTCCTCAATCAATTTTGTACAAGATTGGCTAGTATTTAGAAAGTGGATTTAGTGGATTGCTTACATAATAAGGTTCAAACAAAAGCGGCCAAAGCATTAAACGAACATGTGTACCGGAATGTGACGTCAAAGTTGCTGGTCAACCAAGTTTCTGCATGCGTATGGACATTTGTATACCTTACTTCCTTCAATTAATGATTCATTTGTTGTTCCAAGCTGCTTTAAAACATTAATAATGAATTTTTATTAGATTGACATGCTTTTTAACCATTAATGCATAAAATTGGTGTTTTATATATATATTTATCCCGGTCCTGATACCTTTTACTGGTACCCATATGCTTCGAAATTTCGCTCATATCCTTAAAACAGAGACTGATTAGCTTCTGCATTAATTGAAGCCTGAAATTACAAACAATATCTTAATTCTATAATATTATTTCTCTCAAGGGTAGCAGCCTTATTGCGCATTCCGTGCAAAGTTGCAGAACAATGTTGCTAACTCATTTCCCCATGTTGCCGCAAATTTTCCCATACGAATCAAATGTTCCTAATGGGAACGCTTATGAAACGTCGCAACAATGAATCTACATTTCATACGGTTCCCGTTAAATACATGTTGGTCACACCACGAAAAAGAAGGGAACCACGAAATATGCTCTCTTCACCACGAAATTCGCTCTCTTCACCACGGAAAAGAGAGAAAATTTTGAAAACCCACCACGATTTGAGAGCGAAAAATGTCGGTATGGAGTTTGGCGGTCATTTTGAAAAGTACTTTAATTTACTCTAAAAAATATATTGGAACTTGATTAAATATACTTTTATATACCAATATACCGTAATTATACTTTGAACTCGATTTCGACGTAAAGTATATAATATACCATAAACGGTCACCCTGAATGTACGAAGAAGAAAATACGAGTGTTGCAAAATGTTAAATAAAATCTGGCACGAACAAAACGAACTATTTACACAGCAGTGAACGAACTGAACTGGTTCATTTAACCCACTTAACCTACCACTAAAAAACTATATAAGCAGAATGACAACAGAATAATACCCTTTCCTTGTATATCCAGGAATGCTTTCACTTGACCTGCGCTGAGATTTTGTAGGGTATAAGTGACTAGCGCAATAAAAATAAGTTTATACTTGTCTCGTTGGGATATGGGTCGCCAACGGGCTAATTGTTCCTTGTTCACGATCGGAACTCTTATTTCTCGATTTTCATATTCCGTTTAATATTATTAGCTAGCTAAGAACCCTCGCAATTAACATATAACTTTATTCGATAGATAAATCAATTTTCTACAAGATTGGTGATTTGACAAGGACTTCTTTTTACAGATTGTTTAAAAAATGAGGTTTAAATACAATCGGTCGACAAAATGAATGTACATGATAACTACACAGTAACTACATTTTTGCTACACACTTATCTGCATATTTCTGTAATTCCAAGTGTGTAGTATGGACATTTGTATACCCTATTTTCTTTAAATAATGTTCAAATTCTGTTTTCCAAATAGTATGAGGAGGGATTTGTACTTTCCAACAGCCCAAAAGTGTAAACAAATTTTCACAACTTTGAAAATATCAACAAAGCCAGAATGAATAATTCAGTTTTCAATTATATATTTAAGTATCCCTCCCCTTACATAATGAATTAGCCTACAGAATGCTCTTATTTGAGAATAATACAATATTTGCTGATAGTTGTGAAAACCGCTTTAACGCGGTCTCCGCGCCATGCCTCCATCCACACACTATTGCGATCGCTCAAACAGGAGGCATAGCCCATTGCATGGGGGATAAAGTGCTGCTCGAAGACGCCTGTGAAGAGCTGGGCATAGGGTCCACTGGCAAAAACGGCCACATCATCGCCACCGTGAGTCTCCGACTCCAGCGGCACAGTGCTGGGGAACATAAAGTCCTTGTTCTTCATGTTGATTGCCCGCAGGTTCTGCCGCTTCACTGCTCCACCCTCTCGAAGATAGTTGGAGTTGTAGCCGGGTCCGTTGGCATAGCTGAGCGTTGCATATGGAAGATCGTCTGCCGCCAGCTGGCCGTTGTTGATGCCGAAGATGTCGTTCTTGCGGCTAGAATAACCCGCCAGCGACATGGTGTGCGAGTGATCCGATGTGACTACGATCAGAGTGTCATCGGTGCTGCTGTGGGTCCGAGCCCATCGCACGGACTTGTCGAACTCGGCCGTTTCGTCGATGGCACGCAGGGCGAGCGTGTCATGGTGTCCATGATCGATGCGCCCGCCCTCCACGAACAAGAAATAGCCCCGTCCGGCACTCTGCCGCTCCAGTATGTCCATGGCCACCTGCACCATCTCCTCCAGCGTGGGGTACTCCTCGGCATCGGCGTCCAGGTGGTACGGCATGTGGTAGGGTGCAAACAAACCGAGCACCCGGGAGGTGTGATTGGAGAGGCCAAGAAGCTCGCGTCGCGTCTGGACGTAATGGGCGCTGTTGGTGTGCTGGCGCTTCCACTCCTCGATGAGATTGCGTCCGTCAAGGCGTCGGCCCGGCGCACCACTAGCATCCCTTACGCTCTTGGGCAGGAAATTCTGGCGCCCTCCGCCCAGGATCACGTTCAGCTTCTGGCCAACCGGAGTGTTTATAAGCTGGGCAGCAATGTCCGGACAGAGGCTGGGATCCCCGTTGTCCGCTATCACCTCTGCATCGTTCTCCCAGTTGCGATTGGCCGAGTGTGCGTATATTCCCGCCGGCGAGGCATGCGTCACCGAAGTGGTTGTGATCAGACCCGTGGCCATTCCCTGTCGTTGGGCCCACGCAGCAATGGAGGCCACATGGTGCGCCGGCTGAGCCTGGGCCAGGCAGTCTTTCACCTGTACAGCCGCACTCACGCCCACCGTGCCGTAATTGGCCTTCACGCCGCCGAGGTAAGCGGTGGCCGTGCAAGCCGAGTCTGCCACCTGCATGTTGGCGCAGTACGTTTTGCTCAGGCCCACATAGGGGAACTCCTCGAATGAGAACATCTTCTCCTCGCCGCCCAAGTAGACGCGTCCCGCCGTGAGCGTGGGTATGGACATGCCGTCGCCCAAGAAAAGCATCACATTCTTGGCCAGGTGGGTGTTCAGTCTCAACTTGCTCTCCAGCTGCTGATCCAGAGTTTGATGGGCCAGTCCCTGCCAGTACTCGGCGTACTGCTCCTCCGCCTTCAGAGGATCAAACACGATCATGGGCATGGCTCGCTTGAGTCGACTGCCAGCGGATGCCGCCAAGAAGAGCGGATGCATGCGTCGCTCTGTTTCCCGAGTGTCCAGCACTAGTTGCGGAGGGGGAGGTACAGTTCCGTTAGTTAACCCCTAAGATTCACAGACTGTGCGCTCACTTACCTCGACCACTGACCAGCGCACTCAGGCAGAAGAGGATTGGGACGATTTGCAGCCTCATCATTTTTGCTGCTATACTCGTACTGTCAATGCGTTTCGGTTCACGTTTCCCTTGCCACTGATAGTGTCTGGCACGAGACCTGCGATATTTATAGAACCTCAGGCATGTACTCATAATGAGATGCTCGATTTCGTAAGAAGTCATCAATGCCGTCAGCCTGAGCCTGACCTGATAAAGGCAAAATTCGGTGGCGATCGGACAGCAACGTCTTGTCTTGCCTGTACATAGGGTTGAATTGTTTCGAGTACAGTGGAACAGTGGAACCTTCTCGTGATATGTCGAGACAAATAGAAGATAATAGGTTCCGGATCTAATTACAAATATTTATCAATTAAAAATTTAAATTTCTTTTAGACATTTTTTCAAATAATTTCGTCCTACATTTAATGGACTAAAAATTTCTACAACATGTTTGGTGTTGTCTAAGGTAACAGCCAAACTAAACTAAACTTCCTCTGATCTATTCCACCGATCATGATAAGTCTTAGCGAGTTCTTACTGTATTTGTTTTTCGAAAACTGTTGTTTTCAATAGTGCTCGTTATCATCAAGACCCGGCGTCGTCTGCCTGCGCCTACTCCCATCCCACAAGTGAAACGTGTGTACCCTATCCGTTTGCCTGCGCATCCGCCTTGTCTGGCCTGCCTGAACACGAGAGTGTCGGTTCACGTGATCAATGCTGCTGTTCTTTTTATGATTTTCCGTTTCCAGTTAAGTCATAAATTCTAATTACTACAGCGACGAATACGAACGCCTAGAGCGTTATCCGATTTGAAAAGCGCGCGCAGCGTTCGCTGTGAGTGGCCAACGGTCGAGACGAGCCGCATCTGGCAATGCTGGCAGGTGGGATTATTGCGCAGCCGCCAGCATCCAAACAACAATTTGTATCTCCCCGTAGCATCTCTCAGAGCGTGGCAGAGCAGCCGTTATCTTTGCGCGCTGCGCCAGCAAACATATATCCATATATATAGCATCCATCGGCATTCGTCGCGTCGGCCGTTCGGTTGTTTCAGAGAGCTTCTGCTTTGGCAGCGCGCACTTGGCCAAAATAGTTGTTGGTTCGCATGCAAAACGTTAAAATCGCATTAGCTAAAAACATTTTTATACCAACGGCGCGTTTTTAATTTTTTCTACACTACAAAAAAACAAAAAGCAGAAAAAAACAAAAAACAACACACAAATAGACAAAATAGAGCAGGCAAGCAACGGCAAAACAAGAAGCAAAGCTGACTAAACTTTTAACGTTCAAAAACTCGATGCATATACATAGGTATAAATAAATAAACGCGTTTATATGTACATATATCTACATATAAAATATAATAAATGATATTCCAATGATTTTCAAACAACAAAAGGTAGCGTCGTGTGAAAAGAAAGCAATTAAGAAAGAAAAGTGCTGTGAAACATAGAGAAAATCCAATCCAATCCAAGCAGTAAACCGTTACTAGCACATTGATTTTTAAAAATAGTTGACTAACAAAAAAGTTTCCCTCAAAACTGCAAACAAATTCTTTTAGTTGAAAGTTTTTCTCTCTTTTGGTGTATTCGTGTGTATAACTGTATAATGCACGGCATTAAGGACTCTGGGCTGCCATTTGCCAACGGAAGGACACGCAAAAAAAATAAGAGTATTAAAAAACATACAACATAGAAGAGAAGATGTAATGCTGCTTGCTGGCACACACGAAAAATTCATACATAATAGAAATACAGTAAATTGCTAACTGTGTTTTTGTCCATCCATCTCATTCGCACTGCCTCGCTCTCCCTCTCCCTCTTCCACATCGAGTTTGTGTACTATGTGTGTGTAAGTGTGTGCGTGGGGATTATGTGACTCTGCGTATATATGTATGTACATCTACAATGTTGGAGGAGGTGGCGCTCGCTACTGGGTGGCATCTGTGTGGCAAGTTGGCCGCCCAGCTGGCTGCCAGAGCGACATCCCCAACATAGTTTTACGTTTGACAAATGCGTGTGTGTGTTTGTGTGTGTGTGTTTTCTGTTTCCACTTTTTATCCAAGTGTGTGTGTGTGTGTGAGTGAGTGTTTTACTACCATCTAGTGGGTGGGGTGCGGATTCTGCGGAATAATCCTCGTGACGCCCTCAACCAACTCTCTCTTAAAGCTTTGCCCGAAAAAGTTCAATTTAAAGTCGAGCCCTGGACTCTAACGGTGGTTGAGAGCTTGCAACAATCTGGCAACTTTCAATTGCCGTCATTGACAGTTAAAACGAAAGTTATCAAATACACGAACAGCAAGCGAAGTTGCCACGACAAGTGGCAACAACAGAAAAAATATAAGAAGTATACCTCTTGTGGGTATTACCTTTTGATACCCTATTTAGTTGATCTATTAGGATATCTTTTAAGTTACAGATAGCTGTGTCTGGTCTGGTTAAACTTTGATTAGTTTATCTGTAAATAAGCATAGGAATCTGCGATTTGTTTAAGTTTTTTAGATTATCGTGATAAACATTGTAGATTTACTCTCACTATAATTATTTTTCGATCCATCATTCTGTATGATTTAGGGACTGGATCTTGAGCAAATTTAGTCTGCTATTAAAATATAGACAACTGAAGTTTGGGTTGAATTATATTCAGAAACCAATTATATTTCCAAAAAAGAGTTTCTTATAATGAATATAATTGAGCAATCTCTCGCTTCCTGAGGATGCCAGTATCCATGGATCTATGGATGGGATCATTGTTGGTTCAGAAAAATATAAAAGCGAATAGAAATGCCTGGTCAGTGTTTCAGCTAGATAACTTTGAAATTGTAATAAGAATACGAAATTGTCCACTACAGAAGAGCCTATCCATAGAGTCGCAAAATAATACTCTAGACAAAAATCTTTTTATGAATTTTGGCATAAAATCAAAACAATTTCTATAGCATTACCCTCCCATGTATGGATGTATCCGGCTATGGGGACTTTTTCTTTACACTTCTTATGGGCTCGGAAATGCTTTCTTCTCTGCGTTGCAAACATCTGCTCAAAGTCATAATATCTTCTACATATGTAAGGGCATAACGACTATGAAAGAACGATGACAACTACAACGACAACTCAGAAGTCAAACACGAGACGTAACAACAAGAACAACAATACAAAAACAATTAAATAACAGAAAAAGAAAATAAAAAAAGCCAAAAACTTTTCCAAGACACCCCCTTCCATCGCACACGTACATATCAACACCCCCACTCACATGCAGGAGCACAAACAAGTTGCTGCTGGCGTATTTGGGTAGGGATGGGAGATTGGATGGGATGGGATGGGAATGAGGGATGCTGGTAGGGATGCTCGAAGGGGGGGTGTGGCCATTCTCTATAGGGAAACAAAACTTTTAACATAGTAGCCCACATACATACATACGAGTACACGTACACACACACACAGCTATACATACAAACACGTAATTTTGCACACAAAAAAAGAACAACAGAGAACAAAGAGAAGAAAAGAGAAAAGAGAAAAGGAAAGGAAAGGACGATTGCACACTGTGTCAATGCTGTAACAAGATTCGAAATGTTGTAATGGAATGGACCCGCATACTCGCCCAAGTACGAGTATAAAAATCCTCCAACATTGTGCCGATAATGGTTTCCCTGTTCGTGTATGGGTGTGTGTGGGTGTGTACAGTGGTGTGCGTTTCTCCTTAACAGTGGCACGAATTGATGGGAATTAAAGATTGTTGTTCAATTGGAACTGGAATAGCTTTTACATTGATATAAAAAACTAAACGAAACTTTATTATCCGGATATCCCTTTTAATACAACTTTGGAATTTGAGTGGATTAGGAATCAATCTACTAACTCAAATTTTAAAAATACCCATTTGAAAATTAATCGTTTAAAAAGAGTTGTACAATTATTTCTAGTTCTTTCAAAAGGGGCGAATATACACAAAGCAAGCCCCGGTCAAACGGTATTTGTGAGCAATATCAAGAACAAGTTCCCATTCCCGAGAAAGATCGATTTGAATTTGCTGTAGATAAGATAAATAGGTCCCTAAAGCGATGTTTCCTAGATGACATTTTCACATTCGAAATTTGATTTCATTTAATGGTAATTGTTGTGTGCATAGGAATTATATCAATTCGAATATATGTACATATGTATGTACGTATGCGTATCAGCACATAAATTCAGATAATTTCATCCGACAATTTCCGACCACCATCCCATGGTACATCATCAGCGAGGATTCTTGCCAGAGGTGGAGGTGGAGTGCTAAAGGGACGCCCGATGCGAGGACGCACGAACGGGCAGCACGAACGCACGAGCAGAACAGTGTGGACGAGTGGATGCCACACACTGTCTCTCTCTCGCTTTCTCTCCATCTCTCTCTCTCTCTCTCTCTCTCTTTGCGTATGTACCCCAATGCCACCATCTCCTGGCCATGCTTTGCGCTCCAGCGAGTTAACTTTGACGTTATGCTGTAAGCGTTGGGTGCTTCGTTTAAATGAGTGCTCGTTGAATGTGTGAGTAATTGGAAGGATGCTGCTGTCCTAGGGGGGTTTTCGGTGCGGCTCTGGGCTCTGCCACAGGGGGGTGGCAGATGGAGAGAACGGAGTAGAGTGGCTGGGGCTAGGGATGGAGCCGGAGCCGGAGCTGGAGCTGGAGCTGGGAAATGGAAAAGCAAACGACAACAAGCAAAACATTGATGTTACTGAGGAGGTTGCCAGCGCAGACGGTGGGGCTGGGGCTTTTATAGTTCCAGCGAAGGAGTGAAATGGCGCCAGCTGAAGATTTATGCGTGTATTTGTGTATCTGTGGGTGTGTTTAGTATGTGTGTGTGTGTGTGTGAGGTTGGGTGGAGTGGGGTGGTGTAGGGATGGTCTGAAATTATGAAAGCATTTGTGTTTGAGTTTGAGTAAACATGACCATTGTGGAGACGGAGACGGGGACGGGGACGGGGACCGAGACCCTCCATCGCTAGAGGGTGGGGGTTGTTTTGGTTGTTTGGCTTATCCTTCTAGGTACGTGTGTGTATCTATGTATATGTTTGTGATTGTACCTGTGTTGGTATTGGTTTGTATCTGTGTGTGTTTGTTTGTTTGTTGGTTTGTTTGCTTACCTTCACTGCAGTTTGCTGCTGATTTTACGGCCTCCGAATATTGTTAATGGCCCATCCACCCATCCACCCACACTTTCCACGAATGGCCTCGATGGGGTTCGTCCCGGTGCTGCCTCTGACTCTGCCACTGACGCTGGCGCTAACGGTGCAGCCCTGGCTGCTGTGACCTTCACCCATTTAACGCCACTTAACCGATGACAAGCCGACCGAAAGTTGAATGTCATTCATTTGTTGGTTCTCGGTTTTAGCTGGACAGCTATCCATGTACAACAACAAGCATATGCATGCTGCATGCTGCACCTGGCTGCGAAGGGGCAATCGCACAGCTCGATCTAATAATAGAAATCCAGAGTTGCATGTGAAGTATCCCGGGATTACCATGACAACCATGAGCAGCCAAATCCGGGCTCTTGTGCCTCCGTCCGTTATTGCCCCGGTCAGTGGAAAATTGAGAGAGTGCAAAATCAGGTGGCAGCGGATGCATCCGGTGCATTTTGTGTGTGTCCTTCGAGCACTTTTCAGGTAATATTCCCATTCCTGGCTGATACATTTATTGGATTCCAAAAGCAATTCCTATTTGCACTGAATGGCGCGTTATTAATAAAAATCGAATTCTATTTCTGTAAATAGAAACGAGTGAAAATACATTAAATAAATAAATAAATATATGAACGTTCGAATAAATGAAATTGCCATCCAATTTTCATATGCTCGTATATATTATAGGCCAATAGCAAAACGAATATCATCCGCGACAAGGGAAAATTGCTGTCGTTAAATTATTTTACAACATCCTACAAAGATTGAAAAGAAATCTCGAAAATGTGAACGAGTGTGTATGTGCTCGTTTATGGGCAGTGGGTGTGGCTGGGAGGTGTGCCGCGTTTTGAGGAAGCGCCCATACCGAATGTTGCCTCAAAGTAAAACATGATGAGCATCCCAAATATTGGCAGAGTCATGTGAGAATTTTCATCTTGTTTATTTACATTGTCGTTGCCAGTAAAAGCGCATCCCAACCATGGCTATGTCCCATATAGTATATACTGATATACTGATCATGCACATTTCGGGTATAATTATAGTTAGTGGCCATCAATTGCCCATCGGTCTGGAGATTTGTGAATTGTTGCAAAATACCCGTATGAATGATTTCCTTGTGTGTTTACATAGACTCTACATACACTCACAAATAATACACTTAAACTGCATAATCGAAAAATTAATATTCACATCATTTTATTTGGATAAAATATTTTATACTTTGATACGCAAAAATTAAATAAACTAACAAATGAAAAATAAATAAATACACATTTTTCACAGTGTACTTGTACGATGTATTTTAAACAAAATTCGGAATGCGGAAGAAGAGCAAAACATTCATTGAGAGCTGCCCAAAATGTTTGAGGAAAAGTCCTTTACGCCCCCCGCCCCCTTTAAGCCAATCGAAACTTTTACTGTGCCCACTTTGTCCCCTCAGAGGACTGTTTGGCACCTGGCTTTAGCATTTAAAGCAATTAAAAAGTCACACCCCATATAATGAAAAGTTTAACTAGATTTAGCAACAAAGTGGTATAACAATTTTAAACACATCCCCCTCGTTCCACGCCCCCTCTTTGGGAGTCTGACAGACAGCTGTTACATGCAAAAGAGACCCCGAATTTCATTTAAGCCCTAAGAAATGTTTATTTGAATTTGTTCTTCTCGTGTCTTTCAGTTTTATTTTTTTATTTTTTTGGGGGGAACGGAACGGGACGGTACGGGTATTTTGCAAGTTATTGAACCCGTAAAAGTTTTTAATTAAAATTCAAATTAGACAAATTAAATTGTGTGGTATCCATTCGAATGGAGGGATTGTATTTTTATGAGCGAAGAAATTCTGCGGGGTGAAAGGTGTCTGGGAGGGAGGGAGAATACGAGATGCGAGATGCGTTTTGAGGAGACGTGCGTTAAATTTTAATTGATTTTTCCCAACAAAATGTAGGAGTTGCTCGACAAAACATACATACATATCTACACATCTGTGTGAGTGTGTACCTGCTTACGCGCAAAGTAAACGAAGCAAAATGTGGAGTACAGAACAACAGCATCCGATCCGACACACACACACACACACACACAAACAGACCTAAAACGAACTGGCAGACAGTCAGGCGTGCGAATAAACGAACACACATCCAAATAAACGCAAAACAGACACAAACACATACAGTACAAATACAAATACAAACACAGATGCAAGCACAGAATACAAATACAGATACAAAAGCACAGTACAGACACAGACACAGATACAGATACAATCAACGAAACGAACGAGGCTCGGCATTCGTATTCGGCCTGCGTATGAATGGAGAGGAGAGCCACAAGAAGGAGTAGGGGTTGGATTCAGAGTGGAGCTTGGGATGTTGGTTGGTGGTGGAGGTAGAGGTAGAGCAGGCAGGGGATTCCCATTCCCTCCCCCTTCCCTTCCACCATCTCGGGTGGCATGGCTGAAAGGACAATTCAAGGAGGCAAACGAAAAACATTTTGTGTTGCCTACTGTTCGTAGGCTGTTTATTGCTGCTGCTCTTGGATGCTGTGTATCTATGTAGAATTTATCGATTTATTTTGACTTCGCTTTATGTGCTGTTGTGTATTCTTTTGTGTATGTATGTGTGTGTGTATTTAATACAAACACAGCGATAAGAACCCACAACAGCAGCAGTAGCAGTAGCAGCAGCAGCCAAAGGAAACTTGTTTGGCCGTCATCCCATTCCATTTTAGGGCGCTTCTGGGTTCAACCTTCCAACTTTTCCTCTTTTTTTGTGGCCTCACTTTTTTGCGCTTAATGCGCCAATTCTGACAACAGCAACGGAAGGGGGAGACAGGGTGAATACAGTGGGGAAAACAGAGGAAAAGTCAGCCACGACCCAAAGTCAAATTGAGTAAAACGCATTGAAAACTTAAGTAATTTCCCAAGAACGGCCCACAGTTCTTAAAAGCTTTTTTGTTGCTGCTTCCCCGCACTTTTTGTTCTAACAGAGGATTGGAGGTGGAGGTGGAGGACCAGGAGGAGTCGGTGGGTGCCTCGAGCAAGTGTTTCTCTTTCTCTTTCTGATTCTGTTTCTGTTTTTCTCTCCCTTTTATTATTACTTTCTGCTTGCTCTCCCTTTTTGTCCGTGCTATTGCAGATGGCCAAAGTTGTTGGCCAAGTATAAAAATGTGTTTTATATTGTAATAACGAAGAATGCACTGAAGTCGAAACTCCAGCAAAGAAAAGCACACAAAATTCATAAACTGTTTAATGAAGCAAAGCAATTACATAAAACCAGAATGCATTAAAGAATGGCAGCCCGAAAACGATAATAAAGTCAATTAAATTTTGTTAACTTTACTTTGAGAATCGTTAAGCGAAGGGAATGGCAGAACATACTTTCAGAGTACATTCCTTCCTTCAAATTGATTCTATAATCATATTGATTTTATTTGCAGATGTAAGATGTGTAGATATAATCGAATAATGCGTGTCAAGCCGTCCTCTTTACAAAGAATGAACCCTAAACTAATGTAAACTTCGACTTTTTAAACATCATAATCCCTTGGAGAAAGGATATACCAAATACTTAAGGACTGTGTTTCTGTCTGTGTTGGTGTGTGTTTCTGTGTGTGTGTGTGTGTACATAAAGATGGAAAGCCGTGTGTGAAACTGAGAAGGCAAATATGGCTGCCTGCCCGCCTCTGGCCCACCTATTGTGTCCGTGTCCGTGTGTGAAATAAAACAAAAGCCAAACGAAACGAAACGAAAGAAAAGCATTAACAAGAAGCAGCAGCACCAGCACCACCGGCAGAAGCAGCATTAGTGGAAAAGCGATTCAATGTCACAGTCAGCGAGCAACATATAGCATCCATGTGTGTATACATGGATATATGTACTCGTATACCCCGCACGTACATATGTATGTGTATATAGAGAGCACACATAAAAAGCTATAGCCGCAGATTAGTCTCCCCAAGTAGCTGACAACGAAGGAGCCTCAGCCGTAGCCTCGACGACGACGACAATCAACATTCATCATACGCACCGTGGGACGCGGCGCAAAACGCAAATGCAGCCCCCATTCGAAAGGTAAGCCAAAATACAAATGGAGTAGACAATAAGCAAGAAAAACCCCTTTCGTTATATATTTCTCGTCTCTACACATTCCTGCAGTTTGATTTGAGTTTTTGATTTTATTGAAGTTCTGTGTTCCTTTCAATACTAACAATACGATACTCCGTACTAACAAGCCATTGGGGTATACGATATGCTGGCACTAGAGATCACACGAGAGTGCGCCCAATGTTGTGCTATGTGATGATAGTGATAATGACGATGACTTTCTTTGTGCGCTGAGAGTGGTCCTCCACCTCCTCTCCTTTGATGAACGTACCAATTTATTTATGGCTGGTATTAACAAGCATCTAAAATATGTGCTGACAAACAGACACACCCGTTCCCACTCATGCACACAGATACTCGAACACACAGAGAGACACACCACACCACACCGCACCGCATCACACCACACCAACACCCGCACAACACTTTGGCACTGAGCTCTGTGATAAATTCACGCGGCAGAAACGTGCTGCCAGCCAACAAAAAAACATCTTTGTACTCTGTTCCCTGCACTGACAACAAAAAGCGAACCAAAAATTCGTGTTCAAAGTTCAATGACGTTGTCCTCGTCATGTGGGGCCCACTGAGCTTCCGCTGGCCTAAACTAATGGAATTTTCCCCATTGTTTGGTTCGAAAATTCATTTAATTTTTAGTACAAAATTTCATGGGAAATCCAGTTCCCAAGAGTTTGATTCTAGGAATGAACTTTAAATTTTGGTTCGGCTCCGTTGTGATTTGTGTGGTTGCATTAAAAAATTATTTGTGAATTGGTCAGTTTACGAGTATGTTGTGCCATGGATAAAGTAAATATAATCATGGGAAACGAACATAGCAAATTTATTTATGCGGGAATTATTCGTTAAATTTCATCGTACAGCTCAAGCAGAAAACATAAAAACTTTATTGTTGATCACTAAGAAATGATTTTGAAGTTGAATAGTGGGGTGGAGTTTTTCTTTTCTTTCTTTCAATTCACTTAAATCACTCAATTCTGTAGATGGTAGGAAATCCTAAGATCATATCCTTATATCCGGTACCCGTTTCCCTTTTTTGTGGCAAAACCATTCAGACGAAAAACTAATCATTTTCCACCACAATCAATATATCTTATATCTTATTATGTTTTCCGTTCGTACTCGCTCGAGTATATGTAATTTTCTACTCCACCGATACCCCAAACCACCTTTCGCCTCCTTGAAATGATACTCGTAGCGATTCATTCAATGAGCAATGCCTGCCAGTCAAATTTATGACTAAATAGACAATTGACGTCACCGTAAAATGGGGAAAAGGAATTTCTTATTTATTTATAATATTTGTATTTTGCTTTTACGTGGATGTCTTTTTTTAGTATATGGCATATGCGGTAATATTTTCCCGTTGCGTCAAGTGGAAAGCGAAAAAGAAAAAGAAAGCGAAGGCTGAATGGAAAGAATGGGGATATAATCTATGGAGGGGCGAGAGTTGATCTATTGCTGATAAAGTGAAAGTCAAGTTATGCTAGAATCGTAATTACTCATGTCTGCACTGCCACCGCCATAGAAAAAATAGAAATATTGTACATATTCTCAAAAAACATGCACCTAATGCCAGGGGAAAGGAAAGCGATGGGGTAGCATAGACTTTTTGGAAAATACGACCACCACTTGGTATCGCATCTTGGTCCCATTGCTTGTCTGGTCTGGCGTCTCGACGGATGATGGGAATGGGAAGATGATGGCCGTCGCGTCATTTATCTGTCAACATTTGCCGCCGTTTGATGAACTATTAATTTCTGGTTGCCGAGGCAAGAATTTATTTTCGTCAACTGTGGCACGTGTGGCGCGAACATCATTTCGAATGCGGCAGCTGATGCTGCTTCATAACAAAATAATTTAAATAAATTCCCTGGGAATGGTCGTAAAGGAACCCCACACTCTGACAAATCTTGACTGTGGTACATATTATATTATATTATACGAGTGTTTTGCAAATAAAATACAAAAGTTGACGACTCTCCATCTCCCACAGAACATTGGAATAAATTCATTTTTAAGCTCTCCATTCAAGCGCACTGCCAGAGCTCTCCGTAATCCGATTTGCACTAAACAGAATGCGAGTCCACAAATGCAACGACTCTAGGCCTCAAATTTCCAACAATATTGCTATTGAAACGAGAATTTCAATTAGCCAATGTAATTTCTACTGCACCAGTGATTGTTTGAATCATGTGAAGCATACATACCTACTATTTATCCAACTAGAATGGACGACCAATGCTTTGTTCATATATCGATTGATTGAATCTACCATTAGCTGGCTGTTCATTAATGCGCTTAGGAATTTGACAAAAGCTTCAGTGTGCAGTACACAAACTTAGTCATCGGCATGGCCCAAAACATAATTGGAAGGCGTCTGGCAGCAACAGATACGGCCACATAGTACAAAGGAAGTGGCAGAGGAAGGGCCTGTAGCTGTACCATGGCAGCGTGGCAGTGGCATGGCGGCTGTTCCTATTTGTACAGACAACGACAGGTGGTCGCCAATATGTTGGGCATATAAAACGATGCAGCAGCAGCAGAGTAGAGGCAAGACAAGGCTGCGAGTATGTGCCTGAGAGAGGAGAGTCGGTCTAATGATGCTGATGATCGGACAGGTTTACGTTTGCTGCTCTATTCTGGCTCTCATAAGAGGCAGGAGTATGTCCAATGTCCATTAGCTGATTTAATGAAATCGTAAATCAAACGAGCGCGGATTGCTAAAAATATATTTGCGGCGCGTATTTTATGTTTTTTGAAGTGGAACCTATGCCACAGGAACGGCAACGGCAACGCCAGCGACTATGGCAGGCAACAGCCGCTGAACAATAGATGAAACGTGGATGATTGTGCCAAAGTATGGCCCTGCCTCAGATCTAAATATGTATGTATGTATGTATGGGTATAAATATGTACGAGTATATGTGATGGCTCCTTCTAATGATGAGCACATGTAATGTTTCGTATTGCAAAACTTTGGCGTTTTATTTCGACATTTCTTGCCGTGAATAATGCATGCGATTCCTTGGTGGGGTTGAGGCTTGAGTTTTTGGCAAAAGTGCAACCATTGTCGTCGGTCGTAGTCGTCGTCGTCGTCGTCGTCGATGTGGTCGTCGTCTCCGTCCGTCTCTCACAAGGCGTGTCCGTTGTGGCGTTGGCCAAGATTTCGCTTGGCTGGCCGGCGTCACAGTTTTCGCGTCTGCGTCTGCACTTTCCCAGCGAGTGCCCCGTCCCGATCCATCCATGGATGCCAATGAGTGTGCGCATCTTTATTTAATTAACATATTTTATTTGCCACACAAACACACCACACCACACCACACCCCACCATACAGACAGGGGCGTTGTGATTTATGCCTGGCGTTTGTGCACTTTATGTTGCCTTTCAGTCATCATCCCCATTCCCATCTTCATCATGGCGATTGTCATCTCTAAGTAGCTTCGTTCGAGATCCTCTTTTCCACCCTTTTTGCGATCCCAGCCATAATATTAATCGTATGCATTAGTCGGCTTCTGTGTCTTGCGGCTGCGGCTGCGGCTGGCACTGGCCGTGTGACTAATTTTATTACACTTGCCAAGCATTTCTGAATCCGAATCCGAATCTGAATCTAAATCTGAATTTGATTTTAGTTTTTTTTTGAATTGTTTTGTTGCATTGTCCGCCCCGACCTGAGAATGTCGGCTCTCTGTATTAAATTAATGCTCACTTACTGTGCCAGCCATTCTGTTTTATTTATACTCGTATATTTTATTAAATCAAATGCATTCAGAGTGTGAGTGCATCGCGCGGATACAATCGCCAGTATCCGTGAACATTCCTCGAATGATATGTCATCAAAATGTGATTAATTTTTGTGCCTTCAACTCTGCTGTGGCACGGGCACGGGGTGGCTATTTTTAGTCGATCAACAAATAGTTTCAATCCAAAATGGCAGAATCACAAGGCATTGAAGCATGTGGGGAGTAATCCCCCAGCGAAGTGAAGGACAGGACAGTATGTATATGCTTTCACCTCAGGGACTTTAGTGGTTGAATTTGTGATAAGGGTTCTCTAAATATGGTACAGGAAACATCAGCATTAGGCCTGGCTAAAATTGGGTTTGGTTTTACCATCATTTCAGATTAATTTCATGTAGTTTTAATCCCCCAAGACCTGACCACATCCAGAGCAGCAATTCATTAATTGATTGATGGACACTAAATGAATGGGCTGTCGAGCTAAATGTTCTCCCCCCTGGAGACATTTCCATTCAACAATTATTTCCACATTATTACCTCCCAAAATCAAGGTTGTGGTCAGGAACTGGATTAATTACAAACTGACAGAAAAATTTGCATTATTTGCCCCTAAAAATATTGGACAGTTCTGGTGCCAACGGCCTTGTTTTTGTTTGGACATGTTTCCATTCTGGGCAACGTTATTCAACTGAACCTGTGTCCTGCAGTTTGTATTTATACCAGAACTAAATTGCAGAGCAAAACCTTCTGATAAGTCCAAAATTTAGTGACTGCGTCGACTGGCGTTGAGTTTTGTTTATTTATGCTTTAACAGAGGAAAGTTTTCATTTTATGGCTTGCAATTATGCTCAAATGTTGGTCACAACTTGAACAAATTAAAACTTTTCGTTTTTGAATCATAAAAAACAAAGGCAAATGAATCCAAGAATGCTTCACACACACACTCGATTTTGACTATTAACCCAATTCCCTGGGGGAGTGCGAGTACAAAAGAAACTGCAACTCTCAAAAGCCATTTAAGCATTATGTGCAATAAAAATTATAAATAAAAGTCAGCACACACAAGTTGGGGTAGGTAGATGGGTAGGCAGAGCCACTCCATTCGATGAGGACCGTTTGCTGTGGAGCAAATGTTTATGGGTGGCGCGTTCTCATTAGGCAAAGTGTTCGATAATTAAATGGAAATGTAAATCACAGCCTCCCAGATCTGCTCTGCCCCTCCACACGTGAGGCAATTAGCAGGCGATCAGCGTGCAGCTGTTTAATTGGCACTGAAGCTATAGATTGAAGTATTCGTCCGATTCGAGTATGCATGGGGTATCTGGCTCTGCCTCTGCCTATGGCAGGGGTCCTCTATTCATGTCCACTCGCGCGGATGCTGTTTATCGAGCGTCCAATCAAGCAGCCTGAAATTATACCATACGCAAACAAACAAATACATTAAATCTAGTATCCATACAGATACTCGTACATAATTACACATACATATACATAGATGCGGATATGCGATAATAAAATAAGGTGAATGAGGTTCATCGGATGCTCGGCGCTCGTTCTTCTGTTTATTTTTGAAGCGTGCGAAAGATTTTAATTGGATTTTGATATGATATATCTGACACACTCCACCACCTTCATTCCCATCATCTCCATCTCCTGCTGCTCACCTTGGCAGAGGCCTGCCGCTTCCAATCTGTCTTTAATATTTTACACAGGATTATTTTTAGTCTGTGGTCTAACATTGAAAATATTTATAGGTGTGTTTGCTGTCTACTATCACGCATAGTTATTAATATTATTTTTATGAGAATTTCGTGTTTGGACGCTGCCGTTGACATGGCCAGCGGGGCGTATACGCAACGCTCTTGATCCTTGTTGTTCGCGTAATCAACCGCCTATCGAGAGTGTGGGAAAATATGCAAAATATACAAAACAAAAGAACACATAATAAACGAGAAAAATTAGAAAAGAAAATTAAACAATATAAACAAGAAGATGGAGCATAAAAATTGGCCATGAAAACAATAATTGTAAAGATTATTTTGATACCCTATTTAATTTATTATTTTCCCCAAAAACAAATCGTTCGACAAGGGTATCTACAGCTTCGGCTCCCCCAAAAATAGGCATTCCTTCCTGTTTTTGTTGAGGTTATCATGGAATTCTCGGGCCACCGCTGCTGCCATTGTCTTCTCCTCTCTGTTTATTGTTGGTGTCGCTGTTCTTGCTGTTCTTGCGGTGTTGCCGCTCCTGCTGTTTTGGCCGTATCGCGCATTGGCTTTCTTCATTAGTGTGTTTTAGTGGGCGCCTTGCCAAACATTTTCTGAAACAAATTGTCGTCGCGCTCGACAACATTCCGCACGCTTACGCCTCATACAATCGCCTCGGCCAGAAGAGGAGCGGTTCCGAAGCAGACAGACGATGGCGGCACCGACGACGGCGACCCAGTGTGACACACTGTGCCAGTGTACCACTGTGCAATGCACAATTTGCACACTTCGCTCATACATATTTCTAATTAAAAATCGCCAAGATACTGGGATAGGATACTTTGACTTGGCCATCACATATGCCTTTGCCAGTCGCTGTCGAAGCTCCCTGCAAATATCCAAAAAACCCAGAGGAAAGCCAAAACCAAAATCAAATGTAAATAAAAATGCAGGAGGCATGGCATCTGATGCATGTGGCAGCCAGCCCCCCTCTGCCTGTTGCGTTTTGAGTACAATCTTCTGCCCGTCTCTGTGTCTATCTGCCCATACGTACTCATCCGTGTGTGTGTGTGTGTGTGAGTGTGTGTGTGTAAGGGGCTGCGTCTGATGTCTAACAACATGTGTACTGTACGAGCGTGTGGCGCTCCGCATTCCGTAGCCCCCTTTGCTACAACTACTACTCGTAGAAGCAGAAAAGTTCCCTTGGCCAACTGCGTCTTTTACCCGATGCTCTGGCGACGCTCATGTGTCTCTGTCTCTTTTGCTGTTGCTGTTGCTGTTTCGCAATCGTTTTTGACACACTCTATAGATTGTCGGGTCTATCATTGTTCTTTTAAGCAAGTACCATGCTAGTATGTCCACATATACATATTTCCAATATTTCCTACACATGATTCCTTACAAGTCGTATTTATGTACTTAAATATACATATATTTGTCCGAATGTCAGCGCGCAGTTAACCTATTTTCGAAGAAAATACGAGGATGACCCTCAAGTAGGATGACCCTCTGAAAGTTGCCCAATATGATTTAAATAGTTTGAAACTGAAATTCCAACGTATTTATGTAAATACTCATACATACATACATATATAAGAATATATATATTTGTAATATTTATGAATCTCGTGTATAGGAAAAAGAGCATTCAACCGATGCATTCCCTCAGTTAAGATTTGTCATTTTTGCCAATCTTTTCGTATAGCTTTTGTGGCATTTTCAGCGCATGTTTTGCCAAGTTGCGGGGTGGGTAGGAGAAACATGAATTAAATTAAAAATAAAACTATAGAAAATTGTAATTAAATAACTAAAACAAAAATAAGCATGCATGCTGACTGACAAAGACTATTGTGTACCGAAATAAAATTACAAGAGACAGCGAGAGACACTGACAACGACATCGACATCCATAAAATATACACAAGTAGATACACTCATACATATGTACATACATATATGCTCATAGTAGATATAGAGAAATGGAAACAGCGACAGCGATGTCGATAGAGGGAAAACTCGCGAGAAATGCAAAAGAAGCGAGTGCACAGAATTATTTGAATTGTCAATGCTGCAGAGACACAAATCTGTGGGATCTTTAACTTTTAAAAAATAGCCAAACTTTTGGCTTGCTACAAAAATCCGAATTTTATTTTCAATGTCATATTTTATGGTTTTGCTAATCTGGCCGTCGAGCTAAGCCCCACTGGGCAATCAGTCGGACAGTTGGTCAGTCAGTCAGTCAGTCAGTCAATCAGTCATCACATTGCTCAGACTAATCGCCATCGCCCCTCCTGAAGTCCCCAGCATCCCCCCAAGAAGCCAATCGACATCGACCCGCTTGTATCTCATGCTTTTTTGATTGTGTTCTTGCATCTCCTACATGCATGCCTCCTGTATCTGTATTTGTATCTGTGCAAGTGTGCATGTGTTTGAGATCTTTGTTTCACTAATTATTATGCGCACACTTTAATGCATAAATTTGTTATCTTTTGTTTATGATTTTTGTTCGATCTTTTGCCTTTTTCTTTTGTATGTCACCAATGAAAAAAGAAACGAAACGAAAGCAAAAGAAAAGAAAAGAAAAGAAACGAGGAAACGCAACAACCAATTCGAATATGTTCTACCATACCAAAACTTTTTTCAGATTTTTGATTTTGTATCCCCATCATCACCACCACCACTACCACCACAACTACAACAACAACAACAACAACAACAAGTACAAGCACCACCATCAACAACAACAAGAACAACAAGAAAATCATCAACGGCGTCAATTGCGACGATGGCTGCCATAAATACGGTAAGTACGGGACTACCCACCAACATCACAAAAAAAAGTACACATCAACGTCAGCATGAAGAACTACAATGAAAAGTAATGAAGTGAAATACTTGCCAATGTGGCCAAAGCCTTTAATACCCTTGCAGCTCGATAGTTGTGGGCTTCCCGGTTGGAATATTCCAACTTTTATTGTGATTTGTTTCCAGAATCCGAAAGAGCAACAATAGTTATCAATGCAATCAATCAAATTGGAAATTAATTTATGGCACATGCCAAATTTTATCTGACAGTCCACAATGTTTTTTTTATTTGTGTACAATTGAATATTAATTGAACAAACTAAAAAAATGCTATGTTTTTTCCCCGATTAAATATACAGAGTATTGAAATATCTACAAGAAATCGAAGTTAACTTCTGAATATTGAATATTCCTTACTACCCCATGCTGGTTGGTATAATATTTATGTTACTTTGAGTAGGATTTGGAGCTCTTATTTAAATCCCTATCCAGGCAATTTAAATTGTTTAATTTAGGTCAACATTTCAACAGTAGAAAAGTTCCTCCCCCTTTTTCCACCCTTGAATATTTTTTCATTAATTAATTTGCTGTAACAGTTGCTTTTTTAGCATTTTATTTCCATAAATTTTCGTGAAAATGCTTTTAATTCCATTTCTCCCCATTAATACGAGTATGCATTATGCATTTATTCTGTTTTCAATTTTAGTTGGTATTTTACAGCTTCAATTGCGCATACATCATCTTCCAAATGATAAAAAAATTCGTTAGATATATGTACACTGATACAATAATTTAATAGAAAAAACCCCTAGCGTTGAGTTTAGGTTTCAACCATTCTCCACCATCAGCCCATAAATATTTAACCAATAATTAAATTCCGTACATAACCATTTTACTATGTATACATCATCTTGCTGGTGTCGTAAAATCCTTCAAATAACATCTCCATAGGAAATATTTTAGCCATAATGCCTGAATACGAAGTGTTGAATGGCCGATAATAGCATTCAAGCAGCACCGCAGTTTAATCATAAACAAAATTATAAATTGAAATACGGCAAGCAGAGAGATTTCGGGCACCATGACCGATTTACCAGATGATGAATCTGTTGTTGATGACAACGTCAGCCCTTGTGTGTGACCGTGTTTAGCTTCCCGAACATGTGTTTCAGCTCATTTTACTAATAAGCAACGGCACAAGCAACAAACACAGGAAAACCCGATGACAAATTACCACCTAGCGTATTCAATTTTCCACTGACATCAGCTCAAAATTTTCATTAATATAAATATGTATGTATCTGGGAGTTTGGCCCAAGACCTTGCCTTGCCAAATTCAAATCAGTCCAATGTCCAATGTCCACCTCCGCATCCACATCCACATCCACGTTCATGTTCATGTCCATGCTCAGGCACCCATCAGAAGCAGACCCGACGGAGTCTGGCCGTAGAGGAAATATGATTTTGGCAGCGTTAAAGTTCTCATGGGGAGCCGGTTTCCTTTTCGAATTTCTTCTTCGATGTGCTTTTTTTTTTTCTTGACGCCAACATCAACGCGTCGGCTTTTGGTTGTTTTTTGGAGTGACATTGACATTTGATTGACACGTGAATCACTCCGTATAAATATACAAACACCTAAGAGTCCAGGTATACGCCGGAGTATGGGCAATTGGTGTGGGCCATGTCGTAACAGGATATGGCGTCCCACAACCCGCTCACACTTCCCTCTGAGACATGACAGCCCCGCCCCTGCTGTGCCCTGCTGTGCCCTGCCTTGCCCTGCCAGACGATGGGATATTCTATCACTTGGCACACATAAATCTTCCGCCTGGCGAAACAGAGCAACAGCATATAATTACTTGATACCTGAATTGATTTGGGGTGAATTTAATTAATGGTTGCCATAAGATACTCGTATGTCTTCAAGAAAAATAGGATTACAGCTTACCAAGACTTTTCCAAGTATTTCGGTACTCAAACTGAAAACAGTTTCCAACAAGGTTATCACAACACTTGTTCCACATTAATCTAATTTACTTCTGCGTATAGCACTTATTCGATTCAGCCATATATATTTCATAGCTCATTGCTGGCACATTTAAATAAACATTTTCCGCTCAAGAGAACTTTTATACAGATCAGAGGCGGACACAGAGATGATTCCCTGTGCCACTTGTGGCTCCGTTTCCACTCTCAGGCCAGTTCATTGAGTAGAGAACCTACTCATTTAGCTGAATGTGTTTTTTTTTCCCCAGAACTTAAACAATAATAAAACTCTTGTTTATTTATTCTACGAGAAATTTTATTTGGCCGAAACTAATTTATGCGAATGTCTTCGTTTTCGTCTTTGTATCTCTGCATCTGTTTAGTACGAGGTACTCGCAGGGAACAAGGGTATACAATATATTCTCTTGAATTCGAATTTTATAATTTACTACAGGATATCAGAAAGTCCTAATACAAATTATGGCCCGCTGCTCCTTTCATTTTCGCGTTCGACTTGTTTTCATTGTGGTCCGCGTCGCGGGCACTTTTGGAAATTTATGCGCTGTTATTTTATTTATTTGCGTTTTGTTTTGTGGTTACGGGCAATTGCAGGCCACTTTAATTGGGCATCGGTTGCGGTTTATAAAGCATTAATTGCCCCATCTAGTGGCAGAGCCCACCCCTCAAAGACCCGCCCATGTGGCACAGTGCAGCGCACTCGCGGCAGGAGAGGGAGAATGCATATTAATGGTTGAAATTTTTATTGCATTTAAATTAATATGCATTGAGGTTTTGCCAAGAATAGCAGAAAAATGCCCGACTAAATATACAAACACAATTGTTCTGAAAGTGCCAAGTGCGGATTTGTCTGTGGATGACGAGGTACCACTGCGGCACTGCGGCAATGCGGCATTGGCCACACGGCGCATACTTAGCTTCCGTGATTACTGGCTGTGGTATGGGCGGGGTATGTGGTTGTGGGTGTGGGTGTGGGTGTGGGAGAAACAGTTGTTGGACTCGAAGTGAAATGCATTTAAATTCAATTAATTATGCGACACGCCGTCCATTAGGCGACAGTTGCTGTGAATTATCAATAATCTCGACTAATCTCTCCTGACAGCCATCGCTTTGCCGCCGCTGCTGCTGTCGCGCCTTTTGGCAGCAATTTCGAGTGTACATACATATGTATGTATGTACATGTCTCTATTGTGCCCCCCGCCCCTTCCACTCCCTAACAGATACACACACACACACACACAGATGATATATGTAGTTTATGTAGTATGTATATATAGCACAATATATAGAGAGGATAAATTATCAGCCATTGAGATGCCGTTCTGCCTTTGACTTGCCCCACAGGTACCAAAGAGCATACACCTGCCTTTGACAAGTCTCAGCAGCGCGCCGCGTGTGTTGATGTGCAGCGCCTCTGTGGGCTCTGAGGGATCCGTAACATTGCAACTGAGAGATGCCAGCGCCTTGGAGGCAGCATCAGCAGCGAGCACAAAATCTGCGACATCAACAGGGGGGAATGGCGTTACAACGCTTGCCACGTCCTCAACGTCGGCATTAGAGAATGCTTTGACGATCGGGTATCCGGATCCGGAAATGCTGGCAGATGTCTTGGGCAGCATACAGACAGCCTGTAAGTAAACTACAAAATTTATTTTGTTGCCAGATATTCATACATATGTACTAACATGTCTGCATCTCTGTATAGCTCTCAAGAACAACCACACAATCACAGCCACAACTTTAAGCAATAGCTCAACGAAATCGGCTAATGGCAATCATCTGAATAATCCCAATAAAATAACCATAACTAGACGTAGTGTGCAGTCCGTCAGCACCTCCACGAACACAACTACAATCGGTGGCAGCCAGAGCCAGAGCCACAGCCAGAGTCACAGTCACAGTCACAGCAAAACAAATACCAGCTACATTAAGAACTGTTTGATCCGCAGCAGCAGCTGCAGCAACACGGTCACCAATGTCACGACGCTGGCGCAGATTATGAGCAACAGCAGCACCAGCAGCGCATCCAGTCTCCTCAATCAGCACAACAACAACAGCAACTGCAGCAACAGCAGCAACTTCAGCACCGCCTCCTCCGTGGGCAGTAGCATCAGCATCGGCAGCAGCAGCAGCAGCAACAGCAACAGCAACAGTAACGATAGCAACAGCAGCACCGGCGGCGGGCATAGCCTGTCCTTTAAGAGCAACGGTAGACATGTTCCTGGCAACAGTGGGGCAGTGGGTAGTGTTGGCAGCACAGTAGCCACAAGCACTAATACCCCTGGCATCGGTGGCATCATCAGCATCGAAGCACCGCGCAAGAATCGCCCCAAATTATCATCTCCAACGCGACACGGACCACAGCAGTGTCAGGTGCGTATGGGTGTGCGAATCCCCCACCCAATTCATTTTGGTTTCGATGCGGCCTAATCGCTAATTTATCGCCGGTCACTTTGAGCCATGCCAACATGTCAGGACAGCCAGACACCGAGCGCTATACCATGCCATATCGTGCTGTGGCATATTTATAAACAGACATTAAGGTCGTCTCGGCCGAGTGGCAGGTGAAACGCGCACAGCTCTCAAAAGTGCTTTCTTTACCCGCACCGGCACTCGCACCGGCACCAGCATCTGAACTCTCGTATTCGTAGTCGTAAAAGTTAGCGGCGGCATATCTACTTGGAAGTAAAATTATATAGCCATAGTCGGGCGTGTTTATACGCAGCGCTAATTGCATGTGAGGGCTCTGCCATCTGTTTATGGAATGTAATGCTACGAATGATCCATATCCATATAGAAAATGTAGAAGTCTAAGCAAATCATACTTGGAGTATTTCTCTCATTACCATTTCAAAACATGCTGCTGCAGAAAAGAGCCATTCACTTATGTTATATTAGATTAAGTGCAGCAGCACTATGGATAACATTTAAAGTATTAAATGGCTCCTCTTGATCAACCCCCGCATGCCGACTGTACAGAGGGAAGGTTTGGAAATGATATACTTATGCTGCAGAATGTAAGAAAACATTTCACTTAATAGGAATGTTATTTAATAAGCTACACTCGTAGATTCTGCATAGGTATCTTCTGCTTTTTTTTGTTCACTTCTCCCCATACAACCACTTAAGGCCTCAAGTTTTGGAATAGCTCTCCAGCACCCCTCGCTCTGCATGACTATTTCAACACGTTTCGACGTCTGTCAATAAAACTGACAGCCGCTCAAAGTGCTGCAATTTGAAGTCTTCTTTCCTTTTTGCGCGTCTGTTAGTTGAGAGGAGTACGAGCATGAAGTCAATTTTATGACGGCTTTTACGATACTGCAGAGGAAATGTTTGGGTCAGCAGCAGGAAGTGGCAGAAGCCTGAAATTTCACTCCTGCTGCACATTCCGCTGATGTTGAAATACTCATATATATATACATATATATATATCTATAGTTTAGAGTATCGTGTGGCTGGGCTTTTGGTTGGTTTTCGGTATTTGGCGGGGAGGTAATTAGGGCTGGTATGTTGTGGCAGCCGCAGAAACATAACGTATACGCAATGTGGCTCATTAAAATGTTCAAACAGCGTCAGCGGCAGGCAGGCTGGCGGTCTGCGATGGCCACCGCAACAATTTCAATTACCTAGAGATTGAGGAGAGAGCGAGAGAGAGAGAGGCCTTCAGGCAATGCTAATTACATTTCACTTGGCTCTTGTCGAACTTTTTATAGATTTGTTGCAAGATCTTTGGAAATGCCTCGGCGCTGGCCAAGCACAAACTGACGCACAGCGACGAACGGAAATATATTTGTGTGCTCTGCTCGAAGGCATTCAAGCGGCAAGATCACTTGTAAGTAAATGACGCTGATCCATCGATCGATTGATCCATTGATCCATTGATCCATTGATCCATTGATCCATTGATCCATACTACCCATGATCCCCCATAGAAACGGACACATGATGACTCATCGGAACAAGAAGCCTTACGAATGTAAGGCGGATGGCTGCGGAAAGTCCTACTGCGATGCCCGCTCCCTGCGCAGGCACTCGGAGAACCATCATGCGGGTGCAGTCACTCCCACCACCAGTCAATCCCTCTCCCCCACGGCCAGCTCGAGCGGGGCAAGCAGCAGCAGCAGCGTCGGAGTGGCCACCAGTTCGCTGAGCCTCTCGCCGGCGACGGCCAGCGGGGATGCCAGCTCACCGGATGGGGCCACGTGCATACGAACGTACATTTCCACGGGCAGCTCTTTGGTGGATGCGGCCACGGGAATCGCTCTGTCGGACGAACAGATCAAGGCCATGAACTTGCCCATCAAGACGGGCATGACGCTGCTGTCGCCCACCACCTCCACATCCTCGAATGCATCCTCCACGGCCTCGTCGTCGTCGCTGTCCTCTTCCCCGTCGACCATCGCGTCCTCATCGGTGGCCAGTGGCACCGTGATAGCCAGCTCACCCACCATCACGCTCAGCGATGGCGTCAGTCTCGAGGGCGAGGGCCTGACCCGGGAGCAGCTCGATCTCATCAGCAAGATCATGCAACAGACGAAGCAGACGAGTGCCCAGGTGACCGTCTCCTCGCCCACCAGCGTCAGCTCCTACAAAATCAACACAAACTCGGCCCCCTCATCGTCCCGGCCCCGTACCTGGAACATGCAATTGGTGGGTTGACATCTCTATAGCCAATCAATCCTCAAGCAGTGCTGACGCTCTGTCGTTCCATCTCTTTACAGCTCAACAGCGCCCAGAATGTGACGCTTCATGTGGAAGATGGCACCGATCTGGTGGCTTCTGCCTCGAACTCCCCCGTAGAGATCAAGGAGGAAGACTTGGGCCAGCAGCAACAGCAGCTAGTGGCCAGCGCCAGTCCCCACCTGCTCGTGAAGCTCGACAAGCCCGTCGAGTGCAATCTCTGTCACCGTAAGTTCAAAAACATACCCGCCCTCAATGGGCACATGCGGCTGCACGGCGGCTACTTCAAGAAGGATCCGGAAACGAAGCGCAGCGAGAAGAAGGACTCCAGTGGTCCGCCCCTGCAGACGGCCAGCATTGGAGTGCGTGCCCTGATCGAGGAGAAGATCATCAGCAAGCGCAAGGACATGAACAAGGTGTGTTGATCATTCAATTAATGTGTGTCCATGCATCCATCTACCATTAAATTAGCATCTCCTCTTTGCACAGGGCGCCTTTGTGGTACCCGCACCGCCGCACAGCAACAGCAGCAGCAGCAGCAACAGCACCACCACCACCCTGCGACGATCGATCAGCGACCTGGAGAGCTTCCTCAATCCGAAGAGCAGCTCGAGTGCTTTCACCCAAACGCTCTCCACGAGCACGGCCACCACCACAGCGGTGCTGCCGGCGGCCACCACAATCAAGAGCAGCAACGGCCTCAGCATACAGCAGATCGGACTGCCGCAGAGCATCGAGATCTTCAGTGGGGGCCAGAAGCAGTCGAAGACCCTCAGTCTGGGTAGCGGCACCAACACGATCACCATCACCACCAATAACGTGCCCACAACCACGACGATGAGTGCCCTGACCGCCCTGAAGGCAGGCGGAACCATTAGCGGCATATCCGCCGCCACCAACACGGATCCCAAGGACTCCACCCTGATCGAGCTGCTGAAGCGGGGCACACGCATTGCGGTTACCTCCAAGAAGGCCCAATCCCAATCCCATTCAACCCAAAGCGGCACGAATGTGCTGATGACTACCCAAAATGGTGCAGGATCGGGACTGGGTGCGGTCACAGAGCTCACCAGCATCGGGGGCAGCAATATTCAGACGGTGGGGCGGCAGATTATCACCAACAACAATCGGACCGTGATCATACCTTCCGATGTCCAGGTGGTGGCCACCAAGAGCAAGCTGAGCAGCCTGTCGAGCCTCTCCAGCCTCTCCAGCCTCACGGGTGGCCTGATTAAGAGCAACAGCAGCAGCGTGAATACATCCTGTTCGTCCGGCAGCATCTCCCTGGCCGATGACACGCCCCTCTCGCTGAACATCGCCCCCAGTCAGGAGGGGCATGTGGGCAGCGGGAGCGGAGCAGGTGGAGGTGGAGTGATCACGAGCGGCGGAGGCGGAGTGTACACCGTTACCTATACCAGCGATGGCAGTGATCTGTTCGACGATGCAGAGGTGTACAACGTGTCCGACACGGAGATGCTGCTCCAGACAGTGGACTCCATGGAGCTGCTGAACGACGAAGAGGACGCAGTGGCGCAGATCAAGAGCGAACATTCCGAGGACTTTGCCCTGCTCAGCGAGGCCGGCGACAGTGTGCACACCCAGCTGGTCAAGCTGGAGCCAGACACTGGCATCGCCAACGGCTCCAGCAGCACTGGCACCACAAACCCCAACCCCAACAGCAACAGCAACACCAACACCACACCGCTGCCCACCTTCCAGCAATTCCATTCCAAGGAGCTCATCATGCAGAACAGCTCCCAGATCCAGGCGATAGCCAGCATGCGCGGCAGCATCCTGCCCTCACCACTCCACTCGCCGCTGGCCTATCCGACGCCACCCTCCAGTCACGAGAACATGGCCCAGTCGTCGCCATTCATTGAGGATGCGGCCGCCCAGTTCGTGGACGCCAGCAACACCTTCTTCGGCGACAAGACGGACTTCTCGCACATCTACTTCAAGACGGACGATGGCCAGCCCATCGAGCAGCTGAACGAGAACGACAACGAGAAGATCCTGAAGCTCAAGTCGGTGCTGGAGGAGAGCAGCTTCGATCCCTCCATCAAGGTGGAAGACTTGCTGAATGGCACCGAAGACGACACCGAGTGCGACCTGCGCGAGTTTGCCGAGACGAATCTCTCGTTCCTGGACGAGGACCAGGAGTTCCTCAACGATTCACGCAACGCCACCTCCCCGCTGTCGGAGTCATTCTTCACCAGCGGCATTGGCTCGGCGGAGGATGTGAAGCAGGTGCTCCGCGAGGTGCTGCCCGACGAGAATATGCAGCTGCAGCTGACCAGCGAGGAGCAGGGGGAGAACATCATTGATCTCTACTACTTGCCGGGCCTGGGACTGCAGTCCCAGATGATGAACAACTCGGAAGACCCGATGCTCTCCTCCTCGCCACGCGAATTTGGTCTGCAGCGGCAGATGGGAGGACAGATGCAGGTCACGTCTATGCCACAGCCGATGGAGCAGCAGCTGCAAGCCACGGCCATCTATCAGCAGCAAGAGTCCCATATGCAGCAGCAGCAGCAGCCACAGCAACAGATACAGCAACAGATACAGCTACAGGAGCAGCAGCAGCAGCCGCAGCAGATCCTGGTGCCCCAACAATCTCTGGGCCAAGCGGTTTGCATGCAGACACAGGCAGGCCAGCAGCAGACAGAATTCATGCTGCCCCTGGTGGGGGGTCATGGCTTTGCGGCGGTTAGCAGCCAGACCCAGTACCTGGACACCAGTCAGAGCACCATGACACTGCAGCCCCTGAACAGCCTGCTGCAGCCCCTGCTGTATGGAGGTGTCTCCAATGGCACACCCACCACAGGCACTGCGGCAGTGCTTACCACCGATTGCCAGATGAATCCCAATCAAGATCAGACGGTCAACGCTCTCGATGCCAGCCTGCTGTTCTCCTGCGGCGCCACAGCCACTAATGGCAATGGAAAGTCTTTGCTGGCCACCCTGCCCATATCGGTGCCCACGCCTGTGGTTATAGCCACCCCGCCCAGCGTATCCAATCTGCAGCCGCTGTCGAATCAAACCAATTCCATACTGAAGCGTCGCCTGCGCTCGAATGCTCCCCAGGAGACGCAGAAGTTCTCCAAGTTCCACACCCTGTCGCCGCATCGATCCAAGCTGCGAAAACCCTCGCGCACGCACTATACGCCGGCCCCCATCCTGAATCCGGATCGCAAGGGCACAGGTCTGTATTGCATTGTGCGGAAACAGCAGGGCCAGGGCCTGTTCGATGCGTTCGAGGATGACTTTGGCGATCCGGTGGGCCTGGTCGACTTCTCGGACGAGTCGAAGGTGAACCTCGGCTCGGCATATCAGGCGCAGATACCCAGCTGCAAGCAGCTGGAGGAGGCCGCCAATGAGCCCATGGGTGCGGAGATGATGTGGAATCCCGAGGTGCAGGAGGACGAGAAAATCCTGATGCGTTACATAGATCTCAGCAAATCATCGGCCGTGCCAATGGGCAGTCATTCCGAGGAGGTGGCCCTCCACACGCTGCTCAAGTCCCAGGGCAATTCGGCGGCGGCGGTGCTGACCCTCCTACAGACCCAATCGAGTGCATTTCAAATGAAGTGGACCGCCTTCGAGCTGGAGCAGTTCCTGCGCGGTCTGGAGAAGCATGGCAAGGACTTTGGCAAGATTTCCAGCGAGGTGAGTGGTGGGGAAACCCTCTTGGAATGGCATTTCCTTTAAAATTGTTTTTTCTTAACACCCCCTCCCCCCCCACCAACATTGTGCAGCTTCGCACAAAGTCCTCGGGGGAATGTGTGCAAATGTATTATTTCTGGAAGAAGCTCTGCGTGGACTATAAGGTATCGCACTTGAAGATGGAGCCAGTGACACACATCGTGGCCCCCGTGGAGAAGCCCTATGTTTGCGAGATTGCCGACTGTTCAGCGGTAAGTTTTATGTCTTAAATGCTGCAGCATGTCGCCAGCTCTAGCACACCCACACACACACACACACACACACAGACCCCTCTTGAGACCTTACCCAGCCGAAAGACAACAACACCCCACCCTATCCACACCCACATCACCTCACCTCACCGGCTCTTTCTGTTTACTTTCTTTTCTGTATATAAAATGCTCTGTAAAAATCAAAACCAACCCCCGCCTGCCCGTCCAAATGTAGAGCTTCAGTTCGAAGGCGGCGCTGCACGGCCATGTTCGCATACACGCTTTTGGCCGTAATGCCAGCAACAACAACAACAACAACAACAACAACAGCAACAGTACGCAGCATGCGATGGCAAATAATGCCACAAGCAGCAATCAACAAAGTTCCAACAGCTACGCATGCGCATCCCTGACAACCAACAGCAGCAGCAGCAGCAGCGGCAGCAGCGGCAATAATCCAACAAGCAATGCAACATCAGCAAGTGCAACATGTGCAACGAATATTGGTGGCAACAACGCTAATATCAATGGCACAACGACAACCACATCCTCATCGACACTGACAAATTCCAAAGTGGAAACGGGCAACACCAACGCCACTGCCCCGCAACCAGTCAAGGAGGGGGAATTCCCCTGCAAGGTGTGCGGCAAGTAAGATTCCCCCCAAAAGAAATTTCTACCACAACTCGTATAACCAACCAACACCACCAACCAATAAAATCAAGTGAAAAACAAAACAAATCTTAAGCAAAATTGAGAAATCCGCAAGCGATTTGAGTGCCCGTATTGACTTGAGTTGAGATCGTAAAGCACGCTATATCGTAAATTATTTACCATACCAGCTCGAGTACTTATTCGTAAACGTAAACGTAAACTTAAACGAGAACTTGAGTTTTTCATAACATCTTGAGTAGATCCTGAGTTGACTGAACTTTCTCTTATTGTTTTGGAAGCTCTTCGTTTTTTTATTGGTTTTCATTTGTGTTCAACAGTTGTTCGTTTTATCTTGCTATATCTGTTCACTCACTCTTCTATATATCTGTCTCTCTATGTCTCTCTCTCTCTCTATCTATCTATCTATCTATGATTACGTACGAGTATAGTTTTTGGCCTTGAGTTTGTAGACATTATAAAATGCCTTGAGTTGTTCCATTCTATCGTATCGTATCGTATTGTCAGTTTTCGACTTATCTGCCATTTAGTTAGAGTTTCCATCAAGCGATTAATTAATTGTTGTTATTGTTGTTGTATTGTATTGTTCCATGATCAAACAAATTCAAATTACGAATACAATCAATAAATCGAAATTGCAATTTTAAAGCGAGGAGTCACAGCTCGCAAATAGATGTAACCGGAACTGATATCAGATCCACAAGTACACACAAACAGCGCGACTAAAGACGCCATGCAGACGCTGGCAAATCGCCCGGTAAGTAAGCAATTTTCACTCTTTCGTTTTCCACCTTTCTTTCCATTACGATTTCATTTCGGTATTCTCCCTCTTCCGTTCTCAAACTCGACACTCAACACTCCACACTCCACACTCGACATTCGACTCGATCTCTGTTTCTCTGATTTGATGTACAATTGTTTCCAATATACATTGTTACCCACTTACATACTCGTACCTGTAAGAGCAGCGCTAAATGCCTCTTGCATTTGATAACTTTTGTAAATATACATACCTAATAATTAATAAATCACGGGGCTGTATGGGGGACCGGGGCCACCACCTCTAAGCAATTGCTATATATTTCCTCTGTAAATTGTTCGTACCGCTCGCTTGGGACGTGATCTGATCTATGTATGTACCTACTAAGTACTGTCTACGAATTGGCTTATCTACACAAAAATCTGATCAATCAAATTTTTCATTGAGATCACCACCAGCGGGAGCGGCTGTGCTGTCCAGTGTACCTCTGCTATCATCATTCAAGCGCACACCAACCTCTCAACTCTCAACTCTTCCGTTCTTCCTACAAATATATAAATGTATTTATTAAATAATTTTATTTGTTTCGGTTTCGTTCCCAAATACAAATCAACATGAACTCTCTATTTTCCATGGTTATTAATAACAACAAAGCAAATTTTAACTCCACACAAGGCTAAGTAAGAGGAAGTGACAGAAGAATATCTCCTATATCTTCGCATGCTGCTCCTATGCTCCTATCTACCTATGCATGCTCTACTGTACTTGTTTTACGATAATCGCTGCCTATACTCTATGTGCTTCATTATATCTAAATGTCCAAAATATCCACTTAGTGTGCATTCTAGCTGGTAGTGATGGTAACTGATTCTCTAAATACCCATACTCTCATGGCTCACGTCTTTTTCTCTACTCTCTCTCTCTCTCTCCCTTTGTCAGAGTCTTCAATAAGGTGAAGAGTCGCAGTGCTCATATGAAGACGCATCGGGTTCAGGAATCGGATCAAACGCCCAAAAACCAACATCATCAACAGCAGCAGCAACAAAAGCAGCAGCAGCAGCAGCAGCAGTTGCAGCTAAGCAATCTAACAAATATTATCACAGGATCAATCACCGGGAATGGGACAGGGACAGGGACAGGAACAGCATCAGGATTAGCATCAACAGCCGCCTCATCAGCGATCACAACGTCGTCTTAAAGACGGGATCGATCGGGAAAGAAATAAGAAAATGACTTCCAAAAATTAATGATTAAACAAATGAAAAATCGATTGACAATCGCATTAAGCAAGCAGCGTTAGAATTTACTCTTAGACGAATTTGAGTCTAAAAATCAATGTCATTTGTATGTAGTAGTTAAAGGCATTTCTCCATTCAAATCGCTCCTTCAGTCTATCTCTAACTACACCTCTCAAACTATGTAGAATCTATCTATCTATCTATCTAGCTAGCTAGCTATCTATCTATCTCTCTTTCTCTCTCTATATCTATAGACCTATCTATCATCTAAGTAGGAAACACTTTGACTTTGACTCTAGGGTTTAAGTCTAGCCAATGATTGGTACAAGTTCAAATTGAATTGTTATTAACTATTGTAGGCAAGTGCAATATTTATGTTGAGATAATTCTAAAATATACCCTACCGTATTTTTATATCGTAGTAGGCGTTTATTCTGCTCGACTCGACTGTAGGTGTACATCTATAACTTTAAAACAAAGAACTATGGCTAAAGCTAAAGCTCAATCCAAATCTATGATAAAAACTAGCCCATAATTACTGTTAACTACAAGTTTTTTCTACTCCAAATACTCGTACATAGTTGCAACACACTACACTGATACTTTACTAGAGCGATAAAAGTGTAGATCCTAAGAGAATCTCTATATACATACGAGTACACACATATACGAGTATGTATATATATATATATATATATATAGGCCCTAGACTTACGATATATGCGATATATGATTGTTGTTCTAGTTTTAACGACGCAAGTCAGCAACTCCAAGTAGTTGAAATTTTACTTAGATCGTACTTACCATACATACAATACATACTACCTACAAAAACAAAAAACCCAGAACTATTGTACTTAAACTATGGCTTAAAAACCGAAAAAAAAGAAATCCATAAGAAAATCTAGTGAAATCAAGTGATATTGAGTGAGATCAAAAACGATTTTAGCTAAAAACGATAACGAAAAAGATTAATCAAATTTAACACTTACACATACACATACACAAGCGCGCACACACACACACACACACACACACACACAGATTCAAGAGACACAAATCTAATGCAATGAAATCGAAATTATGGAAAAATTTTAAATTTAATTTTAATGCAATGTTTTAGGCTGTAAGGCAATGTACATAAGATACCCGTAAGGATACCCATTAAGGAAAGATAACTTTCAAATTTCTCCAAAACGCATAAAAGACATTAAACTAATTGATATTTCTAGATTTATACCCCAACCCAACCCAACCCAACCCAGCCCCTACCCTACCACAACACCTTCCCCCCCTCACACACACAGATATACACACACACACACAGATCAGATACTGAGAGGCAGTGAGGGTTGCAACTCAGCACCCAGGAAGCACACACAGAGAGACAGTACAGTACAGTTTTATATAGACATAGGTTATACATACATAGTAATTATATACATACATATAATTATATTCAATTAAATGGTACAACAGTAAATCTGCCAGTAATTTGAAGCAACAACAACAAGAATCACACGTTTTCCATTTGGACAGTGAGCTAATGTACTACAACAAATTGATCAATTGATTCAAGCGTTTTTGAGGCCAGTGCCAGTGCCAATGCCGTGCCGGGTGGTATATTATTGACGATGGCGTATATTAATCTAGTTTAATGTAAACCAATGCATGCAAAGCTAAAAACCAAAAACCAAATTAAATATTCGTATTTAGTATAATATCTTCTGACCCGACCCTATTCCCCCCGTACACCTACACAGATTCCCACAGATTCCGACAGAGACAGAGATGAGAATGAGGAGGAAAATGAAAAGGAAATAAACTATTAGCAATTTTTATGGTTGTACTTTGCCAGTTGTGTGCGTAAGATTTACTTATCGCACTGTATACAAAACCCCTCTATATACATATATGATGTTGTAAATATCACTGACAGAAATCAGACCTGACACCAAATTACTCAAACTATGGCCATCCGTCGCGTTGGTTGTCTTTGCCATGTGTTCGCTTCCCCCCCCCCCCCCACCCTCTGACTTAGCATACTTATGTAGTAACCATAACCATAGATTTAGTTAACGGATGACATAGTTCTTGGATATTTTTCGGTGTTATATACAATAAGTGTAAGCGGATATACATAGATACGAGTACAGCTACAGCAACCCACCATAAAGCACCTTCAAGAACTGTTTGTTGTGGGCTCTTCGAAGCCGTTCAAAGACTTTCTCACGTACAATAATCTGTTTATCTGTATGGCATCAACCATAATGTACATCCTTTGTAAAATGCATTATCTTTGCTATTTTCCTTTTCCATTTCCATTTCAACTCTTTTGTTCTATCCTATTCTTTTCTGTTCTGTACCCTTCAGTTCTGTTCTATGCTAAAATGCCTTCAAGCGTAAGTCTTAAGTATTATAAAATAAAAAATGTATCCACAAAATGAATGTTTATCCTTAAGTAAGTGTTGAAATCTAGGCGTATATACATACATACATAATTAGCTTAAGTTTGGATGTGTGTGTGTGCACTTTGTTGCTTTTCAAAAAAGTTTCCTAAAGACAAACAGACGATAAACGTGAAGATATTTGTATTGGTTCTACCGTCTAGATCTAGTCAAATGCAGTAGGTTATTCGCCAAAATTTATTTCTATTTTATTTTTTAAGCCTTGTTTACTGTGCAAAAATGTTTATCGTTTACCAATTAAATGATTTCAACTGTTTCATTTTTCATACGATTGTTTTGCATTTTTATTTAATTTTTTTTTATACGATTAACATAAAACGAGAAAGACAATCTGTGACAAGTATCTTGTGCTATTTTTTCACTTGTTCCCTGAAGCTTATTTCAAGAAATAACTCAGCTACAGCGACGCACCGCTCTGCTCACTCACTTTATTCGAATACTCTGCGTTGTGATTGTTCATTAAGCGAATGTAAATGTAAACCGTATTTACGCAATACTTATACGTACGATTATACGATATTATACGATTAAACTGTATAATCTGTACATAGATAAACCTAATCAATGATTCCACTTACCAATCAAAGGCCATATGCCCATGCCCATGCCCAGACATGGAGGTGTGCGCATCTATCTGGATGGGTGGGTAACCGACTTCTTTTTAGCTCAAAACTCAAGTTCAAGTGATCAATAATACGAAATTTGATTCTAACTCAAAGCCATTAAATAGTTCAATGTGCAGCTCATCAATAATTTTGCCATTCAAGATAAGTACTGCATGTACATACATATGTATATGTAAATGTGTATTTTGTACAACTTACAGATACCATATACCATATATGTATGTAACTACCATACATGTATGTCATACCTGAAGAAACAGGTGGAAAAAACAAACAAACAAAATATAAAGCGTAAAATGAAACTGAATTACTTCGAATACAATACAAAAACCTTTTGAAATTGAAAACGATTGATAATAGCTATTAGACATATCAATTTTATTTAAAACGAATCGAAAAAAATGCATTCAATATATAATATATATATACACACTCGTGCAAAATAGTACATAGTGGGTACACGACTACATGTGTATGTGTGTACACTGTACATCTGTGCAAGTTTGCATTCCTGTTTAGTCAGTAAGTGGAGACATTTTAAGCAACATCGGAAAGTGCAAGTGCAAGTGCAAGTGCATAATGATGTGATCTACGAGTATATGTATACATAGTAATATAGTAATTAGGGGATCTTCTGTTAGGCACAACTTTCACTACATCTACGCTCGCTTCACATGCGACATCTCAGAGTATTTAGACTGACGAGTAATAACAGAATACGAAATTGTGAGATCTCAGCTTTGGATGAATTCTTCAGCCTGTTCATTATTGTGCCAAACAAAGTATCGATCATGATCTATACCTACTATATGTATATTGAATGTATATGCAACGCATTGCGAGACAAAACTTTACCGCTCAGTATTATCGAGAGGCTCGACAGGACCGGACCGGCAAGGACCCCTTGTCCGGGCGATTCGGGCGGCTCTCGGTCTGGGTCGGGCCGATCGGCCCTGCTATGATTAAGTACCATATATACAAGAACTACACAAATCTACGATGTAAGTTTTAACTGTAATAAGTATGCAATGATACACTTTTATAAAGAAACACAAACTGTTACTTAATGGCATTTAGCTGAGATGCTGTAACCTCTTGTTGAACGTAATTTGTACAATACGTACTACGTAGCATGTAAATCTATTTAGCTCGCAACATGCCGACACAGACACAGACACAGATACACCCACACATAACGGATATATGTATGTATTTATACAGTGCTAATATTAATGTGTATCTGACATACATACATATGTACATACATACATACATAAGAGTAAATGTAAACTTAAATGTTTTCGTGGTTGTAAACTGATGATCAAAATAGATTTAAACGATTGTACATGCTTTTATTTGAACGCGGCAATACTTTAACTTTGCTTTAACACTTTTTGGTAACTTACATTAATAACATTGTACTTAATAACAACCGGCACATATAATGCATTTCTTTCAACGAAATACGCGTAACCTTTTGTTCATTTCGAATCAATCATTGTTTTTACCAGTCTTACAATCTCATAGCAAAGTCTATGGAGGTAAAATGTAAATGGGAAAAACTTAATGTTTTCCTGAAGCTCAAAACACACAACAATGTAAAAGATATTTGCAAAAATCATGAATATTCCCTCCAAATAATTTTTAAAAAATTATGTATTTGCTATAGAAGTCAAATCTCTGATAATTGTAATGGAATGCATATAAGGAGTCAGGCGGCAGGTGGCAGATGGCAGGATGGCCAGAGGGATTCGAAGGGATTTTAGCCTGTTGAAATGAGGAAATGGAAATGAATCTGTCTATAATGGAGGTATATTGTATTTAGCATGATGTTACCAGTTACATTTAACATAATTACGATTAAAATGATTATTGTGTATTGCATGTGTATGTGTAATGTATGTAATTACATGGAAACTCTAAAAAAAACAAAAGAAAAGAAATGAAATGAAATCTAAAGAAGATATAAGAAAACCAGAAACTATGGCACACTTTTGCCATTTAATTGTAGTCAATTCTCCAAATGCATTAGAGGATAAGTGTGAAGACGATGGATGGTGAATAGGACGATGATATATGGACACTATTTTCTAAACATATTACAACAATAATTTATGAATTTGTTGGTAATTTTATACATATATATACACAGTTATTGTACTTTTGTTAGTAGCAAAACGACAACGACAACTTAGGTAGCGCTGAGGTAGATAAACTTTATGAATGTTGTACCCAAAGCCCACGCCCCGGACACCAGCGAGAGCACTCTGTACAGGCACCGAACTAGAGCCCAGCCTCACGGCACGACGTCAACAGCAGGAAGGAGCATGACCTGTGACTGTGCCTGTGTCGTGTCCCCTACCAAGTTAGTTAGGTCCGCGTCCCTCACATTCTCTCCTTAACAAACAAAAAAAACAAAAACCTCCTACACACTTACACAATTACACACTCACCTACTCTCACTAATTATAATTATAATCTATTGTATCTGTTGGATTTGTTGTACTCTGCCATTTTTGGTGTGATATTCTATTGGTTGTGGCGGCTCTTTTTGGGCCGTTTTACACGTTGTTGCATTTCTACTAATCGCATTGAGCCACACTCTCGGCGGCCAACGCATGATCGAATAAGAAAACCAAAATCAAATTATACATACATACATACATACTACATGCATATATTGAAACTGATTCAATTTCCTGTTGTTGATTTGGTTGTACTACATACATGCCTACATGGGTTCTTGAATTCGTTTTCACCAACTGTAACTGATTGCCAACTTTGTTAACTATTTTAGTCCATACATACGTACACACATACTTTTAGGTTTAAGCACTTGTAATTTAATCGAACATGATTTGAGCAAACTTAATGAAAATGAACTAAACTTACAAAAACAGAAAATGAAAATAAAGTGGTGGTCGTAACTAAAAAAAAAAAAAAACAAAGTATTTTGATTTCTCAATTTTTCTATAGAGGATGGGGAGTTAAGCGGCTAAATGATGCAGATGACGAGAAAGTATTGCTGATAGAACTATAGAGCTATTGATCATAGATCTAAAACAGTATTGAATACAATGTTTTGTATTGATATGATCCAAAAATATTGAAATTTAAACAATTTGATTGGCAGCTGTGGTATAGTTTATGAAAATCATTTGATAACGAGAAGAAACGTTGTGAGTTGCTTCTGTGGACGAGACTCTACTATTATATTCATCAGTCAGTATATACATATATGTACATAATGTGTACTACATATGTATAAGCTTTGTTCATTAAGTATTTATTTATTACAATTTTAACTTTATGTCAGAACTGAATATTCCTAATATTTTCCCCATTCTTTTCACTTGTCCTCTTTTGTACTTCTTAAACTCGGCCATTTTGACTTTTTCCTGCTCAGAATCGAACCCTGAGAAGCACTGCAACTTCTCTTTCATTTCATTTGATTCCCAATCGGGTCCAATGCACAACTAAGGCAAATGGAAATAAAGATTTAATACATATATGTACATACCTCATACAAATTTCTTAGTCTCCATTTAATGGAATCTGATACAATCTTCTGGACTATTGTAATCTCCCCAAAAGACGACGAACTCGTATCCATTTTTGCTATTGCCGTTGCGATTTCAAACTGTTTACGGACTAATTTTACCTTGATTTCTCGAAATATACCCCTCAGAAATATACCAAATACATTTTCAAAATATACCTTAAATGTACTATTCCTTAATTTTGGTATATACTGCGAGACTAATTAATACGCAGTTCAGCAGTATTTTACTTTTTTGTACATTTTGACGTAACATGTAAAATAGCCATGTAAAATCGCTCGTAGGTCCATATTTTTACATGCACGACACGACAGGGCAAAGATTTGAATTTCGATTTTGCGCCGCTTTTGTTTTTGCAATTATCGTTTATTTACAGCATCCAACATATTTATATTTTGTAGTTTAAGACAGCTGGGAAATGGTGATTTAAATTGGTTTAATTAATATATTTCTTTCATCATGCAATTTTGATGAAAATAACGTGTAAGCAGATATCTGCAGATTAATTTTTGTTTACTGTTTTTATTGCTGTTGATACCTTGACGCCGGTTCTGGCATCTTTTTTTAGCTAGCTACAAAAGCTTTTTTGATTAGACGGTTTCAAGACGCAAGAAGCTTTTAAACGATTTCACAATACTGATCAATTTATTCTCTTAGTGTTCATATTTTGTCCCCCGCTCTTTTTAACATTTCTTACTCGCTCTCTCTCTCTTACTCTTTCTCTCACTTTCTCTCACGAACTTAATAAAATCAATCAGTGATTGGTTAATTATTTGTTAATTTACTAATTTCTGGTATTTGTTGCTAAGCGACCATAAAAATTCCAACAAAAATCACAGTTATTTCTCTTTCGTGCAAACCCTGAGAGAGGGAGAAAGAGCGCCCGCATTTATACGCAAGGTAGAACAATATAAGATATGCTTTTCGCTTGCCTAAAGTCAAGTACTCAGATCCAAAAACTGTTTCCCAGCAAAAAAAAATGTCAAATACATATAAACATATAAAAACATGTTTTGAAAACAATATTTATTTTTATATTCATAAAAATTAATAAAATTGTAATTGTCCTACATAAAGCTGACCAAATTAGATTACATTTGTCTTCATTATTTAAATATTTTATGTTCTCATTTAGAAATGTTTACGTTTGTGTTTGCTAGGGTACCTGGCGGAAGATAGAATATATGTACATAGATATCTTTTTCGGGCGGCTAGCAACATACCGGTAGCGTTCGCTGAGTTGTCCCTTCCCTTAAAAAAACTGTACCTTGCTTATATCAAAATATAAATGGTCGCGCAGAGAGTATTCTCTCTCAGATTTTTTTTTGTTTCTTCTTTGTGGGTGCTTTCTGCGCTCTCCCGTATTGGATTTTCGGTTTTCGCGTAAAATTGTTGTTAACTTTACATATTTAATTAGTATAGCTTTAGAAGTGTTGACATATTGTTAATATTATTAGTGTGTCTGCTCGTTGAGTCAGACGTTTAGATATTTTCCTCAATACAAAGAGACGTCGCATCGGGGCGCAGTTCGTTCGTTGTTGGTGCGTTGTTGGCAGCTCTGCCAAAAGCAACAAACGGTAAAATTCCCACAGTCATTGCACTGGCACAACTGCTGCTGACCTCGACCTAGACAATTTTCCCATACGAATTTCGTCGTTGCCGGCAAAATAGAATCGATTTTCGTTACCTTTCCGACTGCAGTTGACTGTGATCGCAACCTTTAGTAGAGAGAGAGAGAGAGAGACAGGTGATTGATTTCCCTTTTGGTGCTCTTTCGCTCCCTCAGCCGTAACGGTAAACGGCCCTGTACAGAACAAATCAAAACTACGCATATTATGAACCGCACCAGAAGGAAAGTCGTCCGACCAAAGAATCCCTACACCAAAGCGAACTGCTTCTCACAATGGACATTCTGGTGAGTCTTTATCTATAACCATACCAGCGGCTCTATCGTGGCCGCCCCATCATTAGTCATTATTTACGGTAAATTAGTTGGTTTTTTTTTGTGTACTGTGACTGCCTATGCGTATCCACATCAAGTGTGGTTAGCACGTGTTGTACCATATTGTAGTGACAAATATGCCGCCCATGCTAATCTTTCCGCCTCCATCCTACCATAAAAAGCTCCACTACTTTATCGAATGGTTAACCCCCGACACTTTCCCTGCTACAGCTAGATATGTATGTACATACATACATATATCAGATTGTTAACCCCTCAATACTTTCGCTTGCGATAAGAACGTAGAAGAACAGCGGCAACGAAATATAATGAGAACTAGAACAACCATTCATTAAATGGGAAACGACAATTTTATTAAGTGTCAATGTTGGACACCAAGGTTACATTGTTATCTGGCTCACAATATATGAACACTGTACGCTTGCCAATTAGAGGCAGCTGTGTCAGCGATTTATTGCAGTTTTCCTACTTGACGTATATAAGATTCAAATTTCTATTCAGGCTGATAACATACTTTAAATTTTTTCATTACAAATACTATAGCCCCCAAGCCTATCAGCAGACAGCCAGACCAGTCGTGATCTGAATTGAGCTGAATTGTATTTCATTAATAAAGACTTTTAACGATGCCACAGTGAAGCCTGGCATTTGGGGAATCACACGCCTCATGGGGTAAATGATATCTTGAAAATGTGTTTCCCTCTGAAAGAGTATACTTCATTGTAAAAATATATTGCACATGTTGTATTGTTAATTAAACAATATATGTCGAAAATCCACAGAATTCTTCTTTGTTCGCTTCAGTAGCTACTCTGTTCTGTAGACGTATATTTTTGCATCACATTGTGTTCCCAAGGAAGGTCATAACATACAAACTTTGCGGCGGAGACTCGGCTAAGTATTTCCCAAAGTTAGCTCCGGCAATCGCAGAAAAGCCCCCACACTTAGCGACTATCACATGGCATTAATAAGGGGGCTTCGGGAACTCTATTAAAGCATCATCAAACAATAATTACCAGATAGCCTCAGTTGGAATAATAAAATTGTAATCTCTGTGCACATTTTCAGGTGGATGCGGGATCTGTTCAAGCGAGGCCTGCAGGGTCCGCTCACGGACGAGGAACTGTACCAGCACAGAAAAACGCTGGACAGCGAGCGGGTGACCAACAAGTTCAGCGAGTTGTGGGAGGACGAGACGAAGCGGAGCAATCCCAGTGTGGTGCGCATGATAATGCGTGCATATGGAACGATCTTCATTCCCTTGGGTATGGCGTTCTCGGTCGCTGAGTCGTGTTGCAAGTAGGTAGCAACCACCCTCCCGCGGATTAGCTAATTCTCCCATTTCCCATTCATTTCTTGCAGGTCTCTTATGCCCCTGTTTCTTGGTGGGCTGGTGGGCTACTTTGCCACGAATCAAACGACGGTCAGCGAAGAGACGGCCTATATGTACGCGCTGGGGATCGTGATTTGCATGCTGGTACCTGTGATAACATTCCATCCCTTCATATTCTACATCTTCCAAGTGGGCACAAAGCTGCGCCTCGCCCTCTCCGGCCTCATCTATCGGAAGTGCCTGCAGGTATCAAAGAGCAGCAGCAACGATGGTCTGCGCGCCAGAGCCATCAACATACTCTCCAATGATCTGGGGCGCTTCGATGTGGCTTTGTGCTTCCTGCACGACACGTGGAAGGGGCCACTGGAATCACTGCTGATCGGCTACCTCATGTACCGCGAGATTGGTCTGTCCGCTGTGATAGGCGTGTCCTTTATGCTCAGCTTTATCCCACTACAGGCGTGGGCAGCCAAGAAAGCTGCCTATTACCGACAGATGACCGCCGAGAGGACAGATATGCGCGTGAAGCTGATGAACGAGATCATCCAGGGCATACAGGTGATCAAGATGTATGCCTGGGAAAGAAGCTTCGCCCGCGTGGTGGCTGAGGTACGCCTGAAGGAAGTGAAAGCCATTCGGGGCACGGCCTACATCCAGGCGGCGCTTGGATGCACCTCCATGATATCACCGCTGTCTGTGTTCTTAGCCTTGTGCTCCTATGTCTACTTTGGAGATGCCTTAACGGCTCAAAAGGTGTACACCGTGTCCTCCTACTTCAACATGCTGAATGACTCGATGGTTCACTTCTGGCCGCTGTCCATCACCTTCATTGCCGAGGCCTTGGTTTCGGCGCGACGCTGCAAGGAATTCCTGCTGGACGGGGATAGAGCAGAGGTGCCCATCAACCTGGAGGCCAATCAGCAACAGACAAAGAACAAGCGAACGCTCACCAAGGCGGACATCCAACAAAATGTGGAGTTGAACGGCTCGCTTTTGTCCAATGGTCTGCCGCAGCATAGCCGTCTCAGGGGTTACAATCCGGAAGCGTCAAAGAAATGCGTGATCCTGAAGAATGTTTCAGCCACGTGGGACACTAGCGATGGGCACCCCAACTGCGCCATTGAGAACTTCAGTACGGACATACAGGATCAAACTCTGGCTGCAGTTGTCGGACCCGTGGGCGCTGGCAAATCAAGCTTCCTAAACGTGCTCCTCGGGGAAGTGGGCATCGACAAGGGCGAAGCTCTGGTCCATGGAAAGGTCTCATATGCCTCCCAGGAGCCCTGGGTCTTTGAGGGGACCATCCGCGATAACATTGTGTTCGTGGAGGACTACAATGAGCGAAGATACAAGAAGGTTGTGAAGGCCTGTGGCCTGGAGCGTGATATGGAGCTGCTCCCGAGGGGCGATCTGACAGTGGTGGGCGAGCGAGGCGTTAGTCTCAGCGGTGGACAAAAGGCCAGAGTAAGTCTAGCTCGTGCCGTCTACCGCAAGGCGGATATCTACCTCCTGGATGATCCCCTATCCGCCGTGGACACTCACGTGGGCAAGCACATCTTCGATCGCTGCATACGCGACTTTCTTTCCAACAAGATACGCATTCTGGTGACCCACCAAGTGCAGTACTTGTTCGATGTGGAGCACCTGCTGCTGATGGGTTCGGGCAAGATTGTCGCACAGGGCAGCTATCAGGAGCTTCAGCGCTCTCGTCAGTTCCAGTTCCTGGAGCAGACGCATGACGAGAGCGGCATCGACACGCACAGCGTGAGCAGCTTTGTGTCCCGCAGCGACTCGGAGAAGAGTTTGGAACACCATCCGCACAATCGGCCGCTTCTGCGTCCAGATGAGGAAGTGGAGGAGCTTAACCAGGAACTGCAGTCTGTGGGCTCCGTAAAGCTGCACGTCTACGCCTCATACCTGAAGGCACTGGAGAGTACGTTCCGCTTGGGCCTGATTGTGACGCTGTTTGTCTGCGCCAGAATCATGCTTACCGGTGTAGATTACTTCCTGTCGCGATGGTAAGTGCCCCTTTGTCTCTATAGCTCAAATCCACAAATCATATCTAATTTAACCATTCCAAAGGGTCATTTGGGAAGAAAAAATTGGAGCTAACGCCACGGCAACCTTATTAAGTGATACGGATCTGATGCCTACAAATGATACACTGCCCTCAACACCACCGACTCGGCGGCAACTGCTTTTAATGGCAGCATCGAGGCCAACATTCGCCAAGAGCTTGTCCTCTTCTACGCCATTATACTGGGCACAACGATGATTGTCTACTTAATACGCACATTCGGGTTTTTCAAGATGTGCCTGCGCATCTCTCTGCACCTACACGACCGACTCTTCCGCGGTATTACCCGCTCCACCATGTACTTCTTCAACACGAACTCCTCGGGGCGCATATTGAATCGCTTCTCCAAGGATATACGCACTGTGGATACGGATTTGCCGCACACGCTTTTGGACTGCTTGGCATTCGTCATTGATGTCTCTGGCGTGCTGATTATCGTGGCCATTGCTAACTATTGGCTGCTGGTGCCCGCTTTCTTCCTGGTTGTGATCCTTGGCGGTATTCGCTATCTCTACGTGAACACAAGTCGCAGTGTAAAGCGTCTGGAGTCCATATGTAAGGGAAAATCACTTAAATATCAGTATAATTAAGGCATTAATCCTGTTGTTCTTCTGTTCAGCTCGCAGTCCTGTATTTTCGTTGACAAATCAAACCTTCCAGGGGCTTACCACGATACGCGCTTTGGAGGCACAGAGCGCCTTGGAGTTAGAGTTTCACGAATACCAAAACGCCAACACATCGGCCTGGTTCCTCTTCCTGTCGTGCACTCGTGCCTTTGCCCTGTGGTCGGATCTGCTATGCATCGCCTACATGACCGCCGTGACCTTTAGCTTCCTACTGCTGCGCAATGACTTTAACAGCGGAGATGTGGGATTGGCGATCTTGCACTCCACCACGATGACGGGAATGTGCCAGTGGGGCATGCGACAGACAGCCGAGTTGGAGAACCAAATGACCAGCGTGGAGCGAGTGATTGAGTACACAGAGCAGCCATCGGAGCCCCCGCTAGAGACGGCGGAAAAGTTTAAGCCAAAGACCGAGTGGCCCAGCAAGGGGCGCATTGAGTTTATCAACTTTAAGCTGCGTTACTCGCCCAAGGAGGAAACTGTGCTCAGGAATCTGAACTTTACCATTGAATCGCGCGAAAAGATTGGAATTGTGGGTCGCACTGGCGCAGGCAAATCATCAATCATACAGTCGATCTTCCGTCTGGCCTGCAACGAGGGCATGATCCGCATCGACGACATTGATATCGAGCACATGGGATTGCACGATCTGCGCAGTCGCATTTCGATTATACCGCAGGATCCAGTTCTGTTTTCGGGCACATTGCGCTATAATCTCGATCCCAAGGACGAGCGCTCGGATGAGGAAATGTGGAAGGCTCTGGGCGATGTAGAGCTGCGCTCCTACGTATCCACATTGATTGGTGGCCTTAACTGTCGCATGTACGATGGCGGCTCCAACTTCAGCGTGGGCCAGAGGCAGTTGGTATGCCTGGCGCGAGCCATTTTGAGGCACAACAAAATTCTCATCATGGACGAGGCCACAGCCAATGTTGATCCAGAGTAAGTGGAATATAAATATGACTGCGAGCACGTTCTTATAATGCTAATGCATTTATTTACAGAACGGACAAGCTTATCCAGCAGACAATCCGGTCCAAGTTTGCCCACTGTACGGTGCTGACCATTGCCCATCGTTTGCACACCGTGATGGACAGCGATCGTGTGCTGGTCATGGATGCGGGCGAGGCCCGTGAACTGGGACATCCCTACGAGCTGCTGCAGCGACCAGGTGGCTATCTACGCCAACTTGTGGACAACACGGGAGCGGCGACATCATTTGCCCTAAAGCAATCGGCCGAGCAGAGCTATAGCAAGCGGCTGCTTGGCGACGACACTGCCACCGACGACGACCTGAACATCACACTGGCTCTGCAAGAGCAGACTGAGTAACTGAAACACGCACTCGCACTCTCCGCAATCACTTCAACACACAAAATCTGCTTAAGGATTATAGCATAAGAACTGAAAGTATTATATGTACATAGCCAAGTTGTATGTACCTAAAGTCACCGAACTACTTATTGCCTTGTACTTAGGAGATATGTTTGTATGTATGTATGTGTAGTGTAAGCCTTATTTAATGCTACGAATTTATGTATGTATCACATCTGTTCCACTTACTAGTAGTAGTAGTAAGCACTGTACTGTAATTGTGTTATGTACTTAAATGTTTTGTACACCATGTGTTCGTTCAACTATTGGCAAACCAATACAAAGCAATTCAATTCGCATTCGCCGCGTGCTCTGATCGAAAGCAAACTTCAATCAAATTAAGACACAAACAAATGAGTTAAATAAGATACTTTTAAATCAAAAATATAGGTAGCTAATGTAATATAGTATATGTATTACAAATTCGTACTTATCAATACGTACAATCTCAATAAAGTGCCTGAAAATTACGTACATGGAACCGTTAATGAAACCACTCAATCAGTTCAATTTGTCGATCGGGTCGGGGAAATATCTCTGATCGTGAACAGGTCTCTTAGTACGAAATCCAAATGATTCATGCGACTATGTTCGGGTACATTACGTACTGGGGATCGATAAGGATGAACGCTCCAATTAAAATTGTCAATTGCTGAAAAGTGTAATCAGAATAAGTCAACATGGTAGCCGAATTATGAAGATAAGATACAAGAATCGAACAAGTGGTCAATGGGCTGCAGGAATCCCTGCTCCACTCCACTCCACACCACCTGTTCTCGCAATCGGGATGCCCCGATGCCGATGCCCGTCGTGCCGTCAAATGTTTCGTAAACAACAGTAAAACACACTTAGCCAAAATGTTAGCCAGCGGTTGCTGCGTCCGCCTAGCCTTGCTGATGCGTGGCTGTCATCGGGCATTAAGATAAAACAGTGCTCCCCGATAGGGCGGGCCACAGGCGGATCATTGATTTATAACGATGATTCTCTAGCACTCTCTCGGCCAGTGTTTGGTTAAAAATCAAATGTCTGGGCGGGCAGGAGCTCAGTGGCGAGTAAAGCGGTACGAGCACCGCACGCGAATGTTTTCCGTTCTAATTTGTGTGTGAATTGTGTGTGAATTGTGTCAAGGATCTCTCTATAGTACATCTACATGTGATATTAATGAATGAGATACACACATATACATATATGTAGGGATATACATAGACTATATGTAGAATGAATTCGGTACATGAGCAACGAAAGCCGAATCCGGTCGTAAAGGCCAATTTCCTCTCCAAATGGTTTTTTATGTGAGTCATGTGATTATTGCTGATCTTTTGGTGAAAGTGTGTAGAAGTAGACAAATCCTTCAGCTTGTACATACGAGTGTGGTGTGTGGTGTAATCACAGTCGAGAAATATTAAATTGAATTCAACGAATTTGAAAAGATCCCCTGACCCTGTCCCTGTACTCGATGTCCTGCTGATAAGATAGAGCTAAAAAAAAATGCCGCCCGATTCAGATTTATGGCCAGTCTAGCCTTGGCCATCATTCTGAATTTATAGCGCGAGTGGATTCGCTTTTGAAGTGCGATAAAAATAAACCACGACAGGCAGGCGACACCTGTCACCGTCAATCATTAACCTGCCACCCCACCTGACCTGTGTGTTCTGTGTGTTCTCCCTTCCAGCTGGACACACGAGATTCTCGCCAAGGGAATGCGAAAGAGTGTGGAGCCGTCGGATCTGTATGCTCCCGTACCCAAACTTGACAGCCCCCACATATCGCAGTTCCTCCTCGGCCACTGGGAGAAGGAGCTTAAGCGGCCCAAGCCCAGCGTTTTGCGTATGGTCTTTCGGGCATACGGCTGGGGCTTTGTGCCCGTCAGCATAATCTTCTCGCTGCTGGCCATCATTGTGCAGTACGTACTTTTCACTCGGGACACCTTCTTTTGGGGTTAATGACATCCCCCATATGTATTTGTTACTCCTCACAGCACTTTGCAGCCATTGCTGCTGGGCGGCCTGGTGTCCTACTTCTCGGAGAGCACCAATGACGTCTCCAAGAAATCAGCCTACTTGTATGCCACGGGCGTTGTCCTGTGCTCCCTGGCCTCGGGTCTGTTCTTCCACCCCTTCATGCACTACCTCTTCAGAGTGGGTGGCCGCATCCGGCTGGCATGCGCTGGACTCGTCTACCGGAAGTGCCTGAGGGTCTCGGTGGCTGCGGACAACAGCGGCATGAGTGGCTATGCCATATCCCTGATGGCAACCGATCTGCCGCTGTTCAACGAGGCCTTCTACTTCTTCCACGAGCTGTGGCGCGGACCACTGGAGGGAGTGGTGTTTGGCTACATCATCTATCAGCTTATTGGCTGGCCGGCGCTCGTGGGAATGGCCACCATCATCGCCTTCATTCCACTGCAGGCTTTGGCTGCGCGGGCGACGGCCCGCTTCAAGCGCAGATCGGCGGAGTTTGGCGATGAGCGGGTGAAGCTGATGAACGAAATCATCACGGCCATGCAGCTGATCAAGATGTACGCGTGGGAGAAGTCGTTTGCCAAGCTGATCGGCCGGGTCAGGAAGGAGGAATTGAGGTCTATACGGGGATCCATGTACATCTATGCGGCCCTCCAGTGCACCGGAATGATATCGAAGCTGTCGCTCTTTCTGTCCCTGGCCAGCTACGTCTTCACCGGGGACATTGTCACCTCGCAGAAGGTCTTCATTGTCTCCAGCTACTACGACCACCTCAACGAGTCCCTGCTGCATCTCTGGCCACTGGCCATCAACATTTGGGCCGAGACTTTTGTCGTTGCCGCACGCGTGGTCGACTTTCTGATGCAGCACGAGGATCCCGCCGATGGCGGCGTGGATAACTTCAAGGATGTGGACGAGGACGTGGAGCACGGCAACTTCTTTGGCCGCATGCACAATCCCCGGGCCATACACAAGAGTGTCACCGTACAGAACCTGACGGCCAGCTGGGACCAGGCCAAGCAGGAGAAACGAACACGCCACATCGATGACATCAGCTTCCAGGCAACGGAGCAGCAGTTCGTGGGCATTGTCGGCACTGTGGGCTCCGGCAAGAGTACCCTTCTGCAGGCCCTGCTGGGGGAACTGGACATCCTTAGCGGCAATGTGGAGCTGAACGGCGTGCTCAGTTATGCCGCCCAGGAGCCGTGGCTGAACTGCTGCAGCCTGCGCGACAATATCCTTTTCATGGAGGCCTTTGATGAGCAGCGATACAACGAAGTGCTGCGCGTCTGTCTCCTGGACAAGGACATCGAGGAGCTGCCCGCCGGAGATGCCACCATTGTGGGCGAGGGAGGAGCCAGCCTCAGTGGGGGTCAGAAGGCGAGGGTGAGTCTGGCGCGTGCCGTGTACCGCAAGGCCGACATCTATCTGCTGGACGATCCCCTCTCCGCAGTGGACTCGCATGTGAGCAAAATGCTCCTCGATCGCTGCCTCAACGACTTTCTCAGCGACAAGATCCGCATCCTGGTCACGCATCGCGTTCAGCTGCTGAAGCATGTCGATCACTTGGTGCTGCTAGAGGGTGGTCGCGCCTCCATTCAGGGCCAGTACGACAACCTGAAGAAGCTCATCCGGTTCCGCATGTCGGTGGCCAATGACAGCGAGGTGACCAAGCTGCGTGCCGCACGCACTGACAGCATTTTCGAGGAGACGCAGCCCAGGAAACCCCTCACCCAGCAGCAGCAAGCCGAGCTGGATCATAAAGAGCTGGAGTACAAGGAGCTGCAGCAACGGGGATCGGTCAAGTGGTCCACGTACAAGGCCTACCTGGGACTAATGGGCATTCCTTCTGTGGTGGTGCTGATCCTTTCACTTTTCATTATAGCCCGCGCCTCAGAGGCCACCATGGATATCTTCCTCTCCAAATGGTGAGCAGGGGGGTGGGGAGGTTTCTTTTCGGCGTGGATTAAAACCAATTTGAATTCCTTTTGCAGGGCCACCTGGGAAGAGACGGAGCCCAACCAGCACGAGCCCATACCGCAGTATCACAGAACGAGAATGCGCCTGGTAACTCTCTACCTGGTTCTGATCCTGAGCACCCTGATCCTATATGTGCTCCGAACCTTTGGCTTCTTCATGATGTGTCTCCGCATCTCGCTGCGCATCCACAACTACCTTTTCCATGGCGTAATCCGCGCCAGCATGCAGTTCTTCACGCTGGCAACATCCGGGCGTATCCTTAACCGTTTCTCCAGCGACATCCTGTCCATTGATGTCACTCTGCCGCAGTCGATGATGGACTCCATTGAGTTCTCTGTGGATGCCTTGGCCGTGCTGGCAGTGGTGAGCACGGCCAACACTTGGCTGCTCATTCCGGCCTTCATTGTGATGGGATTGCTTTATCTCTGCCGATGCCTGTACATTGGAGCCAGCCGTAGCCTGAAGCGCATCGAGACCATCTGTAAGTAGAACATTCTCCTTAACCCAAGTGAAAAACGTGAACTGTAACTGTCCTCCACAGCCCGCAGTCCCCTTTACTCCCACACGAATGCCACCTTTAAAGGACTGACCACGATCCGTGCCTTCAATGCCACCAAGCGCCTGGAGCGGGACTTTCATCGCTTACAGAATGAAAATACCTCGGCCCTGTATCTGTTTGTGAGCGTCAACCGGGCCTTCGCCTTCTGGACGGACCTCATCTGCGTGCTGTACATTCTGGCGGTGACCTTCAGCTTCCTGATCTTTGATAGAAGGGAGCACGGCTACTACAGCGGCGATGTGGGACTGGCCATCACCCAGTCCATGAAGCTGGTGCTCATGTGCCAGTGGGGCATGCGGCAGACGGTGGAGCTGGAGAACCAGATGACCAGTGTGGAGCGGGTGATCGAGTATGTAAACATACCCCCGGAACCAGCCTACGAGACGTCGGAGTCGGTGAATCTGCCAGCCAAATGGCCCACTGCTGGTCAGGTGCATTTCCAGGATCTGCGGCTGCGCTACAGCGATCATGGGCCGTATGTCCTCAAGGGACTCAACTTCACCATCAATCCCAAGGAGAAGATTGGGATCGTGGGTCGCACGGCCGCAGGCAAGTCCTCCATTGTACAGGCCCTATTCCGACTGGCTCCCATCGACGGCATTATTGAGATCGATGGCTACGAGACATCCAAGCTGGGACTCCACGATCTGCGCAGTCGCATGTCCATCATTCCGCAGGATCCTGTCCTGTTCTCGGGCACACTGCGCTACAACCTGGATCCGTTTGAGCACAAAACGGACGAGCAACTGTGGCAGGCGCTGGAAGCCGTCAAGCTGAAGCAGTTCTTTGCGGGTGTCAAGGAAGGCCTGAGCTGCCGTCTCCACGACAGCGGTGCCAACTTCAGTATGGGCCAGAGGCAGCTGGTCTGTCTGGCACGGGCCATACTGCGCCAGAATCAAATACTCATCATGGACGAGGCCACGGCCAATGTGGATCCCGAGTAAGTTATCCATCAAATCGATTGATAGATTCATGCACTGATTGCCATCTGCCATTTTCTTGGTAGGACTGACAAGCTCATCCAGGAGGCTATACAAACCAAGTTTGAGCAATGCACTGTGCTGACCATCGCCCATCGCCTGCACACGGTGATGGACAATGATCGCGTGCTGGTCATGGATATGGGCCGCGTGGTGGAGCTAGGACATCCCCACGAGTTGCTTCAGCACCGCACCGGGCATCTGCATCGCTTCGTGGAGAAGACCGGAGTGGGCACCGCTCAGCATCTGCGCCACCTGGCCGAGCAGAGCTACCGCAAGCGGGTGCTAGGCAAAGGGACTCTGGACTCAGAGTCTGTGCTTGAGCAGGGCTATCATGGCACCACTCTCTAAAAGACTGCAGCTTATTCGTACTATTTATAGATACATATGTAAATAATAATGTACTCGTGTGTCGATTGTTTCGTTCTGTAAGGTATGGTAATATAGTTTTTATTATAGTGAACTGATCTTTAAATATATATATATATTTTATATATTGTATGTATATATTTATATATGTACTTCATAATAAATACGTTACTTAGTTGATTCAACTCTCCCGTTTGCCATTCTTGAAGTTGGAAAAAAGCAGTTTATCTTCATGCAGTTGCGTATGTATGTAACGTAACCCTTACCATGCTCTACTTTACGTACATATATATCTGCTATACTCGTACTATATAGTATCTTTGCTACTCGTACTGTCTGGCTTTGATTCGCTCTCTATAACTACGATCCTTTGCTAGTTTACTTTGATTTTAATCTTGTTTCTTTTTGTTTTCCGTGTAGGTAGTCACAAGTCACATGAGAAATCGAAATCGAAATGTTTAACTACATATATTATCTCGTATAATATGTACGTTTTGCTTCTGTTCTAGACTTAGAGTTTTTAGTTCTTGGTTTCATTTTGTCATTTATATTAAACTTTAATATTTCTTTCTTAGATGTGCGATAATGGCATTTGAATCTAGATGTATACATAATATTAGCATTACGAGATTTTCTTGCTTCGTACATATGTATGTAGTATATAAAATTTGTTTTTTAGGTAGAGTGTAAATGAATTTATCGCATTGGGTTTGGTTTGTTTTGTTTTGGTTTTTCCTTCACGTAACTTTAATACAAGTGTATATATTAGTTGTATGTAGTTGTTGTGTGTGTATTTAATGTATATATTAAAGTAAATAAAGCATATTCATGCATTTTATGTATATATAATTGGTTTTAAAATATTCTCTTGCGCCGCTCTTCATCGATTTAGCTTATTTAAAATTCGCTTAAAGTCTGCCTTCAACAGTAAGTATTTGATGTAAATAGAAAAATCAGTGATCTCATTTATTATAATTAGTTGTTAATTCTGGTGCTTAGATGTTACACGTTTTGCAGTTCCTAAACATAACAAAAACAAAGTTAATCCTCGAAATTCTTCCCCAAATTCCAAGGATCAAATCGTTTTTATTGAACGCATTTTGGAATGTAAATAAGTAACTAGTTCTCTTGTCCTAGAAATAAGATTGTTTTTTTGCTCTTTCATTAATAGTTTTTTTTTTTTTGGTTTTTTTATGTTTATTTTTTTATTTTTAAGAAAAATTCGATGCTTTAATAAAATTGTTCTGGTTTTGTTTATGTTTTTGTTTTTGTTTTCTTTTTCTTTTTGTTTTTGTTGTTGTTTGTCGTTAGAGTTACACTAATTTTAATTGTTTAGCTAGAGTTTTCAAGCATTTTAAGATTATTTTCTTGCTCTACATTTATTTGTATCTTGTATTCGTTTTGTTATTCTCACAGTTAAGCTTCTTTGATTGAGCACAAAAGCAAATGAGAGTTATCTGTTTTTCCATGGTGTCTGGGGGCAACAACTAAACCTTTTCGATCTCAAACTACTATATCTACTATGGCTATAACTTGAAGATCTTTCAGCGGGCACCGCTTCGAACTCCGCATTGGGCAGACCCGAAAATCTTCCCCTATTCTCGGCTGTCCAATGCACAATCCCAGGTCCCCACTGGCCTTGATCTCGATCGGTGAGTGGAGATTGGAGAAAATTGCTGTTAAATCAAATTTAGCACAAATTGTTGTACAGGGAGGGAGGGAGGGACTCTAGAACTTGGGTCAAACTATAATAATATTCGACTGGAAGTCAATTTAGATTCTATGTTTAGGGTGTGTTTGTGTGTGTGCGTACTGCTAGCAATCATTGTATATACTCATTATCCTTAATATCATTTTGTGTGCTTTATGTTGTGTGTGTCTGTTTGTATGTTTTGTGTGTTCCCTAAAACTTTTGCTCAGCCAGCAATAAGTTGGTCAAAATATAGGTACGATTTTGCCGTATCTTAGTCTCTAGAGCGAGATGTGTGGTTTTTTGTTTCTTGAGAAAAGAAAATTTCGAAAACAAAGATAATCTGAACGTGCGTGCTTCGCAATGAAACGCATATTTTGATTATAAAATATGGTCCCGAGGTTGTTTAATATTTTTCTTCATCTTGGTTTTCCTACCCCTACTACCATTTCCATTTTTGGGCTAACATCCATATGTGGGAGCTAGAGCGGCAATTGGAGGCGTGGCTCAGTCGCGATCTGAGTCGGCTTGTCACTATAGTTACGAGTATATAGATAAGGCGTTGTATCAGCGAATTGCTTTTGGTTTATTCCGAATTCATTTCGTTTTTGGCAATGATTCCGCAATGACCCACTGCGAAGGGGTCACACCACACCACACCAATTGAAGATTGATTGGTACTAGAACACTACGAGCTGGGATCTTGCCTGACATTAGGGTCTCTCTACGGTTTCACTATGCCTAAGTGGGTCTTTCTCCTGCTTGAAGCCTTCAACCCAAAGCTTAGATATCTGTAGTATAACTGCATTACAATATTTTATAGAAATTAATAAAGTTTTGCTTCATTTGTTTTCTTTGTTTTGTTGTTTTTTTTTGGTTGAAAAAAAGAGTAGTATGAATTTGTTATGCAAGGTTTTTTTTCAATATTTTTTTTACGGTGTAGTCGCGTATATCTGTTCAATGAACGCTTTGCTTTTTGCTCTCTATATATGCATATATCGTTATTAATTCATTAGCATTTTCTTTCTTTTTTGGGTGTATGTGTGAGGGTGTCAGCAAAAGTTGTTATATGCTTCGTACAATATATATATATATCTATACATATATACATATGTATGTATTATAAGTATGTAATTGGTTTGGTTAAAAAATTTTCCACTAATTGCAAAAATTGTCTTTGTCAAAAAGAGTCTAACAATGGCATCATGTGTGTGTGTGTGTGTGGCCTGGCCCCCCACCCACGCCCATCCATCCGTATCCCGTATCCCGTATGGGGGAGCCAGCCTTATTATCGCGTGCATACATATATCGTGACTAAGTACATAGTATATATACTCGTGTATCGACGATTCGAATTCGTGTTCAGTGTTCGTGTCAGAGAGTTTGCCATTAATCTGGTCTAGTATACCATGCTTGCTTGCCTTACTATTCCGCCTCATCCTCCTGCTGTTTTTTTCTATTTCTGTCCCGGCTCGATGATCTCGACAGTCACGCTCTCGGCCACCGGATTGGTGGTGATGTTGGTGATCAGAGCCTGCTCCTGCGGTGACTGCGGCTGCTGGTGATGCTGCTGCTGCTGCTGCTGGTGGTGGTGCTGCGGCTGGTGTCCATGGGGATGGTGCTGCCGATGGGCGGATCCGTGGCGCTCATGATGGGCAACCTTGCCGGGAGCCACCGAATTGCTGCGATTGGAGCGCACTGAGGTGCCCGAGGCATTGCTGGCGCTGCCGTGCGAGTCGGAGCCTGTGTGGGAGACAGACAATCATCAGTATCAATGGGATGGGTATGGCCCCAATCTACAGACTACAGATAACCGGTTATAGGGAAGTTATCATTGGCATCACGGGACAACAGCAATGTGGTCGATTCGGGACTCGAACTTGGGCACAGTGGCACTGTGACCCACTGCAAAGTTCAAGTCCCTCACTACTCATGTTCTATATTAATAAATATATCAAATTATATAGAAGAAAGCCAGTTGAGGAAACTATATTAATATATATTGTATGTCAAATGTCATATATGTATGTAAGAGCCGTGCCATAAAGGAAGGAAACTAAAGCGGAAACTCAAATCAAAATGGATGCGTCAATGAATCAATCAATGATAGTGTTCGAATAGGAGAGAGATAGAGAGAGAAAGCGTTTGATGACAGATTTAGGATGGTAGGTGTATCTACGATTGTATCTTCTGTGTGTGTCTGACTGTGTGCGAGTATCTTTGTCTGCTCATGTATCGCTGGAACTGTATCGTATCTGTGTAAGTGGGGTTTGGCTAGAGGTTTGTTTTTGTATAAGTGGAGTAGGAGTTATAGTTATAGTTTTACATACACGTCAAACTGCTACTCTCAGCTACAGCTTAACACTAGGTTTACGGTTTACAGTTTACATTTCGAGCCAAGAATAACAACAACTACAACAGCGAGTACAACAACGAATATGGAAACAACTTTCGCTAACAAGACATCAACTTTAAACTACAAAGACTGTTTAAGACTTCTTGGGGCTGGGATTATATGGGATTATATTTTGGGTGGATCTGGTTGGACAATTAGACTGGGACTGCCTACCTCTTGGACCCTGATATGGATGCTTTTGCTTTTTGCTTTGTGGTACGTATTTGTATTATTATTTGTGATCTAAAACTTAATCGTTCGGCCACAGGCTGGTGCCGCACCCGGCGATGACACATAAGTGGTGCTAGTGGTGGCGGTGATTGGCTGCATCGCTGGCGATGCACTGGCTGTGGGCGTGGGTGAAGGCGTGGCTGAGGCAGCATACGTTGTCATGGCTGTGGCTGTGGCTGTGGCTGAGGCGGTGCCCGCCGCCGTGGTCGTTGGCACGTAGGGCAGAAAGTGACTGTGGACTATGTTGTGCTGGTTGGCGGCGCTCGGGTGCTCCAGCAACCGGGAACAGGTGGACACATCGCTGACACGTGAATCACTGGAGCGTGTGTTGCTCTTTGAGCGGATCATGCGTCCTTTTTTGTGTCATAGTGGTAGCGGTAGCGGTGTCGTTTTTGTTTAAGTTTTGGTTTTGGTTTTTGGTGGTTTTTGTTGTTCGTTTGTTGTGGGCGGTGGGGTGGGGGGGAATGAGCGGTTTGGATACGTTTAATATTTCGCTTTCACAAAGGCACGCGACATTGTGTCCTGCTGATGGGTTCGGTTTTGGGGTTGTTTTTTTCGTGGGATTTCGGGGTCTGGTTGGGTCTGGTCTGGTCTGGTCTGGGCTTGGGGGACTTGGCGCAAAACTCAAACAAGAATAAAAATAACCCAAAAAAGGTAATTTCAGACAACTGTCCGCTGGGCTTAGCACAACAACAATTATCACGGTAATGGCCAGAAGCAGTGACAGCAACAGCAACAAAAACAACAACAACAACCAACAACAACAACCAACACCCCCCCAATGGAAGCGAAAGGCGTCGAATAAAACGGTTCTTAAACTGTCAGTCAAATTGATTGAGCCCCTAAAGAGCTTGTTGGTCTTGCTTCGTTTGTGTTTAGCATTTCGGAACGTTGTTGATGTTGGGATAAGGTTGCCAATATGGCCAGAAACTCGTGTACAGTGCGGCCCAGCGCACTAGCTACGTGTCGCATGTTCATTTAGAGACATTGTTTTGTATAACTAAAAATTTAAAATTTACTTTGAACTGAAATGTAAACATAAAGGCAATGCAAAGCGCAAGTAGGTGATGATTTTATTCTTTTGGAATATTTTTCTTAATTAAATTATTAGATCGGTTAGTTTGTTAAGTTCAAATCGACGTGAATTAAGGTATAATAGAGAGTGTGTACGATGGATATTTGTAAGAGTATTTATGTACTTTTCATACTAGAAAGATCACAGCTCCACTTTCCATTCCTTTCGACCTTCTCTAACTACAACTTCCTTTCAGGTTAGCTCTTAACAAATCTTGTTCACACAGTTCAAACCAAATCCCTATTTGAATGCTCATCAGTGTACCCGTACCTAGTGCTAGTCCCTAAACCCTATGATTAGCTAGACTTCTTCATTTTAATATCGCATATCATACTTATTATTTCTGCCATGTCTTTGCGCATTTCCCCATTCGTTTGAATACGTTTCTGGAATACAATCCCCAGGGAGATTTCGTTTCAGTTTTGTGATTTTGTTTGTTTCTTGTTGGGTGACTGACTGATCAATTGATTGACTGGCTGACTGATTGATTGAGTTAGTATTTTGGGTTTCTCTTTCTTTTCGTTGTATTTTTATTTCGGCTGTAAAAAGAAAGTTCTGCAGGTTGTCGACACAAATCAAATAGTAAATAGAAAACAAAATAAAATAAAATCTAAAGAAAACAACGAAAAATAAATAGTAATTCAAATCAAAATTGTACACTCGAAAGACGACTCAGAAGAAGACCGGACAAGATGGGTTTGTGTGCCCTCGGTGGTGGTGGAAATGGATACAAACCTGTCTTACCTAGCGACGGATTGGGCGAGTGCGGACGCAGCGAGGCCATGCTGGGCTGCCGAGATGGGGCGCGCACCGACATCCGGGATCCACGTCGCTCTTGGCCGTGGAGCAGCTTGCTGTCGCGCAGCAGCGAGACGTTCATCAGGCGCGGATTGGGCGTATTGAAGATGGTCCGATTCTCATGCCAGCGGGCTCTATAATGGTATTGATTGGAGGCATTAGTTTCATTTCTTGGATGGGCGGGAGAAGCTCGACGGTTGATGGGTGCCAAAGCTGGGAGGTGGTTTGTGGCTAATGAGGATGCTGTTGCCATTTGCCCTTTGCCCTTGCCTTGGTTATACTCGTAATTAATGGAATAATTCAGTTTATTAGACTGGAAATTATTTGGTGCTCAAATGATGTATCGCTAGCCAACCGCATCGGCATCGGCATCGCTATAGGCATTGGCAACAGCAAAAGCAAAAGCAACAGCAACAGCATCAAGCAAATTAATAAAGCCGAAGTATCGACAGCCCTCCCTCCCCATTGACCCAGTTCAGGGCCGGGCCGCTTTTAGACGGGCAAGCATATGGGCTGGCAAGATGGATCAAGCTCAAGTACTGAAAGTGGTGTTGGTTTTCGGTGTGGGGCGGTGGAGATGTTTGCATTGCAATTTACTCACTGGCTAAACAATCGCAGGACGACACAAATAATAATAAACATCAATGCCATTCCTACCAGCACGCCAATCATGGCCGGATCGATGTAGGTCTCGGTTCCCCGCTTGTCCTGGCGCCCTGCAAGCAAACACATATCCCCATTAGCACGGATACTTGTCGGCTGACCAGCTGAGCACCGACCTGCACACTCCACAGTGCCATCCTTGGCCCAAACGGGTGACATCTCAAAGCGGCAAGCGCATCGTCCATCGCGGCACTCCGTCTGAAAGTACTTCTGCTCGCACTGCTCGTTGAAGAAGCAGGACTCGTTGACGGCGGCCTCTGCAAAAACGAAAAAGAAAGCAACATATGTATGGTCATCGGATGAGTGGGCATCGACATCGGCATCGGCATTGGGCGGGCTGACACCATGATTCATACGGTCAACACGAAATGCTACCCATATCACAGAAAATATTTCTCCGCTGTCGCGACTGTTTGTGGATTGATTTAATGGCTGATTGAAGTGCGATATGGCTGGGGAGGATTGACTCTGCTGTGTGGCTTGTCCACTCCGATGACAAATATTATCATGGAGGAGGCACCACAGCCAGAGAGACGAGACTCTGAGACCCGCAGACAATGCTCGGGTTGTACGGGGATTAGTTACTGAGGAGATGGAAATCAGGAAAACAGTTGGGTAACACCCATGAAAAATAGCCTGTGCGGCTTGACAGCAGTCCATCATGGGATTCATTAAGCACCAGCCATAAATATGCTCATCAAAGTTGAATTTTGTTCGTCAGGAATGGGGGAATGTGCCTCGATTTGATTTTAATTTACAGTATTGAACAGATGTCGGGTCGGGGGAATATCTATTATAATTATATCAAACATGCATTAGTTTGCACTTTTGCTACTATCTGCCATATTGCTACCTGCTGCTGCCTGCCTGCTGCTGCTGCCAAGTTTTCTATTTTAATTTACAGAATTTGTGGCTGCGCCCCACAATCAAGACAACGCTTTGGGGGATTTCACTTTGCTGGCAGTGCAATTTCTCTTCACTCTTTTTAATGAAAACTTGGCAGAGTGACAGCAGGAAAGGCAGGAAAGGCAGGAAAGGCAGGAAAAGCCGGAAAAGCAGGGGCGGGCAGCCATACAGTACCTCCCAACACTACCTCCTACCGCCCTACACGTTAACTTACCTTTGCCACATTTATCAAAGTGATTGGTGACGGGCAGATCCTCGGTACACTGGCAGGACTTCTTCTTGGGATCGCAGATGGAGCCGGGGAAACCGCATTCCAAGGTGTTATCGCACTTGTCCCCAAACTTCTTCTGTCCGCGGCTGGCATAATCTATGGGTAGAGAGAGACGCAAAGCTGTGGGTTACTCGTGTCACTTTTTGACTAATCCCCATGTGGGAAATCTGTAATGAAACCGAAACAAACTTTCGATTTGCCGCTGTGCATATCAATAAAAAAAACAACGTGAAAGAGCGGAAGAAGGATGGAAACTTTGTGAAATATATTCAGAATCCCCCAGCGACTTACAGCCAGATTAAAATGTAAATTCTTTAGCCACAGCGCAGCTCGGTGCCAGCTTTCGAGAGGTGTTTGCCCGTGTCTCTCCATTTCCCGAGACGAGAGAGGCCTTAAGAGTGCCTGCGGACTGGGTCGTCGTGTCTTGGTCTTTGCTGCACTTCAACCGTATGAGAGAGTACGAGTACATACGTATGTCTATACGAGTATACATATGCCAGGAGGCACTGGCGAATCCTTCATTAACGTTGAATGGAATGAAAACATGGCCTACCGCAGACACAGACACACTCACCTATGCTCGGGCTGGCAGCGAGTCGAGTTTGTGGCCCTTTACATCTTAATTAAGCTCTTGGGAGCAACTCTGGCTAGGGGACTGCCACCGACAATGTGTGCAAAATCTCAGCCCCAGTCAAGGGTTAAGTTAACCCCACAACAACGGCATGGCATACCTCGTATATGACGCGTTTATGCCAGCCGTTGCCTCACTAATTCTGTTGATACTCCTGCCATAATTACCGAGCGACCGAGACCAAGACCAAGACCAAGACCGACAACGACAACGACACCATAACAGGGAGCGGGATCGACAGTGGAACCGGCAAAATAGCGGGCTGTGGAACGGATGCGCCCTCCCTCGCTCGACATTTAAGCCAGCGGAAGCGAAAAGACAAAACAAAATGGCTGCTCATGCACAAACGGGGTGCGCCATTTTCTAGATGCTTGCTCACTCGCGTCTCCCCCTAGTGCATGTTTCTGTGATAATGTGTGTGTGTGTGCCAGTGTGTGTGTGTGTGTGTGTGTGTGTTTTTTTTTTTTTTTTTAATTCATTAGCTCCTTTATTTACTTTACTTATTTACAACTAAGCTTAACTAGCACTTAACCATACTAAAATTAAAAAAAATTAAATAAATATATGGTCAAGAAGCCTGGAGAGCCGGTGAGAGTTACCTTGTCCCTGCGGGACGGCCGCAAAGCATTGCTTCGCAGGGATGATGGTTCCTCTCATTCTGTCTCCCTTCTTAGCCTCTCGCATCTCCGAAGCTCCTTCATCGCGGCGGCAGCAAAGTTGTTCACTTCCGCCCAAACCGCAGCGTCTCCCAGCATCGCCTCCACCAGGCTGCTGGATGATAACTGCCTTCCAGCGGATTGCCAAATTGCCAAAGCGCGCTCCTGTTTCGCTCGAAGCGCCCGCAAACAAATAAGACGTGCTCCGCGTCCTCTACCATGCTGCCGCACCATCTGCAGTTTGGTGACTGCTCATGCCCAAACCTGCAAAGGTATTGGGCAAAGCAGCCGTGCCCACTGAGTATTTGCGTGGTGTAAAAGTTTACCGCGCCTTCGCTCCTGCTAACCCACCTTCTGACGTCAGGTATGAGACGGTGAGTCCACCGGCCGCTTTGGGAGCTGTCCCAGCGGCTTTGCCAGACGCTGAGGCTCTCCTCTCTGGCCTGCTCCCGCGCCGCCTTCCGTTCGACACCTGCCCTGGCGGCCAGGGCAATGGTCTTCTCCTCGAGGACTAAGAGGTCGATGGGGAGAACTCCTGCTATAACTAGCGCCGCGTCATCCGATACTGTCCTGAACCCACTGCATATTCGCAGCGCACAGAGACGGTGCACAGACTTTACGCCCCTGGCGTAGCTGGCGACGTTGATGCCGTCCGCCCATACTGCTCCGCCCATACTGCTGCCGCATATGTAATTGCTGAGCGCACAACGCTGGTCAGCAGGATCCTTCTCTCCTGCTTCGGGCCGCGGGTGTTCGAGAGCATCCGGAAAAGGGCACGGCTCGTATTTGCCGCTTTCTCCTGAACATATTTCAGATGCTCCCGGAAGCAGAGCCTGGTGTCAATCATCACGCCTAGGTAGCGGATGGCTCGCTTCGACGCGATTGTTTTCTCTCCTATTCGGACGTGCGCTGTCTCCACCGTTGATCTGGTGCTGACTAGGACTGCCTCCGTTTTTTGTACCGCTAACTCCAGTCCCGCAGACATAAGCCAGTCTGCGATCAACTGGATGGCTGCGTTGCAGGTTGCTTCTGCCACACTCAGGTGCTTTGCCACCACTGAGAGTGCCACATCGTCGGCGTAGCACGTTACTTGGCAGCCGGCTGGCAGTGTAAGGCGCATCACACCATCGTATGCGATGTTCCACAGAAGTGGACCCAACACCGATCCTTGTGGGACTCCTGCCGTGATGGATGCGGTGGGATAGAGTGCCGTTTGCCGTGTCGACCTTCAGGATTCTGTCCTTGAAATAGCTCCTTACCATCGCCTGGAGGTATCTAGGTATGCCCCGCTGGCTCAGTGCGTCGGTTATGCACTCCCACTTTACCGAGTTGAAGGCATTCTTGATGTCAAGGGTAACAATCAGGCAGTACTCCTTCTTGCCACCCTTCCATCGTGTGCCTTCCACCGCCTCAGACGCGATCCGTACTACCCTTCCTATAGCGTCTACCGTCGATGAGCCTTTCCGGAAGCCGAATTGGTTGGCTGATAGCCCGCCAGCCTCTTCCGTTGCAGTCTCCAGCCTTGAGCAGATGACTTGCTCCAAAGTCTTCCCCAGCGCGTCAATCAAACAGATTGGTCGATATGAGGAAGGGTCGTTCGGTGGCTTCCCAGGTTTTGGGATCAGAACTAGCTGCTGGGACTTCCATTGAGTTGGGAAGTGACCTTCGCGAAGGCACTGCGTGAAGGCATGGGCGAACTCGTCGTGCGTCTTGTAAGAGATGGCAATCTTTACAGCTCGGTTAGGGATTCCGTCAGGGCCAGGAGCCTTGTTTGGCTTCATCTTACGGGCCGCACAGAGAATCTCCTCTGCCGTTACTGGCTCTGCCTCGTATTCCGGCTGGAGTACCCCGTTTTCTATGGTGCTCGCACTGGGTGGGAATAGCACCTCGACTATGGCCCTGAGTTCGTCCGGGTCGGAGGTCACTCCTGTGTTGCTGGTGTGCAGTCTCTTCCTGACCAGCTTGTACGCTCTTCCCCATGGGTCGTGCTCTGCTGTATCGCAGAGCTTCAGGAAACACTCCCGCTTGCTCGTCCTGATGGCGGTCTTCAAAATTTTCCTTGCTGCACAGTAGGCCATGTGTAGTTCGGTCCAGTCGCTGTCGTTCCTTCTACGTGCCCGCTGGTATCTCCTCCTATAAGACAGGCAGGTTTGCCTAGCCACCGCGATCTCGCCGTTCCACCAGTAAGTCGGAGATTGGGTGCCCCCGAAAGTCAGTCTTGCGTCGGGTCATACTCGCGTCGCATGCAAGTCGTAGACGTTCCGATATCTGGTCGGCCATCTGCTGCGCTGATCCCCTGACTGTCACGCCACTAATAGCCTCCAGAAAAGTTGGGACCCGTAGTGTTTCCGTCTTGTAGGCCGGTCTCCGCACGGAATTGTTCTGTTGTCTATCTCTACCACCAACCGAGAAAATCAGCGCCTCATGGTCGCTGGCCGTGTAGTGATTTCCCAATCGCCATTTGGACAGGGGGGAAAGGCTGCTCGTGACGAATGTCAGATCGACGACTGATCCCGCGGCTCCCCGGTTGAAGGTATTCGATGAACCTTGGTTCAGAAGGGCGACGTCGAGTGTCGCCAAGGCTTCCAATAGGGCTTGTCCCTTAGCGATGGCGTCCGAGCTGCTGCTTCTGGAGGTATCACTTCCCCACTCCTGGGCCCATGCGTTAAAATCGCCTGCTATTACAGAGGGCTTGTGGTCTCTGGCATCGTCTACCAATTCGTCAATGAATGGCTGCAGCAAAGCTTTGGCGACTTAGGCTAGGTGGGAGATAGCAGCTATATATCCACAGATTTGACAGTTTGGCCCTGACGAAGTGTCTGTGTGCAGCGCACGCTGATGGCCGTATAGGTGGCATGCCACAGGCCCATATCGCTGCTTTGCCCGACGAGCTTTGGACCCAGCAGCCATCTTCTGGCGATCTGTACGGCTCGCTTATGACGCACACGTCTGTCCTCAGTTCGCGCACTGCCTGCGAAAGCAAGTCTGTGGCAGCCTCGCAGTGGTTTAGATTAATCTGGTAGAGACTAATCATGGCCGTTGATTGTTACCCTCCCGTTCGCTTTGGCTGCCATTGGGCACCTTTGACTTCCAGCAATATGGTTTTTCGGCTTGCCCTTGCCGGCGCAATAAAAGCAGCTTGCCTCCTTCTGGCACTCCCGGATTTTGTGGTCCTCTGCCCCACAACGAAAGCACCAACCGCTTCTGTTTACTGCGCTGCCGCAGTTCGCTGCTATATGCCCATGCCCAAGCTCCAAGCACTTGAAGCATTTCAGTGGGAGATTGCGCTCCCGTATCCGGCAGACCGACCAGGCTATCTTTACCTTCCCAGCGGTAATGGCTTTCTGTGCCACGGTCGCAGGAAGGCTGATTATGGCTCGCTGAGTGCCACCAAATGCTGGGCGCAGGCTTTTAATTGAGTCTTCGCCGAGCGTGACGCCAATTTGCTCATCGAATGCCTTTTTCAAGTCCTCTGCTGTTGCCATCTCGTCCAGGTCTAACACCTCAATTCTCGCGTGCTGTGTTAGTGCTCGTGCTTCAACTTTTCCTCCTAAAGTCGTGCTGATATTGTCGCGGATCTGCTGCGTAGTCTCCCGAGTGGTGCCGTTGAGCTCCAGCAGGAGAGCGCCTTTGGCTGTGCGCTTCACCCTTCTCACGCTCTCGCCTATGCTCTTTAAATTTTCACTCTGGCTGCGAGTGACCAAGTTCAAGATCTCCGCGTACGTCATCTTCTCCGATGGCTCTATGACGATAGCATCATAGCATCCGGGCGATGCCTTGGGTGTCGGACCTGCGGCCTGCTCTTGACCGTTGTCCACTCATTCGCCGAGGGCGCACCGATCTCAGGCATACGAGATGTTTTGTGTTGCTGATCTGTAGGCGCCAGGGGTTCCCGAGTGTGCACAGGTCTCTTCTTCCTCTTTGGCGAGTTGTTGGCCAATCTCTCTGCTTGCCGTTCAGCTCTGATTGGCTCAGGGCAGCACTGTGTCTCCTGGTCCTTTTGTGCGACCTGATCCTTTTGTGACCTCCGGGTGCTCGAGTCAAACAGGAAAAGTGCAGACTTTTGGAGTCGTACCACTTTCTGCGCCAGCTCCTTCATATCCTTATTGAGGTATCGCGCGTCCCTCAGCATTTTCGACAGCTCTGTCGATTTTTCCACCGCGCTCATCAGGGTGGATCGAAGATCTCCGTCTTCCTCTGGCCCTGTGTCGGTCTTTCCGCTGGTCTTTCCGCTGAAGTCAAACGGGTTGACCGGAGCTTCTGGTGGGGCTGGGCTGAGACCGTCACTATCGGCTGCTGCCGCGCTTTCTGTTGCTCCTTTATAGGGGAGCCAATCTCCAGGCCTAGCTGTGCCCTTTTCTCCACCGCCTGCTCTCTGGGCCAAACGCCCCTGGGAGTCTGCCACTGCGGCGGGGAACGCTGCAGGCTTGATCGCCTTTCAAAGGCAAATTTTTCATCCTCCGCCATGCCGTCGAATCGTTGTTTAAATTATTTGAACGTGTTGGCGCGCAACTTCTACCCGGTTCACCTTTCTCCACCGGTCTGGCAACCTTGCGTCGATCCGCTGCTTTCTGGCAACTCTGCGCGGTGCAACTCTGCTGATCAGCTGTTCCGTGAAGAGACTCCAGTCCAGAAGTATCTCGGTTGAGTGAAAATTGTTTTTATTTTCCTCCAACTATCACCAAGGAAAACTAAAGGCGCCAAAAGCCAAGGTTCACCCCCCCCCTCGGGATTGGGGTCCAACTGTTGTGCCCTGCAGCCAGGCTGGATGACGGCAGCGCAGCAGACACCATGAGCAGTACCCTGGCGAAAGTATTCTGCCCTGAACCGCTTTCCTTCTGATTTTCAGGCGTATCACGGCTACTTTGGATTTAAAACTTGGAGCTTGTATCAAACACGACCGTACTGGAAAAACGTAAACACACATATGTCCGTGTGTCTGTGTGTGTGTGTGTGTGTGTGTGCCTGTTGTGGGGCCGAGAGTCTATTTGTTTGCGGTTTATTTTTAAATGCACTATGAATAGTAGCTTTAGTTTTAGCAAAATGCTAAAAAATGAATGCTAATGTGAATAATGAGAGAATGCTCGACTAAGGGTTGCCCCATTGAAACAACTAGCCTTTGTTTTCTAGATTGATTTAATTGCATTAAGCTGTAATCAAGAATTGTCGTGGCGGTCTAAAGGGTATGCCAATGCGTTTCAATATTAATAATTTAACTAGATTAGATAGGAGATCTTATTAATTAAGAGATTTAAATTTTTGTATGTTTCCTTTTAGTATAACAAATAAATCAATTCTCTTCTCAAAACAAAACTGCAATCTAAATTTATTAATTTGAAACATCGTTTAAGTATTTTAAAGAATTTATAAGTTGAATAAATAAATAGAAAGAGCACAGCACATCCAATTATTGACACAGTTCGAAGACTGTAATTTATTTACGAGCATAAATATTTAAACCTTTTCCATATTAGATATTCCTTATTGGATTTCCACATTTAATGCTTGGCATCAATCGACCTTTGCATACCCTTCTCATGCAGCTTACAAAAGAGAAATGGAAAGCCCCATGCCGTAGCATCGTGCCACACAGCTTTGCTCCCATTTTTTTGCAGCTGAGCTTTATTTGGTTTCCGTGGCATTGCACCAACGAGGAAATTCTACTCAAAGTGTTGACAAAGTGGCGACCGCCGGCAGGCCTCAGGTTGGATGCGGGTAACGGACCGAATGATGGGGAGGGTGAGGGTGCGGGTGTGGGTGCGAGTCCTGTCCCTGACCCGAGGCCAACCTTTGATAGCCTTACCGAAAAGAGATTACCCAATTGCCAGATCCTATTCACAGTTTGCCGGGCAAGGAAATTTTTCAACAAGGGCGGCCAGCATCACTTCAAAAGACTCGCCCGAGACTGGGTCCAAAAATCGGAGAACAAATTGCACATGTCAGACGGGTTGATGGCCTGACATTAAACAGCCAGAGCTGCATTAGGAGCCACATTTATAATTAACAGAACTGGGCGGCACCATTAAAGAGAACTTGGCTTATAAGCTTACACTGAAAGAGTACATGAGCAACTTTTGCACATTTAGAACACAGAACACAAGGCAGACGAGCCATTAAATATGCGAAGGAGAAACTACTTAAGTGTTATGTTAGTACGATTAAAATGAACCCTGAAAATTGGTTCAAGGAAAGCCAAGAAGTGGGGTTTCTATGCAAAAAAGATGCGCACTTCTGCTTTCTATTTATATCTACCTGTTCTCTTTTTTTCGTCTTTTATCAAGATACTCTACCCTGTATTTGAGAAGCAAAGAAATACAGGCTTATGCAATTGCAATGGAAACCCCTCCAGCTAAATGAACAAAAGATGGCCGAGGCGACCGCTTCATGCACGACACCACCTCGATGACGTCAGTGCGGTCTACATACATATATTGAATGCCAAGCCTATGCCTAGGGTAAATACATATGTATACATATAGTATAGTCGCGCACTAACTGCTGCAGCATTCTTATCTGCCAGATACGAATACGTGGGGAAGGTTTCTCGTTACTTACCAAACTCTGGGGTTGTCGTCTCCGGTCCCGCGCTGAAGGCATTCACGGCAAAGAAATTATCACCGTCATCGCCCAGCGTTAATGCCGGCAGCAGGGCAATAACGGAAATCAGGCACAGGACAAAAGTGTTGAGAGGAGCGCCCCAGCCCCATCCCCATCCCCAGCCACAAAGCCAACTCCAGTTCCGACTCATGCCCAGATCCCATTCCCTAGCCCAACCTCGCTCCACGGCCAGGCCAATGCCTCCTTGGCGCCTGCTCCTGCTCCCGCTCCTGCCCATGCTAATGCTCTTCTTTGGGTTCGGAATGGGGTTCTTTGGCCCCACAGTGGCAGCCATTAGCATTAACGATGGCTGGGCACGCTTTTTTAGGGTGGCGACAATGGAGCAGCGTTTCACGTTTCCGTCGCACAAAGAAATGGCCTGGGCTGCAGCTCTTGGGGCTATTGCTCTTGTCGTGGAGATGCCCTCAACGTTGAAGTCCAAGTTGGCTTTGTTTTCTGTCTTACTTGGGGGCAGCGGCCAGTGGCAGTTGTTGCTGCTGCTGATTGTGTTCCTTTTGCTGTTGTGGCTGCTGGTCAAACACTCAGCATCTGTGGCTGCATCGTCGTCTTCGTCAGCTTGTTGGTTTTGCTTTGTCTCACATTTTTCACGCGTCTCGCGCCTCAATGGGGCAACACCATGGAAGCGGCCCTTGAGGATGGCAGCTCCGTGACCGTGACGGTGCCGGGGCTCTAAAGCCCCATCTAATCTCATATTATTTGATCGTCGTCGTGCTCCTCATCCATGCTGCTCGACAATATCAATTTGCACACTATTTTCCCCTCCTGTTGCCTGTTGGCCCTATGGCGTCGCTTCCTGTCTCGCACTCGTTTCCGTTTCACATCAAAGTCTGTCACTGCCAAAGAGAAGGAGAACAAAAAAATGATTTTGGGGTTAGTTCGGTTTTTGGTTTGGGGATTTAATCAATGCTGCAAGGGGGTCAGGTGGAGATGGAGGTCGGGCCACAAAGCAGAGCTAATCACTTTGCGGCGTGTGAAATTACAAACCGTTGTTGAAACAATTTCCGAAAGTGCCACCAAAAGTATGTAACTGAAACCAGAATTGACACACAGGTGGCGCCGCCCATTCCCCGATAGTTGTCCCGGATCCGGATCCAGATGTGTGTGTTTCGGTGTGAGTGCGGCTGTGTGGGTTGGGTGTGGGTCAGGGCAAAAACTGTCAGAGTTTGTGGCTGGCTTTTTGGCACTGAAAACTAAATTGACTGACGGCAAATTTGTGTGTCTATGACAGCAAATTGGATTAGGCCCGTCCACCCACAAAAACAAGGATACAGCTAGATATATGTAGCTATATATAGCTGAACCCGTCGACCAGGCTGAATGAAAAGCATTTAATTAAAACTCATTTCAATAATTTGATTTAATTGGTACTACCACTACAGCCATGGTGTGGGAGTGATTTGTGTGCGACGGCTGCCATGGACACCATTTTAGTGGAGCAGTCAGAGAGAAGCTGATGAATAAATCATGGACTTGAACATGCAACGCATGTTGTGGCATAAAACAATGAATGGGGTAGCATTGCTGCATGCCACATGAGAGTAAATTGGCTGAAGTGTGTTATGTGCTCTAGACATACATGCATGCATAAATATACACATATTTAGGTATATGTACGATTGTATATCTGGCTAAAACATGCACACATCCTTTATTTTGAGGCCCGACACCTGTCAAACTCTTGCCTGGGTCATTTATAATCATCATGCACCTAATTCCAGGCTCTATTAAGATGGTTTTGCATGCAATTAATCTCTCATGTGTGTCCACGCTTCTATTTATAAAGATCATGCCAAAAAAAGAAGGGACGTATCCACAATTATTTATATGCAGGCTGCTCGTGACAGTAAAAATTCCAGCGCTTGAGGGGGCCTTAGTTATAAGCCAAATGAGCCAGCTTTGGTGCTGATTTGAGAATGAATGCTCTTTTGGGGCACCCCAGAGACGATGCCAGAATTTTACAGTCACACAGTGAAAATCCGCATCCGCATTCGCATTTTAATTCGGTTGTAATTTATGCCGCATCGCCTATAAGAAAATTTGTGCCACAAATACGAGTATGCTTTGGGATAAGCTGGGCCTGCCCTGTTTACGATATGGTTTCGGTTTCGGTTTCGGTTCAAGCTTCGGTTATGACTATATGCAACGAGGAGAGGAAACTCGTAAACCCACGAGGCACGCACCAGCGCACTGAAGCGGGCATGATGTACAGGAAACATGTTGCATATTTATACCCCACTGTCGTTCCACATCCTGGCCCGAACAAGAGCTCTCTACCCATCCGGAGGAATTGTTTTTCGTTTTTCGTTTTTCATAAATTCATGCGTTGTCAATTGGTTGAAGAGTATTCATTACGGGGCGTATACGCAATATATACGAGTCTTCCACACGATGGCAGGATGGCAGCACCAGAGCATGGGGCTGTTGATGTTGATGGGACAAATGCCTGACACATGAAAGCCAGCCACGAAACAAGGAAATTACAGCCATAATACATATCTGCTTCAGCAACGGATGTTGCCAGGACTATGAGGCTACAGTGAAAGTTCGCTTGAAACGATGCAATTTCATCCTCGTCCGCTGTCCAAACAACAAGTTCAATTTCTTAACTAATTACGAGCGTAATGAAATCAATTAGGAGGAGTCCGTAATAGTTAATTCCAGGGAATTTCATTGTCTTTTGTGTTTCAGCGCTTTTATTCGTTGTTTTTTCCACTTTGTTTCGTTTTAATTATGTTTCGATCACTGTAAGCATTGATTGAGAAAGAGTGAAACTTTCTGAGAAGTCTCGGGAGGAACTACAGTCCCAATTTGTATACTTTTTATTGGAAGCCTGTAGGAGGAGCTATGATAATTTATTCGCCCAAATGAAGCACACTTATGGCATGAATGAAGCCATAAACTATAAGCCCCTATCACTTTCAAACAGTAGCAGTCGAAAACAAGGCCATATATTTTAAACACCTTTTAATTTTCCTTTTCCCCTCTTTATATTTCAGTAGTGTGTTCCCCCTCTGCCAGTGTTCACTGTGTAAATGTGTCATGTTTGTCTGCCCGGCGGCTGTTCAGGTTGTGCTCTGTTTTTTTTGGGGAATATTTTCACATGCGACAACGTGTCGTATGCGCAGCACACAGAAACGTACAGACACGAGCCCAAGTCAGCCAAAGATCGTGCTAATTAACATGACACAAGCATAAATCATAAAGCAGGCACCCACCTGGAAGGGCTCTCCCCCACCCCCACCCCCACCATATCCTGCATGTTGTGTGATCCCATCAACTTGGTATGAGAGTTGGCCCAATAAATACTTGTGTGCAGGAGTAGCCATTGTTTTAGCATAAGCCTCAAGGACAACAGGCGCGTCTGAGTGAGGCTTCGAGAGCAGGTCGAGGCGCGTACGGGTTTTATGGGTAAAAAAATAAAAATAAAACTGCAAACAGTCGCAAAGAGCCAATTCAGATATTCGTGCTATAAATTCAGCAAACAATGGCAAAGGACACACACATGGGGGGCTGTGCACACGTGTCTATATATATAAACACGTATCTATATATATCTATAAATGTACTTGTATATACATGTGAATCTGTGTGAGTATTTACAATAGCAACAATTCGCTGGGCATAGGCAAACAATGGCGAAGGGCTGCAAGAGCGAGGGCAAACAAAGCGAGCCCAAGTGAGCTTTAGAGAGACGCGGCCAAAACGAACGCACTTTGGCCAAGAGCCAGTCGTATGCTATAGTATATGTATCTGCCAGATACAGATACAAGTGCATGCTAAATTTTATTGATTGCTGATGGCAAAGCGATGGCGAATCTCAGTGCAGAATCAAAAGAGCCAAGCCAAAACACAGTTTAGTTCGCATATTTTAAGCGACTCGCAACCAATCAAGGCCAGAATCTATGCCCCCCATATTCACTCCCCAACACTCTGCCCTCTGGCTGTGTATGCGTGCCATTGCTGCAATTATTTCTTAAGATTTATATGCATGGAACAAATTGCTTGGCATTTGGCACACAAACAAGCACACTCCGACAGAGGCAGACGCTAACAAAGCCCAAAGACGAAGACGAAGACGGATATCCCAAACAATTGGTCTTAGCCAACCCCGGCGGCTGCCACCCACAGAGAATGGCGACAATGTTTGGTTGGTCCTTAATGGGCCCCAAGATCCAGCCAAACTAATGGAATCTGCTGTCATTCAATTCGGGCCAAGAACCACCAAATTGAATCCACACAATCATCGGCGTCACTTGCTCCAAACCTAATCCAGTCTTGGGATAAAAATCAATGATTAAATCAACTGAAAGCTCCTTCATTCCCTTCACATCTATTCAACTGATTAAATCGTTTGGCCCATGACAACGCTTTTTTATAAGTTCTTGAAGTGTTTTCAATTTGTTGCCGTAATAATTCCTTTAGCTTATCCAGGGGTAAACTAAGTATAATTATTTAAACTCGAGCAAGCTTCCTTTCCCTGTTGAATGCAATCTTACTGAGACTCTGGCTATACAATGTCCCATTCTGATAAATACATATGTACATGATTTCAGAAGGAAAAAAACTCATCAGCAGGAATTAATGAAAATAAATGACGTGCAAATTTTTCCGGTCCTTGAAAACTCGCTGATCCAAAACATATTTATATTATCTGATTTAAATAAACTCAAATGATTTACTAGCTTTTATCATAATTAAAAAACAAAGTTAAATTAAATATAAATCACAGAAAAATCCGCGGTAGTTGGTTCATGCCAATTGATTATTAAACTCCTCCCTACCTTTGTCTATCAGTGTGACAAATATATTATTCCCATCTGAATGGGAATTGAATTTCAATGGAAGCCCGGAACGAAAATTAAACTCAAATGAAATGGGCGATTGAGCAATCAATGGTGAAACATCGATTCGCATCGATTACCGGCCATTGAATGTCATTTCTTTGTTCATTTTGTTCACTTTGTGCGGTGCATTTCTGTGGCCACGGACCATGACTGTCCAGACCCTTGAGGCTAGCTTAATGTTAATGTGGAACGGTGTAAATGAGAAAAATTAATGAAAAATTCTGGTGCACTCTGTTTTTCTTTTCAACAGAAAAGAAACTCTCCCCAAAAGGGACTCCCTATTGTTATTAAAAAACTTGTTTTGCAGGTAAATTACATTTTATATTAAATTGCACGCTCCTTTGTGCTCTTCCTAATAGCATTAGCAACAAGGTAAAAGCACATACATTTTAAGTACATAAATATATATATTTATTAAAGCATAGTAGTTAATTCATTGCTCCTTGTGCCACCCCCCCCCCCCCCGCGTCCAGGTCAACTCCCACGTAAGAATCTGATCCATTTTATGTGAATTTACTGCGACCTGTCCCTGGGTTTGGGTACCGCTTATCGTATCGCCTTCATGGCTGGATTACATTAGGTTTTAGTTTTATATTTCAAATGTACCCCTCCTCCCCTCTGTGTGTATGTAATGTATATTAAAACCCAATTAAATATCGCATGTTGTCAAATGGCCCATCAGGGCAACGCCATTCCGCAGGAGTACGGGTATGCAACAACCCAAAGAATTCCTGGCTCCTCATTATGAATTAATTTTGGCTCGCATTTCATTGAGTCGTTGTAGGAGTGGGGAGGGGGAAGGAAATTCCAGATGACTAAGTGGATATACATACGAATGCCAGGGCAAACTCTTAAGGGTATATGAATGAATTATGATTGTTTTGGAGCGGAGCAAAACTGTTGAGCCTGAGAATTATAGATTGGTGGATGGATGGTCTTGGGCGCCTCCTGGCTTGCCTCTGATTGCTGTTCGGTCTGGTCTGGTCTGGTTTGGTTTGGTTTGGTTGCCATGTGAAGGGCAATAAATAAAATGGCGAAAAATGCGAAATACAATAAAGTATTGCCAGCAACCAAACAAACAAAAAAACAAACAAACCAGCCAACCAAACAACAAAAGGTTACCATGAGGCACTGTGACGACAACGACAACAGCGAGGCGAGTGGCAAGCGGAAATGGCGTGAGTTGTACACGTTGTAGGAGGCGTTTGCCGGAGGTTCCAGCACCACCGCCGGCCTCAGATCCTGCCCTGCCTGGCCCTGCCCCGACTCTGGTTCGGCCTTTAGGGGCTCTGTAACAACGCACTGAAATCAAAGAAAATCACGAAACATGGCGTGGCTAGCAGCGGTTCCTGATCGGCCTCATGTACTGAAACTTTTGTGCTCTTTTGTGCCCAACCCCACCGAACTGAGCCAATTAGCCCAGCACCAGCACTAGGCCAAGAAGAGCACAGCACCAGCACCGTGAACAGGTATACAACAAAAATACTGAATGGAAGGCTAAGTAAGCAGCGGTAAAAGACACCGTGACAAGTACTGAAGATTTGCAGCTTGTCTTACAAGGCAAGGCGAGGCGGATGCATGTCCCATGCTCTTTGATACTTTGTCGTCGGCGGCCGATTCGCCCTTTGCCTTTTGTGCATTTCCGTTTCCGCTCTGGGAAGCAGCCCCCTCTCTATCACCAAAAGGGAAGTGAAAGCGAGTTCAATGTAAGCGGATTTCCATCGAGTTGCCTCTGCAATTGATTCGAGTTGTGGCAGAATGGCAGTCGATGGGCAACTTTTAACCTTTGCCGGCTGACACATTATAAATAAATGTTGAGACGTTGTTATATACAATATTTGATGGCAGTCATAGCTCTACATACATATATGCACCACTCACAATGCATTTGCCCTCCTACTGCCATGCGGCCTGGCCTGTGTGGCGGGTGTGCAGCCATCTGAAAATTGCTTGAACATGAGCCCGGTTAATGAGTTTGTAACGCACGCAACGAGGCGTGTCGACTGAGATCGGGCAAAGCCAGATATGTCAAATTGTAACAGACTGTTATGGTAATATTCCTGATTCATTCCTGATCCACTCAAATGTGCCAAAATAATGTGGCAAGAGTAAGGAAACGAACGAAATCAACGAAGAAATGTTAGGATATCAGACTGCGTTCGATCTTCATTGTGCCAGTTCCATTTGACGTTGATTTTCTGCAGCAATTTAAACTCAATTTCCCGAAAAAGAAACGCAAGAAATTCATGCCATTAAATTCGCATGCCATGCAAAAGCCATCAACAATGGATTCACAACCACAGCAGCCATTCTCATTCCTAATGGACTTTTGCAGTGTTGGCGCCTAACTGGCGATAAATATGATAAAAGCGGATACCACCCAGAGAGATTGCTCTATTCAGACATTTAAACCGTGGAATACCCCGCTTTTTGGTTGAATTTTCGATCGGAAAATATTGTTCTTGGAATTCCAAAATACTCACTCCATTCTTGTGAAAGTCAACCATTTGCTTAGATGAATTATAATTCCATTTTCCAACGGCTGCCAACGGCTTCTTTGATATCTATAATTGGTGCATGCTTCAATCTCATAATTTAAACAAAAGCCATTAAATTTAACACGATTCGATGCTCATACTCAGAGGTAGAGTTGTTAGTTATTTTACTGAGTTATAGATAACTCGTTAATGCAAATTGCTTTCCACTTTAGGCATCTACCAAGGACCATTAATTCTCGTATGCCCACAGCCACCCATCATAGGCAGAGCGCCACGTACACAGCTTTCTTTTTGCCGTCGCAACGGATGTGACTGCGGATGTGGCTGCGCTTCGAAAATCGCATAAAACTGCTGCAATATTCAACCGCTGTGCAGGTGGGCGGGTGAGCTTGTGCTCTGCCCCTCAGTGCATCTGTGCGCGACACGTCAGAACGGTGGCATGCTATCCGTGTGCATGTGCATATGGCACTCAGCTTTCACACATTTATAGCAACGTTCGCAGGCCGTCGGCTAATGCGATTCCCCCGCTTAATCCATAAGTGCCCCCGCAAAGTGTCGCCTGCCCGAGTGCCCGAAAGTCGGACATCGGTCATTTAAATTGCGCCTAGAAATACGATTACGGACACAGAAATAAATGTATGCCACGGAATGCGAGGGAGGGGTTGTGTAGCGTTCCATTGGATTGGTTTGGACGATGCGGGGTGTGATGGAGGAGCATAGACTGGCATATGCACTTGCCATGACATGGTTAATGTGCCAACAACAGTTTGTACAGTTTGCTTTAATATTCGACACGTGAAGCTCCAGGCACACAGAGACACCCAACCCACCCGGACACACTCTGACACATGTTCCGGGGGTCATAATAAGGGGCTGCAGGAGTGGCAGGAGCCAGTGTTCCTCGGGTCTGTGTCATCAGCAAAATGGGACCAAACGACCGCAGCACAATTGGTTGGCTTAGACAGACATGGAGGTGGAGGTGGAGCCGGAGTTTAAGCCCCAGAGATGGACACTCATACGTAAGCACGTACTATCCTTAAGCTACTTATAGAACGGCCACACGTTAGGAGATGGGAGCGGAGGTTAAACGCAATTTACAGACTCACCTCAGTCAAATTAATTAGAGCAATTAAGGGGACCGCGCCTACGTCAGGAGATGGCGCCTGACAGCGTTGACAGTTTCAGAGGGGTGCCCGCTCACTCCACTCCACGTGCATAGCTCCTCAAAAAGCATTTACCCGAAAAATTAAGTATACGCCGTGTACACATCACTGCGTTCTGACTCTGCCCGACCGACCGACTGACTGACTGACGATACTTCTTTGGAAATAGGTTAGCCAATGCGGTTCCCTTCATTGGCATTCATTCCGGGTGGCAGCAAGGCGGCGAGGCAGCAGCCCAAAAGAGTCAAACTTTCAAGAAAAGGCTTCAAAGCGGGCCAAGCGAAAACGATTTTCCGGCCAGCGGCATCGGCGGCCACAAACAATTTATCTTCCTGCGCTGGCCTATAAAAATGGCAATCATTATTATAGTCATGTACCAGGCAATGGGGCGTTACGGCAATCAACGCCAACGTCTCAAGACGTTCCATAAATAAGCGCACAATTTCAATTTTCAACGACGCGCCCCTTAAGAACCCAGAAAAGGGACTGGGGCAGACCTCAAAGATCATATATACATACATACATATGTACATATTTATCTGCATGAGTGTGTTTCTATGTGTGTCTATTTAAATGCATATTTTAATAGTCATAAAGCAGGGAGACCCTCGAGCAGAACGAAAGTACCAAAATGCCAGCGGGCATACTTAAAGGTCTCCTTAGTAGACACACAAACACACAGACACAGAAGAAGATACAGCTACAGATATAGGCTCATAGGCACAGATACAAGTACAAGTAAATGTACAACTACAGGTACAGATACAAAGGGAAAAGACAAGGCCGAATGCGCAACTAAAACAAGAGAATATATAGAAGAAGAATGCAATATAAATTATAAACGCAAACTGTGCGACAAGGATTTCTGGTCTGGTTTTGCTTTCTTTTCGTTGTTTTTGTTATTTTTATATTTTTTTTGGTTTATTTTGTACGAGTATTGCGAGGTTTTCCCCCTCGTGCCAGAGACATGCGATTTTGATGGCAAATGATTTTGCAGTTGGCCGGATAGGGGTCGGGGAATGGGGTAGGCCTTAGAAATCGAAGCATAAATGGGCAAATCGAGCACATGGTACATGGCACATGGCAGTAGTCGAAGGTCAAGGGTCATGCCGCCGCTTGCCGGATCATATCGAAATTTACTGCAGCCCTTTCATCTATTTCTCGGAAATCGGTGATATATATTTATAGACTCGATACGATTTGATGACGTTTCCATCCAGGCAATCGAACCATCCATTCTCCCATATGCCCACTCCACTCCACACCACACCGCATGCAGATTTCCGTGCAGCAGTAAGCGAAGTAACCGAGCGAGACTGCAACTGCCGCAAAGTCTGTGCTTCCCCCAAATCGATCCGTCGGAGGAACCCTCGAGTCCGTATAACTTCACCCCAGTGTGCATGTGTGGTAGTGACTGTGCCACTGTGTGTGGAGGCCGAGACCGGGCCTACATGCCACGCGATGTGATTGTGAGTGCGAAAATGTGACGACTCGACGTTGGGGCAGAGTCAGCCCCTGGCCGAGTCTGCTGGTGTGGCTGCTGGCTCTGGCTGTGGCTCTGGCTGTGGCTCTGGCTGTGGCTGTGGCTATGTGTTCTCTGCCTCTGGGCTAGGATGACGTAGTCCTCCAAGCTAAGTGTGTTAGTATGCCTGCCCTTCTCCACTCGGGGTTGCACATACACTCTCATACACTCACAGAGGGTGCGAAGGGGCATTAAATGGTTCGTGTTTTCTTGTTCCTTTTGCGTATTTTCCGTCTTCTGTTCTGGTGGGTTTCTGTTTCTGCCACATCTTGCCGCTTGCCGCATATTGGGGTCGCCTGACGTTCCATACTTTAAAAGCGTCATTTAGTTCTGAGCGAAGCTAAATTATTAAAAGCAAATCCAACATACACACACACACACAGATACACACATACAGACACCGATACTGGGGCAGGCAGTTCATTAAATTCAATGTATGCAAAGTGGCAGCAACAAATGTGGCAGAAGGCAATCTTCAACCTCTCCCCATCCCCTGCCCCTGCTCCTGCCCTATCCCTACCCACCATCCTTTGAATGTTCCTGCCTCCAGCTGTTGTCAATTTCTGTCCTCCTGCTGCCCCAAAAAAGTCACCAGCACTGCCTCATCATAATCATATGCTACCTACATCCTTTGCCACCTTGCTGCGCAAATATGTTTCGCCAACTTCAATTTGTGTGGCAGGTAGAGTAGGTGTATCGGTGTGTGGGTTGTGTGTGTTTGTGTGTCTGTTGTTGGTGTGCTTGTGGCTGCTTTTTTTATGCGTCACGTGAGAATTTCCTTTATTATTATTTGGCTTTTTCCCCGCCTTTGGCTCTGGCTCTGGCTCTGGCTCAGGCTATGGCTATAGCTTTGGTACATATCACGAATACGTAGCGTATAACGCTGCTAAAAAGGCATTGATTTTTTAGGATTTCCCTTTTCCTCTACTTTGTTGTACTGCTTGTTGGCTGCCACTTCATTTATTACTTTGATTGCTTTTCACTCTCCTCTCCTGTCAAGTTTGGTGCTTTTTCAAAATATTTGCTTGCCTCAAAAAGCAAAAGTTTATCCTGTTTTTGTTTGTGTTTGCACTTTTAAGTCGGGTTTTGCTTTTTTGTTGGATGTGGCTCTGTTGCACGGTCTGAATCGAGTTTGGATCTCCTCATCATCATCATCCACTCACACAACCAAATCCTCACTCACACACTCACATAGATAGGGACACAGACAGGGAGACGACCACGCGCGCGTAAAAATATACTAAAATACAAATTGCTCACAATTTCCTTCGTCGACTGCTGGTGCTGCTGCTGCTGGGCTCTGCTCTAATTTTTTGTTGTTGTTGTTGTTGGTTCACTGCTATTTTCCTGTACTCCTCTTGAATTTTCCGGAGCAAGAACTTTTGACGACCACGCGCTTCAACGTCTGAATACGTTCTGAACATGCAATCCTCGGATGTTCTGAGGAAATCGCCATCGTTGGTGAAATCTGTTCGGGAAATGTACACCAACAGGCGGCGGAGACTTGCTCCGAGGACCTGCGCAATGGGCAATGGGAGAGAGGCGACCCTGCAGGTGACACACTTTTCCGCGCCAACCGTCGTCGATGAAGTGGCCTTTCGCCCTCTTGTCCCCTTGTCGCACGGCCTATAAAGTTTGCTATTTACATGGCACATCGGTTTCGGGCAGCAGGCAGTTTTTCCTCATTTTCCCACTACGTTTTTTTCGTGTTCAAAAAAATTTCGCATGCATTGCCAGAAGGTAGGAGTACTCCCGGACTGGCTTCAACTGGACTCGGGTGTGATGTGGCGCAAATGTCATTTTGAATGCTGGGCCATTTAGGAAGCTGCTGCCAGTTCAGGGAGCTGAAAGTTCGCATTGGCCGCATCCATAATACATGACACGTCCGCCCGGCGAGAGTCGTCTTTCGGGTTGGCTCTGGTTAAGCCGGGTTAACTGACCTTTCGGCAGTGCCACAAAATAAAACAATGCCCAAGCCAAAGCAAAAGCCAAACAAAACCAGTCTAAACGAAATGAAACGAAATATTCAATTGTAAAGTTCAGCATTGTTTGCTCTGCAAAATGCCATTCAACATAATATTTATCACAATTTAAGTCGACACAATTTTGGCAGAGTAAACATTTTAATTCGTTTAGAGAAAGTTGCCGATGCAGCAGCAATTTCCAATTTAAATATTTAACCCAACATTTTAATTAATAAAACGAGCTGGAAATTGAGTTTGCTCAAAAAGTGTGTTTACGTCCACATAGCCATATCTAAGCAAGAACAGCGATTACATAGAACAGACTACCATTTTTAATTGGTATTAAATGAAATTGTTGTTTGAAACTCTGCTTTTTTGGAGAACTTCTCCAGTTGTGAATTGGATGAGCACGTGAGGGAAATGCAGTGGAACCACCAATGAAAGCAAAGAGAACCACAATAGTAATATCGTTGCGTTAATTATATGAACCAAACTTTAATCGGAAATGAATCGCGTAAAATTAAAATTGATTAAAAACATTGCATACTTAAAGGATCGACAGTTTTGGCGGGAAATCATGTCTTGCATTGCATACTTAGCTTGGTGTAATATAAATTGGGGTTGATTTAATAATTTAATTTAATAATTAATAATTGATTTTTCTAAGTAAAAGCCATTAAAACATTACCTTAACTTATTTTTGGTTTTTAAAAGTTGAATTTGAAAAAACAATAAAAATGGTAAAAATCTTTCAAAATTTTGTTTGACTTTATCAGCCATGTTGTAGAAACAAATCAAAAATCAAATAAAAGGCCATACATTTTTCTTAACAACCCATCTATTTCAAGATATTGGCCCTTTAGATGGCGAGTGGAAATTATTCAAGTACGCAGGTCAACAAATGGCAGTGCTTTAATTTTTTAAAAATATTTAGTGGTTATATTGCAAATTATAAGTATGGGCATGGGATCTACTCAACCTGGCCTACAACCTTATTTTTCTCTCGTGTCGTGTACTTTGAATAATGCTTGATAAATAGTCGGAGTGCATGAAGGTGTGACATCTATTTCGGATAGGTTCAAAATATTAATACAAGTTTTGATATACTTTTAGAAGTATTTTTTTAAATATTAATCGTAAAATCACATATCACATAGGGTTGAATATGTTCCTTCTGGCTTTTAAATACGTTTGCCCGCACACCAGTACCCGTGCCGGATGCACTAACTGAACACCAGCAAACGTCCAGTTCTTTTGAAATGAGGCAAAAAAAGAGAGACAAAGTAATGCACAAAAGCTGCAAGGCATTCAACAGAGCTGCGGGCTGCATCAAAATGAAATGAACACCACGCTTTTGGGTAAAAGTTTTTCAAATTCACATTCGGGCACTGGACGGGCGCTGGGTCCGTGTGTTGGCGGTGCCCAGAAAGGAAACCGCCGCTAGCAACTGCGAAATGCGAAACGCAGCGCAGAATCAAAGGAGGAAAAATAGCATGAAAATACTCAGACCAACGAAATCAACGCCAACGGCAGCTGCCTGTCAATTAAAACATTAAAACGCGCTGAAAAATGCACCAAAAAAAGGGGCAAAACAAACAAACGACACAACGATTAGAAGCATAGAATTTCGCAATCGAGCACTTAGAGCTGTTGGAACCCAGACTCCAAACGGGCGACTCCGCATGGGGGAAGGGGCTAATGTGTGACCCAGTTCGGAGCACTGTGCAGGAAAGGAACTCTCAGCGGCAGCGGCGCTGATTTGGCTATTGGTTTTTTGATCATTAAAAACTGGTTGGCCAAAGCAGAAACTGCAGCAGCAGTCGGCCAAAACCCATACACATATCTCTCTCCATATGACCGCCCGCCCATGTCTTTGACGAAGCTACTGCTGGAGCTGCTGGAGGCCTTATAAGCGGGCGGCGATGGCGGCCGCGAGCCGAGTTTAACCGTTAGATTAGCAGTGCGCGCGCGTGTTTTTCCCACGATTCGGAAAAGAAATAATCGAAAAAAAATCAAGAAAATGAAGGATCGTTTTTCCAGAATAGCCAAGGAAGTGCCCAGAATGCTGCTGATTATGATGCTGCCTTTGCTGCTCGGAAGCACTGTCGCATTTCCGGATGGAGCCCCAGCCGATACGTGTGTGAAGCAGCGCCAGAATCAGCCCAACCACGGCAAGGCCCGCACACAGCCGGCCCACACGAATCCCTTTGAGGTGGTGGCCGATGCCCAGAGCTACCATCCGGGTCAGCAAGTCTCTGTGGTCATCTATCCGCACACACAGCAGAGCACGGTCTTCAGGGGATTCTTCCTGCAGGCCCGCGACGCACACTCCAATGAGTGGATTGGCGAGTGGGTTCAGAGCGAGAACACAAAAACCATACCGGAGTGCTCGGCCATTACGCACTCGGATAATCGGGACAAGCTGGGGGCCAAGCTGATATGGAAGGCGCCGCAGAATAAGCGCGGCAATGTTTACTTTACGTAAGTGTGGTGCGGGATGACCGTCGAGGGGGGTTTCTTGATGATTTGGCAATCAAGTAAGCCTGACATCAAACAGTGTCGTCTGTCGTTTGTCACCATCATCATCATTAACATCACATAATCAGCATCAGCAGCAGTAGCAGTAGCAGCAACCGTGATAGTATTAGGAGCACCATCATCGTCTGGGCAGGGCATTCATTAATCATACGCCACGCTGACCTACATAACAAAATGCGCACATAATTGTGAGGCCGACAAAACCTGCCGGATAATCACACAAAAAGCATTATGTAATTGATTTATATGGAAAAAGTCAAACGTAAAAGAGTTCCATCCATCCATCCATACATCAATTCAATCTTCCATCCATGTATCCACAAAAAAGGCATCAAACGGCAAAGACGCTTTGCTTTGCGCAGCCCAAGGCAAAAGCCGAAGAAAAGTTGTCAATGCTTTTTATATCACAACAGCAGCTTTGTGGCAAGATAGCACTGTCCTACATGGGTGGGTGCCAACTGGCCGCATTAGCAACAGCAGTTGATAGTGTGACGCTTTTGTCATTAATCATGCAACCAAAAATTATGCTAAAAGTTTGATTAAATGAAATAGGAAGTAGGGAATTTAGAAGGAGACAGAGCTCAAACAGCATTTACACAAATTTTTATGTTGAGAGAGAAAATTCTGTCTGGGCCATGAGGATTTTCACATTATTAAAGTTCCAAGGAGAAAATCAAGAAAACAAAAGGAGAAAAACCTTTACATATGTAGATATAAATTATTAAAAAATTTAAAGAAAAGAAAAAGGAATGAATAAACTTCCCGCAAAATGTTTTGTTTATATTGAAAAGATTTGTAATTGTAAGACAAGCTGCTGTTGTTCAAGAAATAATGTGGAACTCTACAGAATTTGAGCATTAATACCTCAACACTCGAACCTGCTGTCGCCCAGTGTTACGGCTTTACGAACCGTCCCACATCAAATAACCCACCTGGAAACTGTCGATTCATCAATTATTACCTATTTATATCAACCGCCTATATATATGTATAACCAAAATTGTTTAGTCTGCCATGCAAAAATCATGAGTTGCTCAATTGAAAAATTTACATTTTCCTTTGCAGCGGCACTGTGCTACAGGAGTACGGCACCTTCTGGAGCGACATTGTTAACAAGGTGCAGGCTGAGCCGCAATAACGAAAATGATGTACTTATTTATAACAGCTGTACTCGTTTATACCCTGTGCTGGGCAATAAATCTTAAAAACCCTAATTAGTCAAAAAAGACATTGTTGCTTAAAGATTTTTCAAATCCCCATTTGGAGGACGGATGGACGTCTTTGGGGCCAAGCCCCCCACTGAGCTGTGCAATCCACATTACAGAGTAAAATTTTTGACTTCTTGGCCCAACGTTTATGAATGACCAGAGCTCTCACACACACACACACCTCTGCCAGAGCCATGAACAACAGGCCCTCCCACATCCGAGCACTCAAAACAAGCTACATACTTCTGCGCCCGACCGACCCTCCCACACTAGGCCCACAATCGGACGCACGAGCCGAGCACGTTTAAGTTTCCAGACACGTTGCCAGTTTCTCATTGGAAATTCGTTTTGGCCGAGCAAGTAAATTGGAAACTTTAAGCACCTTTCATGCCGGCTGTGAGGAGAGACTGGCCTGGGCCAGCCTATGGCGATAAAGTAATTAAAGCACAGGCCGTAGCCAGATGGCTAGTGAAATTCCCACACACATACATATTCAAGCCCTATCTTACCCTTTAACTATTGGCATCTTATCAGAGGCAGCGGATAAGAAATCAGCTGTAAATGGGACCAACCATAAATAAGTTCCGTGAATGTTAGCGGGCCCAACATGTGGACCGAACCATATAGAGGTGTTCAATTGAAATGTTTAATAAAACTATACAAATAATTTGATACGTATAGAGGAGCTTGCCTGTACATATTTTCATACTTAATTGCAAGCCTTTCGAAAGCCTTCCGTTTCCAATGTGCTCATTTACTATCTATAGTATGTATAACGATTCCAATGAACGTAAAAAAATTTAATAATTTAAGAAAATCTATAGGAAGACCTGACTAAATAAATTTGAAAGAGGGAAAATATGTACATAAGAGGTCGTGCCGAGCTCTGGTCTAGACCAATACAGACATAATCGGGGAAACAGACTCAAAGTTACTTCCACGAGTGAATGCTGTGGGAATAAAAAACAAGTTATACAATTGGGAATAGACAAATTGAAAAGAAACAATATCGCGAAAACCGGACAGAAATATCTGTAGACTCTACAGTGTAGATCAAATGATAGATCACAATCAGTTGAAAATATTAAGAACATGATTATAAAACTAATATGTTACCCGAAATAACAAAATATGTTTAAAGTTAAAGCGAGGCTCCACTGTACACGCACACGTGCACACTCAACCCTAAGCTTGTTTACTGCAATTGAGTTGTTTGCGTCTCGTCTCCCTCCAGAAAATTGTGCATAGCAACCCACACAAACGCGTGGAACGTAGAGAGAGGGGTGGCGGAGAACTGGCGGAGAATCGCATGTTGTTTTCGTGCGTTGCAGTCGACGTCTGACGTCGACCGCAAACGACTCTTGGCAACTTGTTTTGATCGAATTCGCTGCATCTGCCATCATTGTCTGGCTTCGCCGGCGGCTCAGGGGCGCAGCTAGAGTGCACGAACAATGCAGTGATCCACCTCCACCTCCCCTGTACAATGCGAGTTCGTTGTCCAGCCCAAGTCTGTTTTTCCCCCACACGCTTTGTTTCTCTTTACATTGACTTGTTGCTGTTCTTTCTGCCTTTCTGCTGATAAACGAGCACGAACGATTGACGGCGGCAACAGCGTCGGAAGCTGCTTCAACACTTTCAGTTGTGCCTTGCCGGAGAGAGGTTCACAGATCGCAAAAGCTTCAGTATGGTTATCAATTTCGCAGCTGGTCCAGCCAAATTGCCCGAAGAGGTCAGTCGCATGGTCGGACGAGATCATTTAAGTCCAGTTCTAACCGATTTGTCTGTCTTCTTCTTCTTCGCAAATCTGTAGGTTCTGAAGGAGGTGCAGAAAAATCTTCTTGATTGCAATGGCAGCGGCATCTCGGTTATGGAAATGTCCCACCGTTCCAGCACCTACGGCAAGATCCAGGAGACAGCCATCAGCGATCTTCGCGAGCTCCTCAACATTCCCAGCAACTACAAGGTTCTTCTAATGCAAGGTGGTGGCACCGGGCAGTTTGCTGCCGTCGCCCTCAATCTGATTGGAGTCACTGGCACCGCCGATTACGTCATCACCGGCTCGTGGTCAGCCAAGGCAGCCAAAGAGGCGGCCCAGTATGGCAAGGTGAATGCCGTTCTTCCCAAGGCAGCCAAATACATATCAGTGCCACGACAGAGCAGCTGGCAGCTGGACCCCAAGGCCTCGTATGTCTACTACTGCGATAATGAGACAGTCGAGGGCGTGGAATTTGACTTTGTGCCAGAAGTGCCGGCCAGTGTGCCGCTGGTGGCTGATATGTCGTCCAACTTCCTTTCGCGTCCCATCGATGTTGCGAAGTTTGGGGTAATATTTGCCGGAGCACAGAAAAATATTGGACCAGCGGGCACAACGGTGATAATTGTGCGTGAGGATCTGATTGGCAAGCATCTGAAGAGCACACCATCCATCCTGAACTTCGAGCTGATGGACAAGAACAGCTCCCTGATGAACACCCCACCCACATTTGTGTAGGTTTTCAGTCATTCAGTATTTTGTTCTCTGAGACGCTAATCTCCATTCTTTGCAGCATCTACGTGATGGGCTTGGTTTTCAAGTGGATCAAGCGAAGTGGCGGCATCGCTGGCATGTCCAAGCTGGCCAACGCCAAGTCGAAGCTCATCTATGACACCATCGATAAGTCCAACGGCTTCTTTTACTGTCCCGTGGACACGAATGTGCGCTCCCACATGAACGTTCCATTCCGCATTGGCAGCGCCGCCGGCAATGATGCACTGGAGAAGGAGTTTCTGGCCAAGGCCGAGGCTGAAGGCATGATCCAGCTGAAGGGCCATCGCTCAGTGGGCGGCATACGTGCCTCACTCTACAATGCCGTCACACTGGAGGAGACGAAGCAGCTGGCAAATCTCATGGTGGAGTTTTACAAAAACAATAAAAATTAAAGCATTCTGTTGATATATATATGTACAACAGCCCGCGCAGTCTGAAGATCTCGTCCAGCTTGAGTTCCAGGTTGGCATTGGTGCCGCGCAGATTGTCCACCACCTGCTTGACCCAAACGAAGTATAGCGTCCGACGTTCCTACAATAGAAATAGGGAGATGGCTTTGAATGGGTTTTCGTGGCAGCAGGTTTGTTATCCTCCGTCCATCCCTGCGGAGTGTTAACCAGAAAGTCCCTTAGAGTGTCCCTTAGGTTGCTGTTATCGACGCGGTGGCTGTGTGTGGTTGATGCGGTTGCTAGCGCCGGAATGGGACGCATCATGAAAACATTTTTTCGCGAAGAGCGGAACTTCAGGAAAGGGTTGGTTGCAATCCAATCACACAGGCATCTCACGATTCGGCCAGCGAACGTTGGCCAGCATCACACCTCAGCGGACGCGCGACTTGGACGTCCATCCATCGACGCGACGCAATGAGGACGGGGCGCGATGCGCCTGCTCCGCCCGGCAAATTCCTGCTCCGCTCCTCCTGGCGACGAATATATTCCTTGAAAGAAAGAAAACGGATTGTGAATTGAAAGTTGGCAGTTGGCTGTGCTGTGATTCGACACTTTGGTTTTTGGCCTGGCTTGGCTTGTTTTTTTTTTTTTTTTTTGAGATTTTAACGCCTGTGGGATTATTTTTTGGTCTGTTTAATTTAATTAATTAATCTGCAATGCCGCTTCTACGCAACTTTGGTTCCATTCTAATAGGTTCACTAGAATACCCACTACGGTAGTTATATAATGAAGGGGGTGAGCTTTAACATCAGCCAAATCTGAAAATGCCACTTTTCCAAACATTTTCCTTTATCGCCTTTCCTTTTAGCTGAAAGTTGGAGCTGGTTATATGCGATAAATCTATGTCCTTATTCGAACTGGCGAAATATCTTTCTAAAAATGTTCTCATATTTTCCGAAAATTGATGCTCACTTAACCTAAATATTAAAAAAAATTTTAAAAAATGGTACTCATAAAAATATAAAACAAACTTTTAATTCTTAATCTATAATCCCTACCTCAGCCAAATGTCTCATTGAGAGCATATGGCTTGTGGCATCTTGAATTGACATTATGGGAAAATTTTTTGAATAATTTTTAATCAGTTTAATCTTTTTTTTTTCATACTTGCAGTTTCTATCGGAATTAACTCATCCTCCTCATCTGCAGAAGCTGTCGCGCTTTCTTCTTACGGAAGATGCAATAAAGCCTAAAAACAGAGAAGACACATGTAAACTTAAATTTGATTAACTTTCATCATTTGCTTACTTTTTTGGGTCATCATCATCGTCCTGAGGTCCCTCGAGACGCATTTGGGCGACTGATGCTGCCACTGGAACTCCTGCTATGCTGCTTCTTGATGGTGTGCTGCAGGCCATGGTGTGCTCCTCCACTGCATCTTCCTGGGAAGCTCAACCACATTGTTGTTGGCAGCCTACGTTAACATCAGTTGCGGCTTTCCAGAATTGACACCAAATCTGCCAGACGTGCAAGTTCGTTGCAGGGCATGGTGTCCTCCTTCACTGACATTGACAGAGCATTAAGCTGTGTCATACGTGTCCGTGTAACATCGAGTTTCTAAAGCTCGAGCTCTTCGTATTACTCGAGCTGTACGAGCTGTTCCTCATCCTCCACTTGGATTAGGAGCGCATCAAGCTGTTCCTCATCCTCCACTTGGATTAGGAGCGCATCAAGCTGTTCCTCATCCTCCACTTGGATTAGGAGCGCATCCAGCTGTACCAGACGAGCCTCTCGGCGTTTCTGTCCCTACTGCTCCAGCTGTCGCTGCTGCTTCTCCCGGCCAAGCAGTATGCCCGTGATGGGGCACAACTGGACCTGTTGCTGGCGGGCCTGGTCCAGGTGCTGGGCATATAGACTGACAGCTCTCCGCTGAATCTTGTCGCCCAGATCCATCTGGGCGATTGAAGCATCCTCCTCTGTAGATTCAGAGTCCCGACCAAGAACATGATTTCGATCATATTTACTGGCGTACATATGATCTCCATCACATGTATGTACGAGGTGGGAGCTCTTTTCTGGTTTCTCAAGCTGGGGCCTGAGGCTCAACCACATTGTTGTTGGCATCAGTTGCGGCTATTCCAGAATTGACACCAAATCTGCCAGACGTGCAAGTTTGTTGCAGGGCATGATGTCCTCCTTCACTGACATTGGCAGAGCATTAATAGCCTGTTTACACTGAGGCGCATCATTGGATTTTTCCGTTAAATGGAACATGCGACAATGATGCCCATAAGAGCCCTGTGGATAGAAGAAGACAATCATGCGGCCGCATCTTTAATCATGCGGCGCATCATTGGCAAGTGTTGCCGTATTCTGTCTAGTATTTTTACAAAATACTGAATTTATTCGGGGTATCGACGGGTATCGATAGCAAACAGCTATTTCTATCGTTTTTTGTTTTTGTAGAAAAATGATGCGAAATATGATGCGGCTTTGGTGTAAACGCCTCGCATAATTTTTCCGCACCTTCGACAATGATGCGGCAGTGTAAAAAGGCTATAAGATCCCTGTGGATAGAAGAAGACAATCATGCGGCCGCATCTTTAATCATGCGGCGCATCATTGTCTAGTGTTGCCGTATTCTGTCTAGTATTTTGCAAAATACTGAAATTATTCAGGGTACCGATAGAAAACAGCTGTGAATTAGTAAATTATATTCAAAAATTATATATGAGCACTGAAAAACAAAAGAAAAAGAAGCGGACAGAGGGGGCGGAAAATTTGTTAATAGACTTGTGGGCGGAAAATATTGAGGATTTGCGCGGGTTGCGCAAGAAAACCCACATTTACGAGGAGATGGGAGAGGAATTGAAACAGCAATTCTATGAATTCTCTCCAATAGAAATTAAAGCAAAGTTGGAGAATCTTTGGGATCTTTTGGGATGCACTGATTCAAACTTAAAAAGTGCCACATTAAAATTTAACTCGGCAGCACGCAATTTTTGTTCGGTGAAGCCAACGATAGCTTCACTTGCTGTAAAGTCCTCCTGAACAAGCTCAATAAACAATTGGGTGCTCGTAGTGAAACTCCCAAATGCACCATTTTCCACATTTAATAATAAATCGCTCATTATTTTGGGAATTTCAATAAAAATGCTTTTGCTCTCTTCTTCTTGCTCACCGAGTTTGTTTACATTTGTAGGACGAACAGCTGACAAATGCTGCGAAAAATGATGCGGATTTGGTGTAAACGCCTCGCATCATTTTTCCGCACCTTCGCCAATGATGCGGAAGTGTAAAAAGGCTATTATGCCGAATTTGATTGAGGCAACCATTATTAACGGAAAGTACGCAGGTGAAAATGTATGTATTCCTCGAATACCAATGATTCCGACTAATCTTCCGTTTGACTTCAAACGATTTCAATTTCCAGTTCGCCTTGCATTCGCAATGACAATTAACAAGTCGCAAGGCAAATCGCTTAGTGTTTGCGGGATAAATTTAGAAAATCATTGTTTTTCACATGGGCGATTATACGTTGCGTGTTCACGAGTTGGGAAACCATCCGCTTTGTTTGTGTTAACGTCAGACCAAAAAACAAAAAATGTGGCCTACCAAAGAGCACTTCAATGAAACGGATAATTTGCGAACACGCATAACGCTTCGATTCAGTATTTACTTTGGATTCACTTCCATTTACTTAGAGAAGTTCAACTAAATAACACTTCATTTTTGTAATCGAAATGAATTCATTACTGTTGTGAAATGAAATAAAATTTTTCCTTTTCAAATATAAAACAAAACAAAAATTGCTCTTCATCTTTTAATCACCAAACGAAATTTTACATAAAACGAAGCCATCTGGTGGCGAAACGGAGTTCGCCGGGTTTGCTAGATTATATATACATATATATAGATCGTGCAGTATTGCAGCCATTATACTCTTTAATTGGGCATGACCCAGCTGAAGGGCCATCGCTCAGTCACACTGGAGACGCAGCAGCTGGCAAATCTCATTTACAAAAACAATAACAATTAAAGCATTCTGTTGATTTATATTAACAACAGACCGCGCTGTCTGAAGATCTCGTCCAGCTTGAGTTCCAGGTTGGCATTGGTGCCGCGCAGATTGTCCACCACCTGCTTGGCCCAAACGAAGTATAGCGTCCGACGTTCCTACAATGGAAATGGGGAGATTGCTTAGAATGGGTTTTCGTGGCAGTAGCTTTGTTAACCTCCGTCCATCCCTGCGGCGTGTTAACCAGCAAGTCCCTTAGATTGTCCAACTTATCAGCCAGCTTAATGAGTTTAGCCCTCGGGCTCGTCTTGGCCGCATTGGCAATTTGCAAGCGCTTGCGTTCCTGCTTCTCCAGCGATTTGTCGTCGGTCACCTCGCGTACCAGACCACAGACATCGGCGCCAAACAGCTGCTCCACGTCTTCAAACGTTGCGTCCGTGTCCTCGACCACATCGTGCAGTATGGCAGCCATTAGAACGGCCTCATCCTCAATGCAAGCCTCCACAGCCAGAATTGTACTCACATTTATCACATGATTTACGTATGGCGTTTGTTGCGGATCCTTCCGCCGCTGGTCCCGATGTTTGTGTGCCGCATACTGCAGACATTCCATAAACCTGCTGGAAGGATGCGTGGTCATTTTTTTTAAAATTGTTTATACACACAAAATGTGTTGATATTCCTCGATTTTGATATTCGATAAATTCGGCCATCAATCGAGACTTAACCCACTTAACACTCCTCTAATTAAAAGGTTGAGCACCTCTTGTTAAACCGCGGAAAATAATACTGTATGTGAAGACTCCTTGTGGCTCCATCCTCCTTTTTACTAACAAAACAAAAGTGACCACCGACATTATTGAACTGTAATGCGTAGAATATGTTAAAGTTACTTTAATTTCGTGGAAATACAAAATACCCCCCTGGTCGACAATGGGATAACGTTCTATTTTATTGATTGAAATCGTATTCCTTGATTTTGATATTCGTTTTGGTATTACTAGCAAGCCAAGACTCCCAGCGCTAAAACTATAATTTTGAACGATTAATTGACCAATTTTCTTAAAGAGTTGCCAATCATAAGTACTCATTTTTATTAGAATTATTAATAAATAAGGTTTAATCAAAAATCAATGTGGTGGAAAATTGTAGTATTTTTCATGGAGTATGGCACTTTGTATACCCACCCAGTTGGTAAATTTCCTTTCTATATTGTTAAACTTGTGCACGCCAATCCGAATACAGAAACGTAAGCTGCTTTGAAACCTAAGTAAAAATGAATTTACTCGTATTGGCATGTTTTTGACCTAGATCAGATTCTATATATGTCTCGATCCCGTTTAGTAACAGCAAGAATACCATAAACTGCAATATTAATTGAGATGGAATATAAATTAAGTGACAAATTTTTAATTTCATAATATAAAAAACAGTACATAAAATCGATCATGGCATGGATGACAAACATTTCATCATATCCCTGTTTTGTTTCTTCCTTAAGGAATTAAAGCTTTAAGGAAACTTTTAAATGCTGAGAGAAGTAAAGGTATGTCACAAGATCAGAGCTTTTAATGAAAATCCCACCCACCCCCACGTCATAGCTCACCGTGGGATAGCGCTCCCACGGTATGTTTAGTACTTCGGGCCAGGATGAGGTCCCTATGAAGTCCTTAAAAAAAGCTTGGCCGTTTTAATACTGGGACCATACCATGCCATGGCAAGGGAAAGAGAAGCACGAAAGAGAGCACTCAAAGCACTCTCTCTACACTAGAAACATACCGTGTTTGGCGGTCAATTTGAAAAGTACTTTAATATTGCGGAAATATAGTAACGGACCGATTTTGATATTCGGTTTAATATTACTAGCTAGTTAGCCCTTTCAGACCTAACAAAAACAATTTTATCCAATTCCTCAATCAATTTTGTACAAGATTAGCTAGTTTTTAGAAATCCTGTTTATTGGATTGATTACATAATAAAGTTCAAACAAATGCGGTCAAAGCACAAAACGAAAGTGTGTATCGGAAGTGACGTCAATGTTGCTGGTCAACCCAATTTCTGCATGCGTATGGACATTTGTACACCTTATTTCCTTTAGTTAGTGTTACATTTGTTGTTCCAAGCTGCTTTGAAACACTATTAATTAATTTGTATTAGATTGACATGTTATTTACCCATTAATGCATAAATTTGGTGCTCTATGTATATATTTATAGGTGCCATATGCTTCAAAATTTCGTTCATATCCTTAAAACAGAGATTGATTAGTTTCTGTATTAATTGAAGCCTGAAATTACAAACATTACCTCAACTCGATATTATCCTTTCTCCAAAGGGTAGCAGATTGTTGCTCATTCCGTGCCAAAGTTGCAGAACAATGCTCCTAATTCATTTCCCCATGTTGCCGAAAATTTTCCCATACGAATCAAATGTATCTAACGGGAACGCGTTTGGAAGCAACACTGAATCTAAATTTTATTCCCGTTAGAACATTTTGAAAGCCACCACGATTTGAGAGCGTAGAAGTTCGGTATTTTTTGTGTGCTAAATGAGTTTGGCGGTCATTTTGAAAAGTTAAAATATTAAAAAATATATTGATGAAATTGTTTTAATTTACGTGTATATTTCGGTATACCGTAAATATACTGACTGACACGACAAAATGCGTTGATATTTCTCGATTTAGATAAATAATTTTATCCGATAGATACATCAATCTACAACATTGGCACATTTCAAGAACTCCCTTTTATTGGATTGTTTATTAAAAAAGGTTTACACAAATAAGGTGAACGAAAAATAAAAACATAAACCGTAAGACGTTGTCCCGCCAGGGTGGTCCATCTTGAAAAACCTGCGTATGGTAGTTTTGATAACCTTGTTCTTTAATATACCTTAAAAATAGAATTTATTAAAGTTATGTTATTTATTAAATATAGCATTATATACCGCTATACCGTAAATAAACCAGAAAAGTATATAATATACCCCGAATGGTCACCCTCGACCAAATATTTATAGATAATGGTAGGACCGCACAAATTAAAAGTATTTTTGAAAAAATACTATAATTTGCCATGTGCAGCCCTGGATTGTCTTTCGATAGCAGCGCGCGCTAAATTCTTGTTATGAACGTGTTCATTTTTAAATACAAATTAAAAAATGGCAACATGAAAGATTGGTGCTGGTGTTAATAGTTTTGCATACAGCATTTAATGAATAAATAACTATTACTTGGGCTTGCCGTCTCCGTCGGTATTCTTGCCATTTTCCCCGCTCTTCTTGTGATCATATTTCGGGCAGCCTTCATCGGTTTTGGCGCTTCCATTGCCCTGGCCGTTTCCCTTGCTCTGTCCATTTCCAGTGACCTCCGGTACGAAGAAAATCTTGCGTGACTTCAACGCCGACCACTTATGGCGCTTGATGTAGTAGCTTATTCCAATCAAGAATGAACAAATAAGGACCACCTTGATCAGCAGCTGCTTGCGCTCATCCGACTCCGGCTCCGAGGTCCACTTGAGGAACGTGACCACATCCTTGGCAATCTGGGAGCCCGATGGGGCAACCTCCTCGTCTGCGTAGGTCACAACCTCGTTGTTAATGACCTGGCCCATCGATATGGCGCCGCCGGAGAAGTACGGATTGAAGTACTGGCCGTCGCGCAGCACGAACCCAGCTGGCGGTTCACAGTAGCCAGTCAGCAGCGCAAAAATGTAATCCTCGCCGCCCTTGCGTGCAGACACGATGTAGCTCAGGTCCGGCGGATAGGCTCCGTTGTTGGCCGAGCGGGCGGCGTCCTCGTTCGGATAGGGTGCCGGCAAATAGTCGGACAGCTTGCCCGGACGCTCGAAGTACTCGCCGTTCTCATTGGGTCCATCCTTCACCATCACCTGTTCGGCTTCTGCCTTCGCCTCGGCTTCGGTCATGCAATTGTTGACCAGGTTGCGGTACGCAATGTACTGCAGCGAGTGGCACGAGGAGCACACCTCTTTGTACACCTGGTAGCCGCGGCGTACAGCCTCCATGTCCAGGGCCGACAGTAGACCCTTGTGGTTCCAACTCTGGTTCGGTGGGTGCACACAGTCGTGCGAGGCATCAACACTCGCATCCAGGGCGTACAGCAGTGCTCCTATTCCGCCAGTCAGAGCGCCCAACGCCAGCAATTTTGGACGTGTTGGCATCCAGTTGCGGGCCGAAAAGCTTGTCTTTGGACGCACCGATGTGCGGTACAGATTGCCCTTGGAAAACAGCAGCAGCTTTGAGCTAATATATCCAAATTTGTTGGCCATGACGACACTTTTCTTTTCGCAAAAAACTTTTCACGGGCGACACAAAATTCTTTTTTAGCGTTTGGCCAGTGCTGTACAACTTTTTTCTTGTGGATAGAGTGGCCAAGTAATTCTAAAATCTAACAAATCAAATGATTCAAGTTAAAAATTGCTTAAGCAGAGCTTGGTCTTATCTACGATCTTTCTTCATAAACCATAAACATATGTAAAACAAGACCACCCGAAAATTACTGCTATTCTGTAGGAATCAGAAACTCTCTTACAGATAAACAATAAAAAAAAATAGAAACTGTTGAATCAACTTTGTGTTTCTTTTGTTATAACAATCACCTCCTCTTGCGTTTTCTTGAACCACTTACAACCCCAGAGGCCCGGCCCCAGCCAGCGGAGCAACAAATGCCAGGGCACTTTCATTTGTTATCTGGCGCAATAATCTCTAAATCTGTAACAGCCCACCAAACAACGGTGCATACAATATTTCCTAGCCATTCTTCACACTGTGTGACCACGAAATCGTCAAAGTCAGACCAAAGCCCCAGAGAGCAGAGCAGAGCACAGACCAGCCCCAGTATTCAGACTGCAGCTCAACGGTCCCCCACCCGACGTCGACGGAGCGAGCGATGTAAACTGTTTTTGGTGGAAATTTGTACCTGATTTTATATTTCCCTTTTTTGTTACACTGTTATTACGTATTTCCATGTTTACCATATTTTTACACGCGCTTACAGACTGTTTCTGTGTGAGTGAAGTGACTGTTGGTACTGCGTTCTGCTTCTGCGCAGCGATGCATAATTCCCACTTTTTGGATTTTTGTGTGCCATGGTGTGGTGTGGTTGTGGCGTCTGTTTCTGCCTTCTGCGGTGGTGGTTGCCTTTGCTGCTGCGCAATTAATAATTCTTTTCGACTAGCGTGAAATTTTCATAAAACAAGAAAAAGGAACAACCGCACCAACTTTCCATGAAAATCTCCGGCCATTAGTAGCAATCGCAACGCTTGCCTCCGTCCCAACGAGTCCAAAACGAAGAGAAATAGAGAAAAAGGGGAAATGAGGAACGAGACTTTGAAACCACAGAAAGATTGGTCGACCTCATAGAAATGGGTTCACGTCATAAATTTGATTCAAATTACAAACTCATTAATATATGACGTTGTTGATTTTTCCAAGTCAACGGCGTTGATTGTTCAATTTGGTTTAAACTAACTCTATTTACCAGTGTTGGGCAGCGCATGGACAAAGCTACAATGACATATGGGAATAGCAAAACATAACCATACATTCTGATGTTGATTATTCGCAAAAAAGACGATCTGGTCGGCAAATAAAAATGCCTGCATACAAACGGCAAAAAAGTATGCATAATTTTGCAATAAATGTAAATATTACTGGTCGCGTCCGCTTCCTTTGGGAGAGGAGGCAAAGCGCCATGCTGCTGTAGTTTCCTGTTGGCCCATCGCAGCTCGGCTCCACCACGATGATAATGATGATGATGCTGTGCGCTTTGCGCTGGCCATGTTCCCACTCCTTATCTTGGCAGCACGAAAACCAGAAACAAGAATTATAGACCAAAAGCCAGTTGCAATGTAAGTGCACCATGTACCGTAGGTGTGTGTGGGGGCAATGTATGTACATAGTAGGTGATTGTGTGCGTGCCTGCGGCTAGAAGTGACGTGAAGGCAGAACAAACATCTGCTGCAGTGTTGGTCAACGCTAAAAATGTATGCATTTGATTTTATATGGGGGATATTGTAATTTCTAGATTAATTGTATGGGAACAATCAGATTTATTTATCAGATCTATATAATTGCTTATATTCAAGATTCAAAGAAGGATTATATGGGATTAATAAGGGCGAATCTTGACGTTTTTTTCCACAGTGATCAAAACAGCTGATCGATCGTCAGAATCAAATAAGAAACAAGCTCTCTTATCTTTCAGGTTCTCATACTCGTTGCCATGTACTTTTCAATCTCGCAAAAAAAAACCCAACGCTCCTCTATGTACAACAACATCACGATCGGGGCTGTCAATGTGTGTGTGTGTATTTATGTGTAGCATGCGGTTGCTGTGCTTCGGATTTTTGTAAACTTTTGCCACAGCTCTCGCGGTCGTCACTCACACAAAGATGCGGCCATGTGGCACAGGAACACAGGGCCCCTAAGACGAAAAGGGGAGCGGAGGAAGACCCGAGCTTCATTATGACGTTGTAACTGTCTTTTCAATTTCTCGTTTTGCCCGATTCGCTTTGCCAAATGGAGCCTAGTAGATACACAGCTTAATCGCTCTTAGCTTAGAATCGAACCCTTTCACGGTACTCGCAGAGCTGTTAGCAAAGATTTAGGGATGTAAAAACCTAACAATTGTTTACCTATTCAATATACAGCTTTAAACAAACCAGACAACCAGAAAAACTTTAAAGTGGTATAACTTCTGAACCATGAACTACCTTAGCACTGAAAATCAAATGTATACTGATGGACAAATATTTAAACTTCAACAAAAACCAACTTTATTTATTTTTCAACATTTTTTTATAGCAGTTTTAACAATTAATTACAAAAGTTCTGGCTCATTTCATCCCACAGCTTATAAAACTTAAACACTTAAACAACTTTTCTATCTTTCTATCTTACTTTTAAGATTCTAAGTTCCTCTTATTGTTTAGAGCCCTTTTAATCCATTTTTGCAACGATTCGACCAATTTGACTGTGATCTATGGCGGAATTTTCCGCCACCCCTCCTCTGTAAGTGCAGTTCTTAGCCCTTTTTTACGTTTTAACCAAAAGTTCTTAATGCCATGTAAAGTCGGGCTATTGAGTCGATGGAATTAATTTTATAAAATCATTGAAAATCAACCAATCTATTATTTAAAAGTTAGTGACGTCACTAATACAAAGCTAACGCTCATAGCTGAACGAGTGTTGGCCCTTTTGCCGGAGCAGAGCTGTTAGCTGAAAATTGTTCTTATGCTCAAGCATCAAGAGAGCGGCTGCTGCTGTGACTGTGGCAGGGGCTGGAACTGGGAACACCGAGAGTGAGCCCAGGCCAGATGCTGAAGATGGATCTCTGTCTGAACGCTTGTCGTGCGTGTGGGTAAGTGTGTGTGAGCGGCTCCCAAGTGAGTGTTGGTATCTCCCCAACGACGTGGATGTGGATGCCGTTGATGAGTTTTGTTTTAATTCTGCTTCTTGGCTTCAATTTCTTATAAAAATTGTTTATATGCACGTAATAGTTCTCTATCTGTGTGTTTGTGCAGCCACACAGATACTCGGATACCGATGCAGATACATACATACACTACCACAAAGAGAGACTCTTGTTGTTGTTGTTGTTGCTGTTGCTGTTGCTGTGATTTGGTGAATCGCGCGTAGCCGATTGTAATTATTGTAATCGAGTCTCGAACCGATCCAATCCGATACGATACGATCGCCATCTGAACATCTGAACATCATCGTCTTCGGCTGATTTCATTTTGTTTTAGCTGTTTTGATCATTTTGTAATAGTTTTCTCAGTGCAGTGCTCTGTTTAAATCATCTTGGCCAAGGCAGAGTAGAGCAGAGCAAAGAGCAAGCCAGATATTGTGATCGTTTTGGTTTGGCTTGAATTGAGCCGAGCCGAGCAGTGCCGAGCGCGCGCTTTTCTCTTTGATGCCAACGTCATAGTCATAGCATAGGCCCAGTCATGATTGTTGTTGCTGTTGTTGCTTTTGACTAAAAGTTGATTGACTGTCTGTTCATTTAGCCGCTTGTCCATGGCTCGCTCCGTTTGTTGGCTTTGGCTTTGGCTGTGACTGCGCTGCGCTGCGCTGCTGTGAAGCTTGTTGGTTTGTCCATTTGCCATCTCTGTCGTGCCGTGCCTCCCCATCTCCATCACCATCTTCATCTTTGGCAGCGTCAACGGCAACGGCAACGGCAGCGACAGCGGCTTCTCTTGCACATTTCGTTTTAGGCCATTATAGTTTTGAACATGTTCAAGTGCCATTCTCACGATTGTTTATAGTCTTTTAATTTCAGCTCGAGCACAAGAAATAAACAGTGAAATTTTAGCAGCAGGCGATTTGTTGTTCTTAGGCTTTAATGTTCCTCACTTGAGGAACCCAAACCCAAACCAAAGCCGAAACTGAGCTTCGAGTGCAGCTTTAGTTGCCAGTTGGCGCTTACTGTTTCGGTTTCAACATCAGCAGAATCAAACACTACGCCGTTCTGTGGCAGCAACAGCAGCAGCAATGGTGAAAGGCTTCAAGTGGTCAATAAGTACCAGGGAGGCCGCCATACAATCTGAAGTACTCCAAAATGTTTGCCTATTAAACAGTCATCAATGATTGTTACATTCTACAAATAGAAATTGGAAGAGCTGGGATTAGAAAAGCGAAGAGGAGAACGTTTGAAGAGCTGGTAGAGGTTCTTCGATTGAGTCAGAGAAATACATGCATATGTACATGCATTAATATGTTTCATGTGTGTGTGTGTGTGTGCTGTGGTTGTGGCAATTCAGCGTTGATCTGCTGATCTATAAGAGCTGAGCTTGATGAATCTATCTGTATTTATCGCATCGCTGGGATCTGTCTCAGATCAATCAACGATCTATCCATCTTTATCCCCTGCAAATGAAATCCTAGATCAAATTTATTGTGTGCCTAGTAGATGTATTGTCTATGGCTATCTATTTATTTCGTTTCGGATCTCTGATATCCTTCTCAGATCAAATATATTGTGTATTGATGAGTGGAGTGAGTACTTACTTTTCAACTAACGATCTGCCGATCAAGTCCAAACAAGCAATTCGATCGCCCGATCGTTAATTAACCTCCCATCGAAATTCCACCAAATTGACATTCTCAGAGGCGGCTCCAAGCGCAAAAGCTTACCATTTCTACTGACATCTCAACATTTGTCCATTTGCAAAAGGGGTCCAGGTCCAGTTCACCACTCCAGTCCACGATCACATGGCATGGCATGTCATGATCATCTTGGGCAATTTTCGCGCATGGAACTTTCAACTCCAAAATGGACTGACAATTGATTTGTGCCAGCCAGCAAAGGCAAGTTGGCCTGCAATTTAAATTAAAAGCGCAATTGAACTGGAAAATTCGTCTAAATTGTTTTTACAATTACCCACACACGTACCCAGTGGAAAACCTGAGATACAGAGATCCAAGGAGGAAAAGAGAGAAAGACTTGGGGAGACGAAGAAGAGTTTGAGTTTTTATTGTGGCACTGCCATGGTCACAATCAAATCCCATCCTAAACAATCGCAGCTCTAACAACATGCAATAGGAGACCCCGACCCAACCAGACCAGAGTACAGAGCACACAGCACACAGAGCATATACAATACATAAAAACCTCAAAAGTAATGATGCTGAAACGGGAGGACGCTGAGAGGGAGACGGTGACCGATCCGATGCCTATGACTACAGCTATGACCATGGCTATGACTATGGCTATGGCTATGGCTATGGGATGAAATGAAGCTGCTTTCGTTCGAAATTTATGCATGAGAAGAAAGATCGCTTTGGCAGGAAGAGGATCCCCAACAGCAGTGTAGCTAGGCCAAAGAAATGGTTCGCTTTTTTTTTTTGTTGTGGAAGTTCTGCATTTATTTATTTTTATTTTCTTTACTCTTTTGCGATAAAGATCGGAAAAGCCCGATGTTTAGAAAGGCAACAGCAACAGCAGCAGCAGCAGAGCAGCATCCAAGCCAGGTCCAGGCTAGCAACAGGCAACAAGCAACAAGCCAATGCCAGCGACAGAGCCAGAGCCAAAGCCAGCTTCTACGGGTATCTATGTATCTGCAATACATAAATTGTATGTATCTATGGCCTGCCACCACTGCCACATACATACATTCTACAATGTATCTTCTCGGTGTGTGTGTGTGTGTGTGTGTATCTGTGTCTATGTAATGAGCATGTAACTAAACTTCTGTGCAGCCAAAACTCCTACAACAGAGACACAAAAACAAAAACAAAAACAAGAAGAGACAAACACCACACCGAAACCCCCAGTTGGACGAGACCCAGAGACCAGAAGAGAATGGGGCAAGAGTGGAAGGTACGGTACGTGTAGAGCTAAAGCTGAAGCCGAACCTGGAGCTGGAGCTGAAGCTGGAGCTGGAGCTGTGGAGTACCAGCTCTAAAACTCCCTCAATACCCGTTTGCCGCAACTTTACTTCAATTCAACTGTACTGGCTCTTTCGCTGGGACTCTTGGCCGTGTCTCTGGCTGCGGCTGCGGCTCTGCTCTATCTGATGATGGCCGTTAACGTTCAAGTTAAGGCTGAAGAGCGCCCCGACCCGACCTGCCCTGCCCTGCCAGTGCCCTCGCGTTCTTGGTTCTCCGCTCGATTGCTCGATCGTCTGCTGGCTGCTCGCTCGTTCGTTTTGGCCAGAAGTTTTGTGTGTTGCCTGGTTCTGCTTCCCCACTCGTAAACATGAGGTACGGTACGTTCTTTCCTCTTTTCGTTCTCTTCTTTTATTCTTTCCCTGCCTGCCTCGGCTTGACTTCATTTGTTTGGCTTTTTTGGGAGACAAAAAACTGGTTATTACTCTTTTCTTCTCCTTTGGTTTTGTTTTTGGCTTTGGCTTTTTCGGTTAGAGGTTTTCGGTTAGAGCGCTGAGTCTCTTGGTCTTCGTGGTCTTCTGGTCTGGTCTGGCCTGGCGCGCCGTTGACTCTTTTTGGACACAGTGGCGTATGCAAAGGGGCCAAATGAGCACGTTGGCCCAGAGCTCACCCGCCATCTACGTCGCTGGCCTGAACTCTACAGGCTACGCAGCTTCCCAGCAGCTACCATTTTCGATCCGAGCCACGACCGACGGAGGCATAAAAACCAAATCTCAGTTTCTAAGCAACGTTTTGTGGCAGCAGCAGCAGCAGCGCAGCACAGCGTGCAACAAGTAGGAAGTGGGCGCGCATTGGCATAGGCTTGGCCTGGACTGGTCGCGGTCTTCCTTCTAGCCAGCATCCATGCCACCATCTCCCATGCCCCCCTGCCGCCCGTGCACTGCAATGGCAACTTTTTTAGCGTCCAACTCCTTTGTTACATTTCGCGAGAGAGGTAAACGATCGTTAGAAAGGTTTTATATGAAGCCATGGCTTCAGATTTTCGCTCATGTCTATTTATTGGACTTGCCGTTGCTGGTGCTGTTGCTAGAGTTGGACGTGGACGTGGACCTGGACCTGGACCTGGAGCTGCAGCTCGAGCGGTGCTGAAGCTGAAGCTATCGTTTCTATGGTCATGTTACCGCAGCCTGTCGTTTAAGATGGCTTTTGGCTGCGTTCGTTGCTGGGTTATGTTTGTTTGGTTTGGTTTTGGTTTGGTTTGTTGGCCTGCAAAGTTTTTTATCCATTTTGGTGGCCGTGGCCTGTGTGCCATCCTCCTGCCTGGCTGAATCGTCCATCTAGCTGCAGCTAGAGCTACAGCTACAGCCTCAACTTCAATGGCAGTGGAAGTGGCATGAAATGCTGTTAACCTCGTTTGAACTTTGCCATTTGTTTGAGCCATTTGGATGGGCCGATCTTTCTTTCTTTTCTGCTTTTGGACTGTTTAGACAGGCCGGCCAAGCAATTTAAATATATTGCAAACAAAAGGAGTGTATGTAATTTAATGTGAGTGGACCGCGGACGTCGGCCACGGACATGGCTGGGGATGGGGATCGAAATGGGGTTGGGGGTCTTAGATGGGGCACATAGACGTGGCCTGGCAGTTGGGCAATGGCAAAACACAACTGACATTTACAATAAAAGATACGAGTCCGAGTTGGAGCTGTAGCTGTAGCTGGAGCTGGAGATTGCTTGGGTCACACACCCTCTACCTCTCAAACTCCAACACCAACACCAACACCTTTCCTTTGCACACACCTCGAAGTTTTCGCAATGACAAGTAGCCCAAGCGTGTGTGATTTTTTTTAATACCCGAGTAATCGTGGAGTCTTTGGGTATATTGTGCTTGTAACGGCTAGAAGGAACAGTTTCTCACTTCAAACAGATCTTTACTTTATATATTTTGATCAAGAGTTGACCATTAAAAGCTACGACTGCCTGTATTTCTGTTTAAACAGATATACATATGTATATCCAAGAGGTAAATGATATGAGGCTTGTATTTGGCCAGATAATTTTCATGGTTTTTACTATCTACTATCAAAATCGCCTCATTGGTATAATTATTAAAGCAAAAATTATGTAACAAATTCTCTTTATTTTTTCATCTCTTTAGGTTTTTCGGATACTTAGCGCCCAATTAAATCATTTTCTAGTTAGTGCACACACAATGGATCCAAGTAGCGGGTATTTCCTAGTCTGAAAATAGACTTTGACGTTCTTACCTGCTCTTTAATATGCTCCAGAGCTGGAGAACTTGTGCTAGAGCTGAGAGGGGGGCTGGGCTTTGAATTGGGTTATGCGATGGGGCCCAGGCCCGGTACTGTGGGAAGAATTTAGCGTTTAATTGGGACAGGCAGCAACAGGAGAAAGGGAGAGGGAGTAACTGGAGTGATATGAAAGCAGCACAGAGCAGCCATAAAGATGTTCGTGGCTTGTCAGATGGCTGCGCGATAAGGTTATGTTTAGGGGGAAGAACCCTGACAATCAAACGGTAGTAGATGACCCCCCCAACAGGGTTAAGACAAACAATTAGTACTACATTCAATAAATGGAAATACCAGGAAGCTCTACCTTTACCTTCACTCCCCCGTAGTAAACGTCACTGAATCTTAATTGCAGGAAGCGGAAAATGAATGAACATACTGAATCGTATTTAAATACAACAAATTTGTCCAACTCTGCACAATTTCATTGAAGACGCAGCCCATACGCAAAACTGTGTCACCTTGGACGGACAAAAACGGAAAAGACAACGAAAATATTCTTCCCGCTGGGCAGTTTGGATAATGGGATTCCGAGACAGACGCAGCAACAGCTGCGCCAGCGCTTTAGCGGTGACACGGTGATGTGATGGCAGGAGGGCGGGAAAGCTAAGACGACAGACAACAAAACGCTGGAGCGGGAAAGACAACCCTTTCTGTAAAGATATCGCCCTTAGTTTTTGGCAACAACAAAAAAGCAACAGGAATTCCGTATAGTGTGCTGTACATAAAAACATTCATACATATGTATGATATGCTTGTATGTATGTACCTACAACGTCTGGAAAACCTTTCCACTACAATTCCTCAAGAAACCACCCTGTCAATGGCCACGGGAATAAGAAGAGAGTGAGAGAGAGAGGGAAGAAATAAACAACAGCCACAAACAAGCTGCAGCAAAAAGGTGCGCGCGTAGATGTAGATGACAACGACGCTCTCTTGTCGAACCGAACGTCGACGTCAACGTCTTTACCAAGTTGAACGCGCCGTTGTAATTATTTTAATATAATTTTTTCACTGCGTCATCATTATTTTTCTCTGCCTTTGATATAATTCTTCTGTGTATCATTTGCACACGACTGCACACACACACACGCACGCTAGGGAGAGAGAAATTCACGCTCAGCAATAAATGTGTGTATGTATGTGACTAGAGTTCAACACCACTCTCGGGACTGCCAACCTAACGCGATTTTCTTGATCGAGTACACTTGATATTTAATTTTTTTCTTTTAAAACTATTCTTCCAGATACGTTTGGAGAGAAAACAATATTAAGTGGGTATGTATATTAAACAAAAAAAAAGTGCACAATTTTGGTGCAGCAAAATAAGCGGGTGGGCAGCGCCAGATCGAGACCACAGAGAGAGAGAGGCTTCAAAGAGAGAAAGGTTCGGAAAAAAAGAGAGTAGAGGATATAAATACAAGCGCGGCGCTTGATAGAGGTTTTGTTGTTTCTGCGCCGCCGTCGCCACAAAAAAAGAAATGTATAATTCAGAGTGTCACTCCGGCGAAAAATATGTTATAAACAAATAATATGAAAATCCAAACCCCAAACAGTATTTAACGCGTGTGTTCCCATCCGCTGGCCCGCGCCAGTCGCTTTTTGCCGCGAATCCACGATTGTGTGAGTGTGTTTCTGTGCCTGTATTCGTTGAATGATGTGGCTGTGCCGTTTTTTCAAATTGCCGTTGATTACAAGCCGAGACAGTACGATCACACGCACACACTCGCAAACAAAGACTTTACCGAAATAATGAGTGGGGACGGGACGGATGCAGGCAGCATTTACAGTTGGACGGGCTCCGCGACGCTCTGCTCCTTTCCCTCGGATGCAATGCAGCGCCTAATTAGAAATGATTTCATTTCAATAACGATTTAATAAAAATGAATTTGCGAAACGAAATTGACGAGAGAATAACGTGAAAGGCCTCTGAGAAGAGATCGCATCGGACCAGACCAGGCTCCTCGTGCGTGTGTATGCATGTATTGGTGTGTTTGTGTGTAATTCGCCATACTTCTTCCTCAATGCCTCAATTCAAAGAACAGACAGAAGAAGAGCACTAAAACAACAAGAACAAGAACAGCGGCAGAAAAGCAACAGCAGCGGCGGCGGCAAAGGCAAGACATACTTGAAAAATAAAAGCAGCGCTGCCCCGATCGTTACTCACTCACACAACGGCACTCTCTCACTCCAGTAGTAGTCTCTGCCTCTCTCTTGCTCCATCGCTTTGCTCTCCATTGCTCTGCTCGCGCGCGTGTGTGTAAGCTTTGCCTGCCATGTCTGTGTTGTTGGTATGTATATAAGCAGGCGAAAAAAAACCTATGTATTACGTTCAATTTTCCCTATATTTTTTGCGCCTGCCAATAAGCGGTTCTTTGTCGGAGTTGCCACACAGCCTCGAAATTCGTCGAATTTTAAATTGGAAACGAACAAGCGCCACGGACATATGTATGAACATATTTCGTTGAAATAGTTAAACCATGTATGTACATTCATACATACATATGAATGAGTGTGTGTATGTAGGTTCCGCTGATAAGACACGCAGAACCGCCTGCTCCAGAAACTCCCGGCTTATCAACGAAAAGAGGAAAAACTGTGTAGCAAAAATGGGTCGAGCGACGACCGAGCAAGCAAGAACATTGTGTATTGTTTTTTGTTGTGTTTGCACTATCGCTTAATAATTTAAATTAAAGAAAAGAATGAAACAAAACGAAAGGAGAACCAGCATTCAGTCCCCAGTTTAAGTGAGTGTTCGCGATCATACTACTGTTTTTAGTGAGTGAGGGTCCAGTGTTTCACATTGATTTTCTTAGTATTTGTGACTAGATCCACACTCATTAATAACGGTAGTTCAATCAACAAAACGCACGTGTTTTTCTCCACAGATATGTATGTACAACACCGATTCGTGGAATGGTGTTTCTTTGACATTTCTTTCCTGCAAATCCCGTTCCGTTCCTCCTGCTCCTCCTCATATCTTTTCAAACAGCCACCACCTGTTTGGGCCCTTTTTGAAAAAGGTAATTAGTTAACTGCCCGCTCGCACACGCACGCAATGCCAGCCAGACAGAACGAAACCACCTGTCCGGATGCGAGAGAGAGAAATATATGCCAGTATAACTGTCAGAATGGAAACAAGAGAAAGGGAGAAACAGAACAGATCCCTCCAACACACACAACTCACATTTGTAGGCTATTTGGATATCTATCTATATTACTCAGCACTAAATTACCATTAATGCTAATGTGGATCACTTCTTTTTTTTTTGAACAGACTCAGTTGCAGAAGCCACAAAATTAGAAAAGCAGAAATAATGAAATTAAAAGAGGGGGCGACATGAAAAGAATAGAGGGAATTCAAAGAGCAGAAAGAACGAAGATAAAACATTAGAGAAAGAACGACAAAGCAGGCCCGAAATTAACTCACAAATTAATTGTGGAATCGCTTGAGAAAATGTGGAAAATGTTGTTCGAGTGATCCGCTGTTCCGTCTGTAGTTTCTGTAACTATAACTATAACTATAACGAAAAGGTTAAGAGTTCAACCACACCACTCTGTCCGCCGCCCGTACATGTGTGTATTCATGTTTGTAGTTCCGCCTCCATTACTGCTGGGTGATGTTTCCTCTTCTTCGCTTCCCCTCCGCCCCTCTCTCTTGGTTGGGTTTCTGCCGGAACAAATTGCTGAAAATTCTGGGAAGACTTGCCATAGTTCAGATTAATAGGTGGTGCTACTTGGATTGGATCTTGCCATGGGGACAAACAAACAATTTCCGTTGAATCATTCGGTTGCCATATCGGATTTTGTCCTACTCTTATTTTATTTTTGAGAACTTTTGCCGAGATCAGCAGAAATTCAAACTGCAACGACGCCGCAATTCTTAAACAATCGAAAGACGGCCGGGCGGGGCGGGCAACGATGAATACGACGTTGTCGGCTTTTGAAAGATGAAGGGAAGGCGACGGTTGGCTTGTTGGTTGAGACGGGGGGATATAGTATTGTATAAATCAGCAGAAAAGCCAACAATAACAAGAGCGAACGGGCACAAAAATAATAAACCTTAATTCGAAGCTTGGAGCTTGATTCATTCATATTACACCCCACCCATAGCAGACCAGAGCCCCAGAGGGGTGGATGTGGAAGTGGACGGGACGGGACGTGGAGGCAGTCGCAGTCTCGGACCCAATTGAGCTATGAAAACCGATCAAACGTCGTCGAGCCCACAATCGAAAATTGTTGCCAGGCACGAGAGCAATGACATGCCATGCTGCCATGTCAAAAAACAACAAGAGAGAACCCGATCTGAAAACCAAAACTAAACCCAATCACCACCAATCGCCCGTCGCTCGGGCGAAAAATGCCACAGAAAGTCGTGCATTGGCAATAATCATCATTTGGAGGAGGAAGAAAGGATAGGATGGACCCCGTACTAGTACCAGTACCAGTACTAGAGCCTGTTTCGGCAGCGTTTGCTCTTCTCTGACTCTATTTTGTCGGCGAACATGGATCTAGTGCACGGTTGTTCATGATTAAGTTCGTGACTAGATTTCATGCTCGTCTATTAAGTTGGGTCAACACAACAAACCGAAAGAGCAGAGCAACGCAGTTGTCGAAAGTTGCACTCCCAGCTGCCACTGCAGCCAGCACTCCCAGGAGAAACGCTGGGTTGGGTTGAGTGTGGGTCTTGGGCAATTAGCAGACGCATTAATTATGGGAAATATATTCTCATATATGACGGGATTCGATTCGGTATTGCATGATTGACCCGTGACCCACATAATGGCACACGCCCCGCAGCAGCAGCAGCATACAGTTTTCAATGAGGGCGTGTAAGTTGGACACAAAACATAAGAAGAAACAAAAAAAAAAGAGTCAATGGCCTTTAACCGATGACTGTAAGTCGCTGGCTCGGCGGCGCTGGCTCACACGCCCCCTTGAGCACCCAGCAGCCCGCATCTCGCATCTCGCGTCCCGCGGACAGTAGCTTGACGCTGGGATCGCTGATTTGTGTGTTGTGTGCCTTTTTATCGGCACTGTGACAGAGCAGAGTGGAGTGTCAGGCTGCAAGCTAGTGACAGCAGCAGCGCTGCAGCCGGCCCACCAATTTATGGGCTAGTCGCACGCGATTAAAAATCGAATGCTCGCACGGCCTGGGTTGACAAAAACAAATGGAAACTGCAATGCAATGGAGTGGCTGTCGGAGCCAGCCAGCATTCATCGTGTGAAAATCCAACAGGGCTGTGTTTTCTAAGGCTTTGGCGCCTGCGGGTAAGTGTTGCCATCCATGGAGAGTAACGGTGCTTGGTTGTTTTGTGACCAGCGTTACCAGGCACCACAACCAAACCAAACCAACGACAACACTACCCAAGCGACTGTTGCGTGGGCGTCTAACTGTAACACCTGCTGCTGCTTCTGTCGCTGCTGCCTAATACCGACGTTTGCTATTAAATTAACATTTCTTTGCTCTCTCACACCAATTTTAATTTCAGCTAAAGGAATGAGCGAATGAAGCCGGAACACCTTTCAACCCTGTTTCATTGTTATTGCTGCTGCTGCTGCTTCACGCTCATTTAGTTGCCAACGCACCAGAGAGAGGAAGAGAGAGAGAGAGAGGGAAAAGAGAGTCGAGTCTACTTTACATATTTTCTAAATTAATGCTGTTTGTTTTTGTTTTTTCCTGTATTGTTATTTGTAGGTACAGACACCGATGTATATACATATGTATGTATATCCATTGAGTTTCAACCCCAGCCAAGAAGAGCATTGAATTGCAACGGTTGCAGTGGAAGCTGATGACTTTCTGGCCTGGCTTTCCCTGCACTGAATTTGCACTTCCTCCCAGCCAGCCAGCCAGCAGCAGCAGCCAGTCAGCAAGTCGGCAATCAGGAACAACAACGACAAGAAGTCGCCATGACACTGGCAGCCGCCTCGTCAAACGCTGAAACTAATTGATATAATAGTTAAAATAACAAACTAACGAGAAAGAAGTGGTGGGCAGCGGGAGGAGAAGCAAAGAGGTTCCACCGCAGCGCACCAACAGCAGCGCGGACGGAGCAGCGGCGTTGGTAAAGTGCAAAACCTTTCCAATTTGAAAATAGTTTTCCTGCTATGTGTGCTCGTTCCCACAAACAGAAATACCAACAACATCAGCTGCAGCAAGCAGCAGCAGAGCAGCAGTCAGAACAAGCACAGCAACAATGCCTGCACTTTGCAACGACGCCATTGGGCAGAGGAGGAGGAGAACAACTACAAGAAGCAGACGGAGAAGAAGAGAAGGAGTAGCAGCGGCGGCAAGCGGTGGATCGGATCGGATCGGATCGGGAAAAGTAGAAGCACCAGCAATCGGTGGAGCGGGAGTAGCAGAACCACCAGCAGCAAGGCAAGCCGATGATTGGGAAAAGGAAGGAGCTGGAGCCTCAGCTGGAAAGGAGGGGGGAGGAGATGGGGGATACTCGTCGTAGTCAGCAAAGATGACAATGCAGCGATTAAAGCAATGCAGAACGAAGAAGAGATGCGCGCAAGAACTTGAACTCTAGTCGGTGTCGATGCCACAGCAGAAGAAGCAGCTGGAAAAATGTTTACCCCAATCCCCAATGCGCGGCATTTCCGTTTACCAGCGGAGGATGCGGCAGCCAGCCGATACATACATACTACGCAACGGTTGGACGGGGGGAATGAAAAATAATCACATTTATTAAATCAAAATAAAATATGTTTGTATGCACTTCCTAAAAGCGCTTTGCCTTTGATTTATTTGTTTTGAAAGGAAACAAGCGGCAGGGGTGGGGGGAACACTATTTTAACGCTAAGCCCCAATGCTTTAGGCCACCAATTCAGTATTGCAGCTGCATTAAGAGTTTCTACTCTGCTGTTCGGACAACATATATCAGGGGCAGGTGAAATATTTGCTTATTCATAGTTTAAATACTTGCAATCAAGTTTGTTTATTATTCTGCTTCTGCTTACGCTTCTGAAAATGTAAGTCAAGGAACACAACACGAAATGTGCAACGGATCTACGACAAGATTTGAAACTAATTAAATTTAAATTTAATTATTTAACAGTCAGCGGCCGTTAAACACAAAATGTGCTGTTAATAGCAAAACTACAAAATGTTAAGTGCGAAGCGGCTGTTTTACAACACTGACGATAACACGCGATCGTTTCGATAACGATCAAATTTAGCCATTCACACGGCGAGTAAGGTTGAATAATCACAAGTATCTACGATTTAAATATTTATTGGCATTAAAGGGCTCTAAAATTGACAATTTAATTAGTTATTTGCACTCAAAGCACTCATGGGCCCTGACTTTGAGTTTTTGTTGCATCTGCGAACCATTTGATTTTATCCTAAATTAAATGCCAAATACGAGTTTGGAGAGTAGGGAACCCCCTCCCTCCTTAAAGAGAGCTCGCAGATTATATGTGCAATGGGCTGGAGAGCTTTTCCTTTTGCGCACAACGAGCGAACGTAACACGAAGGCGGAGCAGCCACAAACGCACTCGGCCACAATAAATTACATGTGTGCAATGGACAACACAACCAGACAACCAGACCAGCAGCAGCAGCAGATATGACCATTATACTCGTAATCTCTGTGTGCATATATTTTACGAGCCGAGCATTTGTCGAGCTTTGTTTTGCACACAATTTCGCAGCTGGGCTGGGAAAGCAGCAAGTCACGCAGCAGCCACCTGCCCCATGCCCCATGCCACCACACCACTCCACTCGCAGAGAAACTGTAACAATTAAATGCCCCCCCACCCCTAAAAGTTGACCATGAACTGCTTATGACTGCATCGAAGTGTGTGCCGAACCTTCGCCTTAACTTGGGGGAGGTCGTCTCTGGATTTGGATCTTTGGCCTGTTTTACGGCACCGTTAAGATCGTAATTGTGAATGTGGGTAACTTGACCATCAGAAATTGGGTTTGGGGTTTCGAATTTGTGCCAACAAATAGGTAAGTGTGTGTGTGTCTCTGTGTGTGCTTTCCTTCACATCGATTCGTATTTATAGCCAATCTGCACCAAATCCGCTGCCGAAGTGTCTGCCTGCCTACCAGCCAGCTGCTTGCCTGATCATTGTTATTGTTTTCGGCTTCTTTTTGCCATTAACACGATTTTGAACAGTTTATACTTTAGGTTTTCTATGGTACGGTACGAGTACTCCATGTGTATTGTTGGTCGGCTGCCTGCCTGGGTGGGGAGTACTTAGCTGCGGGCAGTTGGCTTGGCCCGACTACCGCATTTCGTCGACCGGGGCAGCTTCAATTTTTGATTGGAGCTCGACTCGTGCGGTTCGCGGTCGGTGCGCATGCGCAAAACCAAAAAAACATTTTGATCGTAACGCGAATTCAACTCTAGTTCCTGGACAACATGTTGTGGCTATTGCTAGTAGCGTCAGCGCCGCTGCTGCCAATGCTGCTCAATTATCGCGGAGTTGTGGCAAATGTCACGGTAATTGAAGACATTAGGAACGCCTTCAGAGGCATCACCAACGACACCGACCTGCTGGACCACATTATACCGGAAATGTATGGCTCAAGTATGCGCAGTGCGAATCCGACCTTTGTCTTCCGAATGCCCACCCGTGCGAGTGGGGGTGGGGTTGGAGGTGGAGGTGGTGGCTTCGAGCTGCTTACCATGCAGCGTTCTGATTTTGCGGAGCCAATCTTTCCCAATATCAGCGAATCAATATCGGCCACGGTCAGCGCACCCTTGACAGCTGAACCGCCGGAAACGAGTGTCAAGACCAGCCTGGTGACCTCTCCCCACGGCGAATGGCAACAGCTGGGCCTGGCGGGATGGGCGGGTGAATTGGGGCCTCCGCTTCCCTGGCTGGAGCAGAGCCACAAGTGAGTTTCAATATTCTCAGACGCTGCTTAGCTAAATCAAATTACCCTCCAGGGACACTCAGCCGGCGATTGGCTGGCAGAATACCTATCCGCGGGATGAGATACTCCTAGATCTGAAGAACAAGCACTTCGATGGCCGTGTGACCGACATACGGATAATGTCGATAGCTGCCACAAGTCCAGGCCGGCCGGCAGAGATGGAGGATCTAATGAACGGACAGAATGTGTATATCGCGCGGGTGAACGATCCCTTTGGCTACTCCATGAAGTGGACGTTCAGCAATGCCAGCAGCACAGAGCCGCAGCAGTTGGCGGAGCAACAGCTGGCCGTGGATCGCGGCAAACGGGATGTGGCCAAGCTGTACTCAATGATCAAGTGCTCCACGGGCTGTGATCCGTTGATATACAAAGGTTACGGCTGCTACTGTGGCTTCGGTGGCCACGGTGTACCCGCCGATGGCATCGATCGCTGCTGCCGCCTCCACGACAAGTGCTATGGCCAGAGCAACTGCATCTCCTACCTGGAGTACTTTGTGCCGTATGTGTGGAAGTGCTATCGGGGCAAGCCGCTGTGCGCCGTCGATCATGGCGAGTGGGGAGGTCCCGACTCCTGTGCGTCCCGTCTCTGCCAATGCGATCTGCGGCTCTCGCGATGCCTCAAGAAGTACTACTGTCCCAAGCGACGATCCATTTGCCACTCATCCCGATCGCGACGCTTACAAAATTTAATATTCTTCGATTAATCAAATGTTATGATTTATTTATTTATATTGTTGATGGAGCTGCGTGGCTGGTGGATACAAAAACTAGGCACAAAAGACCATATAAAAATGTTCCCGAAATTGGTAGTTGTGCTCTCGATATGGAATACTTATCTGATGAGGAACTTCTGAGTCTGTACTATGCTTTCCTGTGGCTAATGATGCCTTTGGCTCTTCCTAAAGCCGCTCCGTGCCTTGCCACCGTGCGACCTCTCGGCTCTACTGCTGCCGCTGGAGCTGCTGTTGGCAGCCGGAGTGGAGGTGCTGGCGCTGCTGTTAGCTGACGTGTCCTGCACCACCGAAAACTCCTTTAGCGCTTGGACATCCTCCAAGAACAGACGCGCCGTCTTGTACTGCGTGGTGTGGGGCTTGTAGGCCAGCAGCACGTTGTGGGCCATGAGCAGCACATCGCGGTTCAGCTCGTTCAGGCTGCGTATTAGGCCAGAGTCGATGTTCCGCTTGATGGTGGGGAAGTCCATGTGGCGCAGACAGATCTCCGCATGTCGCTGGGCGTGCTCGTCGTGAAAGGGGCGACGGAAGGGAGCTGCGTGCTTGCTTTCCTGCAGCGTCGCATAGATGGAGAGGAACAGCTTCTTGGAGGCGGCTCGGGTCTCGCGCTTCTCGTCGGTGTGCTCGCTGGAGGCCGGCGAGTTGGGTATACTGTCGATCACTGGCGTCGATGAACATCGGCGCCGCGTGCTCGATCTGGCCGTCGAATGGTCGCTGGCTGTCGTTGTATCGTCGTCAACCATGGGACTCTCGGAGCGATCTCGATGGGGCAGCTTGCGCAGAAGCGGGGCTCGAGCCGGCGCCGACGGGGGCTGAGGAGTTCCAGCCTGTTCCTGGTCAGCTTTGGCCTCTTCGGTGGCCGCATGCTTGGCAGATTGCTGCTGCTTAGATCTGACACTGCGTGGCGGATCATCCTGCTTGCTGCTGTCCGTCAACGAAGAGGTCTCCTCGTCCGTGTCGTGCAGGGAGACGGCAGCGGGGGCCGAGAGAGTTGCAGTCTTTTCCTCCAGCGTCTGCTGCTTGTCTGCTTCCTCCTGGTTTGCTTTTGCTTCACCTGCTGTCGATGTTGGTTCAGAACTAACTTCCGACTCCTCTGTTGCTTTTTCTACTGCGTGTGCGGATTCGCTATCCGCTTCAATGGCCACTTCATCTGTGGATTTCTCTTCCTCGCTCTTTAAGACCGCTTCGGCGACCGAGTCCTCCTCAGCCTTGGCCATAGTTGGCGGAGAGCCTGCCGTGTCCTCACTGGAAGTGCTGATGAGTGTTATCGTCTCACCAATCTCTTCTACGGCCACTTCGCTGGCCAAACGGTCTGTATCCTCCGGCGTTGCGTTTCCTTCGGAGGCCGTCAGAGTGCGGTCCTTGCTGTTGTCCTGCGATGCAACTGCCGCCAGTGGTATATTATCGTTGGAGTCATCACTGGAGCCAATTACCACCTCAACTGGCTTGGTCTCTTCGCCGGTGGGCGTGGACCTGGTCTGTTCTCGCTTCAGTGCGTCCAGCTTGTCCTCGAAGTCAATTCCCCCGGATTTATCGGCCACGGGGGAGGCAATCGTCTCATCTACTTCCTTTAAGATCTCATCATCGATGACGCTGGCCATGTCAATGTCAATATCGTCGATTATTTCGTCGATGTTTGATAGCCCCTCCAGCAGCTGATCGGCCTCATCGGGATCGACCAGGGCGGACCCTGCCTCATCCAGCAACGGCTGTTCCTGGCTTGCTGTGTTCTCTGATTTCTCCGAGCTGCCGCCAGCCTCGTCAGCCTTTACTCCCGACTTGTTCTTCTCCAGCAGCAATGAGAGCGTGGGAGCCGACTGCGAGGGACTGCGCTCCAGTGTGGGAGCGGTGGGTGTGAGGGTTTCAGTGGCTGGTGGCCCGGTTATGGGGCGGGACATGAATGCCGCATCGGTGGGACTTTTCATGGTGATGGCTGGCTGGCTGGACACGGTGCTGGCTCCGCTGGTCAGCAGCGAGGTTATGGTGGGAGCCGTAGCTCTAGCCACACTCGTGCCTGTCCCGGGGGTGGTCGAAGGAGGAGCGGCTGGACTGCTGCTTGTGGGCGACTTCAGCAGGGACGTGAGCAGGGGAGAGGGCCCGGACTGCTGCTGTTTGTTGCCACTGCTGTTGATATCCTCCACATCCATGTCGACGGCGGTTGTGTCTGTCGTCTGAATGGATCGCCGGGCGGCAGGACTGCTGGTGCGCCAGTTTGCTGTCATCTCCTTTCTGCGCTGCTCCCGCTCTCGCATTTGGTTCTCCAATTTCATTTCCTCAATGCGCTTCGTCTCCTGCTCCTTCTCGATCTCCAGCCACATGTCCTGCATCTCCTGCTCGTTCACCTCGTCCGACTGCAGCGAATCGATCTCTCGCTGTACCTTGAGGTACATTTCCTGGTCGGAGCGCATCTGCGCCTTTATCTCCAGCATTCGCTCCTCGGTCAGCCGGCGCAGCAACAGCTCTGTTGGCGTCTCCACCGAGGCCGGGGAGGAGACGCCGGCACTGCTCTCGCTGCTGCGCTTCTTGCGCTTGGTGGCCTCCACGCTCTCCAATAAGTTTCCGTACTGCACGGCGCAATTCTTCTGCGAGTACCAATCCACCGGTCTGTTGTTATTGTTGTTGTTGCTGTTGCCATTGCCGCAGACCGTTTTCAATGTGCGACTGACGGTAATCCAGTTCTGATCGCCGCTGCAGGAAACCGACGACGCCAGGCACAGATGCTCCCGCTTGGTCCACGTATCCAAAGGCGTTCGGTTCATTTCTAAGCTCCTTTTCACCGAATTTTTAAAATCTTTCCTCTTGTTTGGGATATTTAAGAATTTTCAATGCTGAGAAAAGTAAAGGTGTTGCCCAAATTGACAAAACGTCACAAAATCCAGAAACACCACCCCGTCGTCATAGCTCACCATGGGAGTGCACTCCCACGGTAAATTCAGTCCAGGGTGAGGTCCTTACGAGGCCCTTAAAAAAGTTGGGCTGTTTTAAGCGTAGTACTGAGACGCACTAAATTTTCCGTCGACCGAAATCAGGGATGATATTCGTATGAAACCGATAAGAAATCATCCCTGTTTTTCGGTCGACCGAAAATTTCGCAGCAGGCGTTTCGCAGATCGGTACGCAGTTCCGGCTAAATGCTATTCGATACATACTAGAAAAGCAACCGATGGTATTTTCCCTTCTCGATCGGAAATGTGAAATATTTCCATTTACGTCGTCCAAATGACACACATACACACACACACACACTCTAAAAATGGAAAGCAGCTACACAAGTGAAATAATGAAGACAAATGTAATCTAATTAGGGCAGTAGAATGAATACAGATCCATATAATCCATTTTCCATATTATTATTTTAAAAAAAAATAAACAAAAAATAACCGGTACTCAATTTAATCAATCGAAAGGAAATAAAAACAATGTTGATTGCATTTCTGTCCTGCAGGATCGGATTTATACAATATTTCAGTGTGCATTATCGTCCTCCAGCTCCACAGCGCCCACAAATAAGACATTTCTGCTTGCTTTAATACAACATATGAAATTTTAACAGATTTCTGTTTGTAAACAAACCCAAAACAGTGTAACCGTAGAGCATGCAGTTTGACCACTTTGGTCACACTAGGCACCGAGCGGAATATACAGCACTTTCGGTCGACCGAAAATTTAGCGCGTCTCAGTACTAGGCTTCAACCTGGGCCATACCTTGCCATGGCAAGAGAAAGATGCACGAAAGAGAGCACTCAACGCTCTCCCGACTCACTTTTTCGTTAAAATATGAGCACAAAAATACGTCACAAATATACTGTATTTGGCGGTCATTTTAAAAGGTACTTTAATACTATAAAAATATACCATAAATATGCTGACGGACATGAAAAGATGCGTTGATATTCCTCGATTTTGATATTCGGTTGAATATTACTAGCTAATTAGCCCTCTCAGCCCTAAACAAATACTGTTACAAATAATGGAAAAAGTATACAGTATACAAATTTTTTTAAATTGGTTTTTTCTTAGAAACGCCAACTATTTATCAGGCTGCCCTTGTATGTGTGTATAACAGGGGTCGGCACGCAAACTCACACACATTTTTTTGGTGCGTTTGTGTGCGAAGACAACAGACACGAAGGCAAATACGTTACTTATTTCTCTGCCGCTACGTCAGCCGGGCAGAATAACGAAACCGCACGAAGTCTTTACTCTGCACGTGTGCCGACTGCGCTGCCCGAAATTTTATCCAATGCACAGTGCATACGATGCTGCTGGCCTCTGATACTACCACTGTATCACTACTGGTTACTGACTCAGCTCATTTGTTGCAACTTTATCTATTGTTTACAAGTCGTTCCATTTGGCTGCAGATGGAGAGCGAATGAGTGGGAGTACAAAACAAAAGAAGAGACCATTACAGTTTCGACTCACTGGTGTATGTCGCTTTCGCTTTAAACTTGCCACAACTTGCTATTGCTTCTCTCCACTATTCAGTTTTTATTCAGATAAGCAAGACGCGTCGGATAAAAATAGTTACATTATTCTGTTCTCGAAAGCTTTGCTCCTTTGCATTTACAAGCATGCAGAACACAATCGTTTATAAAGCTGTAAAAAAGGCACTCTGTCTAATTGATTGAATCACACCCGAATAAAGCACTCTAAAAATTAAACATGAAGCGCTGTTTCAAGTACAAGTTCGTCCTCAATTTCTGCAATTTTTTATTTTTGGTAAGTTTTGGCTAACTGTTTGCCTGGAAGTAAAATAAAAAGCAAGTATGATTTTGTGAAAATGATTTTTAAATGTATTGTTCAATTATTGTGGGTCTTTCTTTAACATAAAAAGAGTGCAGCTATAGATTGTATTTCAATCGCACACAAACTTTAGTAAAAATATAAATTGATTGTCTCAAAACCAAAAGAATGTTCTTATACATACAAATGTACACATGGGGATTTGGTTAGAGCTCTTGAATAAGTGAAAAAACAGAAATTTTATATACTGTATTTAATGTATGCGTGCGTGACTGGTTTATATATGTATATATTTTAAACCAAATTAAATTTCACTATTTTTAAGCCTGTTATCTATTCAGTTTAACCAACATCACTTTGTCGGTTCCGTTATGATTGGCTGACCAGCGAAAATGTAAATTAGCGGGAGCGAATAACTTTTTCATTTTATTTCCAAAGAACAATACAGCACAGATTAATATTTTTTGTTGTTGTGCTTAAATCTAATGTACTTACATTGTATTCTATATCTTTTTCAGCTATGTAGTGCTCTACTCGTTGTATCCGGATGCTACCTGCTTACCGATAGCAAGCGCATTTTGCTTTCCAGACTACTAGCCGCTCCCAACGACCGTCTTAACGCATTGCCGCAGCCATTGCTCTACTACATAGCTCTGGGATTGGCTATGGCAGGATTTGTAGCTGTGCTGGCATCTGTCGTGGGCTTTTGGGCTAGTTGCCTGCACACCTACTGCTTTCTCAGTATCTACTTTATAAGCGTCGTGGCTTTACTCTTGACTGAGTCCATTATATGCTTGGCCATCACTCTTTGGCCCCACTGCTTAGGCATTAGCCTAGATGAGAGTCAAATGGTAAAGTCTTTGCAGACCTATTATGGTGTACCGGGACACGAGCAGTACACCAATGCCATGGACTTGGCACAGACTCGCTATGGCTGCTGCGGGATGAAAAGTTCGTTGGATTACGACACGTCGTTATGGCGGCTTCAAAGCTATGGGCAAACCAATTGGCCTGTTCCATTAAGTTGCTGTGTACTGGAAAACGCATCACAGCCACTCGCCTATCTAGATCCGAAACCAGCAAATGAGTCTCAGTGTCAGTCCCTGGACCATTTATCCTATGAGAGAGAGCGCTATACGGAATCATGTCTGCTTCATCTCGACACCTGGTATCGGGAGCAGTATAGTGTATTCCTTGGCGCCAGCCTTCTAATGGCTCTTGTTGAGTTCTGTGTTCTGTTCGCCATTATAATGAGCTGCACGGGACTTGCCTCCCAAAGGGCTAGGCTTGAAAATATTAAAAACTTGACAGCCCAAAAGCGCCAACGGCTTCCAGCACTGTCACAGCGTGGTCTTGTCGAAAACATATATGAACCAGAGGTAGAACTCAGAGTTAACTCTGGCCACGGTATGAACGGAATATGCCTGGGAACACCTACCAGGCACGTAAGCAGCGAAGACTTTGCAGAGCTGTATCTGAATCCCAACGATCCTCTCAAGCACAGTAACAATGCATCGTTCGAACCAATTTCTGCTAACTTCCAAACCCAAAGGAGAAATTATTTGGTTTAACGCTTCGAACTCTAAGCTGAGAGAAGGTAGATTTGGAATTTACTTACTATTCATTATACACACATAAATATATTTTATTTTGTTTGTTTTAGATTGTAAAACTTAACGCAATGTGAAGATGTGACGGTTCTTAAAGCTATCTACATACATACATATGTACATATATGTACATACACCCAGAGACAAAAAAAAGCCGCACCTTAAAATTGCATGCATTTTTTCGTAAATGTTAGGCGATTTGTATAATTTTTATTTTTTCTTGTAGCTAAAAAAATTTCATACAAAAGTGCATACTAAGTTTTTTTCCTATCATAGTAATACACTAAGAAAAAAATTATTTTTAAAATCCCACGTGTGTAACGCTTTTTCCGTAATTTTGACCAAACAAAAGAAAACAATTAAATTTAAAATGAAATAGAAAAAACTACTTTTAATAACCAAAAGTAAATTTTTTCCGATAAGTTAATTTAATTCCTAAAAATATAATTGCAACTATTTTTAATTAGTAATTAATTAATATTTTGTAGTACCACCTTTGGCAAAGGAGTAAGGAAAGAGCGTTTTATTTTAAAAACGATCCTTCTGATCGGTTTTAAAATTATTTTGAGATAAAATTACAGGTGCTAAAACGTTGTGCAAATGATATTTTGGCTCGAACTATTCAACGTCGGCCAAAGAAGGTGGCTTAAATGGCAGGGACACCTACCAAAAAGTACCTTCAGCTACAAAAACAATAAATCATAAGGGTATGGTTTTCGCAATGAAAATAGAGGTTGAAATAAATTTTGTTAAATTGCTTAAGGTATTAAATTGCTAAAAGGGACACTTTGAACCCAGCCCCAGAGTCCTGAATTTAATGAAATAGACATTTCTTTAACTCTGAAGACGGTAAGGATGTGATCAGATGAGATCAGTGTTTTGATACTAATCCTTTACTTTTATAGACATCCAGCCATAGTATAGTGGAGAGCTCGCCACAGAGAAGCGAAACAACGATGTATGTACATATATGCTGCCAGATCGGAGCTCGGAAGCTACGCCCTCCAAGACCGTAAAACTGTTCAGGGTCCTGAGAAAAGCGTATTCTGGTTTTTATAGCATCGAGCATTAATAACGGATAAATATGACCGAGATATTACATAGCGAAAGGGAGAAGAAGAAAAACCAATTTGTTGAATTTTTTATAAAGTCTTGATATAGTTTTAAATCGGATGTCGGCTCTAACATTGTTATTTTCAAAATAAAGGAACGTAACCGCCGAATCGAAATTTCCCTTATCGCACAAAAGTACCGATATTTTCTACAATTATTACCTGTGAGCCATCGCTCGTATTTCTGTTTCAATTAGGAGCAAAACACGAATATATTCTTAATTTGATCATTAACAGTAGTTCTGTTGATGATATATCCCATAGATACATTAATATTTTCACCGAAAACTTTATTATCAAAATATTTGTGCATATCGATAAGCCAAATTATTTGGCTACAACCCTAAATAGCAGTGAAAGAACAAAAATGGCAATTCTTCTTTCTCCGGTCGTTCGTGGGCATTTTGCGAGAAAACTTTTCGCCGCATTTAAAAACGGCCGCGTTAAATTATGCGAACTGCGTGAAATTCCGACTAAAGGTAAAAAATTGCGTCTCCGGGGGCTGGTTTACCTGACACAAGTTTAACCTCAAAAATACTCTTACTACCTTAACCAAAACAGAAAATTAAATACTCAATACGGGAGTGTAAAAGAATTTCGGGCGTGTGACTGTGATGTAACCGCGGCGGGGGCCATGATGGCGATAGATAGTGGTCGGTTTTTTTTATGGAAATGCGAAAGAGACTCTTCTCAAGTGTTTCTTTGTTTTTACGCCGAGCTTGAGGTTATGTGCACAGTCTGGAATATAAATAAAACGCCGACTTAACCTCATTTATGACCAAATTGGTTTATAAGTTGGAATATTTCTTATGTGGGCCGTGGACCAAAGCGGGTCAGGTCTGCTGACGCCATGCGTGTGAGCGAGACGGCAAGTGTGCGCTTTGGTTGGAAGTCAGTGCTGCGAAGTATTTGCCATAAAACGGCTAGATTATTCCAATGAAACTGGTTTTGGCAAACTTTAATGACAAATGTGGAAAAGTTCTTTAATCTAACAAGTTAAAAAAATCATATTAGTAATCTTGTTTGCGTATTTCGAGTAAAGCAGCCAATTGAATGAAATTAGCTCGGGTTGTGTTGCATGTCCAAGCCAGATCTAGCTTGGCTGGAACTGGTACTGTCAGCACTGCTGGAAACGGTAAAGGCGTTGCCGAATACTGCGCAAACCAATATTATTAAAAGCTTGGCAATTTCGCGCGAAAAAACAATACAATACATCTTGCCAGTAGTTTAAATTAAGTCTGTTTTGTTGTTTATTTTTGTCATTATTGCTATGGCTATCAACTGTCTGGCAACGCCCGTTTTTTTCCCTCTCTGTCTCCCACCGTCTTCTTATCGAGCACATGTGCCAGCCAGCCACCAAATTGTTGCTCCCTCCGAGTTTTGGGCACATATTTTCGTCTGTTTTTGTTTATGTGAGAATTAGCAACAAATTGTCTTGCAGGGCAACTGAGTAATGAACCACCAGAACTATGGCGGCATCCAATGGATACAGCAACACCCCTCTGCAGCCGACTCCGGGGTGGATATACTGGTGGGCGATGACGAAGACGGTGAGTCGCCGGACGGTGAGTATCTCGTGACCGATGGAACGACGGGTGAGGATCTTGACCATATGGCGGCCGAGAATCTCATATTCATGGCCCGCGACGGCCAGCTGAGTGAAATCATAACAGGCGGTAACGCTGTAATAGTCACTGCCGATGGCCACACCGTGGCGTACGCCGAGTCCTTTGACGATGACGCCCAGGTGGTAACCGAGGAGGTCATCACGGACGACTGGGTGCAGCATCAGGGAGCCGAGCGGTGAGTGTAACAGTTTTTGCCTCAACGTATCGAACTAAGTAATACTAAATATTTACAGTGTGGAAATCGCCGCGGAGCAAATAGCCGGAAATGGCAGCTCGCAGGAGCTGCTGGACATGGAGCAGGACGAGTACACAGCCCTGCGCCCGTATCCATGCGACTTCTGCAGTCGCCGCTTTAAGAAGAAGTCCAGCCTGAACACCCACATGCTGGCGCACCAGAACGATCGTCCTCATCCCTGCAAGCTGTGCGGGTCACGCTTCTCGCGCCGTGCCGAGCTCATCAGTCATTTCAAGGCGCACGCCGAGGCTCAGGATGCAGCGGATGCCGAGGCGGCGGCGGCGACATCCATTAAATTCGAGCACCGCCCAATAGATCATTACTATGAACACGAGTGGCCCTTATACCAGCAGGAGCAGGTCGCCGATGATCAGCAGCAGCTGGTATCCAGCAGCGAAACCAAACTGGTGCACGAGGATAGCTACAACGTAGCCGCAGTTACCGTCGATGCTCCCATGCCGACCCGCGGAAGGATCAGTCGCTTGAAGCCAAAGGAGGAGGCCACACAGTACATTGTGATTTCTGACAAGACAGAAGTGGCCGAGCTGCAGGACTACATGCAAAGCGAACACATGCAGTCGATGGTCACCACCTCGACACCAATCGAGGCCCAGCCCAGAGCTGATCTTCCCCAGCCGAACTATCCTGTGATGGACGACAGCAAGCCGTTCGTGTGTCAGCAGTGCGGCCTGGCCTTTGCCAGGGAAAAGGCGCTCTTCTCTCACACAAAGGTAATAATTTGTTGCGCTACCTACGAACCGGAGAACCCAAGAAACCAGTTTCATGTTCCCCTTATTCTTGTACCAACCACCAGAACCATCGCGTGGACTCGCCCTTCGAGTGCAACCAGTGCCAGGAGATGTTCTGGGATAATGGAAGCTTGCAAGAGCATCAGAAGACGCATCAGTTCGAGGAGAGCAACTCTGAGTACGATCCAGCATCGGGGGACGACAGTGCCAGCGAGTCGGATCCGGAACAGCTCTATGGCGACTTTTACTGCGAAGTATGCGGCATTTGCTTTCACAGGCAGGACCTAAAGCGACGCCATATGAAATCCCATTACCCGCAGCCAGATGTAAGTAACGCTGACCAAAATCCCGTTGTGGAAGAGGGAGGCGTCACCACCGATGATGTGATGCCGGCTGGTGATGCCGAAAATGCCAAAGATGATGCTCCCCACCGATGTCACACGTGCGGCAAGTGTTTTCCCAATGCTGTTACGTTAAATTCCCATGCTGAAATTCACGCCCGTTTCCCGCCCTTCAAGTGAGTACAATCGATTGTACATATGTATGTACCTACACATACATATGTATGTACATGTATTCTATCGTTTTGGTTCGTCTTTTTAGGTGCGTCTTGTGCGGCGTCAGCTTTTATGAAGAGCAGGCCATCAAGCGGCATCTGCACACGCGTCATCCGCACGAGCTGAAGGCCAATTCGTGTGTGCTGTGTGGGAAGGAGTGCCGGGATCGGAAGGCTCTCATCAAGCATGCCTGGGACCACTCGCGTGAGAAGTGCCACTCGTGCTCCAAATGCGGCAAGAACTTCCACAACAAGGCGCGTCTGAAGCGGCACATGGCCTCGCATCGTGACAAGTCGGTGGTGTGCGAGGTCTGTCAGGAGGAGTTCCCCGATGGACGGACGCTATCCAATCATCGCCACTCCCACAGCACCACCTCGCCGGGCAAACTCTTCCCGTGTCATGAGTGTGGTAAGACCTTCGGATCGCGCAGCTCCCAGCAGATTCACGTACGCATCCACACTGGGGAGCGTCCTTACGGCTGTCGCTACTGCTGGAAGGCCTTTGCCGACGGCGGCACTTTGCGCAAGCACGAGCGCATTCACACGGGGGAGAAGCCCTACGCCTGCTCCGTATGTCCGCGTGCCTTTAATCAGCGAGTGGTGCTCCGCGAGCACATCCGCTCCCATCACTCTGGTTTGGATGCAACGCTGGGCACTTACCACTGCGAAGTGTGCTCCGACGATCTGTCCTCGTCCAATGAGCTCATCCAGCATCTTATCAAGCACAGCGACACGAACACCGCCAAACAGCGTCAGCCCGTCGTGAGTATACACATCACATCACAGGGGATCTTCTTCAGACTCCTAAAACCTCTGAACTTGTTATTCTTTAGACGGGACCCCGAAAGTACAAGCGCAGGCGCAAGCTGCAGCCGCATGAGATTGCCCACATGCGGGCCGAGTCAAAGGAAGGTGATCTCTTGCAGGAGGCCGAAGAGTATACCAGTGACCTAGACATCTGCGACTTTGATGTGGAAAACGTGGACCAAATCTTCGAAATGGCCGAATCCACCAAAAAGGAGAAGCGCAAAAAGGGCGCAGCCAAGGAACCGAAGGCGGTTGCCAATGGAACGGCCAAGGCTGTCCAGGATAAGTCGAAAATGCGCTATGATTCCATCAGCAGTCAATCGGATCGCATGTGGGAGGAGAAATTCCTGCACGACAGCCAGGTGTCGTTGTTTCCAATTGATTCGTTATCGGCTATGAATCACCAGCAATCACCGCTGCCTGCCAGCAACGCCAGTTCCTCCAGCGTGCCGAAGACGCGACGCAGTGCCAAGCAGCCACCGGCCCAAGGGCCGCAAAAAACGGCGCCACCAGTCGAGGTAAAAACGAACCCGAGTGCATCATCCTCCTCTACGACTGCCAGCTCAAGCAGCCGAAGCCGAAAGAAGGCGGGGACAAGTAAGGCGGCGGGTGGTAAGTCAGCTGCTGCCGGAAGTTCGCGACCGCGAATGATTCACACCGAAAAGACCAAGGTGCCCAAGGCTGCAGAAAGCTCGAGCACTGCATCCGGATCATCCAAGAAGACGCGTGGCAAGAGCTACATCACCCGGACAGAGACCAGCAATCTGGATCTGCTTTCCAGCAGCGGCAGCACAAAGTCGCGGGCCACTGCCTCCAACATTGTCGACGACTATGAGATCATTTCCCCAGCCACGCATCCCCCCAACCAGATCAGCTCCAGTCCGCTGCACATTAAGCAGGAGCAAGAGCAGCAACGCGTTCCGATGATGTACGACGACAATCTGCTCATCGATGCCGCCCTGCTTCGCGAAAAGACATACGAGCGGTTCAATCCCAGCATAGTCAACGATCTGGAGGAGATTCTGCGCTCCCCCCTCAAGAGTGAGCGCAATTCTAGACTGCGTTTCACAAGCGAGTCATCGACAACGCCGCAGTTTCTGCCCGGCGAGGATCAGAACCTCATCAAGATCGAGCCAACATCCCCCGATTTGAGGGAAATGGTTGAGAGTCAGCAGCGCGTTACGGCTACCACGGGCAACACGCCCTCCTCCTCGGCGTCGGCCCGCACATGGCGTCACCTGCGTCAGATCACTGCCAACAGTCCGCGCGTGGGAAGTAAACGCTCCAGCAGCAGCAGAACGGACCCTGCCTCTGGTGCGGCAGCCAAGAAGCCCACCACATCCTCCTCTTCTTCCTCGCTGACGGCTGGGAGCAAGACCAGGAGCTCTGAACACTCGTACCTCAGCTATGGCGTGGGCGTGGACTCCTACAATGTGAATGTACCTGCCAGCGCCAACACTGCCGATGTGAGCTCTGCATTCTTTTCCATTTCCGAGGTGGTCTCCGCCGCCGACGCAGCCGATGCTGCAGCCAAGGCAGCCGCGGCCAGCAAGCCGGACCGCAAGAAGCGCAGCTTCGAATGCGAGATGTGCTCGGCCATCTTCTACGATCGCGCCCAGCTGCTGGACCACGTCCACATCCACATATAGGGCTGAACTACTAACCTAAAAAATGAGCTTCTCTTTTAGCTTTACAAAACGCTTTTCCGCTGGGATAATCAGCGGGAAAGACTCGGATGGCTTTTGATAATATTATTATGACATCTTGAAACTTGTAATCCATTTATTTGATCTAGATCTTGGATTTGTCCTCAAATTTCCCAAAGGGAAGCCCTTTGTATTCTTTAAAATCGATTTTCCAAAACATTTTCAAGTGGAAATGGGATGGATGGATGTTATCCGGATGGTTACTTCAGATCGTGGTACCATCGAAAATCGACCGACACATCGAAAGATCGTTGACTTATGCGTTATTTTAACTGAACATTTCTCTAATTTAGAGACCCTTTAGACCATAAGACTTTTAAGTTTGTACCTCAGCCTTGGCTTTGAAGAATTGGTATGCTGGAATCAATAAAATAATTGGCTTTTTATTTGCCTTAAGCGTTTGTTGTTTTGTTTTGTTGGAAAACCTGCTTTCGGAAACCATCCGATCGCGTAGCACCATTCCTAGAAATCGAATAAATATTCATGTTTTGTAACAGTATAACCAAAGACAATATAACTATAGTTTTATTGTCTTTGGTATAACTCTGGATGTTTGTAAAATTTCTTGATACGATTTTTACAAGGAAATGGGAATATGAACGGGATTGATTTTTCCTGGAAACCTTTCCATTTCCTATTTCTTAGATGTAGAAAACTAGTAACTCATGTGTGTTATTGCAACTTAACAACAATTATATCCAATTTGTGTCAAATGCAATTACGTAGAAACAAGTGTCTTGAATAGGGACGATTGGTACTTGCCGTATGCATTATCATAGAAATACAAAATCAATGAAACAGTTCATACATATTAAAATTTCCTGTTAATTCAATCAGACAAATCGAAGATTATATATTGATAAGGAAGTCTCTCTGGCATTAGAACAGTTGCTGTATAAAGGGTGACGATAAGTACCTGGCTTATCAATTATTCTGTATATTGAGTCTGATGGTCGTGGGCTGTGCTGCTTTCCCCACGGGTGCGGACGATAACAGGATTCTATCAAATGCCCCTGAGGTATTGATGCAGGCCTGGCCCAACTGGCAAACGAAGGGTGTCCCAGCTACAAGTGAGTTGAATCATACGGAGAAGTCCTATGCAGTTCTACATATATCTATGTGTATTTAATCCTTTTAGAGTTTTGAATGTTTCGCAAGTTACGAAGCAAATTGTGATTGGAACTCGCCATACGTACAAGACGCAATTGGAGATCGAATCGGAGAAGAGGAGTGCACAGTCCGAATCGAGAACACCCCATGGTTCATCTATAACGTCCATAGACGTTGCATCAATGTATCGTGCGAAGGCAATTATATTAATGATGAGGACATTCGTTAGTCGTTACGCTCTTAACTGTCAACTACTCGTATGGGTTTTTATTACAATATAAGGTAATAATTTTTCAATTATTTTCTTCAATTTTCTTTCAAAAAATCTCTCGACCTTATTTACAAGCACATCTTCAGCTGGAAATTTCTTTGAAAACATTTAGGTACTAGGATTTTTTCATCCATTACTGAACATTAGGTCGAGCTAATTAGGTAATTTTCCTCCCTTTAGCCAGATGTTTTATGGGTGTTAAATGTTTGTGCACCTGGATTTCGGTTTATTTTCGATTGATAAATCCTCGAAGAGTATTGGATTGTTGTGAATATTTTTCCCAGCTTGATGCTTAGAGAATCAAAGATGCATTCTTGAACACCCTTATTATCAGTAAATAATCAATTATTTGCTTGTTTGTAAGAAATACAACAAAATCTGTTCGATTAACCTCTCCAGAAACCTCAATTCTTTGTTGACTTGGTCATATTGATAACTGAAGCCATATAGAAATACATACATACATATGTATACAAGAGAAATTCACAGGCATATCAGGCGTATACTCAGCTTATAACAGTATTTGTAAACAAAAACTGTACTCATCAACAGAGCAACATCCAATATGGGAGATCTCTGATACTTTAGAGCCCACAAGTCGACACTGACAAACTTCTTTACACAACCAGCTTTCTGTTTTTCTCTATACGAAATATTTCTCCATTGTGCCTCCCTCGTATAAAATGTGGCACGCTCGCTGAGTGAGCGATCAGTTTTCTCTCACCCGTCGAGCGGCACACATCGTAACGAAATCTGAAATATGAACGGAATGAAAATGCTTACACTATTGGGCCTCATGGTCGTGGGTTCTGGAGCTTTGGCTTCTGCCGATGAGACCCCTATTGTCGGCGGCGCCTCACAATTGAGCGGAGAGAGGAAAGAGCAGGCACTTACACTGCTGGACACCACCTTGTCGCAGCTCGCAACTGGAGATGGACCCACCTACAAGTGAGACAAATTCAAGTGAGATAATTGAATTCTATAGCTAAATTGTTTGTCCACTTTCAGAGCTGTTAATGTGACCTCTGTGTCGAGCCAAGTTGTGGCTGGTACTCTCTATACGTACCAGGTGGAATTGGACAATGGATCTGACAAGAAGGAATGCACCGTCAAGATCTGGACCCAGCCATGGCTAAAGGAGAACGGTACCAACATCAAGATCAAGTGTGAGGGCGATGATGGTGAGCTGGATCGCACCTGGTAGATCACAGTGTATTCCCACCAGTCTTTACCTTTATCTTGGATATATTTACAATAAACAGAGTTATTCCTAAACGATTTCTTTATTGTGTCTCAATGGTCTCTTCGAACAGATTCAGGAGCACGTCTATCTATCTACTATATACATAAAATATTTGCTCATCATCCATAGTTCTCCGTAAATTCATTATAGAGTAACCAGTTCGAATTAAAAACCAGTTTGCTTGATATAATCGTATTCTATGACAGAACTCTCTCGCTCTTTTTGTTTGTTTTTCTCTCAACTTTTGTACATTCAAAGCTAACGTTACAATACAAGTGTTGTTCTCTCCAGTGTGATATCATTTGGTTGCATAGTTTTTTTCCATCCATTACAATTAGATATTGTAATTTATCAATACTTTCGGGCGGTGCGGGTTCATATAGATAAGAGCAGACATGGTGACTTCGTTAATGATAAGCGATATATTCCGAGATATCGGATGTACGCGGACGGGGAAGTACGCCTATGTACAATCAGTCGTATTTTGTTTTTAAATTATGCATTTATTCGCATTGATTTGAGTAGCAGAAAAAGTTGAACATAATTATCCAAAGTTTCCTTATCAAAAATGAATGTCAGAGCCGAAGAACAACCACTGGTTGATAATGATTTGTCAGAGGTGGATTGTCGTTAAAAAAATAAATAATATACATAAGTACATAAGGAGTATGTAATATAGTATAATGCCCAAAGCGAAACAAAATAATTTGCGATTGCATATGTTTCTAGAATCTAGAGCAATGAGGCGATGGAATCTCAACGCCATGATTACGCATAGCAAGAAGCTAGAAAAATTCCAGGCAGTGAGCAAACATTTCTTTATAGGCAAACTGCGGTTTACCTCTCTATATATAGAATCATATGAGTAGTACATATACGAGTATGTATGTACATATGTACATATATTTTCTTTGTTCGCGTCGAATGACTCTGTTTTATGGACACAAAGACACATTTAAATAAAGATTTCGGTCTGCCATCGGTCTGTTCATGAATCGATTCTCCGCCAAAGCTCCTGACCTGGGCAAACAAATCCAAATCTAAAAAAATTAAAAAAGCCAAAGGCCATGGCTAATTAGCTAAGTAAATTAATTAGAATATCAAATAAAGATATTCAACGGTGCACACAAACTTTCATCTCTCTCTTTTATACTTATTAGGTGGATCATCAATATTTCAAATGCTGTTTATGGCCGGAAAATCAAGAATCATTCGACTCGTTCTCTGGGGGCATTAGGTGGCGGCTCTCTGGCTAAATAAAAGCAGTCTCTCGCCACTCGGCGGATTCATTGTGGAGCTGCTGTCCGAGGAATACGAGTATGCACGCCATGAAAGTGATCTTTGTGCTGGGCCTTGCCCTGGCTGTTGCCTCTGCCGGCGTAAGTTCGGTAATCGATTTTCTGGCCAAAAAGATTGCATTTCTTTCTTCCGTCCTCAGGTACCTGGTGCTCCGCGGACCCTCGATGGCGATGATCTAAAGGAAGCGGAGCAGCTATTGAGCACAACGCTGTCCAAGCTGGCCACCGGGGATGGACCCAACTACCAGTGAGTGTGGACCACGTTTATGAGGATGAGAACTTTTGCTAGTATGTGATTTGTACTCTTTTTAGACTGGTTAATCTGATATCGGTGACCTCTCAAGTGGTTGCTGGCAGTCTGCACACCTTTAAGGTGGAACTGTCCGATGGAGGGGACAAGAAGCAGTGCACCGTCAAGATCTGGTCGCAGCCATGGCTCAAGGAGAAGGGCACCAATATCAAGGTGCAGTGCGAGGGCGACGAAGCAGAGCTTGATCGCACATGGTAGACAGATCATCAGATCATCGAATAGATACTCATAAAAAATGTTTTTTATGAGGTTTTTAGTATTGGAAACTTGTTTTCAATAAATGAACAAAGTATATATAAAGATCTCTACTTGAGGGTTGAGACTCTCAAATGGTTTCCCTAATTCTATCTGATCCATATGGACATAGCATTGTATGCAATCTGACGGTTTATTTAATCTGTAGATCTATCTCACTCCTAACCTTTCCTGCTGTTCCTCCTTGCCGCCCTCCGTCTGGCTGCCCTCCTCCTCTCGGCCTTCTGGCGCCGACGACGACGTGCAGCGGCCTTCCTCCTCTTGGCGGCATTTTTTTTTTTGCTGTCGCTGCTGCTTTCGCTGGTGGTGCTGGCCGTGCTGGTCGGGCTGGTAGTGCTGGTAATTGTTGTAGTGGTAGCAACAGTGGTGGTAGGACTGTTAACACTGGCTGGGGCAACGGTTGTTGCAGCACCTGCGGGAGCTGCAGTTGTGGACTGTCCGGAAGGTGCCACAGTGGTGGTGACATCGGCTGCTGCCGTTGTGGTGGTCTCATCAGTCGGTGCGGAAGTAGCAGCGCTTTGCCTTGTGAGGCAAACGAGCAGGAGGGCACAGCCCAGGAAAAGTGTCTTTGCTCTCATTGCTGGTATCGGCTCAAGTGATTTGGCTTGGATAATGCTCCAGGGTATTTGTGGCCCCGGCTTTTATAGCCATTTCTATTTTTGGTTCTATTGTTTTATGTCTATTATTTCCCATCTAGACAACCAACACCTGTGCTAACAAATCCATTGAAAAATACCATCCAAGTTGAAAAAAAAATGTATTATTATATGTCGCAGAAACAATACTCGTACTTTGGCATAGGAATGGCAGCATCTTTACCAATTCGCAGTGAAGCCTAAGAATCATTTCAGGGTCGAAAACTTCGTGGTTGCGACAGAAAGCTGACAGATGCGAAAGGCATATCGGCATACTATCTCCGCAGATACATTTTTCGTTAGCGCAGCTATGTATGTATACATTTTCTGTTAACTGATATTTTAAGAGAGTTTCCATCGCGATTTTAAAAAGACAAATAATTTTATCCGATCAATTTTCTACAATATTGGCTCATTTTTCGTTGCCCAACTATATCCGTACTCGAAGAGTTAAGGGGTATATGTATTGTATTTGTGGTAAAAGTGGATGTGTGTCACCCAGAGAAGGAAACGTTTGCGACCCCATAAGGTATATATATTCTTGATCAGCATCAAAAGCGAGTTGATATAGCCATGTCTGTCTGTCTGTCTGTCCGTCTGTCTTGTTATCGCCTAGTTCTCAGAGACTATAGGAGATAGAGCAACCAAATTTTGTTTCCGGACTCATGTGATATCACACTGCTGCAAGTGTATTTCAAAATTTCGCCCGGCCCCTTCTGCCCTCACAAAGGACGAAAATCTGTGGCAGCCACAATTTTAAAGATACGATAAAACTAAAAACGCAGTATCGTAGATAATGACTATATCTATCAGATTACCAAATCTGGTACAGATCGAATCATTATTATGGTCAGAACAACGAAATTAATTTTCAGTTGCTTCCCCCACCTCCTCTGGCGCTGCTGACGATATTCTTCTCTTTCGCTCGCACACTCTCTGCCCGGTGCAATGCGCGAGCAACCCCTAGCGGAGGAGACGTAGAATCTAAATGGTAGATGTAGAATATTTGTTCTAGATGTATAATTTACATTTTAAATGGTAGATGTAGAATATTTGTTCTAGATGTATAATCTACATTTTAAATGTAGATGTGGTTAACAGATGTAGCAAAATAATGTAAAATTTTAAAATTTCTATTTCAATTTCAATCATAAGCTCACAAGTTTATATACTGACTGAGTACGGGTATAAAAGTAGAGTCGCGACTAGAAGCGACTAGAAGCGACTCACGTTCCTTCTCGTTTAACTTGAAATTTTTGGAAGAAATTAAAAAATAATTAAAAACCTGTAACTTAAAAACGCAACTTGAAGGGAAAAAAAATTGAAAACATTTTTGAAATCAGTGACCTCAATTTAGTAAAAAACTTCAACAAAGTTCTTGGAAACATGTCTCAGTAATGGTTGGTTTTTTTGTGGAGTCAACGTAAAAGGCATGAACAAAACAACAAAGTTCTAGGAAACATGTCTCAGTAATGGTTGGTTTTTTTGGGGAGTCAACGTAAAAGGCATGAACAAAACAAATCGATCTAAATGGATCTATCCTAACGTTTTGTCTATTACCCGAGCAGTCCCATACTCTAGTGATGATCCAGAATCACAATGGATTGTTATCTACATTAGTTTAAGAAAATCGTATAAAAGAAAATTTGTTGATTAGTTATACATAAGTACATTATAGTAATAATAACTTTTTGTTTGAGCACCGATTGGAATGAAACAAATTTAAATTTAAATTTAAAAATTAAAATATGTTAAACTAAATGTTTTTAGACATTTTTTCGCTTTTTTTATTTTTATTAATTTTTCAATAAAATAATATTAATTTTTTTTTGTTAAATTTTGTTTTTTTTAAATTTACAACGATATGCTTGAATCTGTTGGTCTAATTTATAACCAATGTAGGCACGACTTAAAGACAGTATTGTTGGCGAGTTTTAAATATTTTTTTCAAACTGAAAACGGTAAACCGTTTTTTTGTTAGTCCACTATATGTAGGGGTAGGTGCTTTAATTTTGGACATAACGGTATATCGCGAAAACTCGATCTGATAGGAAAAAACCAAGTACAGAGCTGGATTCAGCGTCTCCAATTAACTTAAAAACAACATTCAGTTCTTAATCAGCAAAACCTTGTTCCCTTGTGTAATATAATTGCACTACCAGATGACATAAAGCAGAGGAGATCAAATGCTTAAAATAAAAGGCGATGGATAGCATACCTTTGGGCGCCGCTTGCATGTAGCATTCAAGTTTAAGTCACGTAGAATAGAGATAACAATTAATTAATTTGATAAATTTTGTTGAAATCAAGAAGTGCGAATTTCAAAACTCCTTCGAACCGGACGTGGCATGACTATTTGTACACGGGGAACATGCCATCGATTCCGACTAAGAGAACGATAACTTAAAAATAAATAGAAGAGTAAAGGAAAAGTGATTCCAATAAAATTGAGATGATCTAAATAAAAATTGGCTTTCATGCTCCACCTAGAATGTCAAAGAGTATAAATGTTGTTGTACCGTCTGTCTCATAATTATTCATAGTTGTACATTTCATTTGCATCCCAGAGTCCTACTGTGCAAGTCCTGCAAGAACTGTTTTTCTTTTGGAGCAGGGCATGCATTTAGGATCCATGGAATCAATATTGTCAATTATTTTGTAGATTTATATACAAAAAATCTAGTTGAAAGACAGTTCCTAAGCTGAAATTCCAGCTGAAAACTCCAGCGAATAGATTTAGAGATTGTGATACTCGTAATTGTTTTTTACACTTTAACCATTTTATTTCTCATTGTTAGTATCTGAATTTACATATATGGATTTGTCTAGCCGGCAATCACACGCACATTACCGTTGCGCCGCCTGTTCCTCAAGTTGACGCGTCTTCGGTTGGTGTTGCGACTTGTGGTGCGGACGGTGGTGCCACTCCTGTTGACACGGATGCGACGCACTGCGGTGTAGCGAAGATTGCTGACCCTGACGATCTTTCGCCTGCCCCCCGTGCTGGTGATGGATGCCGCCGTTGTAGATGCCGCCGTGGTGGATACCGTTGTCGTGGGTGCTAATGTGGTGGTCGTGGCTGTTGTTGCTGCCACTGTAGTCGCCGATGCTACCGTTGTCGCGGGTGCTAGTGTGGTGGTGGTGGTGACAGTCGCGGCTGCTTCTGCCACGCACTCGGCATCGGTGGGACTGGTGGCACAGTCAACGCATCCTGTTACAGTGGGGTCTGCCGTACAGGTGACAGCCTCACTGCTCCTTGGCATACAGGCGAAGAGGATGATGGTCCAGGCGAAGAGATTGGCGTTGACTTTCATGTTGCGGTGGTGATTGTTAGATATGTCGGATGTTGCCAGGGCATGCCTTATATAGTCGTTCGATTCTATAAGCTTTTCATATCCAAAGATTATTGGCAAATTTACGCAGCTGTTTCTAAGAAATGTTTAGTTTTTTTCTCCGATTATTTGCAGAGAATTCGCCAACGATTGGCAGATGCAAACAAACAAATATTATTATTGCGGGTAAGTGCGTGTAGTTGAAAATAAATTTGGATGATATAGAATCTGTTAAGAGAGAATTCATGGATGTTTTGGTAGTTGTCACCTTGAAAATATTCCAGTATGCCCTGCTGATCGAACAGATGTGATGTTCATTTATTAGTTGAAAAAGGCCAATAGACTGTGAAGGCTGAAGATGGCTCCTATCGGTTTTAGTATGATGCAAAGGTTGCGATAGGTAGTCCATTACTTAAGGCAGAATATCATATCCATAATAGAGTTCTGAGAAAGGTTTCAATACGAGTGAGTATTCAAAGATCCTTAACGATATAGACAGCTACGATTGAAAAAGTTGTACATATACGTGAATTGTCCTTCACATGCATAATACGCGAAAAGGTAAATCATAAATTGTCAAGAGAATATATCACACATGTTTCAGTAACTCATACACACATAGATATGTATTTATCACTTAACGAAATAAATCAGGCTGAAATTTATTCGCACCCGAAGAAATTACATATCTTCGATCTTCCGCCTTGCAAAAAATTATCAGATGTTTAAGCAGGACTTTACCTAATTAAAAAAAAAAAACAAAAACCTTGGTTTCGTTTTTGATATTATCCAGATAAGTCTCAGCTCTAAATAGAAGGACAGACAATTCACATTTAATTCACAGATATATAAGAGGAAACCATTTAATTTTCTGTACAAAAATATGCTTTATTTATCGTAATCTTTACTTAGTCTTTACTACTTTCTACACACGAATATATGTAGTTCATTTAAAATGTTGTGTGATGTTACAGATTATACAGATTGCGATGCTCCATTATATCCTTTTTTTACCAGTTCACAGTTTCAGAAAAAGGCATCGGCACTGACTCGGATCCTTGTGGCGTTTATTCCAATTAATTTTCCTGGCTTTTTGCCAGGTCGATAGATGGCTACGTAGTGATCCTTCTGCAAAATGTTGTGCAATGAAAGTATAGTCCGACAGTTCCAAATCCTACATACATTTATCATCATCACGTGAGAACGGCTGGGCATTTTTGGTTTAAATTTGTATTCAGTTGCTCGTATTTGCCAGAAAAAGGTTTTAAAGAATGAAAATTTTGCGAAATCCCTCCTGTGATCGCGAAAAAGGTGATTTTGTATTTGTTTCATTTATAGAATCTCACCCGTACCATAGTGGACGAAGGGGCAATTGTCATAGTCGAATATTAGTTCTAATCTCGAGATATTATTCATCAATTGAAAAATAATATGTCTGCTATTAGACGATCAAACCTTGGACGACGTACACGTCGTGGAATAAGTAATCGGAATGTTCTTAATAATCCAACGAAAGATGAACGTGGAGAAGTAAATTAATGAAGACATACCAATATTGCACTGGTTCGCGCTTTTATAATTACCACCTCGAATTCGACACAGTAGATTTAAATCGCGCTGCTTTCGAATACGATTGCACATTTGCCTACCAAGATCTTTGCTGCGTTCATATCGGTTCATTGTCTGTCGAATGCCAGCATTGCATTGAAGTTTCCATCGGCAACCCCAGGAATATGCTGCGCTGGTGGAAAGGTAAAATTGCCCGTTTTGCTCATCCGCCAGAGCCATTGTATTCGTTTCCGTATGGAAAAACAATCCTATCAAAACATTTCCTGGAAAATACCCAAAAATATAACGGATGCTTTCAAATGACGTCATTTGGAGCCGAAGCTGTTGATCAACCCGGCTACAATCCAAATCACTTCTCATCCATGCAACCACAATGTGCCACAGTAAAGCGTGGATGGGTATAGCTAGTATTTATGAAAAATTAACCAAAAAAAGTTAAATGCGTAGTTCTGCCAACCCATTGATTGTTTTATCGGAAAAGGTCTGCTGGGAATCGGGATGGGTGTGGTGGTACGGGCGCCGGCTTTTGCCACGCACTCCACAAAGCTGGGACTGATAGCACAGTCAATCCTCATCAGAAAGGCGAACAAAGCATTGCATCGTTCGCGAGTTATTAATTTATTCCAACAAATAGACTCTCATCGTGCGTCTGGTGTTTTTATTTATGAGAGATCTTCGCAAAGATTACTTTTAACGAGTATGTATAGTCCTTCGATTATATAAGATCTCGCGTGTCCAAAGATTATTGGCAAATTTACACAGCTGTTTCTAAACAAATTAGGTTTCGTTTTTAATATTTCGAGAGAATTTGCCGACGATTTAGATACACAAACAAACTAATACACAGATGTTCGATACTTCGTATGCATTAGTATGATTCAAGTTTGCTTTAAAGAGAGAATTTGTGTACATATGTATATGTATGCTTTGGTAAGGTGCTTAGGTGCTACCACACTCAAACGACGAGTTCTGCTGTGTGAAAGTATATGGAGATACGTTTTGATGATGAAAAGAATTGGAATTTATACTGAATATACTCGTATGTAGATTGTGCTTAATATAACTCTATATCTGTAGGTTTTGAAGCTATTTCACACCTATATACGATGATAATGGGTTTGATCAATGTATCTGGTGCCAGGCAGTAAATAAAACGAGAAGGAACGTGAGTCGCTTCTAGTCGCGACTCTACTTTTATACCCGCACTCAGTCAGTATATCAATTTGTGAGCTTATGATTGAAATTTTAATACATATTTTAAATATTTTACATTTTTTTGCTACATCTGTTAACTACATCTACACCTAAAATGTAGATTATACATCTAAAACAAATATTCTCGCGCATTGCACAGGGCAGAGTGTGTGCGAGCGAGACTGAGAATGAATATCGTCAGCAGCGCCAGAAGAGGTGGGGGAAGCAACTGAAAATTAATTTCTTCATTCTGGCATAATAATGATCCGATCTGTACTAGATTTAGCGATCTGGTAGATACGGTCATTCTCTACGATGTTGCGTTTTTAAAATTGTGGATGCCACAGATTTTCGTCCTTTCTGAAGGCAGTGGGGGGGGGGGGGGGGAGGGCGTAGCAAAATTTTGAAAGAAACTTGATTCAGTGTGATATCACGAGTCTGGAAATAAAACTTGGTTGCTCTAGCTTTTATAGTCTCTGAGAACGAGGCGTCAAACAAGACCGACAGACGGACGGACAGACATGTCTCTATCGACTGATGCTGATCAAGAATACATATATATACTTTATGGGGTCGGAAAATTTTCCTTCTCTGCGTTACACACATCCACTTTTACCACAAATAATATATGTATACCCCTTAACTCTTTTTAAGGAAGGTCTTGTCTTGGAAACAAAAATCCGTAATGAAGCCAATTAAATTCAGTTCGTTTTAAAGAAAAAATGATTTGATATTTTTGAATTCTTTCCCAAATGTAAGATACTATCCACATAATAAAGAAAAGGTTAAAGAAGGGTATACTGTCTATATTTGTGTAGGAATATGCGATGCGAAACATTGTTTAGGATTAACAGCCAACGTCTAACGGAACGTTTTTGTCAAGGCAGAATCACAAATGCCATTATGTACCATGTACCTTATCGTTTGTGCTTCCAAGCCACTGAATAAATGTTTATGAATATCTAAAACTAAAATTGCATGCCAAGTAATATTTTTCGACTTTTCCTATGTTCTTAAAGTAAAAATTTTGAGAAAAAATACCGCAAATAATTGGTAAGTTGTACGCTGGGTAGTTCTGGGAAAGCTTCTATTAGAGGCATGGGTTTTTTACTCCTTGTCTTAGGGCTATCACTGAGAAGCTCAAATCAATTTTCCCCTTGTCTTGTGGAGCCGGGGGCATGGTAGATGCACTCGGATGATTTTTTGTTGTTGTAGGTGTGAAACGAGACAAGAAGAAAGAGAGTTAATGCTTATGAGCTGTGAACTGACAGAAGACTCCGCTTAACACTTTGCACAACCGATCCCTATGAGTGTTAGTCGACGACTCTGTGCTGATGAAGAATATATACGTAAATATATGTAGGTATGTACATATGTATACTCTATGGGATCGGAAATGGTTCCCTTCTGCGTTACACACATTCAAAGAATATACCCGTTAACTCTTCGAGTAGGGGTATAAATAATATACCTACCCCTTGACCCTTCGAGTATAAAAAAAACTATTTTTTTGGGTATGCAAACTTTCGGTTTATTCAAGGGGCAAAGGTATCTGAAGTTCAGGATGAGATAAACATCTCCCGCTTAACCTCTCCTGTTGTTCCTCCTGGCTGCACGCCTCCTGCGCCTCCTCCTTGCGGCCCTCTGGCGGCGACGACGACGTGCAGCAGCCCTTCTCCTCCTGATGGCGGCTGCATTTCTGTTGCTGCCGCTGCTAATGTTGCTGCTGCTGTCTGTGGCAGCAGTCTCGCTGTCTGAGGCACCAGTCGCTGGAGTGGTCGCTGGGGCAGCGGCAGGGGCAGGAGTTGTCGCGGCCGCAGGACCGGGAGTTGTTGCACCCGCAGGAGCGGGAGTGGTCGCACCCGCAGGAGCTGGAGTGGTGGAGGCGCCTGCAGGAGCGGGAGTGGCGGTAGCGCCCGCAGGAGCGAGAGTGGTGGTGACGCCCGCAGCCTCTGCCACGCACTCGGCATCGGTGGGACTGGTGGCACAGTCAACGCATCCTGTTACAGTGGGGTCTGCCGTACAGGTGACAGCCTCACTGCTCCTCAGCAGACATGCGAACAGAACGATGGCCCAGGCGAAGATGGTTGATTTGACTCTCATAGTGCTAAGTCAATTGTACGACTGATGTATATGCCACAAGATGGAATGCCTTTTATAGTCATTCCATTCAAAGTAGATTGCAAATCCAAAGATTATTGGTAAATTTGCGCAGCTGCTTCTACCGAATTTCACTTATATCGATTATTTGCGAAGAGTTTACCAAATATTGGCAGATGAAAACATGTGCACAGGTTTTTATAAGTACTTTTATAATGTGAATATTGTCCAAAGACATTCGTCTCTAATTCCAAGAGAGCGTTGCTCAATATGCTTGAGTAGGTTGATGGGCCAGATGTTCAACTCAAACAATCTTGTCGTGTACCCATCACAAATACCATTTAAATGAATAGAACATCAAGAGATAAGCGATCAAATATGTTGTTTATTGAAATAGCGATACATGTTGCGAGTAGAAAATGATTAAAAGAGGTACGAGAGTAACGGCTAGCGAACTAGCTCATCGATACCATTATCGCTATCGCACTTAACATTGATGCTGTTATCGTTCACCTTGGGCCATAGCTGGAGCACGATCTGGGCACTGCACTCCTTCTTTTCCGATCCGACCTCTAATTCCGCTCTGTACGTATAGATAATTCCATCAGCAATTTTGCTCGTCACTTGCGACACATTCATAGGTCTAATAGCAATTAATAACATAAAATAGTTATAGAACTCAACTGTGACTCCTCCATCTGACTTAACTTACATGTAGCTGGGACCTGTGGTCAGTTCGGCCAGTCGCACGGATAAAACTTCAATGGCCCTCTCCCTTGCTTCACCTGTCAATACCAGAGGGGCAGAATTCGAGGGGAAAGCAGCACAACTCACGAACATCAGGCCCAACAGACAAAAGAATTGGATTCCGTGCATGATTCGCTGCAAAGGAACATATAGGAAATGATATTTATGTATATATGGGTATGATTCCTATCATATAAAATGTATCTTTGTATTAAGAAAATCTAACATAGCTAGCTTTTGCAATCTGAATTACCATGTAGCCAGATGGTGAACTGACATAACATTTCATGTATATTGACTGCGATCTGAGAGTGATCTGATCTGATGAGAGTGTAAAAGGAAAGATCACGTGACTGGAATGGAAAGAGAATGTGATACATTAAGTACTAAAGTGAAAGAGAAAGTAGAAGGAACCCTCAAGATTATTCTATGGCCTATTTAAGTTTTATTTTAAGACTGTTTTTGTATGCATTGTAGAAATTAATTGAATGTAAGCCAAAAATATGATCAAACTGTTTATGTCGATCAGAAAGTATGTCCGAAGATCATTGGTTCTGCCACAAGTGGCTCCACAGCGTTATGGCTCTAACGTTGGCGATGTGATCTGAACAATAATCTCACTGCCAGATGCAACGGCTTTTATATCCCCGAACAACCTGTTTGCACTGGATCTTCACCAATTAGGCTCAGAATTTGGGCATTTTTTTTGTTTTGTTTCCGAACATTGTAAGTGGGGGATCCCAGATCCGGAGAGTCGAGAGGCATGAGAGGAAGAAATAAAAAGACGAGAAATAACCAGCTGAAATTCGTGGAAGTTTGCAAAACAAGTCGGTGAGTGTGCCCCTGGCCAAAGTTATACCTGTGCTTGATAGAGTATATATATTGTTTCCCTGACCTGCGCGTCATTCCCGACTAACGGTTGTCGGCTGCCCTTCTCCCAGTCTTTTTGTACATGGGCGGCATTGCTCTCGAGAGGGGATGAAAGAATTGACCCGAGAATCGCCTGCTGTTGCTTAGCTCTCGACAAGATAAATTTTCTTGTGGACGGGACTTGGTAGAGACTGAGTTCAATTTCCCCAGCCAAAGCCCCTTTACAACATACATACATATAGACAAACTAAAAAAAAAATGAATGCAATGAATGTAGACGGAATATAAATAAATTTATGAGGGATAGATGAATAAATATTGGCTGTGCTTACTTCTAAATTTGAATATACTCGTCGTACTCATGCGAGTATCATTTGTTGCCTAAAGCGAGTTACAGAAACCCATTTGAATGTTGTACGAGAATATTAGAATGGAATTTACAGCTTTGCGTGAGAGTTTTTCTGCCATGCCATGAGCATATTTGTTTAGTATTCGAATTGCTTTTTGAATAATTATCATGACGTCACATCTTACTCTGAAGCGAAGCGAGAACAATGGACCTAATGAATAATATGTAGGGAGCTTCATATTTGAAGCTTTGCCGACCTGCTGACCAGCCCCATTGGCTGCGTTTAGTCGTTGCTGATCAGTGAACGGATTAGCCATGGAATTGTGGAGCTGTCTGCTGCTCTGCCTGGGGCTTACATCGATGGCTGATCTGGTGGTAATTAGTTTAAAATGTATAATTAGGTTACTTTAATGACTAATACTTATTTCTTATTACTTAACCATCTGACAGGTGTCACTGTGCGTTCCGCCGCTCGACCATTGCATTACAGATGTGAGTATTATGCAGTACAACTATTTGTTTTCTAACTACATTCACCTAAATTCGCCCACAGATGGTGGTGGCAGATGCCAAAGAGCGCTTCGACTATGTCCTAGCCAAATATGAGGAGCTGGAAATGAAAATTCCCGGCGAGCCAGTCGGGTGAGACACCAATATGCACGCTTTTCGCATTCATATTCGCTAATTGCGGTTTTCCCCCTCCGTGCAGATTGCACGGCAAAGTGGTAACGCGCGGGGAAGTCGAGGAGCATCACATTGTGTTCCGGTATATGGACAATACTCCACATGACATCATCCAGACCTGTGCGTTTGTGGTCACCAATGCGCCCGGTCTCTGCGAGACCATTGGGACGTTCTGTTCGGGCTTTCTGCCCCGCCTGCCGCGTCCGCTGCTGGTACGCAAGTCGCTGAACGTCTGCGAGGATGGCGTACATGTAGCGGAAGACGAACCGGAACCGGAAGAGGAGGCCGATCCCGAGGAAGAGGATGACCAGCAGAACGATGAAGCGGAGAGAACGCTGAAGGATGAGACTGAGGCAGCCACACCGACAGAGGCAGCTAAAGTGAATGAGTTTCTGTGATTTCAACACAAGCTCCTCAATGTTCTGCCACATTATCCTTTCCGAAGCATCCCAAAAGTATTCTACGATTACTCCAATTCACTCCTAACATTTCCCTATGGCTGTGCAATGTCATGGCTTTCCCAAGATTCAGTTAGGAAGCTTCGTTCTGCTCTGTCCCGACAGCAGCAACAACTATGCGCCTTTAAAGTTCGACACCCGAACCAGGCTCCTTAAATGGCGCCTGCGCCTGAACAGAGGTGTTGCACAGTGGCGCAGGACTGTGGCAGAAGTGTTACGAAATATGTTTCTTATTTCTATCTGTGTAAAAATTTGTATTTTATTCACAAAATAATGGGAGTGGTTGTTTTTGATTCTTATTAAAAACGTATGTATATCCATTAAACTGGCAGATGTGCTTAATTATATCCGCTTTATAGTTGACCATTAACAGAAAAGCCACTAGATATAGCCTATACAATACCATCTATGGTTCCTATAATACCTATATAATTCCTATTATTTGCCCTTGAAATTAAGCAAGCAGCATTCCAGCTATGTACTATACAAAAATTTTCTTAATTCCTTTAAAGTTTGAAGTAAAAATTTCTACAATTTCTGCTTTAGGGGCCTTCCTTTTTAATGTGCTTTAGCATCACAAGAATCATATCAATTTTGAAACACTGTAAGCCACTGTAATGCAGGAGAGGAGCCATGAAAAAGCGTTCTACAACCGAAGAAAGAGAGAGAAAGCAGAAAGCTTGCGCCAAATAACAGTAAACAAAGCCGAATGTCAGCTGCTGCTGCTGCTGCTAAGCGCCAACCAAGGCAACGTTTCAGTTGTTGTCGGGCGCCGAAGCGAACTGGAGCAGCGAAAAAGAAGCGCTGAAAGCAGCAGCAGCAGCAGGCCGCCAAAGCGCGTTCAAAGCTCCACAATACGCTGCAGACAGACAGATAGAAAGAAAGAGAGAGATCGAGAGAAAGAGAGAAAGGTTGAGTGAGAGAGCGCGCCTGTTAGCTTTTTGGCGACAGTGTCCCGCACAGAATTATTCTCTCAGTGCTAAAGTTGTCGTCGCGCTGTGCAAAGCTCGAAGCTCGTGGGTTGTGTTGCGTCGGAAATCGGGCCAGTCACACAGCGCCCGCTCACCGCCCACCGCCACGCCTCTCACCCTCCTGTTTTGCCACCCAGCTGCCACAAGACGGTGCGTGCGTGCGCGTGTTGCCGCCGGTTGTAAAACCCAAAGGAACACCCAAAGAAACACAGAGCGAACAAAAGTGAATCAAACTGAATCATAATACCAATTCAAATTCAAATTCAAATCAAATCGAACAGAGAAATCCATACCAAAATCCGAGTCTAATCAATGTGAGAAACAAACAACAAACAAATAGTCAGCGGAATCTCGTATTAAATGCGAATGCAAATGGAAAAACGAAATATTCCAACTGGCGCGTAAATAAAATGATGAGCTTAGTATATTCCTGGTATATAATAGGTACTATATTAACGTAGTTGTTGTGTTGTGTTGTCAAGTGCAGTGCAAAGTAATTTGCCTCCGTTGTCGCCACTAATACGAGTTCCTGCCTCCACCAACCGCCCGCCCGCACTGACAGTCAGTGCCCTCTTGCCACCGCCGGCTGTAGCGTAGCGCCAGCCAGCGCGTGTTATCAGCCACCAGCGCAACAACGAAACGCGACAAAAACACAGAACTCGGAAAAACAACAAGAGAAGAAAACGCAATGCCACAGTAAATGTGAATGTGAATGTGAGTCTGAATGCATTTGAACTCAGCGTAAAAGCTCAATGTGAGTGTAAGGTGAGTATTCATGTGTGTGTTGAGTGTGTCTGAGTGTTGTGCCTCCGGGCTCTCAGCTGAGTGCTGGGTAAACAATCCAACCAAAAACCAAACACAAATACACATGCACAGACAGACAGACAGACAGACAGACACAGCACACAACAAAGAACACAGCACACATACACGCAGATACACCCACAGACACACAAATTAGTATCTCGAATGTAAAGCAAAGCGCGGACCGGACCCCCCAATTCCCCCCCCACCGAAATGTGCGAATTATAAAATATTTTACCCTTGAATGTCATACGAATACGAGTGTTATTCGTGGGTAGGGGAGGGTGAAGCGGTAGCAGTATTAGCATTATCGTGGGGAGGGTAGGTACGACGATAGCGGGGAACCTTACTTTTTAGCAACTTTTTTGTTGTTGCGGCCTGCCTCTGGGGAACACACAAAATACAATACAGCAGCATCAGCATCCTATCCGCACCACCAAAAAGTAAAACACAAACTTTTATGTGACGTGCAATACCTAACGCAAATTACTTGGAGTGCTGCCGCCTGCTTTCACGCATTTTCCCGCTTTTCACGCGCGCAATTTTTCTTGGATTGCCCTTTTTCTTGGAGTCCCGCCAGACGGCCTGCCAAAGTGTCTGTGAAATCCATTAGGTTTCTGTTTTTCTTTCTCCATTTTTTTCAGCATTGACTTTGTCAACGGTTCATTCGCATCCAGGGGAGAATGGACCCCACCTACATCCCGCCTACACTTAACCCAAACGACCACTGCCTGAGCAAGTCTTTTACTTCATTTTAATGGCATCACTTCTGCCACTCACCCGTAGATCCCATCCGTCTTCCCTTTGAGGATTTTACAAAAAATTTTGTCAAATTTATTGACTTATTTTTGTTATTGTTGCTCTCTTGCTATTGTATTATGTATCTGGCTTTATCTTATTGTTTTTGTTTTTTTTGCTATAAGAATACTTCTACACACCACCAATAAGATTGTGTTGCTGTGTGTTTTGAGGATTGAGAACATTAATTTCGTATAGTAGCTTAGAGCCTAAAGGGCAATGAATTCAACTTTTGACAAGTTTTGAGAACTCCAATTGGGTTAATTATCGGGTTTGTATAATGATATGGGTGCATTGCTATTCGAATAAATTATAAACTTTTAATAATTAAATCTACTTAGAATATTCTGGATTTTATTTACACTGTATTTTATCATAAACTATAGAACAATTACAACTCAAACTCATATTTGTTAGGGAATTCATTAAATCACTGACTATTTTTTAAATAATAAAAATAATCAAGATAATTTGATGGACTATTTCATTATCTATTTATTGATAGACAAATATATGTTTCTATCATTCAATCCTTTCAAATACGATATTTAGAATACATATCAAATGGATTATAGCTGTTTTATCGTACAACTATATTCTCGTTGATCCGAGACAGACTCATTTATTTTATATACTCAATTTTAAAACTTTTCTCATCCTCTACTCCATCCCTATTCAAAGTCATACTTTAGCTAATAAAGAAACCCCATTTTCTTTAACCGAAAAACTGTATTAGCTAAGTGAACAACGATATGAATGGCAGAGAGGGAGCCTTCTGCCGCCTAAAAGCTTTTAAAGTGCGCCCCACCGTACCTGTCTGTAGCCGGCACACCACACCCAAGCAACATTTCGAATCTCGTGGGAATCCCCTCGTTTGCATTTTTTATGTAATGCGGGGAAGGTTAAGGTCGCACGGATTTATATGGTATATGGAGTCCCGATTTCGGTGAGGCAGCCGCTTATAAATAGTCCTCGCCGCAGCCGATTACCCCTCCGCTCCGCCATGCGGCATGCACTTCCAGCAACGCGGCCGTTTGTTTGCTCTCTCGCTTGACACTGTTTTCGTGGCACGTGCCCGTGCCCCTCTGGCTTTACCCTCTTCCGAGCGGCGTCTGCCGCTGACTGACGTTCATTGGCTTTTGTGCGGGGATATATGTATGTACGAGTATGTGTGTTTGTTTTTGTTATTGTTCCTTCATTCTCGGCGTAGGCTCTACGTCCGACGGTGTCCTCCATCCAGTGTCCTCCATTATTGGCCATAAAATGGTGTCTCTGCGCACATTTCGCTGGTCGCGTCGGCATCTGCGGCTGTTTCTTATTCCCCGGCTTAGCCTTGTCACAATGCTCTTTCCATCTACCTCTCCCGCTCTCATTCTCTGTCTATGATTCTCTCATTGTCTTTACGAAATCCCCACAACCTTTGGCCCATTTTTACAAGTTTATTTTGTTCCACAAATTCTTGGGCATTCTTTGCATTTCATTTCGTTGTTTGTTAGCATTTCCCACTGCTTCATGTGTCATGCCGCCTGTCCTGCTTGTCCGTCTTTGTCCTGTCATTCCGCATATCCTGTCTTCCGTCTTTGTCCAACTTCATTTAATCAGCAATTCATTTATTTAAACGCCCCATTGTCGTAGCCCTGGAGACCATTCCATTTGTGCTTATTGATTCAGTGGGAGAGAAAGGTTAAGATGGAAATGAAATGACAGATACAACTGACACTAACTCGATTTGATGCTTTTAAAAATATTTAGTCCCAGTTTTCGTCCATAAGTTCAGGTCCGCTTAATTACATTTGACATTAATTTCATTTAGATTTTGGATATTTCTCATATTTATAATCTGATTTCTATATTTAGAGCTTCTGCTTGACATAAATGTATTTGGTTTCTCATTTACAGACGGTACACCCAACAAATCGAAGGCACAAACAGAATTGGTAAGTCATATTACGTATACGGCAAAGATTTAATGGAAGGAATAGAGAGAGAGAGTTTTGGAAGAAGATATATTAATAGATGTCAAGCAAAAAGAATAGTTGTAAACTTTAGCTATCGAAAATGGATGACAAGGCCAGAAAACAACCTGTACGCCATGTCCTGGAAACTGGTTACGCTGCAGCTGTCGTTCGAATTTTAGCTACATGGAAAAACAGCGGACAAGATATTGGAAGAAAGTACCGTGTACAAGCAAGGGGAAGGGGAAAAGTTCAGCGGTTGCCGTTTTGTGCGGCGCTTATCCGTCTTAGCCACTTTGAGTCGCGATTTCGCAAAGTTTTGGCCACGTTTACTTGGCTTTCCCCTCCTCCAGAGACTCTACCTCGCCTCACCTCCTTTCCTGTGTCTTTTCGACGGAAACAACATACAAAAAAAGGAAAAGAAAGGAAAGAGAAAGATAAAGGGGATAGTATAAAACGGGGCCAGATTCGTTTTGGCTTTGGGTTTCGCTCTGGCTCTCGTCCTAAATTTGTTTTTGCTCGACTCCCTTGGCGAAAATTATTGTCTGAGGTTGTGTCGCTTTCCCTACAAACGCATAAATTTTTCTGTTCCACATGTCCTCCCGATTTCCCTGGTTTACCTTCCCTTCTGCTATTCCATTTTCTTGTGTCTCTTTCTCTGTTCACATACGAGTATCCAGTTACCGCTTTTCGCAGTTTTTCCCTTTTTTTATATTTTTCTTCTATTGTACTTGGCTCTTCCTCTTTTAGTTTTTTCAACATTTTCTTTTGCTATTTTTAGACCAAAATTTTATTTTGGTTTTTGTTTTGTGGCACTGAAGTTGATTCTTTTTGTGGCAGCTCTGAGGTTCTGACCGAAAACCGAATTGCTTACCAATTATAAATTCAATTAAAGGCTTTTGGCTCTGCTTTGCCCTAAATTTGTGTATTGATTATATAGTAATACACCAAAATGCCTACCACAGGCTGGTGTTGCCGCTTCCTCGTGCCATGTGCCACATGGACGTTGCCACGTAAATAATTGCATTTACAGGGAGCAAACACAAGTGCTGCTGGCCACTCGAAACCCCTTACGTTACGAGCCGACGGCAATTACAAATAAATTTAATAGCATACATTACGCATACGCTGCGTGTGACACTCGAAAATGGAGGCCACCGAAATGGGTCAGAGCACTCCATACCAAAAAAACGATAATGGTACAAATAGCTCAGGGAATTGTCCGATTAGGTTTCAGAAATTGGTAGTTATACTGATGTTTATTTAACATTCATAAGGATTTGTTTTGACAACTTAATTGTTCACTAATATTATCTCTTTGAGTGATATAAACTGTCGGTCACTTGAATAAGAACACCAGCTCTACTTTTTAGCTTAATTATACCCCGCAAAACATGCCATGCCCATGAGGCGTTATTTTGTTATTCTTAAAACCCAAAAAAAGTTCCCATATTTCGAGGAGCATAAAGCGCAATTAAAAAAGAACGGTAATCGTTTCTGTCTTCAATTGTTTTGTAAATAGATCTTAATAAATGGTTTTTTGATGGAAAAATAAAATCAATGCTTTAGTAGTTAAGGAAGAGATGCAAAATCAAAAAGTGTAAAAAAAAAACGGTGTCACTTGACCGGCAGTGTAAATTAAGCTTATTTTTAAAAGGATTTTATGCATACTATCTCTTTTCCAAAGAATATATTTTTCATATGAAATCATATGAAAATTGAATGGAAATGTTTTTCTTAATATTTACCATGACAAATAAAGGATTATTTTCGTTAGGATAATCAAATAAATATTGTATTTCAGAGGTTTTAAAGAATATCAAAGTGAAAGAGGATTAGAAAAACAAATACAATTTTAAGCTGAGATGGAAAATGTGAAAATGTATAAATTTTTATTAGAATTACAATTCAACAAAAGCGCAAAGAGAAGTGAGTTTCTTAGGCTAAAATAGTTCCCTGATGAATCATTGCTGATCACAGAGGTTATTCCATCCATGTGGAATGGTATGGTAATTCCCTCAGTGAATTTCATGGGACAGCTGGAGAGCAGGTTTCCATTAATCTAAGAAAGAGTAGAGTGTGGCAAAAACACTGACTTTAAACGCCTTTAAATATAGCAGCCAAATGGTTGTGCACCGCCCACACACGAGTTCTGGGTGAGTCCTTTTGGGACGGATGGATAGTCTCCGTTAGCTTGTCGAGCGAAATGGGCATAATTAAATTATTCCACAGCAACTGCTGCTACTGCTGCTGGTGAAACAAGAGTCGCGCCCATTCAGTTAATTTGCGACAAGTCGAAAAGGTGGCAATGTCGACATTTTACTTTCGGGCCAACTTTCAAGTATTTGGTTGTCCTTTAAGCCGTTGCCCAGCTGCGCCCTGCGTCCTGCGTTGAACTTTTCGCTGGAAAAGGATTAATTAGGATTAAAAGCGTGTCGAGTGGTGGACAAAAGCGGTTACGGTTAACGGTTAACCAGCAACTACAAAGAGGCCAAAAGATGAACAGGCCAACGGGCAGCCATCAAAAGGTAGAAAATTTCGAGGGGCTAAAAATGAAATAAAAGTGGCTCTGTCGCCTGTGGCTTAATCGTGCGACACAAATAAGTCAACCAGTTCTCCAACTTCTGGCTGCTGCCTGTTCTCTGATGATGGTAATTTCTCTCGTTTTGTGCATTGCTCATTTAATTAACATAATTCGATTTTATACTCGTTTCATTTTTGTGGATTTGCTTTTGCATTTAAATGAATTCAACAGAAACAACAATTTGTTAAAACACTTTTGCTGTTCTCCTGTTCGGTTGATCTTACCCCCGAAACACATTTTAATTGAATAACAATTTCTGAATCGGTTTAATTCACTCGATTGACTCGTCCCAGTCCCATTCCTCTACGAAATTGATATTCTGTCAAAGGTTTTAGCGAATGTTTGAGTGTTGATCCCTCCTAAATCGGTGCTAGTGATTTATGGCAATCAAAATATCAGTTTAAAATCCCACGCAGCCCGTTCCCTGAGGGAAATATGTAAGCACTCGGTTCTAAATTTAATTTTTCACATTCCCGAAGCTACAATTTCCTTCCGAAACTATGCCTCACTAATCTAATGTAATCATTTCCATTTCCATTTTGCTGACATTTAAGTTTTTAAAGGGCAAATGGCAACAGCAACCCTTTTTCTCGGACCCTTGTGGACGGTTGCTGCGACTGGAAACCTGACTGCGATATTATTTAATGTTCTATTGCGGTCGTCCTCCATGCGGAATAGTTATTATGTAAATGGCCTATTCATTCCAGTTCCCCTGGCGGCGAAACCCTTCTTTAAAGGGTAGAGCGGTGGGTGTATTAGTTTTCCTGCGAATACAAATCAGTTGGGAACTATAACTATTTTGAGCTTCAAATCGTTTCTTTGGTATGGTTTGGTATGGTATCCAAAGAAATCCCTCACTGCCTAGCAAAGGGTTTAATGCTTTTGGTTAAAAAAAACGGGGTATAATGCTTAACAATTTTGTGCAAGCCGTTGAGCCGTTGATAGAAAAGTGGGCGTCTCTGTGTTTTTTTAAGCCAAACTGCAGAGCGTGGAACGCATTTGTTTGGCCAACAAACCGAGTGGAAAAAACTTTTAACTCAAATTCAAAAGGGAACCAAAAGCACACACACACAAGCACAAGCACAAAAAAGCATGGGAACTATAGAAAGTGGAAATTCTGCTTAGACTTTGCTCTGGAAAATGTTGAATTGTACTCGAGAGAAAGTTGAAAATTGTAAAAAGTAAGCAAATTGTGAATACCAGACCCCGAGATGTGAGAAGATAAATGCGCATAGATGAAGGGTTGAATAGGCTACACAAAGCCACAGATAGGAACACGCACACACACACACATGCACACAGACACATGAGGGTGAGACAGAAGAGCGGACCCTGCAGGTTGGTGGCATGGTGGCATCCGGTTTTTCAGTCATGGGGCTTGGTGCGCAACAGTGAGCGGCAAAAGTACTCGCTGCTAAGCAAATGTATGAATATTTAATTTTGCAAATGTAACTAAATACATAAGCAACGCCACAGGACAAGCTTTCATCTTCATTCGGGCCACTTCACTCCGCCACTTCCCATCAAATCTGCAAAAGGACATGTGTAAAAGTGTCAATGGATGGTGTGGGCCATGTGGGCCATCTGGCATTGTGGTGTGTGAGTGTTTGTCTGCTTCTGCGGTTTTGCAATTGAAGATCCACACAGTCCTGTCTTGAGTTGACTTGAGTCGAGAGTAGGTTTCTGTTGCTTTTGTGGCACGTTGCTTAAGTGCCATCAGAGTTCGTCTTTCCATAAGCGATTCTTTTGCTTCTGCTGCTGTTTATGCTTAAAATCTATGCCACATTGGTTCGTTAGCTTCAACAGTCATTCATGTGTTGGCTGTTGTTTGTCATTCGCTTTTTGTTTTAAGGGTCATGTTCATGCCGCTGTTTTGTTGTGCTTTTGTTTTTGCTCCATGTGTGACTGGGCTTTTGTGTGGCAGTGGAGAGCGCTTGAGGTTGCAAATAAGCGAACAGGAAGCCATGCAGACAGGTAGACTGACTGAGGACTGAGTCGCACGGTTATAGTTAGGGCCCCCAGCTTGTTGGCCATCAAGGCCGCTCCGCACTGCGCACGCAAATGGGACAAGAAAGCATCAGCATAAACGGCCATAAACATATTTCCAGGAGCGTACAACATGCAACAATGTTCATGTAATTATGCGGCCTCCAGTACCTGTCGTCCATGCCGACAGTCGGCTCAGGTTGATGCTTAACTCCGCTCAGGTTTACAGCTACATGCAGGAGGCCCTTCAGCTGACTTATTATCCCCTTTCCCCTAGCCCATGTGCTATATCCACTGCCTCATGTGTCGTATCTGTGTGGGTGCTACAACCAAATCCCTGAGGCAGATGCCTTAGCAATAGCAGAGCAAAGCAGAGCACAGCATAGGAAACTTTGGGCTAATTAATAACCCTAATTAAGTTGACTTAATCTAAATTGCCTTTTTTCCGGTTTTTGTGTGGATGAAATGTGCCACAAAACTTGTATTTATGTGGCATATACTCGTAGTCATTATTTACTCGGAACGTACTTAGCAGGTCTTAAAACCAACTTAAAGAGAGCTGCTTCAAATGCAAATGAAGTCGTTTGAATACCTGAAAACGGTGGAGGAGAAGCAAGAGAGACAGAGAGAGGGAGGAAGAGTAATGCTCTAAGGCCCCATAAATATCCGATAAGTATTCAAAGCATTCTCAAACGGCAAATCACGAGTTTCGTTGCAATGAGCGGATGATGCTCTCGAGAGGAGAGACTCACTGACTACCAGCCGCTGATGCTGCTGCTGCTGCACACACACGTTGCGTATGAGAGCAATTAAACGAGAAAGCGACCCACGTCACGTATACGCCATGTGACACTAGTTTTCGTGTTTAATTACCGTTTTTATGGGCACCAATGGGCACGAAAAACGATTCGCGGAAGGTTTCGAGGGCCAGGAACAGGGACACGGCAGAAGATGACTAACGGCCACTTCAAGGACTCGAAGGACAGGAACAGGCGCATGCAATAAAAATGAAATTAATTGCTTTTATGCCCCGACCCAGGGGTGGGGCTGCAGAGGGGGTGGCTATGACCAAAATGTAGGCTTTAGATATTGGTGAAACTTTAATCGAAACAATTCGACAAGTTCCAGGTGCACGCAGGTTAAAAGTGTAAGGTATATTTTCTTTCCAAAGGCATAAGGTACCCCCGCACACCCCCGCACTCTTCCACACACACACAACCAAAGAACAAACACAACAATAAACGTGTGCATACATTTTCGTGCACGCTATGTGCGGGAGGGAACTAAAAAAAGGAATGGCGTCAGTTAAACATTTGAATAGCACGCACACACGCATATGTCTCGTACAGGGAAAACTCCTGCATAAGGAACTAAGGATTCCAGCCGAACTTCTCAGTCCCTCCAGGCCAGTGATGACTGTAGAAGTACAATAGTTGTGTATATTCTGTTGACGTGCTGCTGCTGCTGTTGCTGTTTGCTTTTCCATTTCACTTTGCGCTTGTTATCGTCACTTCTCGATTCAATCAATCTTCCTTCTGTGGCAAACAACTTTTGCACGCCAGCACCCACTACGAGTGCCACTCTCAGTCAGATATACTCAGATATACACCCCCAAAGAGAGTGTTGCGCCACGTGTCGTATGCGTAATGTATTGACACATGATATACATCTTGTCACTTTAAAGGAAATAGCGTTGGCGATCATTTTGGGCATTCTTGTTGGGTGGCAGGCGGCAGAGGCAACACACACAAAATATTAATCTATTAGCTGCTAATCGTTGTATGTAAATTTACCGACCTTTGGGCCATCATCATTATTTTAGTCCACAAATATTGAATATGCGTCCTTTTGTGTAGGTGGAAGTAAGTTTCTGCATGCCAAAGGACTTACTCGCGTTTCTTCCGCTCCCACTCCCACGCCCATTCCGTCTCCGGGGGAACACGAGATTTCATAGTAAGCCTTGTGGGGAATAGTTTGTGGGAAATTCCTTTCTGCCATGTTGCTAGCCAGTTAAGAGTCCTCCTTTCTATGTAGATGGCTGGCAATCAATCTGTACAAACCGCCACAACATTAGGGCCTGGCGAATGGAACGTAAATCATAGGAATTGCACACACACACAAATAGGGGGGCAGGCAGGAACAGGCACTGATTTTTCAGCGCTGGAACAGTACGAGTAGTTTCCTTATGCTTATCCTGCCCCATGGTAATGCTTCACGCCACGCGAGCAGCCAAAGCTGCTTCGACTTACAAATGAGGGGAATTTAATATTCACTACTATTTTTTGTGGCATGCCACAAAAGCGGAAGTCAGCCTTGATGTATGCTTTGAATTGAATTGAGTGCGCTTCTGGAGCGTAAAAATTGAAATTTATTTTCATTTCCATATCCATATTCCCATCCCCATGCATACGAATATACTTGTAGTTGATAATGCAATCGATGTGCCAGTGAACACATAAATAGTTGACGTTGCGGTCGAATGAGCCCCGGCCTGGCCAGCAGGGCGTATGAATAATTTGCAGTGCCTTCCCCACTCTCCCAAGCAGTTTGTAACCAGAATATGACTGGCGCACTCAAGCTTGTAAGTTGAAAGAAATATAAAGTCTATTTCGGGCCACTGCCACTGCTGACCTCAGCTCAGCTCGGTGCAGAATATTCAAGGAAACGCCAGTACCCAGTAGCAGATGGAAAGATTTCCTTTGGAAAAGACATGCAAGTGGAAAGGCCATCATGCACAATATTATTGCCTTCTGCAAGAAACATCATCGATGGAAGGGCGAAATTGTTGCCCGAGGAAATGGAAATGCAAACAACTGCCAGCATATTGTTTGTTAGTTACATTGTCGGGATCCAATGATAATATTTTCAAAGTGCATTTCACAGCACAGCGATTCAAATGGGAGCTCTTGCAGGAAGAGGGCGAAATCAATTTATGCCACAATCAATTCAGAATACATTTAACAATGTATTCACTCTGCCTGTGCATTCTGAACAGTATTCAAGTGATTTGCGACACGTCGAGCATTTTAATTGAGTTTTTCTATCGGGAGAACGCGACTAAAATTTTCAACATGACTGAATCGGTGGGGCAGTCTCTATGGGAGGGGGGAATAGGTGGGACAATATAAAAAGGCATCCATTGAAAATGCCACAGCAGCAGTAGGGAAATGGAAATGGAAATAGAATAGGAATAGGAAACGGAATCGGAAAAACGTAAAGTAAATATGCAAAACGCGAACGTTTCATATTTTTCAAACTGCAGATGGAACGCAGGACAGCAAGCCAAAAACGGGGCGCCCCGCCTGACAGGGATTCTCACACGCCATGTGGCACAGTGTGACAGAAGAGTGACAGCATTGTGGCATCTGATTGATATGCAGATGGTGCGTGTGCGTTTGCGTGTTCCCTTCTGAATATGTATGTTCAGACGGGGCTGGCGGGACAAAAAAGGAAGCGTCCACAAGCGGACAAGTGGAAGGACAAAACTAACATAAACGCTCGACATGACAGCGTTTAAAGATAGTGAGACGGATGCCACCACACAGCACCACACTGATTCAGCAACTTAGCAGCGCATCAAACGACAGGTCCTTGATGTCCTCTGATGGGAAAATTCATGTCAAGCACCGCAGTGCCCCAGCGCCATCGCCATCGCCTCCTCGATTTATGCAAAATTATGTAATGAACCAGAAGGAGAGAGACTTCATTAGAAGCCTCTTCATTTGGCTCTAAAGATTTTAATTGAAGCTTGTCACGAACCATCCAGCAGCTATATGACAAGGGGAACGGGAATGGGGGCATCCATCCGCTAAATGCAAATGTGATTTGTAAATACTTGAGACTGAAATTAGCGACCATTTAGCGGGGCAACACCACACTCGAGTCCAGTTTCTCGCACCTCATCTGATCACCATACAAAATAAGAATAAGCACCGTATATTCACCCTTACATAATACGGTATAGAATGGAGGGAACGAACGGGTACCGAAGGGTACCCAATGGGGAAATTATTGATTCACTTTTGAGTCAAGTTCAAGTGGCTTTTGGATACCGGGGTGTATGCGTATGCGTAATTTGCTTTGTGCCTGCGGGGGGCAGAGTTGTGCAACAAATTGCATAATGCAGAAGTTACAAAAAAGTTGTAGAAGTTACATAGATAACTTTTACAAAATGTAGTTTTATTTCCTAGTTTAATTCTGTTTCAGCTTGAGGGTAAAATGGGATTATGGTTGAGAGGCAGAAAGAACTATTTGCTTTAGTTGCAGATCCCAATTAGAAGATGAGTTAGCAGATGTGCAACACGAAGTAGTAAATGGCCCTCTGCTTAACGAATTCTTTTCTTAATCATCACCTACACAGTTCCGAAGGTTGGTGTGACTTTGTCAGACACCTACACTGCTCAATCTTCGCTTTACACCTCCTCCAGACACTTGTGTCGCTCAGCTCTCTCTCTCTCTTACAAATGGCTGACTGCCACACGGCTATTGTTGCAGCTAGCCCGTAAAAGCTTGAGCAGGAGCCCACGTTGCAAGGAATGAAATACTCGAGTTTTTTATTCCGCTGACATTTGGAAAATTTATTTGCCAAACTTCGGAGCACAAATTGCTCAGATGTTTTGGCAATTCGTCAAACAAATTTGGCCTGGCCCGCAACCGTGTGGCCCGCTGACATTGTTTGCACCCAAAGGGAAGCCTTTTAGGTGAGGTGCAGCCTTCAGGGGGATTGAGGGGGGCATTAACACATCAGTGTTAAAATTTAACGACCGTTTCTCACACTTGAGGCCACGACAGATGCACGGCTAAAGGTCGCACGGAGAGTGGATGCGAGACGCTGGGCGGCCGGAAGTTGTAAAATATCCGCCATGTGTGGAGGAGGAAACGGAAAGACGACAACATTTGTATGAAAAGGAAAGAGGAAACGGCCACGAAGTACGAGAATTGTTTGTCTGCGGCTCCCAGAGCACAGAGCTCAGAGCCCAGAGCCACAGTGGCCGACGGCCGATGGCCTTATAAAAGTTATATGTCCGGGCAACAAACATTTTTATCTCCATTCGGTTTCTGACTCAAATACATACGAGTTCACATACGAGATGTGTAATGAAAACGTTCCAAGTCCCCACACAAACACATATGTATATGTACAATGTACATACATATATACAACCTTCAAAGATGGAGCTTGGTTTAGCTGCAGTTTATTTCGTTTTGGATACAAGTACATCATGATCTTCATCATCGTCTGGGGTTATCCACAACGATGTTGGTGGGAGTGCCTGCTTCTCCATCGATTGCTCTATGTATTTTTGGCCATCCTGTTCAGAGTTGCATACAGAAGTTGTAAGTCGAAGGCACCTGGGGCTCATGTGCCGGACAGGCATTGAGTTTTATTGGGTGACATCTGGAGAGGTGCATAAACAGGGACTAACAAGATATGACAATCATTTGAAGGTAGGATATTTCCTGCTGCCTCGAATATCTGACTTGACTTTTATTTGATTCATTTTCTCATAAATTCGTAAAATTACCCTGCACTTGACACTCGCTCACATGCAAGCAAAATGCATAAACATGAACATCCACACCAAGTACTTCCATATACATTTATGGGCGTTCCCCCCAGTCGCTAAATTTGTCTGGAAAAATTGCCTAGATTGCAATAATAATGTATGCTGTAGAAGGAACTTTGCAGTGGCAGAGGGAAAATACCTTCAAAAAGGTCCCCTTTACCACTTTGTAGCAGATAGTTACATACATACTTTTGCATAAATGTGCACTAATGGAGAACAGTGTCTGTCGCGGGGAATCTCTGTGCATCCCTCAAATATTCATAAGGCAAATATCAAGTAATAAGATGGAAACTTGAAGGAATTTCTAAAGGCTTTCCACCTTGATGAGCTTGTCAGTGGCGCAGTTGTTGGCTGACTGCCGTTGCCTGGGGAACCGCAAAAAACGAATATCCATCAACATCAACAAGTGAAGCTGTACGGACGGACGAGACGAGATGGACGGAATGTAGTTTCACTTTATTAAATTTCTTACCTCCAGTTTCGTGTAACTGCCCGTGTACAATCCCCATGCAGCTGCAACCCTCCACTAGACAAACGAAACGAAACGAAACGAAACGAAAAGAAAGCGGAGACTCATACGCCCCGTGGTCCATGACTGTTATTTTACACCCTGCTCCCATGGCTTACACGGCTCCAGCTTGTTCCTGCTGCTGTTCCTGTTCATGTTCATGTAGCTGTAGCCCGTAACCAGCAGCTGGTGCCAGTTCCTATTTCTGTCCGCTCCCCCACCCACACCCAACCCCAGTGCCGTCGCTGATTCGTTTCGCTTCCGGATGGCCATTGTAAAAGTTTTGCGCCAGTTGTGCAATACATAAGTTCTGCCATTTTAAAGCGAAGGTTGTTAAAACTTGTACACGGAGTTTGTGTAACGGATATGGCAGGGGGCACGGGCACGGGCACCACCAGTAGAGCAGCCTGGAAGAAATATGAGATACGATACGATTCGATGGAAGATGGAACTCCCATAAAGTGGATCATGACAGAGTTCCATGATAGTTTTCATAAGAAGTTAGATTGATGATTGATCCCATACTTAATTCCATACATCAAAAGTTATTCTCTCTCTTTACTGCCTCTTACTTAAACGTATTGCCTTGCCTTTTTATTATGCCTCTTCGATTCTCGATATTCGATGTATCTTCTAGTGTATCCCCTGCTTAGAGCCTGGCGGTAATGCTCCACATATCGAAGTATATGACGCGAAATAAATACATATATCTTTAATGGCTGTCAATGTTGTCAGCCCACTTCCGACTCCTTCCGGCCGAGTCACGTCTGCTTCTGGCTGAGCTTCCGCTTCCAGGCAATTGAGTCACAGTCAGCAGCAGGCAACTTTGGTTAATCTGCAGCCATCAAAGTGGCAAGTATTTCTGGGAGTAGGAGTGCAGGGTGTGCGGTGTGAGGTGTGTGTTGTGTGGCCCCCAAATTGACTGCAATTAAATGAGCTGGACCCTGAGAAACGTCAACCTCAATTAGCCCGCATCAAGTGCGAATGAAAGTCAGTTTGCGGTGTGTTGTCCGTCCAACTAAATGGGAGTCTTTTTGGGCTTAAATAAAATTAATTTTCCAACGCAACTTTCGGCCCAATGGGAAAGCGCTTTCCCAGTGCTTCCTGCCAGGCAGGGACGTTGTTAATATAAATTTATTTGGATTTTCACTTTTGAAAAGTTTTCTCTTGATAAATGACCGCCGGCGGCGATCTCCTGCCAACATCATAAACTATTCCTTTGATGGAAAAGGAAAAAAGGAGAGCACTCTGCATGCCATCGGTATGCAACAGGAAATTCGCAGAAACTTTTCACTTCGGCCGAACTTTGCCTTCAAAAATGTTTTCACTGCAGATTTGCCTCGCTCGCTTTTTAATTTATTTATAAAAATATGTTTTATGTAATTTGCACGAAAGCCAAGAGCTAAGTTGAGTGGCCAAGTTTTCGTTATCCAATTGTTGGCTTTTGTTTTTCCAGCTGCAAATCACGAATGGAATGGCTGACCGATAATGTGAAAATTTGAATTAGTTTAAAGGGGTATTAACTAGTTATTTGAAATGAACTTAAAATAGATGCTGGAAACTCAACGAACAGCTGAATTAAAGCGAATTAAAGCCAATGTCACGCACATCTGACAACTAATTCTAATTCACAATTAATGCTAATAAGCAGCCGCGACTGACGGACCCATTAAAACGTGGTCAAGAGGAGGGCGCGACCATTGTTGCGGCACTCGCTGCTGTTGACCCACTTAGATGCGCACGGCCCGATAAGGGTCCCTACTTTGGCACACAGAGTGGGAGAGAGATTGAGAGAGAGAGTATGAAGCACGGACATAGGGAGGCGATAATGACAGTGAGAAAAGTGTACGAGGGAGGGCAGGCCATGAAAACTTAAACAAGAATGCAAATCCACTTGACTTGATTGAAATCATAAAAATGAAAGCAGCAGCAAAAATTGCAAAGGCCGATACAAGCGCACTGTGGCAGAGCAGGATACAGAGGATGGAGTGAAGCCAGGAAGGAAGGAAGGAAAACACATGCATCAATCATGAATGTCACACACGACACAGCGCAGACACACACACACACACCCACACACACACCCAAAACTTCACAGTTGACACATTGCTCATACGCACTGTTTGTCGCCGCTGGGGTACGTGTCTGTTGCTGCAGCATACTTTTCGGCTGCTAGAAGCGGCACATCACCATCACTGCAGTTGCGCCAAAGTTTGTGCAAATGATTTTCATAAATTAAATTTATGTACGCAAAAATTGTTTCGCCGCTTGTTGCTGCTAAAGAAAGGGGATAAAGTAGCTCCGGTTAATGGTCCGCCAGGGACTGGAATCCAGGGACCTACGACTGGGGTTGGGACTGGGACTGGGGACACACCCTCTGGGGAAATGTGAGTTGGATGACAAACGTAAGTTTGTTGCATGATAAATAGCTGCCCAGAGCTGGGCAAACAAACTAACCCACTGGCCAGCAGCCAGCAGGCAGCTGACAGCTAAGGACAAACGTAGTTCATTGGGTTGTGGCTATGGCGGTGACGGTGACGGCGACGGCGACGGTGGCGCTGTGGTCGAGTTCCAGTGGGAGGTCCAAGTGACACACTGACTCCTGGACAAGCACACATTCGGGCTGTCTCCCCGCTGGACACATAAATTTCAAATGGCAATTGGCCAGCTCAGGCCAGGCAGCAGCAGTTCCAATATGAAATTACACAATTGTTTATTCAGGCTCTCTGCCACTGAGATGGCCAATTTATGGGGAAGTTCTATTTGTTTGCTGATTTATGCTAATGATCCCCCGCAACAATTAACTGCTCTGCAAATTATTCTTTTTCGAACGAAATTGCATTACCTTGGTGCTCGGGATGTGAGATGTTCAGGTCCCACAGCGATTGCCCGCTAACAAGAAATAAAATTAACACCAAAATTTGGCTGTTTCTTTGGGATTCCTTCCTTCCTTCCCCGCTCCCTAATGGCTAATGGCAGGCCGGCTGGCAGTCGGCCATAATAATCTTTAGCATTTATTTGGCTATTAATCTCAATCAAATTTAATGTTAAGCAAAAGTCCCTCCGCTGGCTGAATGTTTGTGCATTTGTTGCTTCTTGTTTGCTTTCTGGCATTTTTGCTGTTTCTTCTGCTCTTCTGTTCCGATCCGTTCTGCTTTGCATTTGCTCTTTGTTTTGCGGCTAATCTTTGTCTCTTTAGTTTTATTGGTAGCGCTTCAGTTTTACTTTATCAGGTCAGGCAATATGGTCAATTAATGTAAAGGTTAACCATCTTGATTACGGCTCAAAGACCACTGCTCCTTAAAGCGAACATTCGAATGAGAAAATCGGGATTCCTGGACAGTTGCCACTCGCTGTGTGCCGCCCCAAGAATCATTTGCCATTCATGCAAATTTCCTTTTGAGCTTTTTTCAACCAACAGCAGAGACACACACTCAGACACTCAGCCCCAGCGAAGACAGTCACACAGATACACGTGCCTGGACTACGAAAAATTCCTTGCCCTACAGTTGGCCATGAAGTTTGCTTTTGGGCAACGGCGGGGATTTTCTTTGCTTCTCGGCTAACATTCTTTTGGTAGAAACTGTTGCCCGGGGCCTTGTCGACCATTCAATGAACCTTGACTTGATATCGCCTTTGCTATTCCTTGTTTCTTGTTCCTTGTCCCGGGGCTTGTCATGGTCATGGACACCTTTTCAGTTGATTCATTCGATGGCCTCCATTCTGTTGAATGTCCAATTAATGTGTTAACATGCATAAATCACGGCTGTCAATTAGATTTCGGTTTTCGTGTCCATCCGTTATGCATACATACTGGCATATAAAAACCCACACAGAAGCCGCCAGGAGGGAGGATTATCCGCACTCGTACCGGGGAAAGCGTCGTTAATGTGTCGCTCCACTCGAACACGAAATTTCACCAACGATTAATTAATTAATTCGCTTGTTATTTCATCGTACGTGCTACATGGGAACAGTTTTTACCTACTGGCTGCAGATGGTCCCACAGAAAGCCAACATGTATGTATGTATCTACATATGTATATCTCCCGTACAGATTTTTTGGCAACATGCGACACATTTTACAGATGCCATAAATTCAACACTCGCTCTGAAAAAATCATAAAAAAATCGAGCTTCTGTGCAATTCTCGAATTTTCAACTGTATTTTCCCATTTCCCACACACTGCCAACAGGATTGTCACTTTTTGCGACTTTTCTGGGTCTAGTTTGGGTGTCGTTTTCATCCTGCCTTTGGGATAATACAAAGTTACATCGAGCGAGCGAATTTAATGGGATTCTCGGTAACTTGGTCTCTTGGCCAAAATGGCAAACATATTTCGTTTTGGTGGAAACTCAACCGACTTGCCAATTTTGTTTCGACGTTCATGTGGCATGCATCGGTAAAGTGCTGTAATATAGAAACAATTTTTTTCCCTTTTATTTCAAAGTATGTTTAAATATTTTACACAACTCTAGAATATTCTGATTGAGCTTTCTAATTGACTGACAGAAAGAGAAAAAAATTCTGTGTAAATGTGTATTTCCTTTGCTTGAATGGAAATGGAAATTGGTGGAGGGAAATTCATTTTTAGATTTTCAAATGATATTTGCAGAGTACCTTCTACACTTTGTGGAAGCCATTGCTTTTAATATAATTTAAGAAGTTAAAATGGTTCAAACATTAATACGCAGAAATTTCAATTAATTTATATTTCTGATAAAATTTTCCAATTGAAATCATTACTTAATCTGGCTTGAAATTTATATAATGATTCTTTAGTTGTAAATAAAGCAATGGTATTTACATATGTATGCATATGCATATGTATGCATCAGATTTCCCATTCATTCATTTGAACAGGGCGTTAAAAGCTTTTACTGGTTCTTTGAGTAGTCCAATGGCCCTTCATAATGATTATAGCCAATGCATTTGTGATGTACATTGCATTGCCCGGACTTTCGATGAGCTCTGCTGCAGTTTCAGAATCGAAATCGCATTAAGATCGACTGGCAGGGGCAATTTAAATACATGGCTCAGTGGAGTGTTCGGAAGTAATAAAAAAGTTTTATTAAATGAGGAGCTTATCTTGCGGCGGCCACAATTTCTCTGTGGCATGGAAGTGAATGAATCAGTGGGTAGTATGAGTATGAGTATAAGTGTGTGTGTCTGGTAAAGTAATTTACATTTACAGCATGAACATTATAAACATTTTAGCGACAATTCAGAGCCATTATTGGTATAAAAATAGCCGGGGATAAAGCGCCAGCCAAATGGTAAATCGATAAACGGAGCAGGCAACCGGCCAGACCAAGAGCCCCAAACCGAAACCGAAAACGCGACAGTACAACAATTCAATTTACACTTGGCGTCCGCCAAGCAACCGAGACCATAAGTGCCCCCTCGCGGAGGTGGTCCTGCCCCAAAAGATAGTGCAACACTCTAATCCGATGAAGGCAGTAGCAACAGCAACAACAGCAGCCAACAGCAAAGCGAACAGCGAGTGGCAGCCAGAAAAAGCAAAATGCCAGTGAAAATGTCAGTTCCGAGTGGGTGGTATGGTGGCCCAAGTGTTTAATTAATGAAAAACTACAGCCACTTGCCACTTAGGGGCCTGCCGCTGCCACTGTCGCTGCCGCCCCACCAGTGCTCCCCCATGAGAGGCAGTAAGCCCAAAGTTTTTGGTATAAGCTAAAACAGCATTTAGCGGCCGAAAGTTCAGAGGGCACAAGGGCGACTGAAAAAACTTTCCAATTTGAACTCAGACGAACAATGGAGAAAGCATTTCATTATGCTGGCATAAAATTAAGTATTTATGAGCCACAAGTGTGCTCGCATCACGACGATTGCCACAGCCCGTGCCACGCGGCGTATGAGTAATCCCACAAATCAGCAAAAAAATAAATGTTTTATTCAAATGTGCAGCCAGAGGGGGAAAAGGGGAAAGGGGCAGAAGCGAAGACTTTAATTAGTTTGTAACACTGCGGTCGAATTGGGGCACACAACAATTCGTTGCGGTTCGGTTCTGTCGTGTCCTGCGCTGTGTCCTTTTCACGTTGTGACCGCAGTTGTTGCGGTTCCCAGGAACAGGTTCTCTCGGACGTGACCCCGTGGCGGACACGCTAATGGCATTTCAATGTCCATAGCCCAGGGGTTGAATCACTGCGGCATTGATTGAATGAATATGAATATACTCGTACAATATGTACATGGAGTTGCAAGAAATATCTACCTTTGAATAACGCTCATGATTGCTCTCCAATGTGAAAGATCTTTCCGATGAAAGCGCCCTTTGTTTTGCTCACTTAATTGCTCACTTGATTCTGGCCAATGTCCATCCATTCAACGCTCGTTGGCCAGAGACAATAGCCAGGAATTAGGGTCAAGTCAGCCGTAAAACTACAGCTGCCACAACAAGATTATCGTCAGGAGGGGCTCATCCACCAGGTAGCAGCCACACACTCGGTTGGACACATACACATTCAGGTCATCCTTCCCCTGCATCTCTCTCTCACTCTCTCCGTCTGCACTCGAATCAGTTTAAATTTAATTTGAGCTTTGATTGCATTCAGTGACTGCAGGGAGGACTCCGAGCGAACGATTTAGCTTCCATTTTGGAGCGGATTTGGATTTGGTTAGCAGAAGGCCATGAGCTGAGGTCGTGACAGCAGCATTTTTGTCATTCATGAAAATCACAGCAAGGCGCCTTTCTTTCCCCATTGTTTCTGCTGAGTCAGGACTCGAATAAAAGATCAAAGTTTTGCCATGGAGTGGGGCTGCATATGTGCACACACTCGTATCGTACATCCAAGGATAATTTGCTTCATGTGAAAAATGGCAACCGTTGACTGGCTTTGATTTGGTTTATGAAGCCATGTCCATGTCCTTGCCCTGTCGCAGTGTCGATGTCCGACTCAGAGTCCTATCCCGAGCGTGGGCTGAATATTAATGCGACTCTGTCATACATTAAGCGCGAATCGACAGCCAAAGGGAAAGACTTTCTTTCTTTTGCTTGATGTCAAGCAATTAATGTGCTTTATGTCCTGTCATATTTTGTGCGACAGACTGCTCTTTGTGCTCTCTGTATTCCATTTAAGTGGAGCCTGCTCATCCCTGTTTGTGTTTGAACATTGACATTGCGTGGGATATCCTTTGGTGGATTGCCTCTGAAAGTTTCCGCTAATCGAATTGAAGGCAAATTTACAATTTACCGAAACTCCTTTGGTGGGGAAAAACTTTTAGCTGCAGCGTAAAACAATTTATTATTCAATATTTGAGTTTGGCAAAGTTTTAATTAGAAAGTTTTCTGTTAGCCAGCCGCAAAATTGGACGCTGGCCCCCGCGATTAAGGGTATCCCTGACTAAAATTTAAATTCATCTCGGCTCCGCCACAAGAACGAGCTAATTAAAGTTGAAAATGATTGTACCAGAACCAGGACCAGGACCAGGACCAGGACCAGGACCAGGACCTGCTCGGGGCACAAGTGTGTGCTTAATCAATCAATGCAATCAAGCATAAATTGTCTTAAAACAAAGCCCTGGACTCTGGGACCGGGACCGAGACCGGGCAAAATATTGTGATGCCATTAAGAACAACTGTCAATAGGAGGGGTGGTGCCATAAGGGTGCTGAGGTGTGGTGTTTACTGTGGGGCAAGTATAGCGGAAACGGAAACAGCTGCACCACCCATCGCCCAACACACAAAAGCCAAAGCCAATGCCACTTAAGCTTGAGCATACACAAATGCCAGAGTGTTGGCATGCCCTACCCCTACCCCTGCACATCTCCAACTCTCCATCTTCTGTGTCGGTGGCTGACTCTTCCAAGTGACAATCTCGAGGCCATCAAACGATAGGAACGAGGCATCCAGCATCTTCATTCCGCTCTCCCACGCACTCGTCGCTGTGTCGTGTCGTGTTGTGTCTTGTCGTGTGTTATCAAATTATGCAGGAACGTTATTTTTGCGGCTTGTTTCGTGTTTCGTTGGAATCCTAGTAAATTTCGTATATTTTCGATGGCAGAATGAAGCAACAAACACCATGAGGAGCACAGCAGCACCGGGGGGCACCAGACAAAGTGGCATTAAATTGCCACTTCAAGTCGAAAGCCCGCAAACCTCAACGGAAGATTGTCGTCTGCGTGTGTCACACGAGTGGAATTAAATCAATTTTACATCAATTTCTGCTATAAAATGTAAAAATAATATTTAAATCTGTGTTTATTTTGGCCGTAGATTCTATCTTAGTGTACTTAGTAGTACTTTCTTCTATCAATGCTTATCGTAAAGTATACTCCACTCTGAAGTATTAGCAGCTCTTTTCATCTGTTCCAGCTCTTTTGGTTATAATTGAGAAAGCAATTCCTTGAATCCACAAATCCAGGCTCTCCGACAGCCTCTCCTGTCCACAGTACTTTGCCACTCGAGGTGGCAACTAGTCCACAAAGGCCGCCGTGCTGGTCCTGCAACAGGACACAATGCACCAAGTGGTGGGGCACGGGCCTGAGCCGCTGCTGCATTATTCTGTCAGCGGACTACTATTTTCAGTCAACATTCTTGACATTTATGCGCCTTGCCCTGTTGCACCCAGGCGCAGGGCAGAAGCAGGCAGTCAAGAGGTCCTGTCAGAAAGGGCTTACGCTTACCCTCGGAGCGCCTGGTATTTCATCCCAAAAGTGCGCTTGTCTAAGTCTAGGAGAAGGCTGCAAGTTAAGTGGTAAATTGGTTATTGTGTAGCATTAATGGACGGACACTGCGAGAGACCACAAGCCTCTGGCTCTTACTTTGGCTCTTGCTTGTTTGGCTCCCTTTCCAACTCTGGTCGTGATCGTGGTCCTTGTTCTGATTCTCGTCCTGGTTATGGTCCTTGCTTTGGCATCCTCTGTTGAATGTCTTTTAATTAAAGGCAGATGCCCTGCAGCATCGTCTCTGACTCGACTCAACTCGACTCCACTCTCGGCAATTGTCTCCGAGCCGCAAAAGTTTTTCAATTATTTAGCTTTGACAAGATTGCTGCTGCACCATGGAACAGAAAACTGTGGAAATTCCTTCACCGGAGACAAATATTAATGATGTTTTTGTGGGTGTGAAATCGACTTGCATTCCGTGGCTCTTACGCTGATGCCGCTGCTGCTGCTGACACTTTTCTGAGACTTTTCCATGGCTAACCGCTGAAATTTCCATTTAAATTTCCACCAAGGAATGTTCGGTAGGTCAGCGGTTGAGTGTCGGTTGTAGCCATTCATCGAATCGAATTTAAATTGCATTTTATGGTTTTTCACAAATGGCCAGCAAAAGTGTTATTAGGATTTAAATTGAACTTTCAACTAAATAAATATTGCTTTAAATGGGTTTATGAATATTGAGCACAGCACAGCAAACGAATGTGTGTGAATCACATATATAAATAAATATTTGATGGCCAATCAATGCAAATCAATATGAAGAGAGACTTTTTTGCTGGATTGGGGATTATTTCCTTTGTTGCATTTGTACCTGTGGAAAGCTGAAACTATTAGAGCACATACGAGTGGGCTTACTGCATGTCCTGCTGTCTTTGAATCGTTTTTCTACATTACCTTACTGCACTCTTCCAATCTGTCCAATTGCAAACCAAACACACAGATCCTTTACATTAGCCTTGATTGAGTTTCGAACTCGAGTTTGATGGGAATTTGCAATTGGAAAACTGCCTGCAGATGGCCTGGCTATGGAAAATATTTCCTCCATTTGCATGGATACTCGCAGAGAAAACATTTTCAAACGAAAATGTTGCAACAAAGGGGAAGAGTGGGGCAGCATGCCCCATTGTCATGGCATTCCCATTCCCTTTGCGGCCTGGCAGGCAGGTAAACATTTTAGCTAAAGCCGAATAGCACTTGTACGAGTCCTCGTCCTCGTACTCGTACGAGAATGCACAATTTCAGTTCTAGGATTACATGCCCAAAGTCCTCTCTCGTTTCCCACTCTGTCTGCAACGACTACAGGGTTTAGTCAGTCAGTCGTTAGTCAGGGTTTCTCCTCCGATGAGATTTTGTTACTGGGCTTACAGCCACAATCTTCATCTTGGCCCTGCAATTATGCCCCGAAATTTGCGCAATTATTATGCAACAAGTACAAAGTATTGTCTAGGGAAATGTACAAGAGGCTGTTCGAACTTCAAAGTGTGTGTGGAGGCGTGTTGGGGCATGTCATGTTCTTGGGGGAAATGTAAAATTTGAACTACCGCAGAAGCGGAGGAAAGGACTTGATGTCAGCGCCAGGCCACACATGCCCTTCTCCTCCTTCGCCTCCTCCTGTCTCTCTGGCTCTCCTTGAACACATTTTCCACTTTGAAGCCAAAAAGGCAAAATGTCTTTTGGGAACCGACGCCACCACCGTCAGCAGCAGGCAGGCAAGCCAGCAGGCAGGCGTTGTTGAAAGCTTATAAAGTGCAACAGCATTGCGGTAGAGGCTGCTCCTTCCTGCTACGTGACTGCCCTGCCAATGCACAGCAGGAACGGAAAAGGGAAGGGCGCAAGTGTGGCTAGAATGTGTGGTGGGGTGTGGTGTGGGGGGCGCCACCGCTAAGCGCTGTTGATGAAGTCGCGTCCAAAATGCAGCGTTGCAGTTTGCCAAATTGAAAACATGAAACTAAAGGTGCTGACACGGCCAGCTCAGCGACAAAGCAACAAAGCGACAAAGCTATAAAGTAGCCGCAAAGTTAATTTACCCGAGCACCTCGTTGCACGCACATCATGTAATCGGCACTTCCGCTTGCAAAATGGCGCGCACACACACTGGGCACACAATGAGTGTGACGGGAGTGTGTCGCCCCTACCAGGCGACGCGTCGGCCACTAATTCTGTAATTTCAAACGTGCCGCCCAAGTGCACAACTACAAAGTCCATGGCCCCCAACGTCTATTTATGGTCAGCATGGGGCGTCCGGGGCAGCGGCAGTGGCTGTGGCAGGTGCTGCAACCGCAGGCTCTGTGTTTCCGTCATTTGCATGTCCCCAAGTTAACGGCTAATGACGTGGCGCCTTCATCTCTCCAGCCACGGACACGAATACAAATACAAACACAAACACATATGTACAGTGTACACGTTTGTGGTGCACTTTAATTAAAAATAGCTACGACTGCAGAAGTACACACACAATTTTTAATTAAGAGAAATATGAGTAGAGCTGTTCCCTCTTTCTGCCTCTGATTGCGCTGATTCACTGGTTGCAATTTTAAATAAATATTTTACCATTTAATTTGAGTGCGGGAGTAGCCACACAGTAGACATTTTCCGTAATTAGTTTGTTGTACGTGGATTGCGTGGTGCGTGGGATGCTGCTGCTGCTGCGCTACATTTTATCCTTAATGAAATCCTCTACTGGATAGCTGTTTATGCTATACAGTCTCCGCCCCCTACTCAAACCACCCTCATCTCATACATAGGTATGTATATGTATGTATGTATGTATGTATGGGAAATATAATCATCCCGCATGAGGCTAGGGCTAGGCTTTCCTCCATTTTGTATGCCCATGATGGACGCGATTTCCGCTGCTCATTTCCGTTTTTATGTGCGTGACCTGCTGCACGGAACACGGAACAGCATGCATACATGCCCCACCCACCCACCCAACCACCCACCACTCGAGCATAATTTGCCCCGCACACTAATTACTGCTGTCTGTATTAGGGAACCGTCTATCTACTCTGCTCTGCTGGCCCTCTATGGAAATTATGCAAATGTTGACTTGCCTGACGGACAGGCATTGTCCTGACCAAGGGGCGCAGGGAGTGGGGGAGGGATGGAGGTGGTGGTGGGGCCTCATTGAGCCGCTTTGCGGCAGCTAAACGCTTTGGCAAATGCATCATTTGCATGGCTTTAATTGCATCTAATTGTTTGCATTTTAGCGAGAAGCAGAGAGTTATTTGCATTGTGCATGAAGTTGTTGGAAATTCCCACATGGCATGGCATCCACATTCACATCCACATCCATGCGATTACTTACTCGTAAATGGTATGTCGGAGTCATGTACTCGTACACTCGTATTCGTATTCGTGCAATTTCCGACCAAGTTGGTCATGAATTATACATGAAATCGCCGTCTACTTTGTTGATGAAAGAAATTTAAGTTGTTTTTTTCTGATGGTGTGCCTTGTTAATAGAATTTTAATGATGCTTTGATGTTCATTAAGTATGCTTTGGATTCAATCAGAGTCTTTTGATTGATTGAGTAGGTATGAGCAGTGCAGATTGAAGTACTTTCACTTAGTCCTTTTGAGGGCCTAATTCTGCAAGCGGAATCGTAAAATAGTTGCTAAATTCGTTAGTGATTTATCTTCTGATTCTTCTATTATGTACCTTTCACGAAGAATATACTCCCAACACTCGTGATTCAATTCGAATATCTTTAGTGTCCTTAAATTCGCTTTTAAATGCCATTTTCCGTAACATTTTATCTAGTTAATTCTACTGCATAATGCCCTGTCGTCCTGCCTCTCAACTAAGCTGACAATCTCAGTTGTTTCGAGTTTCCAACTTAATTTTCGATTTATGGCAGTCAAAAGTGCAGCCCCCCTTTGCCACCGTTCCACCTACCAACCCTCCTTTTCGACTACGGGCTATAAAAACAAACAAAAAAATTTGTTAACCAAAGTGCGCATTAAACTCTTAATCTTTAGTGTTGACATTAAATTTACAATAGCAACTAAGCAAAGTTGCGAGAGAGAGAGCCAGGGATCAGGCACCAGGGCCACACCCACAGACGCCCACCAAAAAGCGGGCGTGAACAAAGCAATTTCCACACACACACACAGACAGAGAGAGAGAGAGAGAGAGAAAAAGGAGTTCAGGAATTTATTACCCAATTTGAAATTGCAAACGAGTGCGTGATAAAGTCCTGGGATGTTGCTGGAGTGCTGCCTCTTGCCTTTTGCCGTCATGGTTGTTGCTCTTAGTGTCTTGTGTTTTATTCAAAGCGCCATTGTTTATGCCAGCAAGGAGGAGGTGGGGCAGAGCAGAGCAAAGCAAACAAGTGCAGGTTGCATGCAACGTCAGTGGCGGTCAAGGTGCCCAACAGCAAACAAAGGACAATGGCAGGACACCATCAGAATATCCAAGCCAAGATATACAAAAGAATGATTGAGTGCGGTGTCTCGACAATGAGATACCCGTTGAATAGTGAAGAATCTATTTAGATTCAATGAGCACCGCTCGAAGAGTTGAGATTGAGAGTCTTTCTAGAACGAAATGCGGGGAAATGGGAACATGTCTGTTGCCTAAATTAGGACAAACACAGCATACCATACCCCACCCTACAATTAGGGGATGGTATAATGAACCGGGTCCGGCATGTTAAGAGTCAAAACTGTTGTCACACTTTGGAGCTGGCTTATGACTAGAGGATCTGGATGGGATTGGATTGGATACTGTGGATGGGGAATTGGAGATTGGGGATGGCAATCTTAATGGCTTGACGCTAGTGCTAGTCAATGCTGCTGAAGGTGCGAGTGTGGGGTGCTGGTGCGGTGCGGTGCGGTTGTGGGTACGGGTGCGGGTGCTGCAGCATGCGGCACGTGGCAAATGCCGAAAGTGATTCCATGCAAATGTCGAGGGCCATTTCAATGCAAATGCGCATGAATGGCAACGTTGTTTCACTCTCAGGATCCCCCGCACCGCACCGCACCGCATTTTCATTTTAAATATTTTCCGCTCTGCTCTGCTCGGAAAATGCAGTCGTGGCTCTCGATTCCCATTTGCATTTGACGTCATCCTCACCTTTGCCGCTGGCTTTCCTTTGACCCACTTTCAGCCCCTCACCACTTTTGGCTGTTGCGGGGTCATAAATTTGTGTCCCATTCAAAGATTTAAATATATTTCCATTCCGCATTTTGGGTCGAGATTTTCAAGAGATTCAGCGAATTTATTGCCCCGCAAATAAATTCCATTTGAAAGAGTTTTGTGAATTGAAAGAGCAGCTTAAATCTATAGAAATCGGTTTTGGGGGGGCAGAGAAGGTTTTCGGATTGAAATGGGATTGAGCAATGAAAGTCTCTGAAAATTGTCATCATTTCATTAGTAATCCCATCATGAAAACCCCTGGAAAACTTTCCACCATGGCATTCATTTTTAAGCATCTGATATGGGAGTCCTCAGCCACCCCACACCCCGTTAATGGCTAAGGGCCATGCCCAGACTATCTAGAATTTCGAAGCGATTCCCCTAATAGCAGCCGGCCATTAGACACAAGTGGCAATGTGGCAAAGTTGCGTCTAAACTTTCCATTTTGTTCCATTTGACTAGCAGCTAATCCGCCATCAAATACTAACTTTTTCTCTTGTTCTTTGTTTCAGGCTGGAAACCGAAGACTGGAGGCAGTCTCTAGAGAAGAACGAGGATTAACTGCTATAGGAGGAGGAGGAGGGGAGAGCATTTTTTAAGGCCATCAAAAGACAAACAAAGGGCCACGACGCCCAGACCCAGAGCACAAAAGGCTGGGGCAAACGTGCATGAAGTGAAATCTGGAGGCTAACCAGGCGATGAGACGACTGGTCCATCAATTACCCCCAGCCGCCATTCACCTGCCCCGAGTTGTCCATTAAAACTAAAGTGGAAGAGTGGAGGAGCGGAGGAGGCAACAACAGGTTGCCTTGGGGGTCGTCACATAAATCCCGTCACCGAACAGGACCTGAACCCCGAGCCACATAAGTGGGCGACGAGTACGTGACTTAATCAGCATACGCAGCAGGAGCATTCAGGAGCAGCCAGGAGTAGCCAGGAGCAGCTGAGGCCACTGGAGCCCACGCGGCTCAACGCTAACGAGGAGACATCCTGGCCATTTCGCAATGATTTCATGCACGAGCTCGGCCACCGACAAACCTCACTGAGCAGCAGCACCAGCAGCAGCAGCAACATGACAGATGTGTCAGCGGCAGCTGGCGGCGCCACAGCTCCGGCGGAGACCGCCGCCACGTCATCGTCAGCATCCAAACCGCTGACCAATGGCGCCAACAAAACGTCAACGGCAATGGCAACCCCAACGGCAATGGAAACGCCGACAAAAGCTGCCACCGCAGCAGGAGCGGCAGAGGCAGGAGCTATCGGTGCATCGGTGGCCAGCACAAGCAATCAGGTCAAAATGGAGCACCACCACCACCGGCAGAGCAATAACAATCGGCCAGTGGCCCCATTTCCGCCCGTGCCTGCTGCCAAGCCCGCTCCCGCATCAGCAGCCACTCCCGAAACTAAATTCAAGTCTACATCGCGCGAGGTGGACGCCGCCTCGAGGCCAAAACCTGCGAGAAGTTTCATCATCAGTCCCGGCATCAGCATTCATACCCAAACGATGCAGCTGGAGAAGAGCAGCGCCAAGCCGGGCATGTCCTCCGCCCAGCAGGATGTCGATGAGGTGGCGCGTCTGTTCGAGGAGAAGCCGGAGGCCTTCGAGAAATGGTTGACGGAGCGGGCACCACCCGAGGCACTCAGCCGCCTGCAGGAGTTCATCGAGAACCGGAAACCGCTGAAAAGGCCTTCGGTCACCTCGGATCTCTTCCAGCAATGGATGTCCTCCTCGCCCACAGTGCAGCAGGTGAGTGGAGACTTCTATAATGGATCGAGAAATGCCGCCAAAGTTGTGCTTTTATATGAGTAGAGATTAGAGAATAGAGAGTATTAAAGTAATGAAATTCTGTATCAGTTTAATGCAAACTTTTATCTATTATTTAGTTCTGATCCACGCAACACCTTGGCCGGCAGCGGAAGCACAAAAAACTTGAATGAAAGTTGTCTTAGCACTTGTTCCATTGCAAATTAGTTTTCGTGGCCAGAACTTCTCCTTCTTCTCCCTTTCTTCGCTTTTACCCAACTCATTCATTCGAGCCATCAGACCCATCTCCTTCTGTGAACGAAAATGTTAGCAAGTGCAAATGCAGAGCCAAGTGGCAATGGAAATGGCAATGGCAATTGCAGTCCGTCCGCACAGGCACTCAACTATCTCGCAGATACACATTCACTGGGATGTCTGTTGCTGTTGCTTTATGAGTATGTGTGTGTCTGTGTGAGGTTGTTTATTTGCCACGATTCCAACTCTGCCTCCCTCTCTCTCTCTCTCTCTCTCTCTGTCTATGGCTGTCTGTGACTCTGTTTATATTTGTATTTGTTTTGTTGTACTTTTGGCACTGGATTTCCGCTTTTATTTAACTTTTGTTCGCTTTTTGCAGAGCGAATTAACTAAATTGATATTTTCACAAATTTCTCTTTGGCTTCTGCTTGTCTTGTCTCTGTCTGGCTCTGCCTCTGCCACTCTCTTTGAGTGTCTGTGTGTGAAAAGCGCTAATTGGAAAAACTCACTCGAACACATCCCGGGTACCAATAAGGAGGCACTGATTGGGGCAGGACTTTCCACTTTGTTGCTTTTTATGGCTTTCCGCTTTTATTTAATTCAACATTAAACATTAAATTACACATACGCCACATTGGCCGTACACTCCTGCATGCTCGTGTGATAGTTTCCTCCGACACCTCCCCGCCCCCCCAACCAAAATAAAAGCGACTGTTAAAAAGCATTCGAAATATTTTTATGGTTTATATATTGACAGCATCCGCCGCCGACCCACAGGTTTACCGAAACCGGGCGTATTGCCGTCAAGTATTTTTCAATTAAATTTTATTCGATAGGTTGCCAAACTGGCGCTGCCAAAAAAAAAGGGGGGAAAATAAAAAGAAAAATGCGGTAGAATATATGAGGATTTGCAATATTCAAAAGGGTTTCAATTGGTGATGGCAATACAAGTTTTCTGGCTGTGGGAAGATATTAAAAACTAATTTCATGATATTTCTGTTCTTTTGCTTGGGTTAGTCATGAATTTAAGTCAATTATTATTCCGTTCCAAGCCCAAAGACTACTTAGCATCGATTATGTGGAATATATGTACCAGCATATGTATTAGATACTCGTGTTCATAATAAATTAAGTGAACAATCGTTCCTGGAATAGCAGTATTTGTTATTTGATTGTCTATCCACATATACGCGTACTTAATACTTCCTGGATCAATAATTTCCTTTCTGCATTACCGTAATTACCTATTCAAATAGGTGTACATCAGGGTACAGTTACCCATGGAGTAAATCACTCTCTATTCGTATACTTGTTTGCTTATTTGATTGCTCGTGTTAATGGCCATCAGATAAGTGCTTGAACTCGAACTCGAGCACTCAATTGAACCCTTTGACCCGTGCCAACTGCCATTGAGCCGCACTCATGCATTGCGTATGACCTGACTCGATTCTTGACTTAAGTTTTTTGAGTCCCATTTTAAATGCTCATTTTTCTGGAACATCGAACAAAATTATGAACGATCCGATCCCTTGCCTATGTCTTGCCTATGACATCAAGTGCTCTGCTGTTGACTGCAGTTGGCTGAACAGAAACAAAAGTCAACAGAAGCGCAAGAAGAGGACTTCAGCACTCACCTGCCACTTGTGAAATCAAAACTATAAGGTACTCGTACCACGACCAAGGGAAACTTCTCTAATACATACATATTTAGATGTGTGTGTGTGTTTGTTTTTGTTTTTTGTTTTTTGTGTCGTGAAGAGGAAAACTAGGCCAAGCCAAAGTCAACTGCCAAGTGTCCTGTGTCCTCTGCAACAAAGCCCACCTTTGAGCTCTTTCAGCGATTGTCGGTGCAATTTTGTTCCATCCTTCCCTCACTGCTGCATTGTTAGCAGGTGAATGGTAGGTAGACCCCTCTTTTTTTTTGTTGTTCGATATTGTCAATTTATTTAAGTGCATGTTACGCAATGCAAACTGCAATCCCTGGCCAGGATATTGGCAGGTTCTGGGCGCCAGCTGTGGCCCTCGCTGAAACGGAATCCCCATTAAAATTCATTCCATTTTAATGCTTTCGCTTTCCGTCTGGCCAAAAACATGAGAGCGGAACGAACATTTTTCCGATTTTATTGTCTTCTCTGGGGAAACCCAAAATTAAGACGAGTACAGCTCACATTCATTCATTGCCATTGGCAGAATTTCAAATGTACTTAATGCTCTGCCTTGCTTTTATTCGACTTTTGTTTTAATTTGTCTGCATTTTTTTCAACGAATTTGCATTGTTTTTCTTGTGTGTATGTTTTCAACTTTCAATTCCATGCAAACAAAGTGAAGATTATTAAACGCTTTTCGCTATTCCTTTTCTTTTTCGTTTTCTTTGAATTTCCCCGCTCTTCGGCGAGAAGGCTGCTTCGTCTGCTTCAGACACTCTTGCAAGACGAGCTTTAATCGCATTTAATCGTTTAATTACTTACTCAAGGCTTCTTTTTTTTTTCTTGTTTTTTACCCAAGTGGTTTTCCACTTACTCTGGGTGCACTCTATAAGCGGTTGAGCTAGGGAAAAATGTGAAAAGAAAAAACTGAAAGGAAAGCAATTGCGAACAGAAGAGATTATATTTATTTTATGTGCAGTCCAAGAAAAAATAAATAAAATAAACTTAAACTTAAACTCTTGGCCAGTTAATACTTAAAAGTCACAGCTATTTTCTATCTAACTTTCACTGAATCGAACACATATTACGTATATTTCTCTTGCTTTAGAGAACGGAAAACCCCAGACATTTCAGGGCCAAAACCACAAACACTTGAATAAATATTCCGCCTACAAGTGGGAAGTATTTTCATGGTCATGCCACAAGTCACAATAAATATATAACTACATTAAAATAAACCAAAAAATATAAATGAAACATTTGAATGCATAGACAAAGAGGCAAAGAGGGGGCAGCATTTATTTGTATTTTTAAACGTGCAATTATCGATATTTGACCAGAAAACAACAAATTGCTTTAGTTTTTCAGTATAAAATTTTAGAGAAGGAGGTACAGTATATATGTATGTACATTGGTGGCGCTATATGATAGTAGGAGGTGGTGCCATAGAGCTGGTGTACAGCTGGATTATAGAATGGAATGTGGCCTAGTTCAGGCTGTGGATTGGTACACAGCACGCAACATTCTCCGTTCTTGGTTAATTGGCCGCACGCACGCAGGTCCCGGACCGAAGTTGGAATCCTTTTTGGGTATTCAATTACCAGGTTGTTGGGGCCAGAGCCCCTCGCTCTGGCTTGGAGGCAGAAACTGCCAACTGCTGCTAATAGACACCCTTTGAACCGGACAAAGTTAATTTCGAGAAAGAGCAGGAACAGCTCCCAGGGTTAAATGGCCAGCAATCGAATTGGAAAAGAAAATATAGGAAAAGGAACAGTAACAGTAACTCTCTCGCATATAATTAAATATTTAAAGCGACTTGTGCCTGGCCGAATAATACGAGTAATAATGCCAGCTGATAAAGCTATTTATAAGGGAACTAATTAAATAGCGAAATTATACCACTTCCGCCCTGCAGAACAGCAGAATAGCAGCAGAGCAGAATTCAATTATTTCCCAGGCACGTTCCATGCCGTTCTCCGCCGTTCCGATTGTACCGAATGTCCTCTGTGTTCTGCACGAGAGTCTGTCTAAGCCTTTCATTAATGTTTATTGTCTTGTCCTAACAGAAATCGCCGAGGAGCCTCTCGAACTCATCGGCCTCCTCCTCGCTGCCGGAATGCCGGCGCCATTTGATGGACCTGGATGAGGGTGAGCTGTTCATGGAGCTGATTCGCGACGTGGCCAATGAGCTGGACATCGATGTGCTCTGCCACAAGATATTGGTCAATGTGGGGCTGCTCACCCATGCGGATCGCGGCTCCCTTTTCCTGGCCAAGGGCACGCCCCACAACAAGTACCTGGTGGCCAAGCTCTTCGATGTAACACAAAAGACAGGTGAGTGATTCGTTCGCTTGTCCATCTCTGAATTGGAAATGCAATGCCATTTCCAATTGCCAATTCTGTTGTCTAGTGCTGGGTGTGGACACAGGTAATCCCGCCTTAATTAAGCTGAACAATGCACAACGGAAGCCACTGCAGAATGGGAAAAATAATCCGAACAGAGTACAAAATGAAAGCTAATCAAAATGGAATCGTATTGCAATAGCCAACTCAATCTGTTTAAATTTTAATTCACTAAGTTTCATTTTGAGGAGACAGGAACTTTTTTTAAGAGGCCAACACATTACAATGGGATGATTATAAATTGTCACTCATTAGCGGCCAGTTCGAATAATTTGTGGGGTCACGGCGAACGCATTAGCAAAATTGAGCCTTAAAACGGAAGGGCATTAAAAGTTTTTGGCAGAGCCCGAGCCATAAAACCCAAAAGGTCGCCATCAGATGAGAAATGGATGCTGGCTCGCACACAAACACACACACACACACACACAGATATATGTATACTCGAACAAACACTCACACTAAATCATATAGAAATGCGTAACATTCGTAATGAATCTTTGGCACAGAGCCGTGAGTAAAAGCCACCGCTTCCGCTACATAATTCAGTGGGCGAAAATGCGAAAAAGATTAGACCTGGCAGCAGCACACGCACACCCCCACCCACCCAAGGTTATCCCAGATACAAAGATACTTTTATGCAAGTGTACTGTAACTGTACCCCTCCGCATGTGGTTCTACGTGTGTGTGGGGCTCTGAGATTATTATTTTGGGGAACCAGCGTTCATGCAAATTCACATTTGACTTTTTGGCCCCAGGATTTTGGTGTTCAGATTTCTGAGGAAGAGGAGCTTCTCCTCTTGCATGCTACTCGTATTTATTTATTTATTATTTTCCCATTTTTGCATTTTTTTCGGTGGCTTCTCGGAACAGGCCAGGCCCTGTGCCCTGTACGAATATGTATCTCTTCGCATGGCAGAGTGAATATTTTGCCTATAAATTTAATATTTATTTAGATGCTTTCCCCCAGCTTTATCGGGCCCTAAATACGGTTTTCATGGAACGAACTCATTGTTGGCTTTGGCTTTGCCTTTGCCTTTGCCATTGCTGTGCCCCTGTCTATATTCGGTTTCAATATTAACATTAACAGTGGTATAATGCTCGTATCTATAAAATATTAAGTGTATCCAGAGCTTTGGCGCTCGCTTTTCCCCATTGATTTGGCTTCATTTGAGTCCCATTTGATTGCAGCACTCAAGGATGCCGTGAAGCGGGCAAGTGCCGAGGAGATTATCATTCCCTTTGGCATTGGCATTGCCGGAATGGTGGCCCAGACAAAGCAGATGATTAACATCAAGGAGGCGTACAAGGATGCCCGATTCAATTGCGAAATCGATCTGAAGACTGGCTACAAGACGAACGCCATCCTCTGCATGCCCATCTGCAATTATGAGGGCGACATAATAGGCGTTGCCCAAATTATCAACAAAACAAATGGTAAGCACTCTCGCCTCCACTTTGCTCAGTGATTATGAATCATTGTTTTGACTCTAACTCTGGTTACCCTTTGCGTAGGATGCATGGAATTCGACGAGCATGATGTGGAAATCTTTCGCCGCTATCTGACTTTCTGCGGCATTGGCATACAGAATGCCCAGCTCTTCGAGATGTCCGTCCAGGAGTACAGGCGCAACCAAATCCTCCTTAATCTGGCCCGCGGCATCTTCGAGGAGCAGAACAATCTCGAGTGCCTGGTGACCAAAATCATGACAGAGGCCCGCGAGCTCCTCAACTGTGAACGCTGCTCCGTGTTCCTCGTGGACCTGGACTGCTGTGAGGCGGTGAGTCGTGGTGTGCGATTCGGGATTCGATTTGTATGGATTTATGCCGGAATTTTAAATTCATTTACTGCCATTTTTCATCCGCCCACCTGTAATAGAGGATCGCCCCTTGCGTGGCAGCTTGGTTGTGGTGCCTGTGGTAATTTCACATCCGCATGACAGTGTCCGCCGCGTGTCCGTGTCCGTTTCGGTGTCCGTGTCGCGCTGTCAGTTTCATTAAAATTGTTTAAACGCCACCGCGTCGGCCATTTTGTTTGTATTTGTCAACTTTTGTCAACGTCGCTGGGCGGCAGTGGAAATTGGGAAGTGGGAGTGGCCGTGGCTGTTTCTGTGGACACGTCAGGGCACCCCAAGGAAATTAAAATGTGCAATTTACATTATGTTACTTGGGGACACGACTGGGTAGAGGGGGTGGTGTTTCGCAATGAACAAGTGTCAGACATTACGTGGAATTGTGACAGCTCCTGCGGAGCAGAACAAACGGACAGAGTTGGAAAATTATCCTCGAGTCAGGGCAATTTTCATTACGGTGAAAATTTCCTTGATTGCCTGTCATTATTTGCTGCTGTCTTTCCACATTATGAGATGCTGCTCAGTCGTGTTAAATTGTAAATAAATCAACCAAATCCTACGGCTAGGACAGAGCTAGAGGTACAGCGAATCTTTAAATGAAGTTTAAAGCAAGGAAAACCAGAGAATTTTGTTGAGTATTTAATTTGACATTCAGACATACATTTTTGCACAATCTTTCGACATTTGAATGTATTTCATATTCTTGACCCACAAACTCAAGAACACTATTCAAAATATGTATGTATCTGTGGTTGCTCTGAGAACCTGAAGCTATTTTTGTAGAGCACTCATGAATATTTCATTTACTCCAATGAGTACTTATTTGCATATGGAAAATCATGAACAAATAAATCTTGCAATATTTATTTGGCAAAGTGAACAAATAAGCATTTGATTATTTTGTACAACATTGCCTGCAATCCTCATGAATAAGCGAATTTCAGGGATGGAATTTAATTAGTAAACAATAATTGGATTGTTGTCGAACAGACACTGGCAACATCTTCCCTTCCACCTGGGGGACCGTGTGTAATGTGAATATCAAAGGATACTTCATACTCATACGAAATGAGACATTAAACTTTTAAATTATATTGTCTCTTATGGCCAGTCAGTCCAAGTCCCCCAGGCGGAATGAAATGAGAGACATTGCACTTTCCCCAATGTAATGAATGAGTTAATATCATTAAATGGGATTCTGTCAGGGCGCATTCTGCTACATTATTTATGACCTGCCAGCGATGGACAATTGCAGGCCATAAATAGTGAATTGTTTGACATTTTCATAATCTAAACCCGTAGAAATTGTTATTAATTTAATCAGAATTATATTAGCCGATTGTGAGTGGCGTGGGGCATTGCAATCAGCCAAATGAAATTGCCGATGATTGCACTACCCGTAATTGTTTCATTTTGGGGAAATACGAGTACCAACACAAAATTAGCAATTATCTGCTGTCGGCCGATAATGAAAATACATAATGGTCAATTTATTAGGCCATAGCCCAACGAGGCTCAAGGGGGCAGAGCGGAGGGCAGTGCATAAGCTGCCACTGAAAACTTTGCTGACATGTCCGTCATGTGCAACATGTCAGCTTAATTATGCGCACACTTAAGGGCGGGGATGGTGGATCAGAAAAGGACTCTGGTTGGGTGGCAGTGGCAGGCGGTTGGGGAAATGCAATTTATCAACAAGTTTGCCGCTTGGGGGGAGAGAACGTTACGAGCTCCATTAGTGGCAGCCACTTAATGTCCACGCCCTGTCTTTGCTGTCCCTTGCAGAGCCATTTGGAGAAGATAATTGAGAAGCCCAATCAGCCGGAGCAGCGTCCCACTCGCGCCATCATGCCCGGCGACAGCTTCGACGAGAAGGTAAGCCCCACTTTCTGACTTCTAAAGCATTCATCCGATTCTTATTCGGAATCTCAATCCCCTTTTGCAGCAGAAAATGCGCAACCGCTTCACGGTGCTCTTCGAGCTTGGCGGGGACTATCAGGCGGCCAGTGTGTCCCGCCCCTCGACGACCGAGTTGAGCACTTCGACGCTGGCACAGATTGCACAGTTTGTGGCCACCACCGGGAAGACAGTCAACATATGCGATGTCCACGAGTGGGTGCGGGAGCACAACCAGATACGGGCCGAGAGCGAGATCGATAGCACCCAGGCCATACTCTGCATGCCGATTGTGAATGCTCAGAAAATTGTGATTGGTGTGGCCCAACTGATAAATAAGGTAAAAGAAAGAGGCCTCCCCGCCACGGAATAAATTATTGAAAACAAAATTCACTTCAATCTGCCATCTCCTTTTGCACAGGCCAATGGTGTACCTTTTACCGAATCGGATGCCTCCATTTTCGAGGCTTTTGCCATCTTCTGCGGCCTGGGCATCCACAACACACAGATGTACGAGAACGCCTGCAAGCTGATGGCCAAACAGAAGGTGGCTCTGGAGTGTTTGAGCTACCATGCCACGGCCAGTCAGGATCAGACAGAGAAGCTCACCCAAGATGCCATTGCCGAGGCAGAGTCCTACAATCTGTACAGTTTCACTTTTACGGGTAAGCAGAAACTTCTAGACTCTCTCGACTTTGAGATGCCTCTAAGCCACTTCAATTCTAGACTTTGAACTGGTGGACGATGACACCTGTCGAGCCGTGTTGCGGATGTTTATGCAATGCAATCTGGTCTCCCAGTTCCAGATACCCTACGATGTAAGCAACACTCGTAGTAGATCTAAGAATAATCGAACCTTAACAATGATGATTCCTTTCCTCTTAGGTCCTATGTCGTTGGGTGCTGAGTGTCCGCAAGAACTATCGTCCTGTAAAGTATCACAATTGGCGGCATGCCCTCAACGTGGCTCAGACCATGTTCGCCATGCTTAAGACTGGCAAAATGGAGCGCTTCATGACGGATCTGGAAATACTGGGCCTGCTGGTGGCCTGTCTGTGCCATGACCTCGACCATCGCGGCACCAACAACGCCTTTCAGACCAAGACCGAGTCCCCGCTGGCCATTCTCTATTCGACCAGCACGATGGAGCATCATCACTTCGATCAGTGCGTGATGATCCTCAACTCCGAGGGCAACAACATATTCCAGGTAAGTTTCAATCATTTAATACACATTTTTCTTATCATAGTTTAGCCACGGAGGACGCGGACGTTCTGGTTTTTGGCCCGAAGATTCCTGCGGTTCGCCTTTGTGCCTTTTCGGGCATTAACGCGTGCACTGCGACCCTTGGTGCGGACACTCCTGGAGCTGGTGGTGGAGCTCTCAGATCCGATTCGTATCTTCCTTTTGACCGTGTACTTTAGATTGCTCACACGGACAATTTTCCTCCTGCCGCCCGAAGAGGATGAGGAGGATGTGGTCGTGGCTTCCGTTGTAGTCGCCTCCGTGGTGGTGGTGGCTTCGGTGGTGGTGGCGGTGGTGGTGGCGGCGGTGGTGGCGGCGGTGGTGGCGGCGATGGTGGTTGTTGCCGCATCCGTGGTGGCTGCTGCCGCAACCGTGGTGGTTACGCCAGAGCTCGATGTCGCGCTGTCTGCAGCGTTCACTTGGGACACATAGAGCACTACAGCCAGACCGAATAGAGCTAGAGACAACTTCATCTTGGATATTTCAGCTATCAAATGATATACCCACTGCTCCGATAATGCGCCTTTTATACTGTCCATAAGACAGGGGCAAACTATTCGCATGAACCTTCGCAACAGCAAACAGAGCAGAGGAAAAAAAAACCCTCCATATGGCCACCTTGAACCAAATGGTCTGAACTTTTAGCTTCACACACGAGTCTGTCGAATGTCGTCACTACTCCAAGTGTTTTGCAATTTAATTTAGGAATAGAATAGTCGTAGCAGCTATTTCTGTCGCTATAAGTTTCTCTTACCCATTGGCAGGCCTTGTCCCCGGAAGACTATCGCTCCGTTATGAAGACTGTGGAGAGCGCCATCCTATCCACCGATCTGGCGATGTACTTCAAGAAGCGCAATGCCTTCCTAGAGCTGGTCGAGAATGGTGAATTCGATTGGCAGGGCGAGGAAAAGAAGGATTGTAAGTGACAACTGTCCAAAGTAGTCCACAACCAAATGGATAATGGGATAATGGGAATCTCTTTTCAGTGTTGTGCGGCATGATGATGACTGCCTGCGATGTCAGTGCCATAGCCAAGCCGTGGGAGGTGCAGCATAAGGTGGCCAAGCTTGTGGCCGATGAGTTCTTCGATCAGGGTGATCTCGAGAAGCTGCAGCTAAATACTCAGCCAGTGGCCATGATGGACAGGTGATGGGGCGATACCAGATATGTTCAACAGATGTGAGAGCTAATAATATGATTCTCATAGGGAGCGCAAGGACGAGCTGCCGAAGATGCAGGTGGGCTTCATTGACGTCATCTGTCTGCCCCTGTACCGCGTGCTCTGCGACACCTTTCCTTGGATAACGCCGCTCTACGAGGGCACACTGGAGAACCGTCGCAACTGGCAGGATCTGGCCGAGAAGGTGGAGATGGGCCTGACCTGGATCGACCACGATACTATCGACAAGCCCGTGGAGGAGTTTGCCGGCTGTGCCGATGAGGAGATCAAGGACATTGAATTCACGGTTACCACGCTCAACTGCAATCAGCAGGCGCAGCAGCATGCGGCAGGTGCAGGTGGCGATGACAGCCACACGCCGGAGCATCAGCGCAGCGGATCGCGGCTGAGCATGAAGAAGACCGGGGCCCTGGGCAAGGCCGTCCGCTCGAAGCTCTCGAAGACGTTGTACAACAGCATGGACGGCTCGAAGCCGAAGACCTCGCTGAAGCTGCTCGAGTCGCATGTGAGCGAGGACATGGACGACAAGAGTCCGACGAGTCCCTCACAGCCTCAGGCTGGCGGTAGCGTGGGACGCATGTCGGCCTCGTCCTCCACCTCGTCCGCCGGCACAGTGGTGGACAAGTCCAAGAAGCGCTCCAAGCTGTGTTCGCTCTTATGACGAAAGCCCTCCAATTAGAATATGGCGACCCCCTCCAGCACCTCTGGCAGTGAGACTGACAAGTGCGGAGGGGGGCTGACAGAGTTCTAATTGGAGAGAAGATCTCCAGATCTCCCCAGAGAAGAGATCTCTGAGTGTATTTACTACCCTAGAGTATCCCTATCCACTCTAACCTGTAGCTACTAATATTTGTATGTCTATAAGTGGAAAACTATCCACAATAACCCACATACCAATACCACATACCACAAGATGAGCAGGAGAACGATTCGGAGGAGTAGGAAGCAAATGCAGTTGCAATATTAACATAAGTGAATGTCAAAATATGTGATCTATTTAAGGTCCCGAAGGTGCAAAGGTGCGAAGGTGCGAAGCCCACGCGTTGAACCTTTTGGTGGTTACAGTTACACACTCTCTCTCTCTATCTCTATATCTCTCTCACACTCACACACACGTTCTGTGTCTGTCCCTGTCGCTAAACGACTCTGAACTGTAGTTACCCTGTAAGCTCCAGTACTCAAGTAGATGATGAATCAATTTAAGTATCTCAATGTATGTATGAGTGTATGTAGTTCCCCTAACCAAATCGTGCTAGTCAAACGTATGAAATACTATATAGTACCTACTATATCTATACATAACCTACATATAAAATAACCTAAATAAATTTAAGTAGAACTCTGTAAGTGTTTAAGCAGCAATTCGTGAGGCTATGCGAGATCAGGCATCGATGTATCCCTAATACATAACTATGCACAGACTGTGCTGTGTGCAAAACTATAGCAATATTATATGATATTTCTCCCCCACCCCACCCGAAAGAACACACAAAAAAATAAAGGAATGATTCCACACTCGAATGTGAGCACAGCACAAATATTGAAAGTATCAATACGAAATTGAACCTCTAGAGTCTAGACACAAACAAAAGGCGTACGCAAATTGTTCTTAATATTCATCAGCAATCCGTTTAATTGTATAAATAGATTTACGCGAGAACGAGTACTCACTCGTACATAAAGATAAACATAAATATAAATACATATAGACGCCAGTCAATTTTTGAACTCGAAACTCAAATAAAATACGATACACTTGCACACTCGGTAAATATGAATAATCCGATCGGTCCCACACCTCTTCTACATATTGTAGTTGTTGCAAAGAAGTTTACTTTATCTCCATGTGTATGTGTACAGAGCAAACTATGTACATACATACATATACGAGTATGTATAGAATATGAACGAGAACTATGTACATATATGTATACATAGTTGAACATGAATGGATATATTTATACATACAAAAAATATGTAACTACTATTAATAATGTGTAACTACAACTGAATTGCTTAGCGTTACAATGTTTAGGAGCCGCCATCTCATTCTCATTGTTTTCCTCATTTTTCTGCGTGTGCTAAGATGGCTTTCTTAAGATCAAATTCGAATTCGAAATGTTTAATCAATAAACAAAATATGTATTTTTCTAGTTACTCTGCCGCCACGTCTCGCTTGAAAATCAAAATCCAGACAACTTTACGAATAGCTATTCCTTTTGTTTTGTGACTAATTAATTGTGTACATTTCATAATCATTTCATTTCATTGTTGATTGTTTCTGTTCCTAAGAACATTCACCTTTATTTACAATACCTAAATATGTAAGACTTGCAATTGAATCAAAAATAAATCACACAATTGGGAATTATTCTAAAAACGATACATTATAACTTATTTGTCCTGTGGATTTCAACGGGAAGCTATTTGAATTTGTTTACCTAGTACGAACTAATTCTGTATTTCTGGGGCATTATAAGAAGAGAAGATATTTTTATACCCGGTACTAAAAGTTTTAAGGGGTAAAGTATACATAAATTCTTGATCTGCATCAATAGCCAAGTTGATATAGCCAAGTCTGTCTGTCTCTTCGTCTGTCCGTCTCTATGAGAGCCTAGATCTCAGAAACTTTTAAAGTAAGAGAAATTTTCCATCCAGACTTCTCTGATATCACACTGTTACAAGTGTGTTTCAAAATTTCGCCCTCCCAAACGACGAAAATAAGCATCCACAATTACAATATTGCCAAAGTTGGATCAGATCCAGATTATTATTATACTTAGTCAGAGTGAATAAAATAATTTTCGGTTGCTAAACCACTCCCTTCCAATGCTGCAGCGCTACACAGTGTGCGACCTCTGGAGAAAGAGATGTTGAATCTACATTGTAGATGGCAGATGTAGCGAAAAATTGTGATATTAATAAAAAATTCCACGTAAATCGTAAGCTCACATGTATGCTGCCTGAGTACGGGTATTAAAGTAGAGTCGCGCCCACCGCAGCGACTCACAACGTTCTCTCTTGTTCCAGCTTAGGAAATTCGCAGCGGCCAGTGATGAGAGCTGCAGCATTGCAGACTCTTGCCAGCCCATAGCACAGGCGGAGGTTGTCAGCAGCGGCAGAAGCTCCTCCTCTGAGTATTCCAGCTGGAACTGTGATGGCGAGGTTTGGTCACAGATTTTGACATAAGCATAAGGAATTGCCTTTTGAGAATGCTTCCAACTTATGCTAATGATCGTCCTATTTCCTTTCAGATCACATTGCCCCCTCAACGCCAACCAGCTCCAGAGACAATGTGTACTGCTGCTGCTAGGACTAGAAGAAGCTTTAAATATAAATTAATCTATGCCTATACCATTTGGCCGTGACAAGTCGCTTGTAGTTTTGTGTAGGTTTTCGTATTCATTTGTGTTTTAGCATAACTCAAAGGAAATCATGTAACTGATATTCTTGACGGTATTATGGCGTCTGCAAGATGCGCCAAGCAAACGGAAACATTCCCGAAATAAAAGGCCTGCATTATACATTGAAATATATTTATATTCTGATTCTGTATCGGTATACTGACAACAGAGAATGTGTTTTAATGTTTGAATTCAAAATTTAAATTGTACGCTTATGTTTTAAGAAATAAGAAGTAAATAGCTTGGCGTTGTTGGGTCCAAGGCAAGATTAAGCGATTTGACCATTTTTTCATAGTCCACACTGCCCAACTTCTTGAATTCCGTTAGCTTTCGCCACACGTAGAACAGGACTTCGTAATTGGGAGAAATCATTACTCGCTTAAGAGCCTGAAAATATTGCAATTTGTTAGTCAAAGACACTTGAATGGATAATTATAATAAGTAATTGCCTCAATCGCTCTTTCTCCAATGGGCTTTATATCCGAATCTAAAGATTTGAAGATTTGGAACTTGTCTACATTTAAATGCACCATGAACCTGATCAAATTATCTCCATTTCTGTTGGGGCTGAACACATCTAAAGAGGCCTCGTCAACCCTCGCAAACAGCGAGCCAAGGCCAATGTAAGTGTTTGGGTGATTCAAAAATGTAACACGGACTGGAAATATGTATTGTTGTTCCTCGCACTGGCTGAGAGAGCCAGAGCCAAAGGCAATAATCTTAAATCTTAGAATGGCGTCCCGATCCGTATCCGAAATAACTCTAAACCGGCTGTAGGTTTCTCCACTATTGAGTTTTAACTGACCAATTCTGCACAGAGCTCTTTGCAAATTAATTCCAAACAGAGACGTTATTATTTTTGGAACAACACATCCATTTCGCACAGCTGGGTGATTTACATCCGCCATCAGTTTGTAGACCTTTAAGTCTTTGGTTTTGTTTACTATCTTTGAAGTAACCGTGAATGGCATTTTCAGGATAATTCCTGGGTTGCCACCGAACTGGCCCATATCTATAGCACAAATGTAAAAATGTACATTATGAAGGTATAAAGTATAGATACGTATAGAAAATACGTATAGACAAGAAACAAAACTTACAATTTTCCTCCAAATTGGACACCTTCCCCTTGAAAATAGAATTTATATTGTGGAATGCTTGATATATTTTCTGGGCTATTTCTTCGTTATCCTCAGATTCAAATACAGCGGGCATTGGTAATGTCGCCATATATTTTGCAACGGCCTCATTGAATTCAAGCAACATCTCGAAGATCTTCTGCGTTCAGACTGGCTACGTGGAAGTGAAAAGTTAAACTGAGCAACATTTATAGCGAAGCGGGTTTATATATCAGGTAGTCGAAGTCTTTAGGGCTATTAGACAGACAGACAGAGGGAATTGCTTGTAAAAGATTAAGGGATGGAATGAAAACGGTACACAAAACTATAGGGCAGTGTTAGGAATACAAACGGACAAATAAATTATAAAGGAAGTACAAAAGAATTAAGGTCATCGAGTCCTTTTTACAGAAAATACATTTGAAATAAAATCTACCTCTAAACTGCCACATTAGATTTATTTTAAGTGGATTAAACACCTGAGTCTTGTTTAATTTTCAGCATGCGACCAAACGACTAAGCAGGTGCATTTTTATTAAGAGGGAGGACAGACAGTAAAAATTAGCGAAAGAGAATAGATGAGAGAGAGAGAGAGAATAAATGAGAGAGAGGATCGAGACAAGTGAGTTCACAATACTACAGCTAGTGGGCGCTCCAAAATAGTAAGGGATCTGTGCCAGCTCCTGGACTCGGTTACAAAGGATTTGCTTCAACTGGAAGAGGATCACAGCAATCTGTTGGGGTTTGGGAATTCCCATCCGATCCCATCCCATCTGTGCCCAGCGGCAGGGCCATCAATGTGAATCTTGGCCAAGTTAGTCCCCACGAACATTGGCAGGCCATGAGGGCGGAGGTTTGTCACAAATGCTCTGCGGAAGTATTGTACGCTATTTGGAGGAATTTCTATAGCGCTGTAGTTCATTTTATGTAGAATAATTCTGTTTATTTCCAAAATGGTATGTACATCACCCATTTAATACTTTTCATACTCAGAAATTTTGTTTCCAGACACATGTGATATCAGACTGTTAGAAGTGTGTTTCATCCCGACCTCTTCCGCATCCACAAAGGATGGAAATCAGTGACAGAATTTTGAAGATAAGAAAACGCAGTATAATAGAGTGTGACGATACCTGCCAGACTGTCTGGTTCAGATAAAATCATTATTACATCCAGAATGTTTAAATTACTGATCTGGCCACATTTAGTCGGGATATATCGCCTCGAAATGTTGGCAATGCAAATTATTAAAATACTATTTTTTTTCTTTGCTCGATGTCTCTTTTTGATTTCAGAGTCCTTTGTGAAGAGTCTAGTCACCGAACAAATATCTATTTTAGGACGATTTATGATAATTTAACAATCGGCCTCATATTGGTGGTCGATATTTTTATGCCGATCGACAGTCTGTATCGCCCTTTTGTCCTTTGTCCCTTTGTCCTATTGACTGTTGAAATCTTTAAAAACATGTTCCAATAATTCGTTTGGATCCAAATATATAAGCGTTTCGAATAACTGTTCCGTATAATTTGATTGCATTACATATGTTTTTTATTGCGTTGGAAGAAAGATAGATACACTTGTACGGTTATGTGGATTATCCCTGATTACGGCGCTGGTTCAAGACCGACACAAGCGAACGGCTACCATTGCGAACCCTCAATATCCGTCTACCCAAAATATTCCTGCTGCGAGTGGTGCTCCTAGTGCTGCTCCTGTTAACCTTGATTCTCCGTTTTGACGAATATTTCAAGTTTTTAATATGGATTTTCTTGCGACGCACCGTAGATGCAGCAACGGTTGTCGCCGCCGTTGTAGTTGTAACTTCAGTTGTAGTTGTAACTTCAGTTGTAGTTGGAACTGCAGTTGTAGTTGTCGCCGCCGTCGTTGTAGTTGTGGCTGTGGTTGTGGCTGCGGCTGCGGCTGCAGTTGTAGTTGTCGCCACCGTCGTTGTGGTGACGGCCGTGCCGGATGCGTTTGTCATCCAAATAAAAAGGCTCACAACCAGAAGTCCTAGTCCCAATTGCACCGTACTCATGTTGGTGCTGATGCTGCTGCTCGAATGTCTTGCCCCTTTGGCCGTGAGCCTTTATATATTCCTCGAAGACAATCGGATTGGTTTAGCAAATATTTGAGTTATGTTTTCGCCAATTACGTACTTTGAATATTTTCTGCGCAAATAATTTTGGCATATTTGCGCAGTCTGGAAGCTACACAAAAGAATATGGTGGAATTTTTGGAACTCTCTATTGAAAGGGAGTGCTATACATATATTTAGATGTTAAGTGCTGTGCTGAGCTGTCTATAAGCAAAGACTATACAATACCAACATGTTGCATCAGAAGCAAATGCTCGTTCAGTTTTTGTTTGACGCTTCATTGTACGGGCACGCGGGGTATTTCTTCCATTCTCATTTATGTTAGCCTTAGCTCTGCTTTCGCGAGCGACAGAATACAGCAACAAAATATGAAGTCTGACGACGGAATAGGTCCAGGGCCGGATTAGCCCTGAGGCAGTTGCCGAGGGCCCCCTTAGGGCTAACAGAAAAATTAGTTGAAAAATCTAAACTCCAAATAATGAAAAAAAAATATAACAGCCATCATCGTCCGAAAGAGCCTTGCTTCGCTTAGCTGCTGGTTCGGCTAACAGATGCCTGGCTATTTTTTAGCTTCGCATACGGAGCTTTTCATTGGCTTTCTTCCACGATCCGAAGGCTTGTAACGCTTGTAGCAGCAGCTATAATGTTAGCGGGTGGCGTTCTCTGTCGGTCAGGGGAAGATCAGGTGGCGCCCTCTAGGGCTCAGGGTTGAGGATAGGATCATTGGATTTTTCGGAGGAAAAGAGAATGACAGGGACAAATGTCAGGTCTTCTCTCAGCGTCCCCTATTCCTTTTCTGGTCCATGAGGTTGGCGCTCAAACGGAAGCGTCTAGCTCGAGCTCTCGTTTTTGGTCCCTCGGTTAGTGCAGTTGTGCTTAGTGGAGTAACGTTTTTCTCGCATATCATTCGCGTATTTTATCCAAATGCTAAGTGGCCGTGAGGAGGATCGAAGGAGGCATTTAATTAAGGGAAAAAGGCACTGAATTGGTGAGGATGGTGTAGTTAAGTTTGAAGGCGACAACGCCTGATTATATCACTCCGTGCAGGTCTTGGCGCTTCTTAGCTATTGCTGCGCAGAGGCGACGCCGCGAAGAGGTGCTCTCTATGGGGCATTGGAGTGGAGGATCGCTTCCGTGGCCAAGGAAAAGGAATCGGAGGAGTCCCAGTCCGACACGCAGCTTACACGCGCGGGGCTCGGACGAGCCCATTTTTTCCATCTCCCTTGCGCCTCCCTGTACGCCAAGACCAGCAGCGCTAGAAAGCAGCAGGCAAGAGGGAAGCAGGAAGACCCAAAACAGCCAAAGTCTAGCGGGAAGAGCTAGCGCGTAGCGGAGGACTGATTAGTATCAGTAGGCCGGGCAGCGAGACAGCTGCGTCGGCGACCCGTCGCCATCGGGAAAGAAGAGACCCGCGGAGGAAGAGATTCCCTCGTGGATCTGGACGGCGAGCCGTCGGAGGCTCCAGATGCCCGAGAAGTTTTATTTTATTGTAGTGATTAGTTTTTTCTGTGTATTTTTAATATGTTTAATTCAAAAGAAAAATAGTTAAGTTCCGTCGTTCGAGGCCAACAATAATCGTATGTGCAGTGAACGTTAATAGCACGAGATTCGGGAAGGCGCGTATAATAATTGTCCACTTTAATATATTTCTCTCCCCTTTTCCTTTTTAAAGATATAGAAACCCGTCGGTGAAAGCGCTTTCTTCGATGGAGTTTTAACAAGGGTGAGTGCATTGAAGGCCACATAAGTCGGCATCTTTTTGTAAAATTAAGAACCCAAGTAAAAGTGCAGTTATACGTGGATAAAATCTAATTGTGCCCGACCCCACCCTCTGCCGTTAAGGTTCACGCTTAGCACTGGCTGCAAGCCCACGCGTCCTTTTCACATTAATTTAATCGTTTTTGCATGTATGTTCGCATTTGCTTATTTTATATTCGTATTTAATCATTTTTAGTCTTTTTTGTCATTTTTTTCCCGTTTATTTTGTAATAGTTTAAGTATGTATAATTATGTCAATTTTTATGGGAATTAGAATATATATTATAATGTTTTAATTCACGTTAGTTTGCCTCAGCTAGCGATCCTCCCCATGTAGGCGTCCCTAGGCAAGAAGGGGCCATTCCATTGAATGGAAGCGGATTGGAATGGCCAAGGTAGGGCGGGCGAAAGGATCTCCATAACACCGGAGACGGAGACAAAGCTCCTTGCAGCGCAGACCCAATTTTCTTGTTCATAGTTAGATGTAATTAGTATCTCCCGATTTAGTCTGTCGTCGCAGCACGCTATTTTATTTTTTTTGATGATGAGTACAGGCAACCAGAAGCCGGAATGTTAAGCGTGCGCTTCCCCTTTCTGTCCAACAGCTAGCCTGTTAGAAATTGTATGTTTGTGTTCGTAGAGGTGAAACGTTACAGGCTTCGGTGGATTAGCGGTTTGCAGAGGACCCATATCTTTTAAAAGTGACAGGCAGCTCGTTGAAGATGCTTCGGATGATAACGGCAGAGAGAGAAATAGCTAAAAGCGCATGACCCAGCGCAAATATCTAAATCAGTTTGATATTCTGTGCAGCATGTACATTGTGGGATTGTATGCGTGAAATGAGATCGCATACGTCACACGTATGCATGCTGCCGTGCAGCCGCTTCGTCTAGAATCGATATCAAGCTCAAAGCTCTGACTAATGTACAGCGGTTCAAATGTTATTATTTATGCAGTTTCGTAACCAAATACGAAAACAGACAGTTTTTCCAAAAAACCAAAAAAATATGTTGTGCATTTATTTTGGTTAAAAACGAAAATAATTCACAAGCTACAATGACCACACTACAAGGAAAACGAAACAGTAAATTTTTTAGACAAAATTTACATCCATTTTTTCGCACTTCAAACATAATAAAAATTACTTCTAATTTTTTTTTCCCCCATTTTTTGTATAATGCTCACAGCACCTAGACCAAAGCAGCTATTTGTTTCGGTATAAGCACAAAAGCTGCGTATTGTTATCAAACATGACTCCCAATACTCAGATCAGTAGCATCTGATAGCTTTCCAAGTTTTTAGGGGTGGGTCACAACTAGTACCTGGTCCACAACAGAACCCCCTTCCGTACTATTTCATTGAACAATACATTTCAGGGGTATTAGACTTATGTCATGTAAAACAAGAAGATGGAATTCAAATGAATGGATATATCTTCGGTTTCCTATCGTTTGTTCAATATGGATAGCTGGAAGTTTCTCAAAAAGAGTTCTGAATGTAATGATGTGCGACACTACTATTTTATTGAACACATGTACATACATAAGAGGGATTGCCTAGCCCCGATTACGCCGCCTGTTGGTGATCCTCGCCGAAACCCTCCCCTGTGAACGACTACGATTCCGGACCCTCGCAAGGACCCTGCTTCTGAGCAAACGGTTTCTGCTGTTAGTGCTCCTAACAGTTGCGCTCCTGTAGACCCGGATCTTTCGGTTTGACGAAAATCTCATGTTCCTCACACGGATTCTTTTGCGGCGGCGACGCGTAGATTCCGTTGTGGTCGTCACTGTTGTTGTAGTTGTCGCCGCCGTCGTTGTGGTGGTGGCCACTTCAGTCGTGGCCGCTACAGTCGTGGCCACTACAGTCGTGGCCGCTACAGTCGTGGCCGCTGCAGTCGTGGCCGCTGCAGGCGTTCCCGCTACAGTCGTTGCGGTGCCAGTTGCGTTTGTCATCCAAATACACAGGCTCACAGCCAGGAGACCCACTGCCAGTTGTCCCGTCCTCATAGTGACGCTGCGTGGTAATGCTTCTTTCTTCTCTATTCGAATGTCTTTTCCAATTGCTATGAGCCTTTTTATATTGGAATTCAAAGACAATTGGGTGATTTGCTTAGCAAATATTAGGGTTGTGTTTTCGCCAATTAAGTGCTTAGACTATGCACGGATGTTTGAACGAATAAACGTGTCTGAGTGAATGTTTTGGCCATACATACAACTACGAATCGTATTTGCGCAGTCTGCTGGAATAAGCTGGAATTTCTGAACTTGCTTCAAAGAGCGAAAGCTATTAAATAAGATATTAAATGATGCGCCTTATTTTTACGACACTCGGTCTAAAATTAATCAGTCGCCCCAGTCGAGAGTGTCGCCAACAGACGTTATCCTGGCTGCCGGGCTGCCCACTGCTACTCCTGGGCAAACATCCATTCCATCCGTGGAGTGGATCCAACGCAGACCAGACCTCGGTGCTCTGTTGCACGTTGTCACATAAAACACTGCATAATCAAATATTTGCCCAGGTCCAACTCTCACTCGCCTCTGCTGACTCGCTTATTTGCCTGCGCCTGACATATTGGCCATGGGACTGACAGTGATACTGATGCTGACGCCGATGACGAACCTTACGCTTTTGGATTTGCGTGGTTGCGGTCTCCCGCTGAGGGTTTACCTAAGCTATTGCCTTAGAACTGGCTGGGCTGGATGGATGGCGGCTGGCTGCCCTATATAAGTCGAGGACTTCCTCGGAATTGCTCATTCGAAAGTTGCAGCTCTCCCGTACGCTGCTTCAGTTCTGTTCCGGTTCCTGGTCCTCTTTGCCCTGGCAATGGCTCGAAGCGCTTTGACTCTGGCAATGCTCATCGTGGCCCTTTGCTCCCGCTGCGAACTAGCCCGGAGCATGGCCCTGCCGGACGAGGAGCGATACTTGCGAAAGGAGTACAATCGGGATCTAATGGACTGGTTCAACAGTGTCGGACAGCTGACGCCCAATCAGGGTGTCCCTCTCTGTCGATATCCATACATTACGGACAACTCTCTGTCCATTCCCACCAGGAAGAGAAACTCGGAGATCATCAACTCGCTCTTGAGTCTCCCCAAAAACATGAACGAAGCGGGGTAGTACTAGTTGGAGCTGGGGCTTACTTCTGATGCAATGATTGGGTAAACGGATATTTATACACACGCTGGCACCCACGGACAAATCTGGAATACATATGCTAATCGATCTAGTATGTAAGACGTTTGAGTAGTTTACATATATGTTTTTGCATTAGGGGCAGCGTTTTTTAAGGATCTTTCATACATATGAATAAGCGATGAACTTGCAGAAACTTGGAGCTTGCTTTGGTCAATACGGAACTAAGGAATAACTAACTAACCAACTAAATATATTGTTCTATATTCGTATATACGAATATACTTGTTCTTAAGTGTGTAAAAAATATATCAAATATACAGCTACTATCTTTAGGTGTGAGCAAGAATCGACATATCTTTATTTTTACGAGCAAGTGGAATTTTCCAACCCCTTGTTAGGTTGTGGACAATTTCAACTTGCTTATTGTTCACATGTTTTGTCACATGCTTCGTTCGCACAATTGTCGGACTGTAGTAGTTGTTGCTGTAGTTGTCGTTTCCTGAGCAGAAGTGGACCGAGGCAAGCAGAGACTGGCCAGCAGATAGATATTGAACTTCATCTTTTTGCATCGAAACCCCAGATGTCGTCAGTCTGATTGAGTCTGATTTTATATACCCGTTCTGTCCCTGAACTTGACAATAAAACCGTTGATGATAAGAAAACAAGTACAAAAATGTGCACCAAATTTCGCACCCCACATTTCTTATGTCCACACACATATTTGCTAATAAATTGTTAGAGATGGAAAGGAAAAGAGATTCTCTTCGTTTAAATGACGGCAATATATGTATATATATTTTCTTATAGGCTAGACAACTATGTTAATCAATGTTGCGGAATTGTATTTAAGTCGAACAGTTCTTCGCTTGTCGATGGTTAAGTTCATTTGGCGCTGTCTGAAATCATTTAGTTTAGTCGTATGATACTTTGATATAGCTACATATAACTATTTTTGCATTTTCTGCGGCTGCAACGCACTTATTCGGAGTTGGGACAAGCGAAGGGTTAGAAGATACTACATTTATGTATATTTAATTAGAAAACAAACAATCTGTTAGACAATGGTAACCATATCATATGCTGCAACTATCCCTTGGGCTCAAAATGCAATTCAGAAGCTTTTAACTTACATGACTAATGCCTGCTAATGCGTAAATACTATCTAACTGGCTGTAACTCTGCCTTGGCTAACCATTAACTCTTGTTATTAAAGGTATGTCGTATCGCTGTCGTGGCTGCAGCAGAGACGACCCGTCCGCGTCCCCAGCATACTCATGACTAAGTCGCATGCCCCAAAACACGAACTGGCCGCTGCGCTGCCAATCTGCCAATCTGCGGGGATAAGATATCGTTGAATGGGACTCAACAAATTGATATAGATATACTCACACACATTTTGATATAATATAAAGCTTTAGCTGATTCCACAGCTTTTGGATATTTGGAAACACACACACACGCACACGAACACGTACAATGGCATTGACTTTTTGCTTTCTAATTTCCGAAACGGATCCTTCTCTATTCTCCTCGTTGATGCGGTTGCTATGGTTGTTGTTAGTTGATCTCACATGAAAAACTCATTGGCTGAATGGGAAAGCGGAAGTCACGTTCGCCCAGGACGATCGAATATTGTAATCTCTATGACGCGAAGACCCCGAAAGGTGGGATCGATCAGCTGCAGTCCCTTCTGATGATAAATGCGCTCATTCTGGGAAGCCACAAATTTGGATATCTTACGAAGGGTCTATGGGAGAGTCAAACATTAATTGGCGATTCCAAATGCATCAACGATTAAAGCACCTTCTCGTAGTGCGTTTCGGAGCACATGTAGATCAAGTATGCAGTGATGCAGCCTATACAGCCTTCACAGTAGGTGCCGCAGGAGCCCTCCTCTGCCTCGGCATAAAATTCGTTAAGCCTATTGATGGTAGACTCGAAGACGTGTCGTTCAATCTGCAGACCAGAGGGAAAAATGTATTTCTAAACAGAATTTGTAAGTGCAGTCATACGTACAATACCCTCCAGTTCTGTGGGAAGCCTCGTGTGAAATTTGACGGAGGTGCCGACGCTGTAATCGCGCTGAATGAAGACCTTGCTGAAGACCACGCCCCCGCCAGCTGCCTGAAGTGCTGCCGCGTTGCTGCCCGCTGGTGTGCCACCGCCCTGCGACATTTGTGTGCCTCTGAAATTCGTAACGATTGCATGAATGAACTCCTTCTGCAGTGCGCGGTACATCTGATTGAGGGCAATCATTTTGCCACAATTTTAGACAACGAAGTCTCATCAAAGTCACAGCTGCCTTGCTTTTTCCAGCAAACCCACTCGAATCTGTCCAGGATCCTGGCATTTTGCAAGGCCCGCTTGTGTCTCACCTGAGTATTGAGTGGAAGGTAAGCGATGAGTGCTCCTAGCAGGTTATTTAACTGCCGTTTGTTAGTTTAAAATTGTAAAAAGCTAAAGTTTGCAAATTGCTAATTCTTGCAGAGTGACCGCGGATTTATTGATAAAATATACCGCATGACCCTCAGAAATATACCAAAAACTACCTTGTAATTGCCAAAATATACCGTAAATATACTGACGGACACGACAATATTCCTCGATTTTGAAATTCCGTTTAATATTACTAGCTAGTTTGCCCACTTAGCCCTAAACAAATATTTTTATTCGATTTATCAATCAATTTTGTAGAAGATTGGCTAGTTTTCAGAACTCCTCTTTATTGTATAGTTTACATAAAAAGGTTCAATTAAAAGCGGCCAAAGCATTAAACGAAAGTGTGTATCGGAATGTGACGTAGACGTTGCTGGTCAGCCAAGTTTCTGCATGCGTATGGACATTTGTACACCCTATTTCCTTTAATTAATGTTACATTTTTTTTTCCAAGCTGCTTTGACACATTAATAATTAATTATTCTTAGATTGACATGGTTTTTGCCTATTAATGCATATGATTTGTGTTTTGTAAATCGTTTATCCCTATCCCGATACCTATTATTGGTACTCATAAGCTACAAAAATTCGTTAATATCTTTGAAACAGACACTTATTAGTTTCGGCATTAATTGGAGCCTGAAACTACAAACAATACCTCAATTCTATAATGCCCATTTTCCCAAGGTATGCCGACTGTTGCTCCATTCCGTGCCAAAGTTGCAGAAAAATGCTGCCTCTTCATTTCCCCATGCTGCTGAAAATTTTCCCATACAAATCAAATGTTCCTAACGGTAATAGCCTGTTTACACTGAGGCGCATCATTGGATTATTCCGTTAAATGGAACATGCGACCATGATGCCCATAAGAGCCCTGTGGATAGAAGAAGACAATCATGCGGCCGCATCTCTTCAATCATGCGGCGCATCATTGGCAAGTGTTGCCGTATTCTGTCTATTATTTTTACAAAATACTGAAATTATTCAGGGTATCGACGTGGTATCGACAGAAAACCGCTGTGAATTAGTAAATTATATTTAAAAATTAAATATGAGCACTGAAAAACAAAAGAAAAAGAAGTGGACAGAGGGGGCGGAAAATTTGTTAATAGACTTGTGGGCGGAAAATATTGAGGATTTGCGTGGGTTGCGCAAGAAAACCCACATTTACGAGGAGATGGGAGAGGAATTTAAACAGAAATTCTTTGAATTCTCTCCAATAGAAATTAAAGCAAAGTTGGAGAATCTTTGGGATCTTTTGGGATGCACTGATTCAAACTTAAAAAGTGCCACATTAAAATTTAACTCGGCAGCACGCAATTTTTGTTCGGTGAAGCCAACGATAGCTTCACTTGCTGTAAAGTCCTCCTGAACAAGCTCGTAGTGAAACTCCCAAATGCACCATTTTCCACATTTAATAATAAATCGCTCATTATTTTGGGAATTTCAATAAAAATGCTTTTGCTCTCTTCTTCTTGCTCACCGAGTTTGTTTACATTTGTAGGACGAACAGCTGACATATGATGCGGCTTTGGTGTAAACGCCTCGCATCATTTTTCCGCACCTTCGACAATGATGCGGCAGTGTAAAAAGGCTAGAACGCGTAAATGGAATGGCGCAACAATGAATATTGATTACAAACGCGTTATCGTTAGGAACATGTGGCTCACACCACGAAAAAGAGAGCGAAAAATGTCGGTATTTTTAGTGCGCTACACCGTAAATATACCAAAAATTTAGGAAATTTATCGACAGATTTAATGCCGATATTAACTTACATTTTCGATACATTCAATCAAAATAGCGCCAGACTTAAAAGAGAAATAATCAAAAAGAAATATGCTTTTATTTAGTGGGTCTTGGGGGCCGAAATACAAGCTACAATATCAAATTCTGTGTTTTATAAAATATTTTCTACTACACGTAGATACTGATTGCTGACGCCGAAGCGTAGAGATTTCAAAACAATTAACCAACGCATTGGCGCTGGAAATATTTGCACAGCTTGATCGCTTATTTCATTCGACAGTGAATGCTTCTTTGTACATTCTATTTAAATACAAAAAATGTTTCTCTATTTTAAAAAAATGCTGACGGCCATAAGTTAGTATCTCTTCGACGATCAACCATGAAGGCTGCTTGCACGAGGACGACCCGAAGGGGCCTTCTGCTTTTCAGTATCGTCATTAATGCGCTCAAGTCCTGCCACGCTGTGCCCATTGTCGGCGGACGGATTGTGTCAACCGTGGGTACTGAAAGCCGAATGTGCTTGGAAGACTAACTGATCCTCTCTCAACTTCCATTCAAAGGTAGCACCAGCCAGTATCCGTTTATGGTCTCGTTGCAAGATGTAATTGTGGGGAATGCCACTGCGGGCCCCACATATCGTCACTTTTGCGGTGGCAGCCTTATAAACGACCGCTGGATCCTGACGGCCGCCCACTGTGTATGGAGAAAGTAAGTGGGAATGTCTCGTACTATGATGACTATTCGTTTCCGTATCTTTCGGTCTTAGGAACATAAATACCATTTCTGCGTTTATTGGCTATGAGAACATTGAAAATGTTGATATGCTGGAACCATTTGGTCTGGAAAGTGCCGAGTATATCTACTTTCAGCCGTGAGTCAAGTTTAACACCCCACCCTCTCTATTTAGAGAGAGAGAGAGCAAAGACATGCAAAGACTCGCTCAATGTCAAGTCAGAAACTGATGGATTCTTTCCCACTTAGATCCAACTTCAGGAATGATATTGCCCTGCTCTATATGAGACGTCGTTTCAGAAGTGATTTTGGCAAGGACTTGCATTTTGCCCAGCTTCCGCCCCAGGGAATGACACCAGATAGGAATGGTATCGTATGGTATGGTATACCCAGATTCTGTAGGATTTATTGTTATTTCATCTCCTAGAATCATGTCGTATTATTGGTTATGGCGCCACGCAGCATGCGGGCCCATGCCAGAAGCAATTATTTGAGGCCGAAGTTCGGGTGATTGGAAACAAGGAATGTCGAGATATCATAGGACACATCTGGGCGCCACAGAATGGGGCAAACACTGTGTGTGCCTTGGGCATTGGGCATCAGGACTCTTGCCAGGGCGACTCTGGGTGAGTTGAATCAGGCCTGAACCCCTCCATTCGTTGACGTATTCGTGTTCTCAATGTCAGGGGTCCTCTCATCTGTCCATATGGCGGCAGGGACTATATCTACGGACTCGTTTCACATGGTCTCACCTGCGGCATCAAGGGAATGCCCAGCATCTACACGGTGACCCGACCCTACCACGACTGGGTGCAGCTGCTGCTCCACCAGTCGTAGATCTCTGGATGTGACGTGTATATAAGCGGTTTATTATACGATATCAAACAGAAAACAATTACGAATATATGCTAAAAGAATGCAAAGACTAACAGCGAACTTAGAGGCTAGAGTTCTGCAGTTAACGATACTTCTATACTAAGCGACACGTAGAACTAACTAACGTAGGACTAACTAACACCACCACATCTCGCTCGACCGCCCGCTCACTGCTTCTCTGGCTTCTCTGGCTGTGTTGCATCGGCACCGGCAGCAACTCTATCGATCTGTTCAGAGAGCTTGCCAGTGTCCTTGCCCGTTTCGGGCAGAGTGAGAGTCAGCAGGCCCGCTACTAGAACGCAGCAGCCGCAGATAGTCGTTGGAATGTACCAGCCAAGGGCCCCCAGGACATCGACCACATATGGAGCCGAAATGGATCCAACATGCGCGAACGTCGAGCAGGTGCCCAGGGCAGAGTTACGGATCTGGGTGGGATACAGCTCCGCCGTGTAGAGCGTGACCACGGAGTAGGTGGCACTGATGCCGAAGCGGCCCAGCATGGCGAAGGCCACGATCCAGGTGGTGCTGCCCGCGGGCACGGCGAGGACCAGCAGCAGCGAGACGCCCGTCCACATGAACAGGAACATGGTTGTAATCCGACGACCAGTGAATCGCAGCATGACCACCGGCACCAAATACGAAGGGATGTCCACCAGGCCAGTGGCCACGATGTACAAATACCGACTTACCGAAAGGTTGGCCGCATTCAAAGCTACAGGGAAGGGAATGGAATGGAATGGAATGGAAGGGAACTCTATTAGAATCGAAGACCAAGGAGGATTACCGAAAGAGGAGGAGGCTCTCACCCGTCACATAGTAACTCAGCGATGTCACGCAGAACATAAAGTAGGAGGTGAAGATCAGCTTGCGCACATTGGGATTGGCAAAGAGCTCGATGATGGACTTTAGTGGGCCATTCTTGAGTTTTTCCAGCAGCGAGGCGGAGGAGCCGCCTTCTGGTTCCAGCTGCAACGACAGACGAACAAAAGAACGAGAATGAACAGATGATGCCGCTGATGTGGCTTAGCAACCAAGAATATTGATATGTTCTCGGAACTTTGCACTCACCGACTTCTTATCGGTGACAAGGCCCGAGGAGGCGGCGGCGGCCACCGTTGGCTGAATCTCGTAGTGGCTGGGCTGCTTGAAGAGGATCTTGTAGACGCGATCGTAGCGCTGGTTCGTTATGAGCCAGCGGGGCGATTCATTCATCAGGCTAAGAGGGAGACGGGAGTCCAAGTGAGTTGGGCAATCAATTATGTAACTGTAGTGTGTAACCTACTAGCAGTTCAGGATGAGGAGAAGCGAGGGTATGGTCAGGGCCAGTTGCAGGTGCCGCCAGGGCTGTATGAGGTAACCGATAATGGCCAAGATGATCATGCCAATGGGATAGGAGGCAGAGAAGGCAATGGACATCCAGGAGCGATGCTTCAGGCAAACGTTTTCCACAACTAAAGCAAAGAAAATATACGTACAGAAATGAAGGAAAACCTTTTTGAGATTGCAGCGCAAGAACTTACTCATGGTAAAGGCCGGGTAGAAGAGTCCCGAGGAGGCGGCTCCGAGGGCAAAGCGACCCGCCAGGAACAGACTGTACCAGGGGGAGAAGGTGCAGAAGAAGCTGCCCACAACGAAGAAGACTGCACCCAAGGTAAAGGAAGTCTTGCGTCCGAATCTGCGAAGGATACCATTGATCAGCAGCCATTGGCAGAGGATTGCCCAGCATTCCACTCACTTGTCTGCCAGGATGCCAAATGAGAAGGAGCCACAGAACTTTCCCAGCGATATGGAGACCTGTGCTGAGGTGCGCTGAATACTCCTCTCGCAGGTCAGGTCCCAGTCGGAGACAAAGGTGCTCTCTGGATCCGCGTACTCGTAGCTGCCCTTCACCTTGCACGACACCTCCGCGGGCCTGTTGATCTCCGACATGTGGCTGGTGTAGTTGAGGGCCGCCTCGTAGGACATTTGGCCGAGGTGCTTGTAGTTCCAGTCCCACACCGTGCACCCGCCGGAGTTGAGGCCTCCCTCGGCTATGTGTCGCCTCTGTGCCAGCGTCCAGTTGGTGGCATCCAGATCGGGCAGGCCACACCACTGATCCTCGGGCAGGTGTCCCAGCAGGGTGTATGAGGAGACATGGAATCCGTTCAGTATGTTGGGTGTGACGCATAGGAAGAAAATGGCCCTAAAAGTGGAGAGGAAGGGAAAGGGAATGTTTACTGCTAATTGGGGTTTGATTTTGTTTTCGCCGATCGGGGAGATTGTTTACAGCACGCAACTTCAATCTTTCGCACATTGACACCACACAGCCTACACACAGCAGGTGCCCGTCTAACACTTGATTGGAATGCAAATAGTGCTCGTAATACCCGATCCACAACATTAACTTAAGCAGTTAATGCCGCAAAACAAAAGCTGTGAAGGTTAGTTAGCACATGACACATGACACATTCGCATGCGGCTCACATAATAACAGATGTGGGGGATCAGCGCCGAAAACATAAAATATTTTGAAAACGGCAGCGTCATTAATCATTAACCCAATCGGGCAACCGGAACCCAATGCGCATTATTTACATATCCGATTTGCCGATTCACGTGCCGCTTCCACACCCACACCCACATCACACCCCACCCCATGGAAGTGGGTTTAAGTTCCGGGAAGATCCAGCAATGCCATCACTCGACGAAGGTTGAATGCTTGCGATTTTGGTTGAATGACTTCAAGAGTCGCAGTGCAGTCGCAGTCGCAATTGTCCTCTTATCACAGCTGACTTTTTCCTAGGATCACAGTTACATGGCCCGATCTCGATCTACATAGTTAATGGAACGGGCACTCACACTATACGAGAGCTATAGATTACACTCACACTCACACTCACGATCCGTCGTCGCCAGAACTCGGATTTCGATTCATGAGTGGGCTTATCAATTCCGATTTCGATTCCGAGCTTAATGCGAATATAATACGAATAAATATATACATATTTACGTGCTGATATATGTACATATGGATTCTATTTTTATATTTTGAACACTGTTCTAAGCGATCACATGACCATTGCCCTCTGATTGAGCTCCACCCCCCACCCCACTGCCGCCTACGTCGACACCAACTGGGATTGAGTGATTTCTGACCTACGCCTAAAATTAAGTTCAGGAAGCGGCAGGCTAGACTATTTTCCCCTTCCGAAACATGTTCTACTACTCGACTCCAAATCAGAATCGAAACAAAATGTTAATTGTTTCTTGAGGTTTCGTTCGTAATGAGTGGTTCGTGATTTGCTGACCAGTCAAGCGAAGTGATCATTTAATTGAAAGTGTTTCAACTGAATCGCAGTGTAGAGAGGTGTAGAGAGGTGCAGAGAAGTGCACCACCCTGAGTAATGTCAACGTTTTTCTAATAACTCAACCTTTAAAAGCCACGGCAATGCACTAATTAGGAAGTGGGTCAAGTGGAACGTGATTCAGGCACGAGTCTCTCTCTCTCTCTCTCTGTCAAATATGAATGCAAAGTAATGATTCCTTACCAGACGAATGCCCCGCCACTGCCAACGATATCCAGCTGCTTGGTGAGCAGATCCTTCATGCTCTCCTCGCTGATGTGCTCGCGCGTCTTCTCGGGATTGTCATCCTTTGATTTGGTCATGGTTAAAATATCACAGTTGGGATTTATGGGGGACTTTTCTTTACTTCTTTGCAGTCCGTTGTTCTTGAGCTTGGACTTTTTTCTATGCTCGATCGTTCAGTTGGGGAATAACAACCGGCTGGATCTGATCTGATCTGATCTGTTCTCTATCGATCTCTGCGAGTGCGTTCACTTTGAGCCTCTGACACCGAGTGCAGTGCTCAGATAAGGTACCAGCAGCAAGGCGAACCTTCCTTCTCTTCGTCCGAAGATCCCACCGATATTCACTTTCACTCAATACCGCGATACCGCTGATACGCTGCCTTGCTGCAATGCCTGCCCTGCCTCGATTCTGGTTGCCTTTGCTATTTATCTTTGTCTTACGGTCTGGTCTGGTCTGGTCTGGTCTGTGTTTGTGTTCTATTTTCCCATTTGTCTTTATGCTCGGATCGCTGTTTATGTTGCAGCGGCGCACATGGGGAATGAAAATGAATGCCACTTATGACATACCAAAACAAAATGCGACACGTTCCCTGTTCAGTTCAGTTCAGTTGAGTTCTCAGTTTCAATGAATTTTAGAATGAAATACAATGAAATTCGGGGTTTCTTATATTTGTTCAGGTCTTTCTTCTTTTTTTTGTCCGTTTCTTGGCCTGCTGGGCTGTGCAACGTTTTCTAATTTTGAATGGATCCCCGAACGCGTGCATTCGCCTTTCTCCTGCAGATGTCCGCCCGGTGTCGCTATCAACTACTACTTGTCGCTTCGAAAGCGTCTCACAAACTAAGCCCCACGGGAGGTCGATCGCAGTGTTTTTGTACGGCCGGCCGTCCCCACCAGAGGAGAGAGAGATGGATGGGCTGAGATGGGGCCCAGGCAGAGGGAGGTACTCGTACCGTACCAACACTCGGGCAATCGGGCGAGCTGGGACCGTTCGGCTCTCTTCCCGATCCATATACGATCTACTATATACATAGTATGTATGTTCGCTTTCTTTGGATTTCATTGCAAGCATTAAAAACAAGAAAGGAAGACACAGCGACGGCCATACCGAAGTCATTGATACCCTACATATGGCATATGGTTTCTGGATAATGTTAAAACTAATGTGGGAGCATATTAAACGATTGTTACTTAAGTTTGAGTTGAATTATCCTATGCAATTTCTTGATTATTCCCATATAAGGTAGGTGGGTGATTCAGTGATCTTATCCTGATGGTTTTAGCTGCATTCAGCAAAGAGAAAGTAAAGTTTCATCATCACATCTGAATGTAAGTAGTTCTCATTAAATAATGTGGATAAACTCTTTCATTTGCTTGCAAAAATTTAATTTTTTACTTTAAAGTTAATTGGATCATAATAATAGTTAAATTACGATTCAAAGCAGATAGAATATAAACCAATACGAGTATTTAAAATACCATTCGGCTTCAAATCGTCAGTCAAAAGTGCCCTTTCACTCTTCAAACTTAGAATACCCTTGGGTAAAGGGTGCACAAAAATTAAATACAATTATTGAGCGTTTAAACGAATGTCAAAATGCGCACTCACAAATAAACAAATTTATTTCTGAATGCTACTCATATGATTAAGTTGAATGTATATTAATGTGATTTATTTCAGAGCAAGCAGAGTTGAATCATTTCGAGCTAAATCAATTACTAGATTACCAGATAATTGACTAATCATTTCATTCTTTAATGACAGATCCCAAAGATAATAAGAGAGAGCAATTCGCACATATTTATTTAATATATTTAATATTTTGAAATTTGTTTTCATATTTTTTCTCAGTTCGTACCCTACACTCGTGCATTCATACTCCCACACTTCCTCCAGTCTATTCTTCTATTGCTCTCTGCTCAGGATTCTCATTATAAATGCGACAAGCAAAACATTAGAGATTGCCGCTCCCCCTCCACCACCGTCAAACACTAGAGAGCCATATGTTTAGTTCAGTTCAGTTCTTCTCCTTCCATATTCCTCCATTCTCTCTGTTCTGTTGGCTCCGTTCGAGGAGGAGGCTACGCTACCCGAAACCCATGTAATTTACATGAACAGAATTACCGTTTAATTCGTTTGTCTCTGCATATCATTACAGTGTTTTTTCCGTTTGCTTTCGTATTGTTTATTTACCTTTTTTTTTGGTTTTATTTTCCGAATTCCGAATAAGTAGTCGAAGAGCGGGACACAATACTCGTGTGTGTATACATTCACTGTATGACGTATGGAAAGAGTACATAAGTACTGAAAGAGTGAATGAATGTGAATGCGAATGTGCACTCTCTGCAATTTTCAATGAATTGTTTGTATACAATGTGGAAAGATTTGAATCTCACTGTAGGCCCCCAATCGTTCCATAACTGGAACCAGAACAAGAACCAGAACAAGAACCAGAACCACAACCAGATTTCTACGCAGTGACCTTATCGAGTGATTCGATTTGGGTTAACCTCCATTATCATCGGAGTGGAGCTTCAAGAGTCCAGTCCTCAACTCTGGTCTCAATTGATCTCAATGAATCAATCGAGTGACCGACCGACCGTCAATCACATCTACTATACCCCGATATCGTAAGCAATAGCCCTGGCGGATAAAGATAGAGATTGGCATTGGATGAGGCCAATCCAGATAGGTATTCATACATATATTCTAATCATGGTTCTCTCTGTTATGATACACTACTAATTGTTGTTCATTTGTTTAGTTCTCAGGCATGCAATCATCATCCTGTCCGTCCGTCTGTCCATCCATCCATCCATTCGTATTCTATTCATCTGTGAAATTCGCACTACCTCGAGTGAATACATTCAAGAGGTTCCCGGTTCCCTGCTAACGGTTGAAAGTATTACGAGTATTGCAGCGGTTGAGTGGCCGTAATTAGAGCTTTTTATGTTGATAGCCCGTTCGCATGTGGGATGCACATGGGCGTGCCACTACCATAGACAATTCGATTGTCTGTCTGGCCTGGGGTTTGCCTTGATTTTGTATTTGGAATGCATTGTTTTTGGGTATGTGATGCAGGTTTTTAACCGACATTCATTGACTCGCAACTATACACAGTATACGCAGCTATGTCCAACAGAAAATAAAATAATCATCCAAACGAGTGCTAATCTAATAAAATTTAACAAATTTACATCCATCTATAGGTTCTAGAGGGTTGCTCATGCTGGAAAATCTATGACACTTGCGTACAGGAAAGTCTTTGCAGTGGGACAACTTGTAATGTGTAATGTAAGGTACCTTTGCAATAATAAAAATAAATATATTTATTGCTAAATTACTTAAGTGTGCTTAATGTAGTCCGATGGTTGATAATTTTCTTTGAGAATACGATACCTTCTCCTCCCACAGGGGCACGATAATTCATATTTATGTATATTGTAATAAAGAGAGCGTTGGCGAAGCTTAAGTGAAAGATTGCCCAAGAAACGAGGGGAATTGTGCATATTAAATTCGTACGAGTAAGAATACTCGTATATCTAGGCGTTGCTAAACGACTAAAATTCAACGAGCACATTGTGGAGAGGAGAGGAGATAAGAGAAGAGGAGGCTGCCGTGCCGCCGTTGAGCAGAGCTCAGACTTTAAGCCCCTTGGGTAGACACACACACATCACATTCACCTGGCAGTTTAGACACTTTAATTTCACATCTAGGCGGTGGAGAGGATGGCGTGACAGTAGCCCTTTTTGAGCAGCCAGATGAGGCCGAGAATAAACAAGCTATAGAAGGTGACATTGTAGAGATTGAGGCGGCTGAGCAGGCCGCTGAGATGGTTGGGGGTGCTGCTGCTTTCGTAGTGATTCGTTTCCCGCACTTCGATCATATCCTTCCAGCTAACGACCTGCGGACGGACCACAAACAGGGCATTGACAGCGGCCCGAACACCACTCTGGACGGCACCACCCATGAGGTTGCGGTAGTTGGTGCCCACCGCCGAGGAGCTGGACCAGATAACCCGATGCCAGGGCTTCACCTGTGCCTTGTGTCGGGCCATGCTCAGCTCTGTGGTGCTCTGCCGATACTCCAGTGGATCCCGCATCTCATCACCGAACTTAGAGGAGAGAAGGTCCAGGACATTCTGCCTCACACTGGCCGACTCCTGCGGAGAGTGCACCATGTAGCCACAGTACGTTGACTGGCGGCATTCGTGGCCACACACCAGGGGCTTCGAGCTGAGAAAGTTCCCCGAGAAGCCCGCCTTTGCCCAGTGGCATTTGTTGTAGCTCAATGAGAACTGGGTGATCAGGCGACTCGGCTTCAGTTTCGCCTTGGGCGGTGGGCAGAAATTCGTTGGTATCGGTGGCTCGAACTGCAGCTGCTGCACTTTGTTCCATGGAATGGCCAGGATGAGTGCCTGGGCGGTGTACTTCTCCCCCTGGGAGTCTGTCAGCTCCACGTAATCCCTGAAGTGCTGCACCCTGACGACCCGAACATTCTGGCTGATCGTTATGTACTCGATCTTCTCCAGAATGCTCTCGATCAGCTTCTGGGTGGAGAGCTCCAGGAAGGTATTCGGAAAGTTGAAGTAGCTACAAAGGGGGAATGGAAAATGCTATTGCTTTAGTGGATGGATTTGTCTAGGATCGCTCACAAGTCTAGGAGTACGGCCAGGCCACCGCAAGAGCTGCACATAGACATGAAGGTGTCGTAGTCCACTGCGCTGGCATGGACACCGCAGACCAGCTCTACGAAATTCCTCATAAAGTTGCGCGACTTGCTGAAGAACAAGTTTCTAGTAATATGACGCTCCATGCTGGGCACACGCTCCCGCGGCCTGCAAGGAACAAGGCAATAGCTGAGGGATCAATTCAAACGTGACCTTCGAACCCACGTGAATCGCTTGGATCGAAACCTGCCCATCCGTATGTCCAGCATTCGGATGTATCGACACAGTTCAAACTTCGCCGGCAGCGCTGTTGGTCCCCGATCCAGGGCCCAGCAGCGTTCCAGCTCCGCATTTTCAGCGCGTCTGTGTTGAGGCATCATCTGCATGTCGTTCATGAAGGTCAGCATATCGTGTTGCTCCACATCGACGAAGCGGATCCCATTTTCACCCAGCTGGCCGCCGGGACGGCTGTTCTCGTCGAGGATCCGTATGTGGAGTGTGGTCTCCTTGGCCAGCAGCTTTACGGCCGATGTCAGGCCCGACAGTCCCGCCCCGACAATGACTACATCTAGCTCGGGTTGTTCGGTGCCAAAGGGTAGAGATTGATCCATTGCATCCTCCTAGCTCCTAGCTCCTAGTTCCTAGCCCTTACACCAGACAGATGACACCATGATTTTTGTCATATTTTTTGTTGTTTGATAAGTGAAAACTTTATCGTAGAGCACTAAGTTGTGTGCGGAAGTGAGTGTGAGGAATGTCTCAGTCCACACACGGTATCCCCTCGATACACACGCCAGGAAAACGTAAACGAAAAATTCCTGCCACAGTTTTTTGTACCCGTACTCAAAAAGAGTTAAGGGGTATATTGTATTTGTCGTAAAAGTGGATGTGTGTAACGCAGAGAAGGAAACGTTTCCGACCCCATAAAGTATATATATTCTTGATCAGCATTAATAGCCGAATCTCTGTCTGTCGGTCCGTCTGTTCGTCTTGATGAGCGCCTAGATCTCAGAGACTATAAAACTAGAGGAACCAAATTTTGTCACCAGACCCATGTGATATCACACTGAATGAAAATGAATTTTCAGTTTCTTCCCCCACCTCCTCTGGCGATGCTGACGCTATTCATTCTGTTTCTCGCATCGCACACACTCTGCCCTGTGCAATGCGCGAGCGCCCCCTCGCGGAGGAGATGTAGAATCTAAATAGAAGATGTGGAATATACATTCTAGAATCTAGATGTTTTAGATGTAGATGTAGTTAACAGATGTAGCAAAAAATCAAAAATACTTAAAAATTCTATTACAATTTCAATCATAGGCTCCCAAATTTATATACTGACTGAGTACGGGCTGAACGTAGAGTCGCGTCCAGAAGCGACTCACACGTTCCTTCTCGTTTTATATGAAGTTTGACAGGAATTTTTCGATTCCGCAGTGCAGTATCCAGCACCCGCTTAAATTTTACATTTTTTCTGTTGCTGTTCTCCGTTTTATTTTTACAGTTTTACAAGAACTGAACAGTCAACAGTAGAAATATTTTGTTGCCTACTTTTCGGCGTGTCTTAAAACCTTGAAACACCGAAACAAAAATATATAAATATAAATAAAAAATATGCAGTAGGCAGTGCAGTAGGCACCAGGAATTTTAGCTCTCAACTAGAGGTGTCAGAGGTATATACATATCTACATACTTATATGTACATTAGGGGCGCTTTTTTTTTTGGAAAATTCAATAATAATTGGCCACTAATTACATTACTATACTTTCTTCGATTTGGATACAACTGAGTCATTATTAGTCATTATTGTCAACCATACCTTCCCGACTAGTCCACATTGGATGACCTAGTTATTGGCTGTTCAAATCCATCGTTTGATTTTTATTTACATCTGGAACACAATGTACTCTAAGTAATGCGAGTTTTATTGATAAAAAAGGAAATAGTTTCAAGTATTTTTTATGAGAAAAACAAACTAAACAGAAACTTGACCTTTTTTAGCCTGCTCTCCATATTATAATCTAACTTTATCACGCCTCGAATTTGCATTCAAAGTCTAATAAATAAACCTCAGCCAACATAGTAGACAAATGACGTGTTCTGGGGCATGGATGCCGCTGTCTGCCGCTGGATACCAAGTGGATAAAAGCGGAGAAATAGTAGTTGGCCTAAGCTCAAGTTCTTTCAACTTTCAAAAAAAACAATAAATAAACAATGGATGTGCGAGTCATTTGAATTCTACGCACCTGAAACGGCCAGAACCTGTTGCTATAGGACTTTCCGACTCTTGCTTATCAATATGACACAGTTGATAGTGAATTATATGTTTTATCTACGCGAATAATATATGAATGAAATATAATTGTAAAAAAAATAAAGAAATAATAATCAATGTTGATTTGAGAGAATGCGCATGAAATTGATCGCCTTCCACCTTCCATACTCGTACTATAAATGCAATCGGTGCTTGCGATTGCACTCGGAGGCGATTGCCTGCTATCAGTGGATGGCGACGACCGCTTAGACATATTTTGATGTACGTGTACTTATCGCCCGAGAAGTGATTCTTCAATAAACAAAGGTTCGCCATAAGGTTAGTTGCTTCGCAGCGAACCTTTAGCGCGCGAGTCGCAGATATTACCCAGAACCAGAAAAACTCGTAGAGAGTAAACGTAGTGCATCTACATTGTTACAGGTACATATATTTACGATTACTCTGCTTGTAAAACGAAACAAAAGTCGTGCAAGTGAAATGTGATGTGTTGGATGGGTTTTTAGAATACTTTCCAATGGAATGAACAAAGCGAGAAATGAATAAATTCGTTGAAATTGACAGAGGCGAGGCTCAATTGAGGCCGGACGCCATCTGATTGGACTGTGTCAAGTGGTAACACCATCCGTTGCATCTCCTCTTAGCTTTGATTGAGCATACCCTTTAGCTCTTGATTGGTGCCCCCTTCTGCACTTATCGCCGGCTCCTGCTTCTTGCCAAAGTTCTCGCCATCTTCGATGGTCTCCGGCATGGGCTTGTTGAGCGTCTCGGGCAGCAGCAGCGAGAGCAGGCCAGCTGTCAGCGAGAGTGCCCCACAGATGATCAGCGGCAATGGCTGCCAGATCTCCCCGAGGAGCTTCAGATACGGCGCCAGTATGCCACCCACTCGGGCCACCATGGAGGAGGCGCCAAGACCCACATTCCGCACCACTGTGGGGAACTGCTCCGCCGAAAAGATGTATATGGTGCCGTAGGAGGCGGTGATGGCCAGTTTCCCGACCATTGCACAGGCAACAATCATCCAGGTCTTGCCGCTGGGCACGGCGATGGTGAGGAGAAGACTTACTCCAGCGATTAGCATGGTCCCACACAGGATGGAGCGCCTGCCCCAGCGGTTCAGAGTGAAGAGGAGGAGAATGTAGGCGGGAATCTCGACGGCGCCAGAGATCATAAAGTTGAGCAGCTGGTTGCCCCCCAGATTGTTGGTGTTCCACGACAGGCCGTAGTAGACGCCGCTGTTGACGAACCAATCGAAGAAGATGAGCAGCGTCTTCCGCCGCAGATTCGGATGCCGGAGAAGATCAAACACTGTGGCCGCCGGCTGGGCGGCCGTTAGTTCGTCCTGTTTCTTCTTTTCGGCCACCTCCTCCACCAGCTGCTCGTAGATCTCGCTGGGTATCTCCACCCTGTTCTCCTTGGCAGCCTTCTCGATGATCACAAAGGCCTCGTCCTTGCGCCCCTTGAGCAGCAGCCAGCGGGCAGACTCCGGAATGATCCAGTAGTAGCACACAAAGAGGAGTCCTGGCAGTGTGAGGGCGATCTGCAGCCAGCGCCAATCGTGGATAAAGTAGGCAAAGGCTGCCGTCAGCATGAAGCCCACGGAGAAGAACATCTGCATGGCGACGCCGGCAAAGAGGCGATACGAGGATCCAACCATCTCAAGGGCAATCACGTAGGCCACCAGGAACACGCCTGATGTGGTGGCGCCCACAATCATGCGGGAGATGGTATAGCTGAAGTACTCGGGCGCCACGCCAGCCAGCACTCCGAAGACCAGCTGCAGGATCAGCGAGGCGAAGAAGGTGGGCTTGCGTCCGAGCTTGTCCGACATCTGGCCGAAGATAAAGCTGCCCAGCAGTACGCCCAGCATGAAGACGGAATCGCTGGTGGCGCTCAGCAGGCTCCGATCGCACACCATGTCCCATTCGGTGACGGCGCTGTTGAGATACCTGCTCTGGTCGTACACATACCGGTCGCAGCTCCGAGTGTTGTTTGTGGTTCTGGCCAGGCTGCCGTTCAGGTACTCCTCGCTGTAGCTCACATCGTAATACTCACACGTATTACCAGGGGGATAGGAGATGTTCCACAGTTGCTCCGGCAGCTTATACTGAGAGCCATTACCCGGTGAATCGTCCTCGAAGGGCAGCTGGCAGCGGAAATCGGGCTTGGCCAAGAGGAACACCCCAGCGAGCTTGTGGAAGGCACAGACAATGGCCGGCAGACAGAGCAGATAGTAGATCCGTTTCTGGTAGCGACCGAATTCACCCAGGTGCGTGATGACGTCGTCGTATCCCATGCTGATTGGCTCTGGGCCACGTTAGTGGCTACTGGCTTGGTTAGTGCTTGAGTGTCGTATGATTTGTGGTGCGGTTCAATGGTCGCGCCATCCAACGCGACGCCCTGACGTATGCGCAACTTTTTCTAGCTTTGCGCTGCGTATACGGCGAGTGCGCCCGCTTGAACCCGTTTCAATTGTGCAACAATCTAGCTGAATACTTGACACACAAATGAGGCAAAGCTCTGACTGCCCTCTGAACAAGCAGCTCCAGCCTCCGTACACACTCTGAAACCGATGTCAACACGAATTGTGGTGGCGTTGCCGATGTGGGAAGCGCTCGATCAACCACTCGCCAGCTGCTTCAGTCAGAGACTAAACACAAAGAGCTGCTAAATGTTCTGAAGAACCCAAAAATCAGCTCTATTCTACGACTATCAGTGCGGGTCTGTGAGAATGCGTACAAGTAGCGCAGCGACTCTCGCGCTCGTCGAGCAGTCACCCACCCTGTGAGAAATTCGATTGATCAACGATCCGCCAAAGAAATTAAAAATTCAACTGAGATATCCAGCAGAGGGGATGGTAGGCAGTGAGGGAAGAGGCAGCAGCTGCATTCCCAGAAACGTACGATGTTTGTTGTGCAATTAAAGGAGTCCCAAAGAGAGAGAGAGACAAACATGAAAATGGCCTGATTCAGAATTCCAAACATTCTGCAGGCAAACAAAACAGTTTACTCATTGTCTCCTGTAGGTACATATACATATACATCTAATATAGTATTTATATGTACATATATGTTTTATTAAATGCTCTTCCTATGCTATTTTAGCTCTCTCTTAGTTTCACTCTTTCGTGTGGCTGCTCTTCGATTTCGGTTTGTAGGGGCGAAGGGGAATATCGAAAGAGTTATAGTATCAGTGTGTCGAACCACAATGTTGCACTGAAACAGAACAGCCATAAATAGAGGACCGACCCACATACCCCTATAGAGTATAGAGCGCGACATCTCGTAATTAGATCAAGTGCAAAGCACTCTGAGAAATGGATGTTAGTTTCTAGTGTGTGTTGCAAGGTCAGGGCCATACAGTTTCTCGCAGTGTACTCTACCCACCTAGCACTCTCGTGATTAAATATTCTACTCGGTTCTATTCTTGAAATATCAGTCTCGTGTCTTGGCTGCTGATAAGAAACCTGTTTCGAAAATAAACACAGCGGAAACACGTGTCATACCATAATTTGAGTAGCCAACCGAATGGTCTGGCCCCGTCCGGGTTTATGTGGGTCAAAAATGTTCAAAAAATAAGATTTCATCGTACATACTCGAACTTAGGTATTGCTATAGGAAAAAATGCAACATTTTTATTTGAAAATCAATTTCATGGAATACATGGAAATGTCTAGAACTTATAATATGTAGGTATAAATTACACAGCGACATGGGTAGAGGAGAGTTACGTTACATACTCGTATGTATATGCTAGAGCACCCTAAATCCATTGAATCAAACCCTCCCCATGCCGCCGCTCCCTGGTTAAATGCTTGCATAGAAAATTATCTACTTGGTCCCATCCTTTCATTCGTATTTTGTATTCTGTTTTTTTTTTCTGTTTTGGTCTGCGTGTGAGATTTCTGAAATGATATAATACTTGCTCTATTCTTCTGCTTAGCGCAGACATCCAAAAGTACTCCGAACAGTGGCTAGACTCCTAGGTACTCCCAGGTTACAAGGTACCATTGGCCTCGTGGCCATTGTCCAGGGATCCATTGAGGGGCTGCGTCTCCACCGTCTCCAGCGTCTTTTGCAGCTCGCGGCCCGTCTCCAAGTATACCTCCCCCTTGGTCTTCTTGCCGAAACGCTCGCCATCGGCAATCGTCTCCAGCATCGGCTTGTTGTGGGTCTCGGGCAGCAGCAGAGAGAGCAATCCGGCAGCCAGAGAGAGCACGCCGCAGATGAGATGAAGCCAGGTGCTGGACAGGTTGGTGAGGTAGGGGGCCAACATTCCGCCAATCCGGGCCACCATCGAGGCGGCGCCCAAGGCCACGTTTCGCACCACCGTGGGGAACTGCTCTGCAGAGAAGATGTACACAGTGCCGTAGGAGGCGGTGATGGCCAGCTTGCCCATCATTGCGCATGTGATAAAGAGGGCATTCATATCCACGGGAATGACGACAGTGAGCAACAGGCTGAGGCCAGCCACCACCAGGCAGCCGCAGAGAATGGAGCGCCTGCCCCACCTGTTGAGCGTGAGCAACAGGAAGATGTAGGCTGGGATCTCGACGGCGCCAGAGATGAGAAAGTTAAGCAGGACATTGCCGCCAAGGTTGTTCGTGCCCAACGAGAGGCTATAGTAGACGCCGCTGGTCACCAGCCAGTCGAGGAAGATGAGCAGCGTCTTGCGGCGCAGATTGGGATAGCAGAACAGGTCCCACACGGACGGCAGTTTCTCCTTCTCCTTATCCAGATCCTGCTCCATCTTCTGCTTGTCCGCCGAAACATCGCCCTCGTCCAGTAGCGCACTCAGAGCGTCGGGCGTGATGTCCACACGATTGAATCGCGCCGCCTTCTGCATAGTGGCAATGGCGCACTCCTTGCGGCCCTTCGAGAGCAGCCAGCGGGCGGATTCCGGAATGATCCAATAGTAGCACATGAAGATGAGTCCCGGCAGCGTGAGGGCAATCTGCAGCCAGCGCCAGTCGTGGATGAAGTAGGCAAAGGCCGCCGTCAGCATGAAGCCCACGGAGAAGAACATCATCACAAAGATTCCCGCGTAGAGGCGCTTGGCAGGACCCACCATCTCCATGGCAATCACATAGGCCACCAGGAACACGCCCGATGAGGTGGCGCCCACAACCAGCCGAGCCATGGTGTAGGTGAAGTATTCCGGTGCCAGTCCGGCCAGGACTCCAAAGACCACCTGGATAACCAGCGAGGCAAAGAAGATCGGCTTGCGTCCGTACTTGTCGCTCAGCTGGCCAAAGATTATGCTGCCCAGCAGCACGCCCAGCATGAAGAAGGAGTCACTGGTGGCCGCCATGAAGCCACGTCCGCAGACGAGATTCCACTCGGTGACGGCGCTGTTGAGGTACCTGCTCTGGTCGTACACATACCGGTCGCAGCTCCGAGTGTTGTTTGTGGTTCTGGCCAGGCTGCCGTTCAGGTACTCCTCGCTGTAGCTCACATCGTAATACTCACACGTATTACCAGGGGGATAGGAGATGTTCCACAGTTGCTCCGGCAGCTTATACTGGGAGCCATTACCCGGTGAATCGTCCTCGAATGGCAGGGCGCAGCGGAATTTCGGTTTTGCCAGTAGAAAGACGCCGGCCAGCTTATGGAAGGCCACCGAAATGGACGTGAGGCAGATGAGAAAGTAGATGATCTTCTGGTAGCGCCCAAAGTCGCCCAATTTGATGATGGCTTCGTCGTACCCCATATCGGCTTCGCGGATTCGATTCAGGCGTCTGATGTTCGCGGGGCTATGATTCACACTGATGGGGCCACTAGTTTTCGGGCTCGCTTTTTGGCGCTCTGTCTCGTGATGTTCTGTTTTTTTTTTTTTGGTGCTCAGCAGAAATCCCAAAGCGAGAGGCCGCCGCTGCTGCCTACTCATACAGCGCTGCTATGACGGTGACGTGTACTTTGCTCCGGCGGCGTCTCGCACTTTGGAGAGCAGAGCGTTGCCAACGACCGGCAGATTGCGTGGAATTCTCTTTAAAAGCAATTATTGCTTCCCTAACACGTGTTACTAAAACAAGAAAAGCCAAGAACAACCGAACAACGAACGGAACACAAATGAACTGCTAGTCCATCCGGGGCTGGGGCTGCAACTGCAAACACTTCGAACAGAGACATATGGTACGAGTACGAGTACGTGTGTATAGGTAAGATATACAGAGAGACATGGCCAACAAACACCGTTCCATTCTCTGGCCCTCCTCAGATATGTTTTGTGCTGACAACATAATGGACAGCTGTTCCTAGCGTCGAAGATTTGCATACCCTTTCTTGCAGATCGGTTGCTACTTCAATGATACGATATTGAAGATGTCAGATATATGCTTTTAGATTATAGATTTTAATTACATAGACTGTTAGAGGAGCCCAATCCTCACAAAAAAAACACAAATACTCGTACCAATAAAGGAACAGTTTATTTATTTTTTTTTATTTTTTTTTTTCCATTATTTTATTTATCGAATCTTCTCTATTAGAGACTGACGACAAGTATGCAAATCTTAGCCTAATACATTTTTTAAAAATTAATTTCACTTAATTATTTGGAGTACGTCCCTAACTAAGTATTATTGCTGGGTGGGTAGGTCTCTTCGCCGGAGTCGTGTATGGCTAGTGTGCCAAGTTAAGGACTGCGCAAGTCTGTTAGGATGAACCTGTAGCTTGACCTGATACTTTGCTTTCACCTTGGCGATTTCATCTTTAACTGATCCTACATTTAAGTCTTTATGGATATTTTCATTCCGTATGTACCATGGCGTTTAGTTTTTATTTTTTTTTATTTTATTTAATTTCAATTTGTTCACTTGGGCGTTACAAACACCCGACCAATTCTATAATACCCTTCTCTTCAAGGGTGTACAAACACTAACGAAATTTGATGAATGTTGCCGGCTGCAGTCTCTCTCTCTGCTTTGCGCACGCACACTCTGTTCTCTGCTCTCTTCTGTTGACCCTCTCTTGCCGGTTACTTAGCGGTTTCACCTTTCGAGCAAGAGAGAGAGAGAGGGCAGAACCATGGCAAGGGAAAGACCCATTAGGCCCCCAGAGCGACAGAGACACAAAGCCAGCTAGCCAGCCAACCCCTAATGGAACGATGTGTTTTTGTTGTTTGTTGGTAGTAATATTACAGTTAAGGGACATGCGATACCGAACCGATCCCTGCCGCCACATTTGAATGTGAATGTGAAGAGCCGCAGCTGAGAACATAAGCCAGGTAATGGTAACGTAAATTCGAATAGATTTCTGTGTTCTGAGTTTGGACTTTCATCAATCAGGCGATCGTAAGTGTCTTGTCTCTCTTCTCTTCTCCTCTCTCTCTGTCTCTCCGCTCAATTGATGCGAGCTGCTGCTGGCGGAGACAATTAAGCGGGTCGTACGATTCCATAGTCCCAACACATAGTCCCAATTAGACTCAATTAATAAGCATAACGCAGATCCATTTCCAAGATATTCCCAAATCAAAGGCGGAAAATCGTACGATAGAGTGTTGAACTCTATTATTTGCTGTGATCAGAAATCAGTAAAGAAAAGCCAGCTTCGAGCACACAAGTGTCTGCTGATACTCTGGTAGATATCGTACGAGTACATGGCTTATATGGTAGTTAAATGATACAGGGAGCAGTATTCCGATTTACATTTAATGTTGTTGCTTTTTGAGTTGTGTTGTTATTTTATTGAGAAACAAGGCAGTTTGCAGATCGTTCCTATAACAGATATATTCTGCTTAGATGCGATCTTTTTACACCTACTATGTACAATGTACATACTGTGTATGTATGTGTGCATATTATCGAACAGAATGATGGGACTGCGCTCCAAACATCCATTCAAAATCAGCATAGATCTCCTGAAGACTTAATTCGGCTTCACACATGGCCATTGGAACATTTGGTCGGCACTGTAGATCCATTTTGTAGCAGCTGTTAATAAGTAAAAAAGCACAGAAATCCATCATTTATTTCACAGGAGAGTGTCGAAGGAAAAACACGCACCCCATTTGGAGCCCACCAGCACCGGACAGCCCCCATGCATGGACCTTTTCTCGCCGTGGTATCTTCTATTCAAGCTGTGAAAGACCAGAGCACTACCCTTTATGGGGGTGCAGGAAATCTCGAGGTAGGGAAACACCGTTTTGCCACCCTGCTCGACATCGCTCAACTGCAGGACAATAGAGGCCAGCTATTCAGATTTTAAGTTCCTATATCGATATACTTACATAGAAGAGAACTGTGCCTATCCTGTCGCCACGTTCAACATAATCAACATACTGCAAATCCATTATTTGGGCTAAAACAATCTCCAACCATCTCATTAATAAACACTCACTTTCGTTCCAAAGAAGTCGCAATGGGGCATGTACTGGCCGCCAGTGCCGTAGTTGATAATCAGCAACTTATCCGAAGATGCAGTTGGATTCACTTCGAAGCCGGTCATGTGCATCACACGCCGATTGACGGCTTTTACGGCCTTTTTTTGGGGATCGTTTTGGAAGGCGCTAATCGAGGTGCGAGTGCCGTCGGAATCGTCCGCGTTTTTGTTCAGGTTGTAGACTTTGCTTCGACCCAAATTTGGGAGAGCATTTCGCTTGAGCTCCTCAATCTCGCTGTCATAGATCACATCGTGATACAAGGCTACGTACGGCTCCCGGTGGAGGGTCTCCACTTTGAAGGGGGCCAGCTGCAGCAGGGGATGAGTGTTAAAATCGTAGTGGCAGCTCAGACCTTTGGGCGGATCGAAGAGTCCGCGGCAGCCCTGCACGTAGTTTTCAAACCTTTCAGTTTTTACTTCCCTTTCCAATTTGGTCGGCTTAAGATCGCCCCTCTCCATACGCTTTAACAGGCGAAGGACTATCTGGTCGTCGGTTCGCAGGGTCAAACCCCGTTCAAGCACTTGCAAAGCAAGCTCCTTATTGCCTGCAAAGACGTTGATCAGTCGATCCACAGATCGATACCGATTCCTTACCCAAGTTAAAAAGGTTCCTGGCATAGAGCTGCAGAACATTAGCCAAATCGAAGCCCAACACCCGGTGGAGCTCAGCATTGGCGTCTGTCAGCCTGATGGCCTCGAACCAACCTTCTGCCCGGTCAAAGTATCGCTTCCCAAATCCATTTAGAGCCAGGGCAAAACAGTCCATTGCATCGAAGCTTTTCGATCTGAAAAGGAAAAGGATTTAGTGGAAATTGAATTAAGTTTCCGTATGGATTCACTTGTATTGCTTTCCATTGATCAGACCACGGGAAAAGTCATCGACAGACAACCCATAGATTTCAATCAGAATGTATATAGCTTTGCACGCCTCGTCCAAGTCGCCTTTAGTGGGTAAATATGGTCGTATTTCTTGCATGTGGTTTTGCCACTCTGAAACGTCAAGAAACGAGAGTCATTGCAGCCATTTATGAATCGTAAGGCCATGCCATTCTGACCTCTGGCCACCTCTTGGCGCATAAAACGCAGCCACTTCGGCCAGTCCGAGTGCATGTGTCGCATAAGGGCAAACTGTCTGATACCGTTGAATTCCTCATCAATGCGACTCTCCTCCAGCATTTTCACTTCTATCTCAATCTGTTTTATGGCGCTGAAAAACTTCGAGCTCAGCACCCACCAGTTTAGCTCATTTTTCACTTACAGCTCGACTGCGTTCAGATTTTTTTGCAACTCCATTGCATACACGCTCAGATCGGTGACGAGGAATTTCTTCAGGCCCAGCAAAGAAACCATTTGTGCGTTGGAATATGCATAGCGATTGTCACATCTGGCCGTGATACCAATAGACAATATAGACAAAATCTGCAGAAATCTTCTCATTTTACGTGCACTGGCTGCGAATGTAAGGTTACAAATACATTTTTGGCTTGCGATTCTGATTTTTCTTAACCATGACTGTAGCCAATGGATTTTGATGTGCATAATGAACCAGTCGTAGAGATACTTTTCGTGCTATTTCTGTATACCCTATGCCTTTCTAGATATTTAATAGATGTAGATATGTATATAAAACTATTATTTGCAATTTTTGAATTCAAATTTAAACGGCTGCAGACACTGTTACTAAAGTAGGTTAGTTCCTGGAATCGCCGTTTAACCATGAGGCGCCACGGTGCAACCCGGAAAACCAAATGTTGCCAGATATATATATTTGGTATATACCAAAAAAAAGGTATATTTTGAAAAGTATTCGGTATATTTCTGAGGGGTATATTTCGAGATTTTTCATCAGCCAAATCAGGGTAATATTAATCCGCAGTTTTAAATCGCAACTTTGTCGAGTTTTGTCGACATGGAAGCAACAAAGAAATAATGTGATATCTTGTTTCTAAATTCAGAAAAGTCCGTTGATATATCCCAAAAAAATATTCATATGTTCTCGAAAAAAATATATTTATATCAATATTAATTAAATTTATTATCACACATTAATCTGTTAAATCGCGATTGATTTTGCCGGTTGTCGTTGTTCATTTTCTTGATACATTTCCGCGATCGGACGGGCGGTGGATTGTATTTGTCGTATCCAAAACAGTGATAAAACAAACATAAACAACCTTTTCGATTAAAATACTTCAAAGTTTTAAATGAAAACATTTTCGGCCAACAACCTTTTGAAAGTCAAAATTTTAAAACTGTGTTCTTGTTGTTTTTTGGACTCTACGGGCCAGACCTAAATTCGGAGAAGAGATCAACGCAATTTGTTGCTCCTCCTCCTGTTCGTCGGTTCTAAATGTGTGCGTGCGGCGGCGGACCCGACTAAGATTCTTAGATACCCGTTCCAGTCTCTGGAAGAAATCAAATGTGAGTACCCCAAGCCCATGAGCAGGTATAGGTATGGGCCTGTCACCTGTGTCTCTCTTCTTGTTTGCCTTCATCGGCGTTTCTGTTGACTTGCATTTATCGCGGATTTTTGTTGTCCATAAAATATGTTTTCTATAAGGTATGTAGGCGCAACCAGGCAATCGATAAGCGAAGACGGAAGTTGCACGGGGACCGTGGACGTGACCATGAATCCAATTGCATGAGTGAAGAGGGCGCAGTCGCAACTGCTCTCCCTCTTTCTCTCTCACTCCTCTCTCTCTCTCTCCGTCACCCCCTCAAAGCAAGCCACCACCATTTCCCTCAGCTGTCCCGCACCCCCACAGACACACAGAGAGCTGATTCTATTTATAGAAAGAGACGAGGGCATGTCAACGTTTGTTTGTCTTTAAAAACAAACCCCAAGATAGATTTGTGTCCCGTTCATTTTAATTGAGTGCGGAAATGAGCAAACGTTTTCTTCCAGCGGAGCGGAGGAGACGACACAAGTGTCATCGGTCGCCACATCATTCCATTCCAGACACATTTCGTTTATTTATGTATGTTCCTTGGAAATCATCAGAAAGGCGTCATGGCGTCGTCGTCTTTCCTTCAGGCTTCGGCGCATGCGTGTCCATGTCCACTCTTGTCTTGGGCGAAACGTGCCCATCCGATTCTGGGCATTTTAAAGCCAATTAAACGGGTTCAATAGGGTATACCCTTTCGCTGTGAGAGGGTATATCACATTAAAGGGAAAACCAAAATTTCAAATCTAAAATATTTTTCTAAAAAACCTAAAGATATAAAGATATAATATGACCCCCAATCGATCCTCTCTTTTTTTGGCTCTTTTGCAGGGCATTCAGTGTTCGACTTGTATCTGTGTTCTGGTTATACGTTCCCTCTTTGTATAGCAGCGCAAAGGTTGCATTTGCCGTGTTGTTGTCGCTATTGTTGCTGTCACTCAAACCCCCGACCAAACCCCTCCCCACTGTTCCGACCACCCGCCCTCGTTGCCGAAACAAGACTCAACACGCGCCACACCGCAGCACACAGCTGACAGGAACCTCTGATCACCTCTCCTCTCCCGTTTGTCCATTGTGTCACCGACGGACAGCTGCTCGCTGCTCCCTTCGAAGTTCGAACAGCCCCAGGAACAAAAGAGTTGGTCGAAGAAATCCCTTTGCGAAATGTGTAAACCCACTTTGAAGAGGAGGCCACTCCACACTACGCACTCAGCCAGATCTGAAATGAAATGCTCGAAACTGCGGCACTACATATGTAGATCCATTTGCATATAATGCCAAAAGTGAAACACTGATAAAACATACATACGACGGGCGATTGTTGCCTTGCCGCTTGTTGGGTGAAAGTCAGAGTGGTGGAAGTCGGAGTCGAGTCGAGTCGGAGACCCTGAGTGTGTGTGGTTTAATTGCAGCTTTTGTTTTGATTGACGATTAGCATAATTTAAGATGTATTTTACACCAGCTCGGTTTCCCTGATTGTTTCTTTATGTTTGTTTCATCTGTTTGATGTTTCTCCAAATTCAAATTCAAATGCAAATGCAACACGTGCTCCCACAAAATGTTCATCAAATGGGTGGGCTAACGTTTCAGTTTCCGGTTGGAAATACATATCATGATAAGACTTATGTCACGAACTGCAACGGTGATTCAAACTAAAGCATTGCGTCATCACAGAAGGGTCTAGAAGGGTCTCGACTCTAGAGTTTGCTTTTAGGTTGCAGTTTGATAAGAAAACCCTTAACCATGAAATACTGGACAAGAGACATTTCTTGATATAAAGAAGATGAACGCTGTTCCTTTGCCTTTAAGGGAACTAGATCGTGGCGATCATTTCTATATTGTATTTGTAAATCATTTTATTTTTATATTTGCATGTGCCATAGTTTACTCCCTGTAGTACCCGCTGATCGTGAAATATTTACCAATTCCCATATACTTAATTTCAAAAAGTTGTAAGCTGGTTATAGTCTTTAAAACGGCGTTCGCTTAAACAAACATCTTCCAAAGGCTGAAATGAATAAAATACATACAGTCCCAGCCGCAGTTCGAGTCCACAGTCCCATTACCATTACCATTACCAGTCCCCCAGACGTTAATGGATTTGTGTGAAGGGGGCATCATAACTCATTTCCTCAAGCACATGTTCACAGATTTTCCATATGTTTTAACGGCTGCAAGTCGTTACAATGCACTTGGCGGACATCTGTATGCATAAACAGAATTATATGGGAAAATGTGGTTGCCTTTCGTTTTGTTTTGTTTATTTTGGGTCGGCAACGCTTTGGGGGCTTTTGTCTTTAGCACCAAAAACTGACTCTGTTCTCTCTTCTGTCTGTCGCTCTGTATTCGGGCAGTGTGTTATCTTTTTACCCATTTGATATTTAATCTTATCTTTCGTCCCAGTACAATTATTTGTTTGACGGGGCCTCCAACAAAAAATTACTGGACGACCACGAGGAGTATATTTCGTTGTCAACGTTATGTGTACTCATGTAATGGTAGAGTGTATATTTATTTGGCAAAAAAAGAAAGCATATTTGTTGTATTCCAAGACAAAGAAAGTTGAACACCTTTTTTCCATCAACAGGAAATCTACTTTGGGTTCAAGTTTAAAATTCAAAATTCAAATCAAATGAAAGCGAGAGTTTGGCTATTAACTTTATAAAGTCATCTAATATTTGATTGACGGACAGGAAGCGATGTGCGAGGGGGGCGAAATCATTCGATACAAATGATATGAGCAAAGTTTTGTGGTACAAATTTCACATCAGGGAACGGAGCAACGACCATTCGCCACGAGTGATTCTGGGTGTTCTTCCCCTTAAAACAAAAAGGAAATTTGCATTTAAATTGCTTTTACATCTCTCCTGTAACTGTAGACGAGAGATCCCGGAACTGTAACAAATTGTTTAGCGTTAATTCCACCGAGTTTCAATTGTTATTTTCGTAGTTTTCCTGCAATTTCAGTTTTCAGTTTTCTTTTGGTTTTGGATGAGTTTTGCTTGGCTGTCTGCTGCATTAATTTGTTCCACTTGCGCGACCTTTAACTATCGACAATCTTTGGTATTTACCTCTATTTCTTTCCTCTTTGCTCTACGGGGTCTATTCGATTCGTGCGGAGTCGTTGAACTCCGGGGCAATGGGGGGATCTGATGTTGCATTGTGTGTAGTTAACTCTGCATTTCTGGGGCATTACAGTATGAAAAATAACTAAACAAAAACCGAAATAAGCCAAAAAGATTGAAACAACAAAACGCTCCGAAAAAAAACTTGTTTCGGCTTGTGACTTTTGCGCATGCTCAGCGTTTTGCTTTGCCAACGCTTTACGGTACAGTGAACTCTGGCCCCCTGCTCTCTATGGGCCTCTCTCTCTCTCTCTCCTCGTTGAACTGAAAACCATGTTCCTGTGACGTTTGGGCCATAAATTTTACAGCTGCTGCTGCTGCTGCAGCTTCTATTGTTGCAAGTGTAATTGCCTTTTCGACCATTTCCTCTCTCTGTGTTTTCTCTATAGCACTGCTCTTTTCCAAGGGCTAGTTGTAGCAAAATGACTCATCACTGTGTGCTCCCATTTGATGGCCAATGGCAGCTGCAAAAAATCTGCTACCAAAACAAGAAGAACTGGTTGCCTGGTTGGCTTGGCTTGCTGCGCTGCCACAGTCTTGTAAATCCATGCAACATCCGAATCGAATCCGAATGTGTGGTGCTGCGGTGTAGGCCCCCGCACGCTGCACAATCGCGAACGAACCTGAACCTGTCGCACCGTTAAAGCCGCGTTCCTGCTGCTCCTCCGACTACTGGTTGAACTTGATATTGAAACGCTCTCCGCAAATCGAATCAGTACTCGACGTATATGGTCAAAGAACTGCAGAATCGACAGAAAAAAAACGTAACTGGTTTCGGATACCCCGAGATGGGGCTTTTGTCGCGCTCTCTTTTTGGCACGATCCAAACGATTCCAAGCGCCTTTTGTCCACAACAATCTTAATCAAATTCCAATGAAATGCTAAGAAACATTTCTTAGCTAACGGTTCGCTCGTGGACTTGTGGACTTCTTTCCCAGGTATAACCGCTTCTTCATGGCTTGTAACCCCTCGAAAAGTGTCGCAATTATTACACAATTTTCATGGTTTTATTACCGAGGTATTGCTTCGTCTTACGGTTTCGGTTTTGGGGCTGTGTTTCATTTTCCGAGCAATTCAAATTGTTTTTTTTTTTTTTGTTGTCTTTTTCCATTTTTCCACAGTTGGTAGAATGGCATACGAGGCGACGACTTGACTTGGTTATGAAATTATGGCAATTGTTTCGGTGTCTTCATTTCCTTCTCTTTGTTTTGGCCATGTTTTGTATACAGGGAAGTGGCACAAATATGTGAGACCCAAAGGCCCCTAGAAATGGGTCAAAATGCAAGAAAGACAGTCGGAACAGCGGGGTTGAATTACCAAAGATTGGCTTTAGGCTATACGAAATCAATTTTGGTGCAGCCAAAAGGAATCCATGCATAAAATCATAAATTAATCTGTGCTCTGCCTTCTGTAAGTCCTCACAAAATAATCTCTACTTCCAATTCATCTCAATTATTTCATAATGTATTTTAAATTTTCCAATGGAAATTCAATTGATTTTGAAAAGGCCCCTATACCATTTGAGAGATCATCTCTAACCGAATCTCTAATTCGAGCCGAAAACAAATCGATTGTGTTTGATTGATGAACTTTGTCCAATTTTTCCTTCCATTTTTAAGCCCAAAAGGTATAGCCCCCAGGGCCCTATGCCCTGCCCTTAACCGTTGTGTGCATTTCTTTAACTGTTTTTCATTTTCTGTTGCGCAATGCAACAGAATGCATAACAAAGCTGCGGCCCAAAACAATAGGCCCATAACGAACAACATGATTATTAATTATTCAGAAAAAACACACCACATTTGCACCTGTCGGCCCTTGGCCCCTCTTGTGTGTTTGGTTATCGCTTGGGCTCAAGGGGCTTTTGGCCAGACGACGACGACCGACCGGAAGGTGAACCCCGGTTACTCGCAACGGTAGAACAGTTTTCCATTACAAAGAGATACATATGTATATTTCCCATATTTACATATGTACATACATACATACATATGTATGTATGTAATATTTCCCAACCCTTTTTGGAGCAGTTGCAATTGCAGTCAAAATCCAGACCTAGTTAAAAATATAAAAGAATTATGCAAATCATTGATACGGAACATTTTCCCCGAATTTTCCTATGGTAAAGATATGTATATAATATAGATATATGTATATGTATATATACCGATCTGATTTACATACATACATATGTATGTAAATACGTACATACATTTATTCTCCATAAAGCAAAAAGGAAAGAGCACAGTTACAGCCAGATAGCATTAAAACTGAGGAATCATTTGAACGGATGGACATTTATGATTTTTATATGGGCGACGATTTCCTCTGTAAGGATATGCAAAAAAAGATTTAAAAAATTAACATCCTCTTGTCTGTCAGGTGTGGGGTTCGAACCCACGCTCTCTCTCGAGAACCAGAGCTTAAATCTGGCGCCTTAGACCGCTCGGCCAACCTGACTTGTCGGTCGACGTTGTCTAAACGAGCTATATGAGCGTCGGCTGGGCTGTCGCCCAGGTTGGCTATGTTTGTCAGGGGTGTTTTTGCCTCTGTGTGTTTTTGTCTCTGTATGTGTTCTACATATGTGTATTTTGGATTTATTAGGGATAGAAATAAATTGCTTTTGACTGAAAAAATTTATTCTAAATGTGGTATTACTAACTTATTGAAGGCATTTTGGCTTTGACTGTGGAATTTTGGGTAAAAAGATATAAAATGTTGATAAAAAATGAAAATAAACCAAAAAAAAAGCATGTCCTGGCCGGCACTTGAACCAAGACATCCTCGTTCACCAAGTATTCCATGCTAATTTTGATGCCAGATTTTAGCAATCACGCAAACAAACATAAACACTATGCGTTTATTTATAGCCCACTGCAGCCGCCTGCCTGCCATGAGAAAAAGAGATGGCAGACATGGCAAATTTTCTCTCGTTTTCGTATTTATATTGTATTGATCAAGAGATTACGGTTGCTGGACAGACAGCTGATAGGCAGACAATGGGTGCGATTTCCTCCCCGCAGCCACAACCCTGGACATCCGCAAATGGCTGTTTAGTACGTCATAGTTCAGGGAGCTGCTCTTTCTCTTTCTGACTCACCTCCTCCACCTACCAATTACCCACTACCTCCTCTGCAGATGCCACCCTCACTATCCCAGCGAAAAGCTTTCGTGATGATGCCGCTATCAATTGCATCTGCTTGTAGAGCATTCGCTAATCTCTTGTTGTTCTCGTTCAAATCCCTTTGTTTTGTACACCCAAAAGCTTAAAGCTTATTATAAAACTAACCCCAGGCATGTACAGCGGCTAGGGGTGGCCCACCACCCTTGTTGAATGATGCATGTCAAGCAGCTGTTGCTTCCATGAAGTATGAATAACTCAATTTGCCAATTGGAGTGAAACAAAACATTTGAAAGGCCTTTGAGAGCTATCCCGGAAGTTGTTATGCGAACCGATCCCCTACGAAGGAAGCTTCACTGTGCGTGAGGGCGCTTCGTGGTGACTCAGTGGCACACACTTGAGGCAAGTGGTTGGGGTCCATTGTTTGGATACGTCATGTGCCGGGCGCGTAACTGGAAGCATTACTGTGGCACCCACACACACGCGAACACCGACATAGAGAGGAGATAACTCGGTACTTGCGGATTCGGCGCAGTACGCAAAGCTGCAACCCCGTTTAGAGAGACAGTCAGGGCAGGATGGCGATGACGATGACTGCCGCCCGTCCAGAATCCGCAAGCCGAATCAGTGCATGTCGCGCGTTCACTGCAGTCACCACGCCTCGTGTCGCCATCGCCAGGGGCATCATCATCATCACTGCGCTTCGGCTATCATTTTCCGGGGCGGGGTGCGCCGAAACAGAGAACTCGGTTACTGGGTGAAAACTGCACGGCAACAGCATCGACACCGACAACAATCACAATAGTAGATACAACGAGAGTGAACTGCAACTGCGGACAAAAGTCAAAAGTTCAGCATCGCAACAGATTTCCTAGATATACGCGAGTGCACGCAGCGACAGGCGCCAGACTATAGCTCCATATTGGTTGCTCGCATCACCTCGCAGCCAGCTCATCTGCTTTCCATCTTTCAGTGCATTTAGACCGTAATGTAGGTCAGAAATAGCCATAAACTTAGCAACACTCGCTTTTCCAGCTTCGGCCAGTGGGAAATTTGATTAGTGCATGGAAAATTGAATTAAAAGTGAAACGCATTTGGTGTCTTGGATAATCGCAGTGGAATTATCCAACAGATGAGAGGCCAGAGGTTTCCAAAGCGGAACGGTGACGCGCTGCGTGTGGAAAGTGTTTAATCGATAGTGAAAAGCGGCAAAAAAGTGAAAATCAAATCCCCTGGCAAGAGAATTGTTATTGTCAGGCCTACCGGGTTGGGTGGAGTACTAACAACATCTACAGCAAAGATTCAGACCATCCCAAACATTGGAACGCAACCCTCTTTAGGGTAGCTTCACACCCTCGTGTTCACTCCTCAGGGTAGCCCTCAGAGTCTTCAGTTCAGTGCATTGCCCTGCAATTAACCTATTGAGAGGCGCGACTGCAGTTGAACCCACAAAATGGATTTCTACACCAGTAACAAAGAGCTGCACAACACATGCACTGGTATGTATCGCAGGTTCAATTAACTTGGCTTAATTGTCGTCGCACTCATTAAAACCCAATAATAATCTTATCTCAAGACTGGATTCTTAGGGAGGTGGCAATTGTCTGAGCTATTTTTATTACGACACCCATTAATTTGGTCTGTCTGGAAAAGATAATTATTTAATGAAAGTCGTTAGGGTAAAAATGATTCTAAATAGCTTCCAATTATTTAGTAGACCTCTTCTTGGCAGAAGTTGGAATATAATTCCAAAAGAATAAAGCATTTAAAGTTTCCCACTAAACACTAAGTACTCAAAGAAATATTTTATATGAAAATAGAGATGCAAATAATTTTATATACAAAAGGGAGTATCGCATTCTTAAAATGAAATGAAGAACTTTTGAAGGTCCTTTTAATCTCATTCAAAGAACAATAGTCAAAAAAAACTGCAAAAATATAAAACAACAAAAAAATATTACATACAAATAATGTCAGATGTGGGGTTCGAACCCACGCTCTCTCTCGAGAACCAGAGCTTAAATCTGGCGCCTTAGACCGCTCGGCCAACCTGACAGGTTGGGCATGGCCATCTAAACTAAGATATAGAGCAAAGGATGCAAATAGATTTCCTCAAAGGAAATTTAAATTTAATTTTAAGGAAATGTTTCCTTTCTCTAAAAAGTTCTGGGATGAAAATGACGAAAACGAAATAAACTTAGCAACATTTGAGGGATGTCCTGGAATACGAGGGATTCCTAAAAGATATAAAAATTATCTCTAAATAGTTTGCTGTCGTCATTTTTCTCTCTCGTTAGTCAAGGAAAGAGTTTTGCAGTAAAACACCTTTATTGTAATTTTCTTCTTTCTTTATAAACAATTTTGATTTTGGTTGATTTTATGGTTCATTTCTTTATTCCTTTGTGGAGAACACAAAGAATCTTGTTTTATCTCTTGAATTCGATTTTCACTTCTACATATCGGTCGCAAATTCAAATCGTATTCAGGATTTAGATAGCAGTACATTGGGCTTGATGATACGAAGGTTCAGTGCCTTTGGAAATTGTTTATAGATGAAGGCAATGGAGAATGACCACCCCAAAAGTCTTCCACTTGGCACGGAAGTTCCACTAATAAATCGCAAGCACGCAACACTGCTTGGTCGGAAAAGGGCGAGACGGTAAACAGTTTAAACGATGATATCAGCCCCCACTTTGTACCATACCATCTCTCCCCCTGCACTTCAACCTTAAAGTAAACACTGTCTATGCTCCCTTCAAGAAAAACGCGAGGAGGCGTCTGCTTTGGTGGGCTTAGCATTTGGCTAATTGCTGTATGGATCGGGGATCAGAGATAGGGTCGGAGTGCGGGCGGTGTCAGAGCATGTGCTCGGACTACGTATACGCACTGCGGGGCAATAAGCCTGTTAGCTTTTCTCCCATTCGTCCCTTTTGCTGAGGTTCCATAACCCGACTGCAGTTTATCATTTACTGGGGCCACAAAAGGCTTGCTTCGCGTTGAGGCTTCACATTTCATAAGCTCTTGGCCATGTCTTGAACATGTCTTGGGCCCACCTCCCTATTCGTTTTCACCAACCATATTTAGAGGTCTCTGTTTGTGTGTCTCTCTGTGTCTTGATTTTCTACACCTTCGCCTTCGCCTTCTGCTTCTGCTTTGACTCTGACTGTGGGGCCCTTGTCCATTGTCAATGTCGTCGCCTTCCAGCATTTTATTTCCTTCGCCATCAAGTCATTTATGCCTGCTGCTGCTTCTGCCACACTTGGATGCCTATTTTGTAAAAAGAGTGGGAACTGGGGGACAGAGGCAGTGTCAGAGAACTGCATTTCCATGCTATGCAATCAGCAAGAATGCTGCCAGGCAACTTTTTCTTCTCCACATAAACGGCCATCAAAAGTTGCCTTCTTTGCGTTATTTTGCCTCATTTTTCTACTCCTAGGCAACTTCACTTTTTTGCACAATTTGTAATTTATGCCGCAGTCTCATGGCTCGGAGAAGGAGAAGAGCCTCAAGAGCTGCCCAGACAAATTGCGAAGCGACAGAGACGACAACGTAGCCGTGATTGTGTTGCGTTGCATACAAAAGAACTCCATACACAAGACTCTCTCTCCCTCTGTCTATCTGCATCTCCCAATCATTACTTTTTTTTCGCTCTCTGCATAATCAAGATTATGTTAAATTGCCTGAGTAAGTGTTGTTAATTTACCATGAGCACATTATAAAGCGAATTCAGCCATATGTTGAGGTTAAGCTCCACTTTCTTGCCGACAAAACTGGGCTAATTATGATGGATACATTACAGGCCATGCTTCGACAAATGGGAAAGCATTTTCTCGATATCAGCTTGAGATTATTGTTCATTAAATTGAGAAGGTCTTCGTCTCCTCCCTCAAGCATTTGGCTCAAAGCTAGAACCCTCCAGAAAATGTGACTCATTCAAATTGGGAACAGACAAAAGTGAGTTTTGCTTAAGTGGAAACCTCTTTAGTTGATAAGACTTGACTTAGTTTTAAGATTGAGTAAGGATTAAAGAGCTACATGAGTCATTGGTTTAAGGGAATTTTCAAAGATGCTCAACAGAGATGATTCTAATGTTAACATTTCAGAACTTTTAAGAATATAACAGCAATCTATTAAAACTAAGGTATATTTGTATGAACATATGTACATACATATGTATGTACATATCTTCTCTTACTAGAGCATTACCAAAGTTCCGTTGACTAAGTTTTTACACGCAATTTAGCTTATGTTTGGGAATCCCATTATGGGCTGAGCCTCTGCTATCTTATCCGTCTATTATTGGCACATCAGTTCTATATAAAAAAGTAGCTAGTATATAAGTTACTTTTAGTGGAGGAGGAATACTGCCAAATGTTTTTCTTTCCATGTGTAACTATAATGAATAAATTTTTGATGCTGTTTTCTACAAATCACGAGTCGGTAAACGGTTTTCAGCACAACACCATTAATTATAAATGTTGCACCCACAATACAAACAAAATAAAAATTGGAAGCCCAGCTCCGGATGCCGAAGTTTTTCATACTCTTTCCTGTAACTTTCATGATCAAATATGTTGAGCTTGAATAAAGCATCTTTGGGTACAGAAAAATTTTTTGCAGCGACTTTCTATTATTTTTTTTTATATCGATCTAAGCGATTCCGACTATTTCAGTATAAAGTAAAACGACACTTCTGTGTAAAAACTAAAGCTAGATTGTATGCTGTTCAAGAAATATTTGCAAAAATCTCGTCATAATCGTACAACCCGCCACAGGAACAGGGTATAAACGCGCACCCAACTGTTTTGAACAAATACACCCACACACAGACCCAGAATCTACCGATTCGAAATCCGTCGACACTACACTGTCTTTCTCTCACGCGTCAAAGCAAACCGAAACAAACAAAACCCCTACAAAAAGAACGACAACTCATTTGGCGAAACACATAATATAGTGAATGCCTAACAATCATTTAATAATTTAGCACTTTGAAGCAAATTTATCTTGATGAATGAGGGGAGGCAATTGGGGAATGGGGAGATCCAACAGTAAAGCTACTGTTCTCTCGCTCAAACAAACGTCGTCTCCAAAACTGTCGCAGTGACTGCGACTGCGACACACACAAGCACACACACAAATGAAGTGCAGCTCAAAGAGGAAATAGAGAAGAGTGGGAAAGGGATGCTGATAGAGGGCAGAGGCGCCCCGAACCCTGGTCTGATGCACCATTAACCCAGCGAGAGCGAAATAAATGAATTTCACCTTGAAGCTGCTTCTAAAACAATTTCCAACGTCATCGTCTCGCTTTCCGAAATCAGATAACCCATAGACAGAGAGAGAGAGATATGTATGTACATGTACATATGTATATGTACAAGGGGGAAAAAAAGTAGGGGGGCGGTGAGAGCTTGCGGTTTTCTATCCATATATCCGACTGTCTAAACAGATTGATGCTAGCTGGCCCCAGAGGCTTAGCAGAGGTGTTTAGTAAATCCCATAACAAGGCCGCTGCTTTGTTGTAGAGTGAGAGAGCGAGAGAGACACCTACGCGGCAGGGCCGGTTATCAACTCCACTGCAGAACGACACCACTACGCCCATGAGTCAGAGTCAGTGCATGACCAAGAAAGGTAACCAGCGAAGTAGACACGAAGCGAAAGCAAAGCAAGAGAAGCAGACAAAAAAAAAACAGACAAAACAAGAGAGACGAGAGTTTAGACGAGATAGTCGACAATGGGATACCTGGTACTTATTTCCAAGTAGATGTGATTGCGGATATACTGGATCTTCTGATGAACTTGAAAACTAAAGGTGGCTTAAGTTTTCCTTGGTTTGCCTCGCTTGTTATTCGATAGAAAGTCAGTACTAAAATTGGTAGATTTCAACTAATGCAGCATTCCCATGTAATCTATAAGTACAGGGTGTAAACACTGCCACAGCGACAGCCGACAAGAACAATAGGCGGGCGAGAGAGAACCATAGAGCAAATAAAAGAGCCAGAGAGAGGGCAAAGCACAGGTAGAGTTAATAGCTGAGAAATGTTCACTGTTCACCCAAAACGTACCCATAAAACACCGGTCCCCTACTGTCCCCCCTGCCGGCAGCAGAGCGGCAAAGCGGGCCTTAATGACTGTTCCAGAGAGAGAGAGAGAGAGAGCGGCGGTGGAAGCAGCAGCGCCGGCAACGGTTGTCGGTGATCGTCGCTACAGCTGAGTGCGCTCCACAGTTGCCATTCGGAATTCAGGAACTCAAGATCACAGCAATCGTTATTTGGTTTGGTTGTTCCTAGGTTCCTAGTTCCTCTCTCTCTAGCTCTGTGTTGGTAATACTCGTAGCAGCGGACGAGGAAGATAAGATTTTTCGCGTTGATACTGCCCCGCGTCATGCGTACCTTTTGGCGATCAGTTCTCAGTTATTAATAATAGTATTATTAACCTTTATATATGTCTGTCTTGTTACTCTTTCAGTGCGCAAAATGTTGGAGGACACCCAACTCGTGTGGGCGAGGGATCCCGCCGAGGGGTATATACAAGGTCGCATTACGGAAATCGGTACCAAGGAGTTTGAGGTCACGCCAATCGATCGCAAATATCCGAAGCGCACTTGCAGCTACGACGACATTCACTCCTCGTGCGATGGACCACAGGATCATGATGATAACTGTAAGTAATCCTCAGTCAGACATATGTATCTCTCTTGGGGAAACCGTAACCCCCTCACTATGTAGGGGACCTTTTTATCTACCCTTGAAAATGTTACATAAATGTGAAAAGAAAGTGAAAGAACAAATAGTTGTACGAGTGGAGCAAGCAAATATCGCTTATTGATATTATGCCTGATGGCTATATCTACAGAATCCGGGAATCTTATCTAGCCACGTAGATAACACCGCTTTGGCGTAGAATATTCCAAGTATTTAGATCTCATTTTTTCAGTGCATTAGTCTCAAGTTTAGCATGATGATCTTTCCTACTACGTGACAGATGAGATCTCTGGATCTTTATTGCTTGCAAAATGCTCCATTTCGAGAACATGTTTCACTACGATCCGAGGGCACTGTTCCTTCACATAAACATCCCAACCATTAGCCACGCTTGCTGCTTGCATGACCCAACCCCCCGACCTACAACCTTGCCTCCCAGACGGCAGGGGGAAAGTGGTCTTGGGCCATAAAGTCTCACATCAGGCCCCCAAACGTTATAGTAACCTACTTGATTGTGACTTTGCTTGAATTTCCAGGCGAACTCATGTTGCTCAACGAGGCCACATTTCTGGACAATCTGAAGACACGTTACTACAAAGACAAGATCTACGTGAGTACATAAAACTACGCGCAGAACAAACTGGAAACTGGAATGAACTAATCTAAATATGTCCATCTGGTTTACCGTAGACTTATGTGGCCAATATACTGATCGCCGTGAATCCGTACCGTGAGATCAAGGAGATCTATGCACCCGATACCATCAAGAAGTACAATGGCCGTTCGCTGGGCGAGCTGCCGCCGCATGTCTTTGCAATTGGTAGGTCCCCTTGATACGACTATATATATAGATCAAATGACTAACACCTACTATGTTTTCGCTCACAGCGGATAAGGCGATACGGGATATGCGTGTCTATAAACTCTCACAGTCCATCATCGTGTCCGGAGAGTCGGGTGCCGGCAAGACAGAGTCCACGAAATACCTGCTCAAATTCCTTTGCTATTCACACGACAGTGCCGGCCCTATAGAAACCAAGATCCTAGATGGTAAGCGAATCATTTATATACCAGAAATTGTGTGTGACTAATCAGAGATCCATCCAATCCTTAGCCAATCCTGTGCTGGAAGCTTTTGGCAATGCGAAAACCACTCGAAATAATAACTCCTCGCGCTTTGGAAAGTTCATAGAGGTGCACTACGATGCCAAGTGCCAGGTGGTGGGCGGGTACATCTCCCACTATCTACTGGAGAAAAGTCGCATCTGTACGCAGAGTGCGGAGGAGCGAAACTACCATGTGTTCTACATGCTCCTGGCCGGAGCACCGCAACAGTTGCGCGACAAACTCAATTTGGGAAAGCCAGATGACTATAGGGTAAGTGGAAACACCTCTGCCACATCTAAATCCCATACTCACGAGTCGTATACATATCTCTCGTTCCTCAGTATCTCTCCGGCTGCACGCAGTATTTTGCCAATGCCAAGACAGAACAACTCATTCCCGGCTCACAAAAGTCAAAGAATCACCAGCAAAAGGGCCCCCTCAAGGATCCCATTATCGATGACTATCAGCACTTCCACAATCTGGACAAGGCCCTCGGTCGACTGGGTCTCTCGGACGATGAGAAGTTGGGCATCTACTCGCTGGTGGCGGCCGTTCTGCACTTGGGCAACATTGCCTTCGAGGAGATACCCGACGACGTGCGCGGTGGCTGTCAGGTGTCGGAAGCCTCGGAGCACTCGCTGACCATCACCAGCGGACTCCTGGGCGTGGATCAAACGGAGCTGCGTACGGCTTTAGTGTCTAGGGTGATGCAGAGCAAAGGAGGCGGCTTCAAGGGCACGGTTATCATGTAAGTGCATTCCACTTTGATTTTGCTGGTGAAGCTAATCGATCCACTCGTGCAGGGTTCCACTGAAGATCTACGAGGCGAGCAATGCCCGCGATGCGCTGGCCAAGGCCATTTACAGTCGCCTCTTCGATCGGATTGTGGGTCTCATCAATCAGAGCATACCCTTCCAGGCCTCCAACTTCTACATTGGCGTGCTCGACATAGCGGGCTTCGAGTATTTCACCGTCAACTCTTTCGAGCAGTTCTGCATCAACTATTGCAACGAGAAGCTACAGAAGTTCTTCAACGACAATATCCTGAAGAACGAGCAGGAGCTGTACAAGCGCGAGGGTCTCAATGTGCCAGAGATCACGTTCACCGACAACCAGGACATCATCGAACTGATCGAAGCCAAGTCCAATGGCATTTTCACGCTGCTCGACGAGGAGTCCAAGCTGCCGAAGCCATCGCCCTGTCACTTCACTGCCGAGGTCCACAAGTCCTGGGCGAATCACTATCGCCTCGGTCTGCCGCGATCCTCGCGCCTCAAGGCACACCGCACGCTGCGCGACGAGGAGGGTTTCCTGGTGCGCCACTTTGCCGGCGCCGTCTGCTACAACACCGAGCAGTTTATCGAGAAGAACAACGACGCCCTGCACGCCTCGCTGGAGGGTCTGATGCAGGAGTGCGAGAATCCCCTGCTGAAGACCCTCTTCCCCTCGGGCAGCAGCACTTCCATTCGTGGCAAGCTGAATTTCATCTCCGTGGGCTCCAAATTCAAGACGCAGTTGGGGGAATTGATGGAGAAACTAGAACAGAATGTGAGTAGAGAAATCAGCGATCGCACATTGATTCTCTTCGGCTAATGATTGTTCCCCCTCCTCCCCCTCAGGGCACCAATTTTATACGCTGCATCAAGCCTAACAGCAAGATGATCGATCGCCAGTTCGAGGGCAGCTTGGCGCTGGCCCAGCTGAAGTGCTCGGGCACCATATCGGTGCTGGAGCTCATGGAGCACGGCTTCCCATCGCGTGTCCTCTTTGCCGATCTGTACAACATGTACAAGTCAGTGCTGCCTCCGGAGCTGGTCTCGCTGCCGGCTCGCACCTTTTGCGAGGCCATGTTCCAGTCGCTCAATCTAAGTGCAAAGGACTTTAAGTTTGGCATCACCAAGGTCTTCTTCCGACCCGGCAAATTTGTAGAGTTTGATCGCATCATGCGCTCCGATCCGGAGAACATGCTGGCCATTGTGGCCAAGGTAAAGAAGTGGCTGATTCGCTCGCGTTGGGTCAAGTCCGCGCTGGGAGCTCTGTGCGTGATAAAGCGTGAGTTATCCCTAGATCTCCTTGTGTTCAATGTGTTCTCTTGATGCGAACGAAACGTTCTCTCCCTCAGTGCGCAATCGCATTCTCTATCGGAACAAGTGCGTGCTGATGGCCCAGCGCATTGCTCGCGGATTTCTGGCCAGGAAGCAGCATCGACCACGCTACCAAGGCATTGCCAAGATCAACAAGATCCGAACGAACACACTCAAGACAATCGAAATCGCCAACGGACTGAAGATGGGACGCGACGAAATCGTTGGCGGTGTGAATGATATCTACAGGCAGATCGATGATGCCATTAAAACAATCAAGGTATGTCCCCAAAATGCTGTTTGGTCGTGTCTCTGTCCCGCTAACCAGGTTGATTCTTGCAGTGGACTCCCCGCATTACCCAACGCGAAATCGACTCCATGTACACTGTGGTGATGGCCAATATGAACAAGCTGACAGTTGATCTGAATACCAAGCTGAAGGAGCAGCAGCAGGCCGATGAGCAGGAACGACTGCGCAAGATTCAAGAGGCCCTGGAAGCCGAACGGGCGGCCAGGGAGGCAGAGGATCACCGACAGCGCGAAGATGCCGAAAACAAGCGACTGTTAGTACAAATATTCACAATTACAAAACCCCTAGCCAACTGAGTGTTTGATCCCACAGAAAAGTCGAGATGGAGACACGCCGCAAGCATGCAGAGGCGCAGCGACTGCGCCAGGAAGAGGAGGATCGTCGTGCCGCTCTGGCACTGCAGGAACAGCTCCAAAAGGAGGCCAAGGACGATGCCAAATACCGGCAGCAGCTAGAACAAGAACGACGCGATCATGAATTGGCCCTGCGCCTCGCCAGCGAGTCCAATGGCCAGGTGGAAGACAGCCCTCCTGTTATACGCAAGTATGTTGATTGGTTTCTGAAAAGACATTGTCGGGTAGTTTACAGGGGAAATGACGAGTGTGAGGTGTGGGCCGATAAATCCTCAATTATTGGGGATTACACTATACAATTATTTGGAGAGATAAGATAATGGTTTTACGAATTATATTTGACTCGGGGGGCGGCGGGGGGAGACAACAATTGTATATGTACAGATATGTTATGTATTGGTTTAACAGAATTTATAATTGAATTTTTTGAATTATGTATTCCTGAAAACTCACCAACTTTTTCCCTTTTCCTTCCCCTCCACACGCAATCTACTCTTCCACACCAACCACACACAAACCACACAAAAACCACCAAAAACAAAAAAAAAACACAACAACACAGTGGTATCAATGACGCCTCTCCCATGGGTTCCAACAAATTGATCAGGTATAGCACGCTTTATCTTAATGTCTATAAATATACGTACAATGTATACAATGTATACAATATACAATACAAAAGAAACTCTTGTAAATTTTGTCAATCTCTTCTTGCTTTCACTAATTGGATAAACGAACGACATTTACTTTAATTTCTACTACTTTATACTTTATTTTCTTATATGCTTTAACTTTCTGTATATTCTTTTAAACCAAAAAAAAAACAAAAAGTTTTTCACAAGTTGTGTCAAACATTGCTTCGCGGTACTTGAATAAGTGAGTTGGTGCTGGTTTTGAAAACATTCTCATACTAAAATTAAAATTACTAACACCCACTTAAAGTAAATATCTCATGCCCACTAATCCAAATCATCCGTAAACAATCCGTAATTCACATTGGCTCTTAGTCTTTCTACTCTCTCTCGCAATTCATTTGCCAGTACGTAAATTGCCTCCCATTGTAATGCCATCAATGACTCACTTTTTTGCTTGCGCTTTAACCTGCATTTAATTCGTGATATTTTGATACTAATCCATTGCATTCCTGTGCAACCACCATAGATCGGACAATGTTCGGGCACAGCAGCAGGCTCTGGGCAAGCAGAAGTACGACTTGTCCAAATGGAAGTACTCGGAGCTGCGCGATGCTATCAACACGTCCTGTGATATTGAGCTGCTGGAGGTAGGGCGGAGAAGTTTGCATACCTGTCTACTAGATAATTTTCAAGGATAATTTTTGTAGGCCTGTCGTCAGGAGTTCCATCGCCGCTTGAAGGTGTATCATGCCTGGAAGGCAAAGAACCGCAAACGCACCACCATGGATGAGAATGAGCGTGCACCGCGCAGCGTTATGGAAGCTGGTAAATTAAATGTTTGCCAGAAAAGCCCACTGATCTCTATTAACCCACCCACCTTGACAGCCTTCAAGCAGCCACCGACTGTGCAGCCCATCCAACAGATTGTGACGGCCCAACATCGCTACTTCCGCATACCCTTCATGCGAGCCAACGCACCGGACAACAGTAGGTTTCATCAATGTCCTTTTCGAGCATAAAATAATAATATAATTTTTTTTGTTTTGTTTTGCAGCCAAGCGTGGCCTGTGGTATGCCCACTTTGATGGCCAGTGGATCGCCCGTCAGATGGAACTGCATGCGGACAAGCCGCCGATTCTGTTGGTGGCCGGCACAGACGATATGCAAATGTGTGAGCTGAGCCTGGAGGAGACGGGACTCACGCGAAAACGTGGTGCCGAGATTCTGGAGCATGAATTCAATCGGGAGTGGGAGCGTAATGGCGGAAAGCCCTACAAGAATCTGGGTGTTAGGCCAAACGGCCCACATCCAGGCATGCAGAAACAACAATAATCAAATAACCATCCCCCTCCCTTCCCCCCATTCGGAGACAAATCAAATGAAAGCCGTTTCAGTGGTCCAGAGGTTAAAATTTGTAGTTTAACAAACGAAACATTTCTGAAATTTTACCCTTTGGTAAAAGGTGACCACGTCCATAAAATTTAGTAAATACAATTAATAATCGTTTGTATGTGTTTACTTGTGTTTTGTTGTATTCGACAATTGCATTCAACATTTATTTCACTCGCTCATCCAGCGCCCAGACTGTTTTGTGGGGGCCTTACATAGCTATTTAAATATACAAGAAATACATAAATATACCTACATACACATATATGTATCTCTAATTAAGTGAATCTTACGATGTAAAAGGAAACGGCAAAGTTGTATTTAGTGTCTAACTGTATTGATTGTGTATTTAGTTCACTGCGATGTATTTACATAATTGAATATATATATTTTACAGTATTTTAAAAATAAATATTTGAAATAAATGTCCTGTGTTCGAAAGTTTGAATTTAAGCGGGCACAATTACGATTCGATGCGAATGGCAAACTTAGTGGCAACGCTGTGATTGCTTTTACAGCCAGGTGGCAACTGGGCTGCACGTGTGTTTTGTTTACAAAAATGTCTCGCAAGAAATGGACTTCCCTGGACAAGCCTCCCATCTCAGACGCCGTACTGGAGGTTATTCAAAGCTTCGGCTTTCGGGATATGACGCCAGTGCAGACGGCGACCATTCCCCTGCTGCTGGCACTTAAAGACGTCTCCGCCGAAGCCGTCACGGGCAGCGGCAAGACGTTGGCGTTTTTGGTGCCATTGCTGGAGATTCTGCAGAGGCGGCACAGGGAGCGACCATGGGGCCCCAAGGAAATCGGTGCATTGATCATCTCACCCACACGAGAGTTGGCGCGACAAATATCCGAGGTGCTGGCACAGTTTCTGGCGCACGAGGATCTAGAGCACTTGAACCAGCAACTGATTGTGGGCGGCAACAGCATTGAGGAGGATATTGCGACGCTCAGGAAGGAGACACCCTGCATACTGGTGTGCACGCCAGGGCGCCTGGAGGATTTGTTTCAGCGCAAAGGAGATGACCTCAATTTGGCAGTGCGCGTCAAGAGTCTGGAGTTCTTGGTGCTGGACGAGGCGGATCGCCTGCTGGACTTGGGCTTCAAGACGAGCGTGAACAACATACTGGGCTACCTGCCCAGACAGCGACGAACGGGCCTCTTCTCGGCCACCCAGACCACCGAGGTGACAGACCTCATCCGTGCTGGGCTACGTAATCCCGTCCTGGTCTCTGTGAAGGAGAAGGCTTCGGTGAACACACCAGCGAGGCTGCAGAATTTCTACAGGATCGTCGAGGCCGAGCAAAAGTTCGCGGCCCTGCTGCAGTTCCTCTCATCGCCGGCCACACGCACCGGCAAGGTGATGGTCTTCTTTCCCACCTGTGCCTGCGTGGAGTACTGGGCGGAGGCCTTGCCCCCACTGCTGCCCAAGCGCAGTGTTCTGGGCATCCACGGCAAGATGAAGAACAAGCGAGCCATCGTCGTGGAGAAGTTCCGCAACGAGCCGGAGTCCGTGCTGCTCTGCACAGATGTGCTAGCCCGCGGCTTGGATGTGCCCGAGATCGAGTGGGTGGTGCAGTGGGATCCGCCCTCGAACGCATCCAGTTTCGTGCATCGCGTGGGACGCACTGCTCGCCAGGGCAACGATGGCAATGCCCTCGTCTTTCTGCTGCCCAGCGAGGACGCCTATATCCACTTCCTGAAGATCAACCAAAAGGTGGAGCTCAATGAACTGCCCAACGCCGAGGCTGGCCCCTCCTCGGACACCCAACTTCCGTGCATTCTGGAGCAGCTGCACCGACAGCAGAGGGCGGACAAGGGTGTCTACGACAAGGGAATGCGTGCCTTTGTCTCCCACGTCCGGGCCTACACAAAGCACGAGTGCAGCGCAATTTTGCGACTGAAAGATCTGGATCTGGGCAAGATGGCCACCGCCTACGGACTGCTGCAACTGCCGCGCATGCCGGAGCTCAAGAGCTACAACGGAGACGGCTTCATAGGGCCCAGCTCCGAGGTGGATCTCACCAAGCTCAGCTACAAGAATGCCCAAAAGGAGCAAGTGCGCCAGCGGAAGCTACAGACGTACGAGCAGACGGGCAGCTGGCCGGGCCAAAAGCTGCACAAGAAGCGCGCCGAGTCCTGGGATCAGACCAAAAAGGCCAAGCTGGATGTCAAGGCGAAGAAGGAGTTGCGCAAGGCCAAGAAGCAGCGCAAGCGGGAGGCAGAGTTGGCCGAGGGAGCACCGGGGCAGCGCAAAAGGAAGCAGCAATACAGCCAGGAAGACCTGGACGAGCTGGCCACCGATATACGGCTCTTCAAGAGGCTGAAAAGGAACAAAATCAGCGAAGAGGAATACGACAAGGCGATGGGCATTGAAAAGGACGATTAAGGGGAAACATTAAATAATAAAATATTAAATCTTTATTGGTGGCAACGAAACCTACAACTAAATGAGATGAGAATGATGGGGCGGACGATTCAGTTCGCTTCCTACGCCGTATTTCCATCCACCACAATCTGTAGGATGATGCGCCGCTTGGGATCGTACGAGAAGCCATTGGTGCGGAACAGATCAGAGTCGTAGAACGGCTTCAAATTGCTGATGTCCAGCTGCTTGGCCCGCTCGATCAGGTCGCGTTCCATGATCTCCACATGCGTGGCGCCGGGTCCGTCCTTGCAGCGTATGTAGGCCAACTGGTCGAGCGTCAGCTGGCGCAGGATGAAGAACAGCAGCTCGGAGTGATCCTTCTGGAAGGCGAGGTACTTCTGGAATGTGTTGCGCATTTTCTTCATCACACTGAACTTCTGGGCCTCAATGAAGCTCTCCAGCATCATGCGTATGGCCATGCTGACGTCCGCCTCCATCACGTTCTCGCGCAGATGCATGCGGCAATGGGCCTCCGACATGCGAATGACGCTCTCGATGTGCCGCACAGTGATGGGCAGGGAGCCGGTGGCAAACGATTCCTGACGCAGCTGCGCATACATCTTGGCGATCTTATCCTCATCAATATTCTAGGGGGGGAAAAGCGGTGAAGGAAAATGAGGAGTTAGATCGGGACAAATGATGAACAGAGCTGAACTAACCGTCAGCTTGGGCCGAATATTCTCCTTGGCATAGACGATGTACTGGCGCAGCAGATCCTGGGGTATCTCCTCCACAGACTTCTGTGTGGGCTCCTCCATCTCTGGCTGCTCCTCCTCGCTGGGGTGATGCTTCATATGCGAATGCACCACAAACTTGGCCAGCTGCTGGTCCTGCATGGGATCGAACTCATCCTTGACCACGCACAAGATGTCGAAACGCGACAGAATGGGCTCCGAGAGATTCACGTTCTCGGAGAAGGTCATCGAGGGATCGTAGCGGCCACCAATGGGATTGGAGGCGGCTATGACCGTGCAGCGTGCCTGCAGCGAGGTCACAATACCCGCCTTCGAAATGGATATGGACTGCTGTTCCATGGCCTCGTGAATGGAGGTGCGATCCTGGTCGTTCATCTTGTCGAACTCGTCAATCAGGCAAACACCCTGATCGGCCAGCACCAAGGCGCCCGCCTCGAGGGTCCACTCCCGCGACACGGGATTGCGACGCACATAGGCCGTGAGACCGACAGCACTGGCGCCCTGTCCCGTGGTGAACACGGCGCGCGGGGCAACCTTCTCCGTGTACTTGAGGAACTGCGACTTGGCCGTGCCGGGATCACCGCAGATCAGTAGATTGATATCTCCGCGCACCTTGTGCTTCTCGCCGGGGTTCTTGGACTCGCCCCCGAACAGGGCGAGGGCCAGGGCACGCTTGATGTAGTCGTGGCCGTAGATCGAGGGCGCCATTGAGGCCACCAGGCGCTCGACAATGCGCGGATCCCTGCTCAGCTTTTGAATGGTGGCTATGTCCTCGTCCGTGAGAGATTGCACCACCTGCTTGGAGTCCTTGACGACCACATGATTGGCAATGATGACCGTGGCAAACACGGGAAAGCCCTGATCCGTGTTGAGCGATCCGTCGTAGTTGTTGGTGTAGATGCCAGTCACCTCCAGCTCGTCCCCGGGCTTGCACTGATCGCACAGATCCGAGAGCAGGATGACGTCTTTGCTGCGCGGTATGCGACCGGCTGGAATGCGGCCGGGCGACTCCTGCAGGGTGACCTTCTGGTAGTTGCGGTACAGCGTCTGCTCCATGTTGATGGAGAAGGGACCGTAGCTCTGGCACTCCGGGCACGAGCCCGGCTTGACCTCAGTGTTTTGGGACTGCACAAAGGGACCCAGGACATAGCCGCACTTGACGCAGTCGTACTTGATCACCGACAGCTGGGGCAGGACACCCGTGGTGGACGTCACCACGCCCAGGGTGCGCACCAGCTGGTTCAGATGCAGCTTCCGGAACGTGCGCAGCTCTTCGATCAGAGGCAGCTCTGAAATGCGCACATGGATCTCGGTGGTGACACGCTCGTAGGTGGGGAAGATGGACAGGACCATGTCCTTGGCCACCTTGTCGAAGATTTCGAGCATCTGGAAGGGGGCCTCCGGCAGGAAGTAGGCCAGCACATGCTCCTTGTTGGCCAGATCCGTGTAGGAGACGACAAACGAGGACTTGTTCTGCTCGCACATGCGACGAATGCGATCCCGATACGTGTACGCGCCACGCTCGTCCACGAATGTGCGCAGAAAGGACTGAAAGCGATTGGCAATCTCGGTGCGCGGCCCCAGCATGCTCACCCACTCCTTGGTGGAGTGGCCCTTGGTGTCCTCTAGATTCTCAATCGACTCGATCATCTCCGTGTCTTCCACCTCCCCGACGGCGGCCTTTTCTCCTGCCCGGCGCTTGGCCCGCGGTCCCACATCGTCTTCGTCGTCGGACTGGCCAAAGCCAAGCTCACGATCATCGCGGTGTATGCCAGCTGCACGGTCGCGGTTCCTCATCTCCGACTCGGCCGCATATCGATCGCCCTGCGACATCTCCGAGAAGTCCTCCTCATCGTCCAGCATCGCCGGATCGTAGTGATCCAGCTCTGGCATGGGACGATAGTCGTTCTCCAGGTTGTCTCCGAACAACTCTTCGCCATCCTCTTCCTCCTCGTGACGCACTGTCTGATCTCCGAGAATCTCATCTTCGTTCTCAAACGGCTCAAAGTCGCCCACTGGCGATGTCATTGCTGCGCGCAGATCACGGCGCTCTGCGGCATCACTGGGCGTGTTTGGTGGCGGAGAGCTTGGATTATCCATTTCCTATATGTGAGGCGATCTTCAAAGTGTCTTAAATATGTTTTCAGCCGCTGCCGCTGCCGATCGCGAATTGTTTTGTTGTGACGCGTGCGAAAATGCGCGGGAAAGAGTGCTGCACAACACAAAATGTACAGTGCTAATAATGGCAAAATATTAGTGCTGAAAGTTATAGTGCTGCGAATTGCCAATACAAATTTTACACTAAATAATGCTAAAATTAGGTGTTCTTGGTCACACTGTTCCCGCGTTTTCTGGCATCAGGTTGGGTTGTGAAATTATTGCAAATTTATTATAAACAATTCCGAAATGGGCTTTGCATCTTTGTCCTCGGGCGTTATTGCTGTAAGTAGACCTGTGTTTAGTTGTGGGTTTCATGTTTTGAACGTAATCAATTGATTTGTCTGCCACAGCGCATTATGAATGGCGACGATGTGGTGAAGCCGGTGCTGCAGATCCTGGCCATCAAGAAAATCAACAGCAATGCGGATGCGGAACGGTATCGCATATTGATTTCCGATGGCAAGTACTTCAATAGCTATGCCATGCTGGCCAGCCAACTGAACGAGATGCAGCACAAGGGGCAGCTGGACGAGTTCACGATTGTGCAGCTGGACAAGTACGTGACCTCGATGGTGGGCAAAGAGGGAGCTGGCAAGTAAGTGGAGAGTTTCCAAATTAATCCGCTGCGCTAAACTTAAACTAAATATACCTTTCAGACGAGTCCTAATTATATCAGAGCTAACGGTGCTCAATGCTGGCGGCGATGTAAAGGAGAAAATTGGCGAGCCAGTTACATATGAAAATGCCGCCAAGCAGGATAAGGTCGCTAAACCAGCTCCGGCTGCTGTGCCCAAAAAGGAGCTGACTCAGAGCAGCAACAACAACAACAATAACTTTACATTAAATTCCTCGATTAGCGCGGGAATGACCCATCCCATCTCCAGCCTGAGCCCCTACCAGAACAAGTGGGTGATCAAGGCGCGTGTGACCTCCAAAACAGGCATACGCACCTGGAGCAATCCCCGGGGCGAGGGAAAGCTGTTCAGCATGGATCTGATGGATGAATCGGGTGAGATTCGTGCCACAGCCTTCAAGGAGCAATGCGACAAGTACTTCGATATGATACAAGTCGACAGCGTTTACTTCTTCTCCAAGTGCCAACTGAAGCCGGCCAACAAGCAGTTCTCGCAACTGGATAATGCCTACGAGATGACCTTTACGGGTGAAACAGTCGTCCAGATGTGCGAGGATGCGGACGACGGTGCCATTCCCGATATTAAATACAATTTAATTCCCATTTCCGAGGTCTCCGGCATGGAGAACAAGGCGGCTGTCGACACAATTGGCATCTGCAAAGAGGTCGGTGAACTGCAGGCCTTTACCTCGCGCACCACCAACAAGGAGTTCAAGAAGCGCGATCTCACCCTGGTGGACATGAGCAATTCGGCCATCAGTCTGACCCTGTGGGGCGATGATGCCGTCAACTTTGATGGCCATGTTCAGCCAGTTATCCTGGTGAAGGGCACACGCATCAATGAGTTCAATGGCGGCAAGAGCCTGAGTCTGGGCGGTGGCTCCATCATGAAGATCAATCCGGACATTCCAGAGGCGCACAAGCTGCGCGGTTGGTTCGATAATGGCGGTGGTGACAACATTGCCAACATGGTGTCGGCCCGCACCGGCGGCGGCAGCTTCTCCACCGATTGGATGACATTCAAGGATGCGCGGGCACGCAACCTTGGCGCTGGCGACAAGCCCGACTACTTTCAGTGCAAGGCAGTGGTGCACATTGTTAAGCAGGAGAATGCTTTCTATCGTGCCTGTCCCCAGGCGGAGTGCAACAAGAAGGTGGTCGATGAGGGCAACGATCAGTATCGCTGCGAGCGCTGCAATGCGCTGTATCCCAACTTTAAATATCGTCTGCTTGTCAATGTGAGTATCCAGTAGAAGTCCTTAAAGGGAACCCTAATTAATATATGTATGTTCCAACAGATGAGCGTGGGCGACTGGACCTCCAATCGTTGGGTCACCTGCTTCAATGAAACCGGCGAGCAGCTGCTCAAGCACACCTCCCAGGAGGTGGGCGAGGCTCTGGAGAATGATCCGGCGAAGGCTGAGGAAATGTTTTCAGCCCTTAACTTCACTTCGCACATCTTCAAGCTGCGCTGCAAGAACGAGGTGTACGGCGACATGACCCGCAACAAGCTCACCGTCCAGTCTGTGGTGCCCCTTAACTACAAGGAGTACAATCGCCATCTGCTCAAGGAGTTGCAGGAGTCGACAGGCATTGGCAGTGCCAGCAGCTCCCACTGAATATTCTCCACAAAATTAAGATTATTGTTTAAAATTATATAAGATTCATACATATATATATATTCTTCAATTGGCATTTAAGCTGCAGGAACCAGAAGCATACCCCATATTTAATAACCAACAACAACAAAAAAACAGTCAGAATGGAACATTTATAAACTGAAACAAACGGAGCTTTTGTGTTGTAATTGTTGGGTAAATACATAAAATAAATAAATACAAAGTAATATATGAATAACACTAGAGATTATCGACTTACGGGGCTAGGAAGGAGGATGAGCAGGGGGGGGGGGGACTATGTCTAATCTAAGGAGGATCTGCTCCTCCTGTAGGAAATGTTGGACAGACTAAACAGAAAAACCATTGGCTTAAGCGAGAGTGGGCGAGAGAGAGAGAGAGAGAAGGAGAGGGAGATTTGACTATGACGCTCGATCGTTAACTCTTAACCTAGATCTCAGATAGCATTAAGGTCGAGAGACGACTCTTATTTCTAGTTGGACAGCTGCTGCTCCCCCTCCTCGGGCACCACATGCTCGTGGTCAGCCTTCGGCAGCTCCTCCTGCTGCTTCTCTCGCTCAAGCTCTTCCTTTTTGGCCTGCTCGTGGCGGCGGGATACACCCTCCATGGACTCCCGCAGTGAGTCTATATCGAGGGCATTCTCATCCTTGTCGCCCTCCTGCTCCTTGTTCCGCTGATTGTTGAACTTCGAGAAGTACGTGAGGGACTTCATCAGCTGGTAACTCTTCGAGATGGGTATGTTCGAGTCGTAGATGCTGGTGCTGGAGCTGCAGTCGACATAGAACCACCAGTTGCACTTGAGGATGGTCTGGTCGAAGAGCGTGTTCTCCGGACAGAGGAAGGACTTGCGCACCAAGCCATCATCGGTAAGGGCGCACACATGAAAGACCTGCCAATAAAGTGATTCGATTTTCGATTAAGAGACCTTCAGCCATCACAATCATCATCCTCACCATGCAGCCCAGATCGGTGTCTGCATAGAGGCCCGGAAAGTGCTTCTGCTTGGCGCAGGAGAAGCTCGTGGGCGGCAGATCCACCTTGGACTTGAAATTGTCATCGAAGTTCTTCTCGTAGCCCACAGGATAATATTCCTTGGGTGCGTTCATGACCTGTAAACAAACATTTTGATATATATATATATATATTTTGATGTACTCTTCATTCGCTCCCCCCACCTTGGACACCTTGTGCTCAGCCATCGACTTCTGTGGTCGTGGAGTGCTCGGTGTTGTTGTTGTCGTAGTTGTGGTGGTCCTGACCGTGGAGGTGCGCATGAATTCCTCCCGTAGCTTGGCCGCCAGCTGTGCCCTGTGCTCCGCTTTGAGCTGCTGCTCCCGCACATAGATGGCATGCTTGATGGTCTCCACCGTGACATTGGCCGCCGAGGCTAGCTCCTCCACAGTCACATCCTTAAGGTCGAATTTGGGCTCCTCGAACTGCAGATAATTGGGATAACTGGGAGGCGGCGGTGGCGGCGCCTGGCGATGCTCCTTGGCCGCATTCGCTATGCGGGCAATAGACTCGGGCATGGCCTGGAAGACGGGCACTGCCACGGGCTGGGAGACCACTGGATTGTCCGCATGGAAGGTGCGATTCGAGTGCTGATCCAGAAAAGAGTGTTGATTGATTAGGGGAGCATTAAAAGGGGAAGGACTCTGCACTCACTGGCCTATCCACGGCACGGATCAGCTTATTGTTGACACTGACTCGCGGCTCCGTTGAGTCCACAGCCACGCGGCGATCTGCTGTTGTCGGAGGCGGATTCAAGGCCTGCTGTTGTTGCTGTTGCTGCTGCTGCTGCTTCTGGGGTATCGGTCGGAAGGCGGGCACGCCCAACGGCAGCGGACGGGCTTCGGTCATGAGCTGCGCCTGCTGTTGCTGTTGCTGCAGCTGCTGCTGCTGATGTTGCAGCAATTGCTGTTGCAGTTGCTTCATCTTCTGCTGCTGCTGCTGTTGCTGCTGCTGGGCCTTGGCCGCTGCAAGGGCGCTCTGCTGGAGCTGCTGCAGCTGCAGATTGTAGGGCACGGGTCCGGTGGAGCGTGAGCTGATGCGTTTATCTGGCGGCGAATTTTGTGCGGTTGGATTGGCCTAAGGGCGAGAGAAGTGATCATCAGCAGGGATTGGAGACCATCTACTCATTTGTTTCTCACCTGTTGCTGTGCCCCCGACAGCACTCCCACACTCTCGGGTGGAGCTCCATTCTTGTAGCTGATGGCACGCCGACGCTCGCCCTCCAGATTTCCCAGTGACTCCGGGAAGCCCAGCTCATCGCCTAGACTGAAGCCTGAAAGAAATCACAGTCAAAGGGTTAGGGCAGTGTCCGTGACGGAGCCAATTCCCCCCATCAATCACAGCAGTTGGGGGTTGGACATTTGGGCAATAATGTGTTAATTAATGGCTTTTGTTTTTCCCTTTAATCCGACAGAGGGGTTTTTTTTATCCAAATCTTAAATATACTCGGGTTTTATGTACAAAGAGTCTAAGTAGAGGGCTTGGATTCGAACGTACAGAGGCGTGCATAGAGGGGCGGATGGAAGAGAAAATTTGTGATCCTAAAACATTACGGATTGATTGAAGAATTAATCAAGAATTTGGAACATATAGGGATATACTGGGATCCTATTTTAAGAGCAACAATAGGAAGACTATCTGAGTGTTTATTCGGGCCCAAGCCTCCAAGCAATGGAAGTCGGGAGCAATGGCTGTTTTAAAGCATCTATGGAGACCCTTAGCCCCCTTCTCTATGATCGCCTCTGCCTCTGTGAACAACAGTTCACTCTTGTTATCGGTCTCGGTCTTGGTCTTGGTCTTTGTCTTCGCCTCGGTCTCCATCATCAACTGCTCCACTTTGGCCAGCTATGTATTTGAGGCTGCCGCCGCCAATACTACAGCGACTGCCACTGACATTGGCATTAATGCATTAATGACTTACTTAATCGCTATTCGCGACTCGTTCGGAAAGACCAACATCGATTACCTGACCAATTAGTTGCACTTGAAATGTTAACCCCTGCGAGAACTCTACGTACGTACACCTTGCTTGGATATGCTTGGATTTGTATATATGTACAGGGGGTTTGGGAATGGAATGGGTTTGATAGAATAGAGATTTACCTAAACCAAAATGGGCCTTTAGGCCACCCAAATTTCGTACACGAAACAGTCCAGACTTTTTGAAGTTACAATCGAGTGTGAAACCAAAATCGGACGTTAAAACGCACGTCCCGCAAGCCAATCCTATAAATAAAAAATAGAAGAAAAAAAAAGCAAACACAGAATAGTAGGAGATAGTTTCTCGTTCATATAATACATAAGAAGTAAATGTTAGTTTTTGGGTTTAGTACATCGAAAGATGGAGAGCGGGAGATAGAAAGAGAGCACAAGGAAAGCACAAGTGTTTTGTTATGATTTTTGGGATGGGGTAGGATGGGGTGGATGGATTCGTTTCTGTGTTTTGGTTTTTTTTCTCTATGGAGCATACAAACCGCAACCAATAATAAATGTATACAAATAATATACAAATAAATAAAAAAATAATATAAAATTGCATTATTGTCCAGAAGCCAGTTTTTTGTTTGCATAAAGTCAACATTTTAATGTGAATGTAAAGTATTTTTGATTTTAAATTTGTTAAGTGTATATATTGTGTACATATTAAAAACTAGAATAAAAGCTTTAAAAGCTTCACTGGATCCTTTTTGCGAGCAGTCGCAAACACATAAGTTTCGTCGTGGTCGTGTAATAACGATCGCTGCGCTGATGTAGCAAGGGATTTTACATTGGGAAAAATTAACAAATTTTAATTAAACAAACGTAAAACGTATTCCAATTATTAAATACAAAAAAAGTTAAAAATTTGATTAGTCATTTTAAAAAGAGAATGAGAATCCTAATAAAACCAAATGTGCAAATTTTCAAGTCTGTATCTATATTTTTAGACTTTATGCCAAAAAAACGGCTTCTGGACCATAGTGGCATTGGCAGAAAAATTTTGGATTTTCGGATGAGGTATGCGTTGGTTCCTTTGGTAAAATTACCTCCAACGTTAACGTACAAACATAACGAAAATACCCGTGACTGGCAATTTGTTGGCTGGCAGCATAAAGATAATGTCCCTGCTCCTGGAGGATGTTTCACAGGTGGCCGTAGCAGTAGAACATTTTCCTATGCTTACGAGATAGAGCTGTGCCGACCACTGATTTAGAGAGACACGAAAAGAGACCAAGTGATTCACCAGTGCGGTTAGGCATATGCGAATGCGAATCTATGCGCGCCGAGCACTGCTCTAACAACATGTATCCGTTCGCTTATGGGAAATATGAACCGTGAATTAACGTGCCCTAGTGGAACTATGGTGTTAGATGATGAAATATATGTAAGGTGGAGTCACCATTCAGACTAGACCCCCATGTCCCGTATCCGTGTATGTGTGCAAAGTGTTTGGCATTCATGAATTTTAGATTTTATCACAAATTTGTTAATGAAAATCAGCCCAAAGCAAAGTCTCTCTGATTTATCCCGCATCGAATCAAATGGCGTGGCTGATGTTTTGATGGATGGGTTGGGTTGGGGGAAACACCAAACAGAAAACAGAGCGCTTACATATCAGATGGTGGTGGTGGTGGTGGAAGAAGCCAAGCCACGCCATGTGCGTACATCTGCCGCACGAAGAAGGTGTGACCACAGAATGACCCAAATCCCCAATGATGACCCAATCCCAATCACAAGCGAACCGCAAGACAATAAACCGAGACAAGTCTCATCTTCATTTTCATTCGCATTCTGAAATGTGATCTTTTGGCGTAATCGATTAACGATGGATGCCGTGACTGAAGCCCATTATTATGCCACGAGACTAAAAGCAATAACTACGCTTAAAGCCCTCCACTTAGATTGGTAATACTTCCTTATGGCAAGAGCAGTTACAAAAGCACTTACTTGAGAGGAGGGGGGTTAACTAAAGCACTTTGGTGACCTGAACAGAGCCACACACAGACACACACACACAGATAGTGGAAGAAGCAACCTCAATTCGCGCAAAGTCTCCGTCGCGACGCGTCGTTGGGGTTCAAATTAAATTGTTAGCATGTCAAGTGGGACATGTAATACGTGTTTCAAATGTGTGTACGATGTTTTTCAATTCTTTCAAAATGTGTACCCCACTTTAATAGACTTTGATTGTCTGTCGTTTCATCCATATGCATAGAGATGTACATACGTATGTATGTAGAGGCGGCGCACAAAATGTATGCTCGTTATGGTTATGGGGATGGAGTTTGAACCGTTGAAAGTCTGAAACCGATTCTAAGACTAATGGATAATGGTCGCAGGCCATTAAGTGCGCTGGCCAATTGTGGCAATCGCTCGAGTCTATGGCTATAGCTTTGGCTGTGGCTGTGGCTGTGGCTTTGGGTTCAAGGAAAAACTGAGAAGTCGCCTAATGGAGTGTCAGACGCATGGGCAAGGAGAGATCAAAGTGTTAATACTCTCAGATATACATAAACAATATACGTGCACATGTGTGTGTGTGTGTGTGTCTGTCTGTGGTGTGTGGTCACTTCCTCATCATTATCATCATCATCATTTATTCAGGCGTTGCGATCTCTCTCTCTCTCTCTCTCTTTCTCTCGGCAAACCGCAATTGAATATTCATGCCAAATGTATCATAATTGATACTTTTACTCCAATCATCAATCAATTTGCATTGCGCATACGCAGACGCATACGCATACGACATGTGGGCGATGCGAGTAGTTATTTTAATTATTTTATGACCACAAATGTACATAGAAATGGCAAAGGGAAACTTTGCACTTGGCCCAAGGGAAAAAATTAATATAGAAATTTTGTTTAAATATATGTTTTTTCAGCCGGGATACACAGACGCACTGTCAACCGCATTTTGCAGTTAGTCAGAGTCAAAGTCAGAGGAGGCAAAGCATCGACTACCGACTATCGACCGCTTTCACTCGTTTCATCTTCTGTTGTATGTACGTACGTATGGGGGTATCCGTTCGAACCGAATGTTGTATGTAGGAAATTTATGACTGCCTGGCAGCCATAACCATTGGATGTCCAAGTAGTCAAATAGAAATTTTAAACTAAACAAATAATGAGGCATAAATATGCAGTCCAGCCACAGCCCCGGTCGCATTCGCAGCCACATCCATTGACTGCTGCTGCTCCCCATCAAATATTTAGTTACTTTTCTCCAAAAGCCGCCTCCTCATGCTCCCTGGATGGCGTCTAGTTAGCACCTCCCTCTTCCTCTTCCGCCCCTCTCTCAAACGCGAAAAGTGGGTCACAAAACATTGATATTAATTGTTCGCTCAGAGTCGGAGGCTAAAACAGAAACTTAAACTGAAACTGGCTCTGACTCTAGAGTCTAGAGTCTAGAGTCTCGTGTCTCTGTCTCTGAGGCGGCATTCAGCGTTAATTCAATTTGATGAACAAATGCAAATATCGTGTATAAATTATCACAGATCTACGAATATCATCTGCTGCTGATGCTGTTGCTGTTGCTGTTGCTGCCTAGGAGGCCGAATATTCCATTCCATTTCATTGTCGGCCAAACCTTAACCCAGAGCAAACCTTTCAAGTGGTTTCAGTTTCCCTTTTTTTTTTTATTATTAAAGAAGAGACTTTAACATTCCATTGTTCCATTGGCAAAACGTTTTACGGTCAATGTTTTTTTTTTATACGTATGTATTTTTGTTTTTCTTGCAGCGATTGTGACTTTGGCGAAGCCGCAGGAGAGGCCGGCCCTGCCCTGCAGGTGCCTTTCCCTTTTCTTGAAACTTTCCATTTCAGTTGCCAGTCAATGTTTAGGCTCTCATCTCAAAGAACTATAACATTTTGAAAGAATTTTAATGTTATTTTGTGGAGTTTATGGGCCTGAATCTGAACCTGACCTTGCTTTGAATCTTTTAATAGTCGTAAGGCGTAAGGTAATCCAAATGAAACCATTATTATCGCACTGCCAGCTTGGGGGAGATTGTATATTCGATTGTGCGACTGTGTAGACCCAACAAGTGTCTCAGCCTTAAGAGAGCGAAGGGGGCGCACGTTAATTCCCCTTGTCAGTTAATTATGTTAATTGAACGATGGTCTTGACAGTGAGCGATAGACAGACCGGATAGTGGACACCCAACAAAAGACGGCTCCAGCTGACAAAACTTTTGACAAAAGGCCACTTGAAGACATCGAATTAAATTGCAATTTGAGAGCCGACACACACACACACGACACACACACACGACACACTGTCTCATGTGTGGGCTAAAACAATAAGCCAACAAAAGGTGAGGTGTGTAAATGGGATGCAGTGCAGGCATCTTGAAGGGAGCCCCCTGAAGGTCTTACGTGAGCGTACAACAGTGTGTTGCGTGCCCCAAAGTGTAGCCCAAGTGATACACATGTGAATATGTAAACACCCAACAATGGAAGGGTTAATAATGCTTTAATTTATTCCTAATTGCAAACAAAACGCAGCCGCAACTATCAGCAGATGGCATTTGGGTACAAAAGGGAAAGGAAAGGATAGCATCTCTCAGCCTTCTTCTGTGGGAATGCCAGCCGGAAGCGGTTGATTGGTTCCTCCTGCCTGAATGTCTGCATTTCATGTCTCTGCCTTTCACTTTCTGCCGTTGGCAGATTCCGCCTTCGAGAGGAGCCTCTTACTTATTGACCAATGCAATCATATGACAATGCAATTTCTTTCCTTTTTTCTCGTACCATTGGACCTGGACCCTGGACCTGCTGAGCTGACTGAGCTCCACAGGTGTTCACAGTGCCAAAAAAAAGACAAAAAAAAAACAAATAAAAACATTTGGCTAATTGCTGTGGCAAGTGCAAAAGCATTTGCAATATATGTACTCGTATTTCATATTTGCTTGACACACGAAGGCAAGGGACATTCCACATCCCAGAAGTATTGCATAAAGGCCCTCTGCCTCCGCCCAAAGCAACTCAAATACGAGTATTTGGGTTATATAAAAATATCTACAGAAACAGAAGACACTCTGAAGATGCTTTCAAAATGCTGCGTCATTGACCAACAAAACCCACCTAAAAATAATAAAAAATGTGAGACAGAAACCGAGACTACAAAAGAGAGAAACATCTCTCTCCGATCTCAGATCTCAATGGCTTTTGTATGGTAAGGCATGAGGTGTACGGTATATGGGTTATTGATGAATCATGGCTAGCGATTGACCGCTCGCTCGCTCGCTGGCTCTTATGAAGCCATCAAGCAAGATACGATTTGGGCAGGGTTCGGAGTCCGGACACTGTCGATAAATATTTAGCTGGGGAGAGTCATCGCAGCGTCAGTTCCTGTCCCTGGCTCTATGGCTCACTTCTTTGGCTGGCAAAAGGTCAGCAAAACATAAAGTTTATGCAAATTAGGCAATGAAAATTGCCGAAATTAACACCAAAAAGCCATGGCATGTGTGCGTGCATGGAACACACACCTTTGCACGGTCAGCGGCTGCTGCTCTAGTTGATCAGAGATATCCGAACTTGACCGATATTCTGACATGCGAAAAACCACCAGACCCCCATGTCCATCGCATCGTTCATCAAATCCCAAACGGAAGCGAAGGTTAAGCGAGCATTATTTATGTTTAGCAGATTTTTAGCAAATTGATTAATGGGCCAAGCCAAGCCAGCAACCATTTACATACTGCATAGAGGCCACCAGGGGAGTGTACTCTGTACTCTGCGATTATGTTATGTTCTTAATGAGTTGCACAGAAATTACTTTAGGTCAAGAATGACTAACCAAAAACCAATCCGGTTTCGTTTGCCATCTCATTTGCAAGGTTTTGCATTGCATTGCGCACAGAAGCCAAAAGACAAAAGAAGAAACCGATGCCAAAACCGACTCCGAATGTAAGTATAAAAAGGGGAGCCAATAAACTGCAACAAAGACGCGTTTATTGTTTACACAAACAGATGCAAAAGTGTAGGCCATCTATCAAATATATCTTTGCCTCTTTGGTGCCAGTTTTTGCTTGAAGGGGGGATGTCTTTTCCCAATTAAAAATGCGGCCAACAACCTGTTCCACAGCATTCGTTGGGATCTACTGTTAACTATGATTACAGCATGCAGCCATGTGCCACACATGCCACAAGCGATTAACTAAAAAATTTAAGACATAAGCTTGATTGAAGTCCGAAAAAAGAAATGAGTTTGTCGCTTAAGTCGTTTGTTCCAGCCAAATCAAATTAGACACCCGTGTAAAGCAATTAAACTTCCACCAAAGAGAAAAACCAAAACCACAACGGAAAAACAGCAATTAATAACAAAAAGCAAATGAAATGAAATGGGAAAAACACTGCACTTTACTTACTTGCCGCCTGCATGATCAGAAAGCCAATCACAAAGAAATTCATCTTCGCAGCTCTTTCAACGCCGGAATTTTGTTGGCGATTTTCGTTGGGCAGAGATGATTAGTTTTTGTTTTTATTTATGTACTTTGGATGCGTAGAGGCGTGTAATTTTTGTATCTTTATTTTGCTTTTCTTTATATTTTCTTCACACACACACACACACACACACACTCATGCACACTACACTGTGATCTGTTGGTTTGTGGAAAACGTAATAAACGTTTATCTATTATTATAATTATTACTGTTGAGTTTGGTTTGTTGTTGTTGGGCTGGCGACCCGTGCCGCAGATCGGAAGTGCATAGTTGATGTAATTAAATTTAATGAACTTATTGTTATTATCAATTATTTCTACAGGCAAACGCGTGCGCGCGCATAAACGAAAGCAAAAACCCGAAGAAAAAGCACAAATACACGTATAAACCGGTAAAGCAGAAGAAGACACGCAAATGAGCGGGGTAGGTAGGTAAACACTCTCTCTTTCCGTTTGCCGAAGAAGTAAAAGTGAAGAGGAACTAGGCGGTGCCGGGAGGCGGAACGAGACGACATGAGTAGAGGCGGGCTAAGATGATGAGATGCGGCGATAAGAGCCGCGCGCTCCTACGCGTACATACATATTTGCGTAGGAAGAAGAGCCAAAGTGTGTTAGACATAAGGTGAGACATTTCCAAGGATAACTCTTGCTTTCGTATCACATAGAACTAGAGGTTTCACCATTATTATAATTACACATCGCGCAAGCTTAGTGGCGCAAAGCAGAGGAATGCTACACGTTAATGGACATATAACACATGTATGGCATATTTCAGCTTGTGGAATCCTTCCTGAAAGCCGGGCACCTTTAATTAGATAGGAAGACCATACTGGTGGCTTGGTAGTGGGCCAGACGACAGAATAGGACAGAATATCCAACATGAATGAAACTTGTAGCATTTTAGCACATGCTTAGATATTATCGGGTGGCGGCCTGGTATTCAGACTGACTCCTTCATTGCTTTGCTCTCTTGAGCATAACAACAACTTTCCAATTGCTATCACTCGACGACGCTCGCTTGCTTCAACTGACTCCGCATCGGATTGGATCGGTTTGGTTTGGTTCGGTTTGTTGGTCAGCGCTCCATAATTTTGTCGGCTGTCTCTTGTTTGCTGGCTACCTGGCTGGCTGCTGCTGCCCCAAAGTATTGTCACTGTCGCACATGCCAACCAACTGCCAGCCACGCCCCCAAAACATAAAATGCTCCAACAGACCCCAACCGCAGCAAAAACGTTTGCACGTCCAACACGGCTGCGGCGTCAGCGAATGGCGGCGGGCGGCAGTTCTGCGTTTTGAAACCCGTAGAAAAACAACAAGAAACAGCAAAAACGCATAGGTAAAAGTTGTTTTCGATATGCTTTAATTTCGTTAACTCGGCGGCCTGTGTTAATTTTTCGACTCGAAATTAGCGCAATTTGAAATTCCCGCAAACACTTAGCACTGATTGAATTGAATTTAATCAATGCCAATCAAATTGTTCACTTTTAAATGATGCACTTTTAATATAAATGGCACAGGGGGCAGGGCATTCTTTGCTGGCTTCGAGGGTGGCTAGCCTTGTCTTGGCAAGTTGTTTTAAATAAAATCTAGATAGTATTGGTTGCCAAAGCGAAACGATACGATACGAAACAATACGTACAACAGACGATCCACGATCAACGAACCACGATCTGCGCGAGGTGCAAACTTGTTGCTTGAGCCGTACTTTTCGAATAAGCCAGGTTAACACCAAATAAGCCAAATAACGACACTCGACTCGATTCGGCGTTACAAAGATGAGCAAGCCAAGAAACTGTTTGCGCTTTGCAGCACTGGCTTGTCCGAGCTTTATAACTGTAAAACGAATTGTAATCACATATCAGAGCGTGGCGAATCTAAAGTTTTTCATGGCTCATTTCGGGGATTTGTGGAGGCATTTTCTATTGCCAGATGAGTGGATTCGGTCTCAAGATTGTGGTCTTTCTGCTGGCCCATGCGGTGTCCCTTGGCTTGGTGTGGAATCAGCTGGAACTAGAGCAAACGGAAGAGCTGCTAATTGAAAATTTAAAGAATTATGTCGTTGAGCTAAGAAAGAGGCATCAAATGATTGAACAGTTAGTGGCACTAATATATCTTCTATATTTCATGTTGATGTCTTATAATTCGTACAGATCCCTTCATCAATTGCGTGCGGAGAGCGTTAGCGACCATCACGACTTTGAGGTGCATTTGTCGGTTCCACAACGGGCCATGGCACTAATACGACGTCTCCATGAAGATTGGCCCAAGTGGATGGTGTATCTCAATGCCACAGAAGGAGGAGCAGGTGAATTTCTAATCAGTATATTAAGAACTGGTAGAGAGTTACCCATTTCCTTAAGTCCAAATCAGAATGGCCAAAGAACTGCGTCAAAGATTGCCCACAAGAGAAGATTTCATCCAAGCAGCTAAAGATGTTCATAAGCTGCAAATTATTTACAATTTAATGCCACAAGACCAATATTTGTAAGTAATAATAATTACATTGTGCACACCCCCAGTCTCCAATTGTTTCCCACAGCCGCCCATTAAATTCGAGGGACTGTCTGGCACTGGGAAAATATCTGGCACACCTGAAGAATCATCAGTATGCAGGGGACTGGCTGAAGTTATCCCTGAAGCTTTACAGAGCTTCTGGCGAATCGAAAAAGTACAGATCCATTTACAAGGACTCGCAGCCCGCGCATATGTTGTATCATCTAGGAGTAGTAAAGTACGCTAAAAATTCAGCGGACAGAGATGCCTTCAAGTTGATAGGTAGGGCGTATGACCTGACACCTCACGATTTACAAATTGCAGACCACGCAAAATCTGTGCTGGAACAACAAACTTATTTCGATGGATGTCGTGGTGCATTCCCCACAAGGTCCCATCATCCGAGTCTCCACTGTCGGTACCGCAACGAGGGGTCTGCCTTCTCGAGGCTGGGCCCATTGAAACTGGAAATATTAAGCCATGATCCCTATGTAGTGATATTTCATGATGTTCTATACGACTCGGAAATGCAGGGTCTGATCAATTCGACACGGCGCAGAATGAGCCGCTCCATGGTGCAGTACGAAGTTCGTCAGATCGAAATATCAGAGAAGCGCACCTCAAAAGAGGCTCCCTTCACAGAGAAGAATGATCCACAGCTATTGCAACGCATCTACGATCGTGTTAAGGATATGACTGGCTCTGATATGGTGAGGTCTGAGCTCCTTAACGTGGTACTCTACGATCTGGGCGGGCATCATGATCTTCATGTGGACTATCATGATTTGTATTGGGTATGATTTGAAGCTGTATTTTATCTTTTGTTCGTTCTTATTTCTGTAGTTTTTGTAGCATCCGCAAGAGTACGACTATCATAAATTTGGAGAGCGAGAATCCTCCGTAATATTCTATGTGAGTAGATTCTGATTATTTTGTATTGACCTTCGAAACCCTTTTCCATATTCAGCTTAACGATGTGGCAGATGGCGGTGCAACAGTTTTCCCCAAACTACAATTGGTAATACAGCCAAAGAGAGGATCTGCTTTGATGTGGCATAATTTAAGAGCCTGGGGCGAAGGTGATCCCCGTACGCAGCATGCCGCTTGTCCAGTTCTGCAGGGCTACAAATGGGGTAAGTTTCATACTGTTCAGGACTTCGTTTTTATCATTTTTTTACCCATTTAGTTGCCGTTCAGTGGATACTACAGGGTGCTCGCAACTCTATAGCCCCCAAAGATGCTCTGAGTAAACGATCTGCATTCTCATCTGGGTCACGCTCCGCTGCAGCAGACCGTGACAAACTGTTTTGAGATACTATAAAATAATGAACTGAAGAAAATTCCTTATTTGAACTGAAGTGTATCCCTCACTATAGGCTGGATTACGTTCGTGAAATGTGTACTTTAAGTTTATGCATCATTATATCCACAAGCCTGTTTGCTTTTTGTTTAATCTGTGGAAATGCAACCACAAATACGATTCAGGAGAAGTCATACGCCTGCTCGACAGTGGCACTGATGAAGCTGCTGCAGGTAGAGGATGAGCTAGTGCGGAATCTAAGGAGCTACGTGGCCAAGCTGAAGTTTAAACACCAACTAGTGAACCAGTCAGTGAGGAAAGTTCTGTGGTGTACCTCTAAATTTAAGCCGCAACTCATTCCAGAGCATTGAGCAGCATGCAAGCGAAGAAGATCCACATGAAAACGGACTATGAGGCATACCTAGGGAACCCCCTCAACAGCTTTGGGCTTATACATCGCCTACATCGACATTGGGAGCAGTTGGTGCGTTACTCATCAGAGGCGCAGCAAAATGAAAGAGGTATAAAGGGCACAGCAAAGGACTAATCAATAAATGAACGAATAAATACTCTTTGTAGGACACATTAAGCATGCACATCGTATGCGAATGCTTCTACCAACTGCTTTGGACTTGGAAGAGGCCAGTCGCGGCATCGATAGCCTAGTGGACACCTACGAACTGCAGCCGGAAGATTTAGCCGCTGGCACTCTAGTCGCTGGTGACTCGCAGCCCGCTACCGCCTTGTCCCCCATGGACTGCCATACTTTGGGAATGTACTGTAGAACCGAGCGGAATGATAGGCGAGCCGAGGCTTGGTTCAATGCCTCATTGGAAGGATACGACGACAGAGTTGAGTATGCCATCCTTGACTTCAGTCGAAAACGCATCCACTACTCTTGGGGCATGATGCTCATGAAAAGTCAGCAGGAAACTGCCGGCATGGCACACCTGAACACTGAAGGGAAGGAGAATTCATTTTTCAGGGATGTTAAGAGACACTATGATGATAAAATGGTGTACAAGCGGGGCTGCAGTGCTGTCTTCAGAGCTCCAGCCCATCTGCACTGTCGCTACAACAGCACCACGACAGCCTTTGCGCGCATTGCCCCACTAAAGATGGAGGAGCTGAGCCACGACCCGTACATGGTGCTCTTCCACGATGTTGTCTACGAGAGCGAAATCGATTGGCTGCTGAATGACACACAGCTGATGGCATCTACGGTGGGTCAGTATCAGTACTCCCCCATTCGAACCTCAAAGGAACAGTATTTCGTTGAACATGAGGATGACGTATTGGCCAATACTCTCCACAGGCGGTTGTCGGACATGACCGGCTTGAGTATGATGGAAAGCGAAGCTCTAACACTCGTCAACTATGGCATGGGCGGGCACTATTCCATGCACTACGATGGCCACAACTACAGCGAGCAGAATCGAGTGCTCATTGGCGACCGCTTAGCCACTGTTCTCACTTATGTAAGTTTTTCTTGATCGCTGAGCTGTGGCCAAACCAAATCTCTCTCTGCTATAGGTGGGCGATGTGGACTCTGGCGGTGCCACTACATTTCCCTACATCAATGTGTCTGTCACGCCCACGAAGGGATCTGCTCTCTTATGGTACAATTTGGACAACGCTGGTGGATTGAATGTCAAGGCAATGCACGGAGGCTGCCCAGTGATAGTTGGCTCCAAATACGGTAGGACACTAGCATTAAAGATTAACGCCTCTCCCCCTGACTGACTGTCACTTCTCTTTTAGTGTTTACCAAATGGGTCAACGAAATTCCGCAGTTATTCTTCACACCCTGCATACGGAACTAGAATCTTGATAGAAATAAAGCGGATTCATTTAATATCACGCAGAATGTTTGCTTATAGCGTTTTGTATCTGTTGTTAGCGTTGCTTGAACTATGAACTAGCGCTGACCGTGACCCGTGTGCAGCGGTACTTCTGCACGGCATAGTGTGCCCCCTCCTCGGAGGTCAGTTGATCCACGAACTTCTCCAGCACAAAACGATGATTCTCCGTATTGAGGGCATCCTTGAGGAAGCCAAAGTGCACCACAGCATTGGGTACACAGTTGAGCTCCAGCAGCGTCTCGCTCGACGGCAGCACCTTCTTCGGTGGTATGGTAAAGAGATTGAACTTCTCGCTGGGATTGACCAGGAACTCTCGCACAAAGTCCTCCACCTTGGCCAGCGTTTCGTGGGGCTTAAACATGCCCTGGAGCACGAAGCGATCGGGGAACTGAATGCGCAGCACACAGTCCTTGTATTGATTCAATTTGGTCAACATCGTCTTCTGGCGCTCCAGCTCGCGAAGCTTGGCTGTCAAAAGAGGAGCATCATCGTCGCCCGCGGAGGTGCGCTTCAGGTCGCGCAGCACCATCTTGAGATCGTTCACTGTCAAGTCAAAGAACGAGTCGGGCAGCTCATCGGATTGCTTCTGGGTGGCATCCAGGGAGAAGAGCACAGCCTGACGAGGTCCAATTACGTTCACCACTGGTGGAGCACGTCCTGAACTATCATCAGCATCGTTATCCATCTGCATTGGCTTTGCGGCAGCGTTATGCAGCGAGTAGCCGGAACCACTGCCCCAATCATATTTGGGTGCCTCTGGCTGCTCATCCTTTTCGGTGGGCATTTCTTCATCATTCTGGCCATCTGCATTTCCCTCTGGAGCCGTGCGCTTCAGGGACTTGATCATGTTGCTGGTTAGGGCAAAGCCGCCACCACCTGCCCCACTGCTGCCCATTGCCGAGCGCGAGGTGCTGGGCTGCTCGTCGTCGCCCTTTGGCTTGGCCTGTATCTCCGGCGGCTTGTACACATTCGCCTGGGTCTTCAATTCCTCTGGCTTCTTGTCAATCAATCGCATCATGGCGCGTCCCTCCAGTATGCCCAGCGACTTGAGCGTCGTCTGCTCCATATTTTTCTGCCCAATCACCTCACTGCGCATATAGATGATGATGGGACTCTCGAAAGTTGTCAGCTGGTGTCCACATAGCTTTTGGACCACCTGCCAGACAGTGTCATTCGGGGCAAACTCGCCCTGCTCACGAGATCCGTCGCTCAGCTGAATGCAGACCACAACGGTGCTGACGACGCGACGCTTCTCCGTGGGCTCCATTTCCAGCACGCAATTGTTGGGCAGCCCGCTGAAACGGAACTGTTGCGTGAGGCACACGTTCTTGTTGTGAAACTTCAGGCAGTGCTCCTCGCTGTCATAGCCATGCTTCGTGCAGGCCGTCTCCAGGATCTCCAGCAGCGTCATGTTCGCCGTCACGCTCACATTCTGGCGCCTGCCGTTGGGCAGCAGGATTGTGACGCGCTTCTCCATAAGCCTACAACGACTCGTATTAATGTAAATGTTCTAAAATGTGCGAGTTTCTAATGTTTTACTTGACGTTTTTTAAAAAACTGCAATATAATGCCCGGTCTGGGCGAAATATACCGAAATATACTTTCTCTTTTCAAAATATACTGTAAATATACCGACGAAAACAAGGACTTAGCCCACTTAACCCCCCTCTATTTTAACAGTTGAAGACCATAAGTTAAGCAGCGGGAAATAATACTGTTTGTATATTCTTCTTGTAGATCCATCTTTAGTTACAAAACTAATATTACCACGATATCTTTCACCTGAAATGCGTACAAAATAAGTGTTTCAAGTTTCATTACCCACTGGCCGACAATGGGTTAAACGTTCAGTGTTGCCAGCCTGTTGCTTGCCCTTCGATCCCGATAACGTGATAAACAGCTTGCGGTTGTGAAGCCGAATTTAATTTCGAGAATTTAAACAGATATATTGCATTTAAGTACAGAAACAATGTATGCAAGACTTTTGCGCAGCGTTGGCGCAAATGCAAGGTATACTCAAGACTCAGTGGTTCTATGGGATCAACAGCTAGCATGCCAGGCCCCCTTTGTGATTACATAAACATTGATTTGATTGATATTTGTTATTGTTCTTAAAGGTGCTTTGCCACAGAAGCCAATGCCGCCGCCCCAAAAATACGACCAATAAACAAGATTCTGATATCCAATCGGGGCGAGATCGCCTGTCGTGTGATTCGCACTGCTCGAAAGCTGGGAGTTCGCACAGTGGCCATATTTTCCGACCCGGATGAGAAGAGTTTGCACACCCAGCTGGCGGATGAAGCGTATCGCGTGGGGGAGGCAGCGTCGTCTGCCTCGTACCTGCGTGGCGATCATATCCTAAAGATTGCCAAGCAATCCGGCGCCCAGGCGATTCATCCGGGCTATGGCTTCCTCTCCGAATCGGTGGAGTTTGCCGAGCAATGCCAGCGCGAAGGAGTCATCTTCATGGGTCCACCAAGCTCTGCCATTCGTGACATGGGCATCAAGAGCACCAGCAAGGCGATAATGGACGCAGCCGGAGTGCCCATTATAAATGGCTACCATGGCGAGGATCAGTCCGATGAGTGTCTGCAGGCAGAGGCAAAAATAATTGGATTCCCGCTGATGATCAAGGCGGTGCGCGGTGGAGGGGGCAAGGGCATGAGAATTGCAGAAAAGCCAGAGGACTTTCTGACGGCCCTCAACTCGGCACGCAATGAATCGCAAAAGTCCTTTGGCGACAGCTCAGTGCTCCTTGAGCGCTATGTGCGATCGCCACGACATGTGGAAGTTCAGGTGTTTGCCGATCAGTACGGCGATGCTGTGTACCTCTGGGAGCGGGACTGCTCTGTGCAGCGACGCCATCAGAAGATCATCGAAGAGGCACCAGCGGTAAGTAAGCTGAGACGTATTCAATAGGATCCATAATTGATTTCTTTCCTGTTTTGCAGCCTGGTCTGTCGGAGGAACTGCGTCGCGAGCTGGGCGAGGCCGCTGTGCGTGCTGCCAAGGCTGTGGGATATGTGGGTGCTGGAACTGTTGAGTTTATTCTGGACAAGGAAGATCTCTCCTTCCACTTTATGGAGATGAACACCCGCCTGCAGGTGGAACATCCCATTTCCGAGATGATCACTGGAACAGATCTCGTCGAGTGGCAGATTCGCATTGCCGCCGGCGAGCCCTTGCCACTGAAGCAGTCGCAGATCACACGCACCGGACACGCCTTTGAGGCCCGCATCTATGCTGAGAATCCCCGCGGTGGTTTCCTGCCAGGTGCCGGACCACTGCGCTACCTGTCCACGCCACAGCCCAGTGCCGAGGTGCGCGTGGAAACAGGTGTCCGAGAGGGCGATGAGGTGTCCGTTCACTATGATCCCATGATTGCCAAGCTAGTTGTCTGGGGCGAAAGCCGCTCACAGGCTCTTAATTCGCTGATTGCCCGACTGGGGGAGTACCATGTAAGTGCAACTATAAAATAGGATAACTTTCTACAAAATTATTGATTTACTATTTAACCCATCCTAAAGATCTCTGGTCTGGATACGAACATCAACTTTCTGATCGATCTGGCCTCGCATCCCGAGTTCCAGCTGGCCAACGTCCACACGGGCTTCATCGAGCAGCACTTTGACACGCTCTTCCCACCGATTTCCATCAGCCAGCAGCAAGTGAGCCAAGCAGCGATTGCCTTGGTGTTCAATGAACTGCAGGCATCCGTCAGCAACAGCAGCGGCAGCCAGGATCCATTCGCCGCCACACCGAATGCTCGTCTTAACTATGCCTTGATCCGAAACTATAATCTAAAAGCCAATGACAAAGGTAGGCAAAATGTGGGAGGATCGTCTTGCTAGATAATATTCCAAATTCCTTATCTACAGTCTACTCGGTTGATGTCAAGTATGATGAAGAAGAGCTGCATATACGCGTAGACAATGGCACCTGGCAGGCGATCAAGGCTGAGAGAGTGCAGGATGTGGGACGTCTAAAGATTCGTGCCAATATCGAGAGCATCATCTCCACTTATAATGCCAACATTGATGGGCCAAGTGTGAGCCTGTTCCTCGAGGTAGGCTGCATCAAACATAACCACTGAAAGGCTCATTAAATATTATTCTTATTCTTATAGAGTGGGAAACTCGACTTTGAGGTGGTGCAGCCAAAGTTTTTGACCGCTCAGGTCGATCAGTTGGGAGCCGGAGGCTCCAGAGTGGTGGCGCCCATGCCCGGAGTGCTGGAGAAGGTGCTGGTTAAACCAGGCGATCAAGTCAAGAAGGGCGACAGCCTGGCTGTGCTTATAGGTGCGTGTTACATATGTCGGATATTCTTTATATTTTGTTTAATTATTGTTTTGTTTCTGGCAGCCATGAAAATGGAGCACATTTTAAAGGCACCAAAGGATGCGACCATAAAATCAATTGGCGGCGCCGAAGGCGACAATGTGGCCAAGGGAGCGGCTGTGATTACCTTCGTGGACGAAGAGGTGGCCGCAAACTAGTGCTATTCCTCCACTAACGTACCAGGGATTCTGTTGCATTTATCTACAAGTTTCTATATATTCTGTGTTCTATTGTGTGCATTTATTAGAGTTAAGCCATAGTCCATTTAATGGACTCTTGTTGTGTCCAATGGCATTTTAAATGTTTTAATTAAATAACTACCTACCATTGATTAGAGACTGAGAAGCGGTGGGCAATAGACATGCACACTACATGTATGTACGTTGTTTTGTGCTATTCACGGGAATGTTCTTTTACCGCAGTCTCTCGAGTTGAGCATCAATGTGTCGCATGCAAGATGTGATGTGGGAACGATGGCAGCAAGGATGTACGTACCCCGATGCTAAAGAACCAAGACTGCGATTATGTATTTAAAAAAATTGTTTTATTTGTTTTGTCAATTTTGTTAAAGTTTAATGGTTTGGATGTATACGGTTTTATTCAGTTTTCTCGAACACACACATTTCTTAAATGTGCTTTTTAGCATGCATTTTGTTTATGAATACATAATTTAAAATAAAGTTCCGTACATAATTTTTCGACTTATGTTGGGTTGGGTAAACGAATACGAATACGATAAACAAATACACGATGACGAGAACTGAGAAATGCGATGTGTGTCTGCTTACATTTCGCTTTTATTTTTTGCAACTTAAAACATAATAATTTAATAAATGTTTAACAAATTTCACTTAACTTAATACAAAACACTAATCAATTAAAAATATATATATATTATACTTAGTATAAACAGAATCAAGTTGTTTTGTTTTTGTTTTGTTTCTTTACGCTCGTTTCGCTTTAGTTTAGTCCATTTTGCTCTTGAGTTTATACTGATTTTATTTTATTTGTTTTTTTTTTAATTTTTGATTTATTTTACGAGTAGCATCCCATTTTACTTGAGTTACGCAATTGAAATATGATTATGGAAACAGAGTTTCAGTTTTCAGTGTTCAGTTTCAGTTTTCAGGCGAGAGTGAGAGTATGAGAGAGTACGATGGATGCAATTTGGTTTCTTGCCCTAATTCTTCTTACAATCGCCGATTTCTTGGTTGTTTTATTTTGTTTTGTTTCCCCTAGATTGTATTGTAATTTAAATATTATTATTATATGTATTCATTATTATATTGTTTTTGATTTTTCTTTTCTTTTGTTTTGTTTTCGATTAGTATTAAGGTTAAGGGTTGCCTCGGCTTCAATACGTAATACATCATTTTATATACTATATAAATACAATTATATGGTACTGTAAACGTGCAACTTAACGCATCTTAGTATTTATGAGTGTGTTGTGGGGTGTTTTGTTTATTTATTTCTTTCTTTGTTTTATGTATGTCTCGCGTGTGTTCTTGTTTTTGTGTGTGTGTGTGTGTGTGTGTGTTCAAGGTGTGTTCGCTGTTTGTTGTGTATCGTATCTGCAGTATTTGTATTTTGTTGTGGTGAAGGGTAATTATAAAGTTCAATAACTAGTAAACACCTTCCTACCGCGCTGCACTGCGCTTCGCTGCGTGTCTGGACTCTCGCATCGATCACACGAGTACGAGTAATATATGCACTGCTTCATCAGCCCTTGATCTGTTTTGTTCTGTTCTGTTAATATCTACGCATTTCGCTCTATAATTGTGTGTTTGTGTGTGTGTGTGTGTAATCGTATATTTTTTAACCCCACCACTTAAGTCTCGTTTTCAACGGCGGGAGCTCCATACTAATATAACACACCCGCTTCGTTTGAATTGTCAGGCTGCTTTTGGTTCACTTAACGCTACGGATGCTCCTTCCTCCTAAGTTGATGCTCTCTTGCTACTCTCTTGTTATTAACGCGATTACATGTGTGTTATTGCAAAGAACTCTTCGGTTTTCTTGGGTTTCAATTCATTCATATCCTATCGTTTTTCAATCTCTGCTTTTCAAATATAGTTTTTCTCTTGCCCCGCTCCCGTTTCTGACATTGTGCCGCCGCTGCTGCTCGTGGGCGCTGTTATCGCTATTGTGGGCGTGCTGCTGCTGTTGATTGTGGCTGCCGTATCCGCTGGTCCTGTGACGGCTGCAGCCTTGGGTTTTGTGACCTCTGTAGTTGAGGGTTCTGGGACTGCTGTTGTCTCAGGCGCCGACGACTCCTCTGCCGTTTCATAATTATTTTCCTCTGGCTTTCTTCTCCTTTCTTTCCTGCGATATTTCTGTGGAAATGAAAGAGAAATGCATGTATTAGCAATGGTGATTAACCAGAGGGTGGGGCATTCACTATTTCTACTGGGGTGCTACGTCATCAGCGTGTCTGCGCGTGTGCCAAGTAAGCAAGTAATTATTGCACTTCACTTCACTATAGAGTTATCTATAACTATAGTTAGCAAAACAGGTAATTGTTTAACGGATACAGAATTAGTTTAGCATCAAAGAATATAGAACACATGGGACGAGACGCATGAACCCGCCTCAGCCACAGAGCTGAATTCCGAATTTCTTGCTTCTACTACGCTACAACATTCTCTCATTCGAAAGTCTGGTATTTAAGTTGCTCAGTTTTTACATCACATGCATCATGCATCTTCTCTGTGTGGTCTATAATCTTTGATATATCATCTATATATATTGGACCTATTTTTATCTGTGTATTATCTGTGTGGTTTGTGGCGGTGTTGTGTGTGGGTATGTGTTTGTGGGAGGTGATTCGAGGAAGCTTGCAGTTGCAGAACATAAAAGAAAAGCAAATGGTGGGGGGCACGGCACGGGACACCATCCGCAGCAGAACATTAAACATAAAATGTGTGTGTGGGGTTGGCTCGAATTAAGGGGGGGTTTCGATTAAACACAAACTAACAAACGAATCTAAACTAACTTGGCGGCAAATTAAATTAAGCGGCTGGAGGAATTCTTGCTAATATCACCACGTAGTTGTTGTTGTTGTTGTTGCTGCTGTTGTTGTTGTAGTTGTTGTTGTTGCAATAGTTGTTGTTGTTGTTTGGGTTGTAGCTGTAGTTGGAGTTGTGGTTGATGTGACTGTAGTTTCAGTTTCTGTTGCGGATGTTGTTGCTGTTGTTGTTGTTGCGGATGTTGTGGCAGCTCCGCACTCGTCACCTGCTGATGATGATGATGATGATGTGGGAACATCACTGGCGGCAGCTTTCCCCCCTTCGTGGCTGTGGTGCGATTGCGCAAGCCCTACAGGAGTTACCCGAAACGGATATTTGTTTGAAGGGGCGAAAGGGAACAACCACAAATCAAACAACGAAACACCGCAAATGGGTGACAAAAATATATAGAGAAGAATTAGAAGACAGTTACCATGTGTGTGTGTGTGTGTGTGTGTGGATAAACATAGAGAAACAGAGAGGGAGAGAGAGAGAGAGAGAGAGAGAGAAAGTAGGGGAGAGAGTCAGAGAGAGATACAGAAGGAGCTGCTGGGGAGAGTGTGGAGTGTATCCTTTGTGTCCTGTGTATGTTTTGGTGTTTCTGTTTATGGTGGGGCTGCTGTCTGGCAGGAGACAATCCATTGGAATGGGGCACGTGGGGGGACACACTACTTGGCTACCTCTAGCCATCCTCCCAGCCAGTTACGCGTACCTTCTTCACTGATGATATCTCCATGTGATCCAGACTGTTGGTCAGCCCGTTTATGTTGGCGGTGGTCTCCACTGTGGTCGTCTCCTGGGCACTGCTCTCCGTTTCGCTGTTCGCCCCGCTGCCAGTCGTCGTGCCGCCTCCAGTGGTGCCTCCCGTGGTTCCTCCCGTGGTTCCTCCCGTGTTGGTGGTGGTGGCGGAGCTGATGACGCTGATGGCAGTGGGGGCCACCGTTCCGAAGGGACTGCTGCCGCCCGTCGATGTGTAGGCCCCAAAGAGCTGACGCGACAGACGAGGAATGGGATGGGCCTCGATGCGAGTCGGCCACGTAGATGGGTCACTGTTGATTATGGCATTCGGCTTGTTCTCTGGCGTCGGCCCAGGGGCGGTCGTACCGGACTCTGTTTGCACAGTCGTGGGCTGCTGCTGCTGACCCGCCTCCTGCTTGTTCTCATCCAGATTAGAGTCCAAATCGGATTCGTTATTCTCGTCCTGATCCTGTCAAAGAGCGAACTCGTTAGCAAAAATGTCAAGATTAAGGCGTCATACAGTTTCATGGAGTAATCCTCACCGTCTTCTCGCTAACCTCCTCCGGGCAGAGCTCGTAGGCCAGGTTCCAGGTGTTCTTCGCCGACTGCGATCGCTCCAGCATGTAGCCATTGGTGTTGTCGTTGCTCTGTGCTGGCGGCGACCACGAGTACGAGTTGTACTGACAACCGATGCCTCGCTGCCGCTCCAGCTCGTCCTGCAGCCACTCCACGGCGATGCTCCAGTGTCGCGTGATGGTCGGATTTGTATTCAGCATCTGCAGGGCAATCGGTGACTTGTGGAAGAGCTGTGTCAGGCATTTGATGATTTGATATGCGCGCTTCTGGTAGTGCGTCTTCGCCCGCTGTATCGTGTCCAGTAGACCCTCCCGCTCCTCGGCCACGCCATTGAGGGCATTGTGGATGCGATGGTGCTGCCAAGAGTCGTCGATTAGCAGGATGTTCAGCAGCAGATCTGTGTGGTGGCGCATATCGTGGCAGTAAGCGAAGCCGCACTGCCACAGCAGTTCGGTGAGGACGGCCCGCGAGAAGTGCGGATTCTCCCAACTGCAGTACTGGAGCAGCTTCAGTCCCTCATCGCCCACGTTTGTGTCCTCGATGACCTTCTTGATGTATCTGAAGAACAATGCGATTGAAATTGTGGATTCATTTTGGCAAAGACTTTCGACCTTACCCTGTTCTGTTGAAGAGAAGGTCCATGCACTCGCTGGACAGCGACGTAAGCTCTTCGTGGGCCACAGTCGAGTCCTTGAAGGGATTGGGCAGTGGATTGGGCTGGGGACTGCCCGTCTGATTGGAGCTCTGGCACTTGTCGCTCACATCGCTGCAGCGCACCAGATGCGACACCACTTGATGGAGCTTGCTGAACTCCGGATACTGGTACTTGATGGACGGACCAGGCCCATCGTCCAGTGCCACCAGCATGAACTGCAGCGGCACATTGAGCTGCGGGTAAGCAATGGAAAGCATTTAATCGCATGATAATCGCTATAATCGAGAATTCGTGCGTACCTTCAGTAGCTGCTGCTTCTCGCGCGTACCCAGGCCCACGTACATGCTGAACAAACTGAAATAGTGGGGCAAGTGCTTGCCATAGTCGGCCGCCTCGGACTTAAGCAGTCGCAGCACACTGATGAGCACCTGTTCGCACAAATTGCTGCCCTCGTAGCCAATAAGTGGTTCATCGTTAATGGCGAAATGGCAGAAGAACACAACCAACTTGACAAACACGGCGCGCACCTCCGGCGATGGGGCCATCAGTATGTACTCCCCGAGACGCGACGGAGGCGAGAGCAGGGCATGATTGGCAAACCATTTGCGCACCAGCGCCGAGGAACGTATGTGATGTGAAAGCGTATCGTACCTGTCACCCAATCAATAAGTAAATCAAATCCTAACAGCACAAGCCACAACTCGCTCTCAATTCACTCACCATTCAATGACGGGGCCACGTAGCGACTTCTTCGTGCGGAAACCTGTGTGGAACAGAAACTGCGATGCCAGTTGGACGCCCAAAAGAGAGAGCTCCTCAGCAGCGGGTGTCTAGAGAGCAAAAGAAAGAACAGAATTATTTAGTGGAAATGGAATCGAGTTTAAAATGTTCAAAATAAACTCACAATCTTATCGCTCCTCGCCGAGGGTATACTAGAGCTGACAAGCTTTTTGATAAAATTGAAAAACTCCACGGAGAAAATGCTACGTGAGTGCAGAAACCGTATGTTTTGGTGTCTACAAAAACGAATTAGATAAATGATTAGAAAAATGAGAATTATGTATGTAGAGCTGTAAAGCACTCACCTAACGCTCCTCTCGATGGGCTTGGGCAGTGGCAGCACCATATTCCGACTTTCGGTGAGCGACAATTGCTCGACGCTTGGCTCGAACGGCACCGGAGTCTGGTCGCAGCGGGTGTAGAACAGCATGTAGGCATTCCACCAGCGCTTCTGACGACGATATTGCATACGCTTTAGATTGTTGTCATAGATCTCGCCCATGTAGTCGCCGCCAAAGCATTGAGCCTTCATTTCCTCATCCTCGTGCATTTTGCATTCGGTTACCTCGCCATCGTCAAACTTGTACCATTGGCATTTTCCATTCGCTGGGTTTCTATAAAACAATTTTGAGTAAAAGGAACAATGATTCGAGTGCAGGCAGAATGAAGGATAGAGATTGTCACTCACTTGGAGAGTATGTAGCTGAAGTAATGACCGCCGGATGCCTGGCCACTGTGCACCACAATGCCCGTCAGTTCGTATTTTGTTGTTTCAACATTTGTTTGACAATTATCACCCACCTCCACCACTTCGCCCTCGAGCTTAGCTAGGCCAGAAACTGCATACACAACAAAGAGAGAGAGAAAAAGAGAGAGTTAAATGGTTTAAGAGTAAGTACTGTGTACTGTGGATGCTAGAGCATGCACTCAACTCACCTGTGTAGGGCTCCATATCCAGGATACGAGGAAATTCAAAATAATCATTAAACTTAATCGCACAGACGCGCTCGTAGTCGTATTCAAAGCGCTTCAATTGTATGGCTAACACGGGTGGCAGCTTCTTCACACATAGCCGCTTAACGGTAACTACCTGCACACACAAACACACACAGAGAAAGAGAGAAGAATATGTAGTAAATGTGGCACAACACAGGGATAGGATAGGACTGCAGAGCTATTCGTTTTCTTTACTTTTTTATCACATTTATCACAATGGTATGCATCGGCTCCCTCGAGCAGCTCCCCCTTGACGTACTGCTCCAGAGATTCGGTTAATGAGCTATGATTCCTAATATCGACACTAAATACACTAAATGGTTCCTCTTTGGAGTAGCGATGCGGACACTCTTGACATATCTTCTGATCGCTGAACGATCCACCGAGCGTGGCATTCATCAGCTGAGGCTGACCCAATGCCTTCAGGCCCTCGTCGAGGCTCTCGAACAGTGACATGAAGAACTCCACGGCATCCTGCTGTTCGCGCAGATTCACTGGCTCGCCTTGCAACCTACAAAACAAAATATTTATTGTAGAAATATGTGTGTATGTACTCCTGTCATATATTCTTATTCTCACTTGAAATGCGTCCAGAGACCGCGTGGCACATAGAACTGCAGTGCACTGTGGCCGAGATGGGCGAATATGGCCTGGACATGCTTCAGGATTACCACATGGTAATTCTTGCGCATGGACGTCGACTCATCCTCACCAGCGAGTGCGGCCGAGAACGAGACAATCGCCGCTGAGGGGCCCGAAAAGAGAGCAGCTCCCAGGCTGGCAGTTGTCATCTCCGAATCACCGCTGAAATCTTCGCCATCGTTGGTGGCCGCCCCGTGGGCCTTGAGTATGCCCACACGCACAGCCGGCACCATATACAGCTGCTGCAGCACCGAGTTCATGTAGCAGGTGGCACCAGCATTTTTCAGACCACAGAAACCTTTGATGGGCCTGGCGCCCACCGGCGGCAGATAATCCCATTCCCGCAGCGGATCGGTGTCTGCCACAAGAAAACAACAAAAATGGTGAGTAAATGAATGATGCAAGGGATCATCCATGGGAGGAATTGGAGCGATATACTCACCCGTGCAGACGAAATCAATGAGTGTATTGGTGAGTAACTTCATATTAGGAACACAGAGCTGGCACAAGGCTATGAGGAGATCGCATGCGGCGGCTATTGTGTGCGGACTTCGGCAGACGGGCGGTGGTACGGTGTCCTGCCTGAGGGTGCCGTGTCGTCGTAAATGCAGATATTCACGCGATGCCGTAAACAGAAAGTCATCGATCAGCTCGTGTATCAGTTCGTTGAGCTGGGCCTTCGAATCGGGCACCAGGAAGAACATCAGCTCCTTGGCCAGACACAGATGTCCCTCGAGCAGCTCCTCGTGCACCTGCGTGTCCCCGTGGCCTTTACATTCTCTCGTATCTTCTGCAGCCACTTGATCTCGTCCCCCAGCAGATCCTCGCCAATCTGGAGGGGCCAGTTGTAGATGCAACCGTAGGACAAAGTGCGACACAGCACGGAAAAGAAATCGGAGCAGGTGGACTCGTACTGGGGCACCAGCGTCTTCAGGGCGCTCACCAGCAAATTCACCATATAGATGAACGGACGTCGGTCACCGGCGCAGTAGGTGGAGGCAAGGAACAGCTGCTCGGAGGCCACCTGTCGGACGTGCCGCAGGGGATTCTTCAGCACAATGGAGGTGATGAATTTCGCCCAATTCGCATCGCCGCTGAGCGCCTCATTGGCGCTCGGATTGAGAATGAACGAGATGGTGAGCACCTCGAGGGCCTCCTTGCACATGCTAAAGTCCTGGCTGTCCGGCACGATCACCTCATCCTCAAAGTCGCAGCCGTTGCTGCTGCCTAGAGCCTGCAGATTGCCACAGGAGGAGGCCCAGGCCAGCTGCACTACCGCCTTAATGGTGGAGATGTCCGGACAGGACCACTGCAGCGTGGAGCTGAAGAGCGCCCGACACCGTTCGCCCTCCTGGCTGGCGGAGAGCATCTCCCGGGCCAGCATTACAGCCAGCTTGGCCGAAATGGCCCGCAGCGTGCCCTGCGAACTGTTCGGTGTGGTCGAAAAGTTCTGCTTGAGTATGTCCACCTGTGAGCGGGCACCATTATCGTAGTCGCAGATCATCGGCTCATCGCCCACGCGCGACAACACGCTCCCAACAATGTAGAGGAACAATTTGGCCAGCCGCAGCACGCACTGGAAGGACGCACGCTTCGTGTGCATATCGGCGCTGGGCAGAAAGTTATTCTTGGTCAGCAGCTCCAGCACAAAGTGGGCGCATCCCGAGTGCATCCAGGCGGATTGAACCTGCAGCGCCGACTCTCCCAGCGGCTCCAGGGCGGGTATCAGCAGGCCATGCAGCACACTGAGATTGTACAGCACCTGTGCGGGCGTGGGATGCAGGAACATCTGTTCGGGCATGCAGCTCTCGTGCTGGAAAGAGGAGTGGAAATTGAGAACAGAGTACGTAGAGTAGGAGAATAGGAGTAGAGATCTATTTGTGAGCACTTACCCCACCATCAGTCTCGCCTGTCCTCTCATCATCTGCCGCCTCCCCATCCTTAGCGACTGGCGCCTTCTCTGGGGCACCCTTGGGCACGCGACACATCAGTTGCAGCTGCCGCATGGTCTGCCTGTCGCAGGGTAGCAGATGCAGCAAAACCTTGGCACTGTCCCGCAAGCGGCCGTGCTCCAGTTCACTGCCCAGCTGGTAGAGCTTCAGAAAGAACTCCGTGTACTGATAGTTCTGCGAGATAATCACACCCGGGAGGGTGCTCTCGGACTCCACGCGCTGCATGTCGGGGCAGGGCCGTGGTGGGGAGCCGGTGCTCGAGTCGCTGGAGGAGTCCGGGCTGCTGGCGAGGCCAGTGCCCACGGGCGTGAGTTTGGCGGTGAGGATCATCTTGTCGCGTATTGTGTACTGGTAGAGGGGATTGATCTCGTCGGAGACCTCGATCATCTCCCCGTTGGTGTAGAACAGATCCACCTTGATGTTGGTGGTAGAGGTGCCCTTTATGCGCTTCAGTAAATTCCGCTTGAAGGCCGCCACCGTCTCGTTGCTGTGCGTGACAATCTCGAGGTCATCGATGGGACGCCCGGGATTCTGGAACCGTATGTACAGGCTGGTGTTCTTGCCACGCGTCACACGACTGAGGGGCAGGTGGATGCGATCGCCACTGAACGAGCGATCGCACTCCTTGATATACTCCTGCAGCACCTTGATGATCCGGCACATCTTCTCAGCCTCGATGAATCGCATCTTGGTGTCCTTCGAGTCGTTTGAATTGTCCACCTGGTTGTTGGGATCATTCTCCTCTGCCTCCTGCAGCTGCGTGTTTCCCAGGATCACAATGTTGCCGTAGTGGGTGCGCAGTCGGGAGCAGCACTCACCGATGAACATCTCATGGAACTCGGAAATGTTCTCCAATAGCCGCGGACCTAGTGCGGTGGACACTTCCTTCAGGAGATCGATGGCTTTGCTGGCAATCTCCTCCCCGCCGGTGGTTATCACGCGCCACAGATAGTCCTTGCCAATGAGATCCTCGTTGTCCAGTATATAGCCCCGATGGATGGCCTTCAGCTTGTCCTCCTTCGAGTTGACGGCCTTGAAGAACCGCTCGAAGCACTTGATCCCGCTCTCAGTCAGAAGATGCGGATCCAGCTGCAGGATGTTGTTCTCGAAAAAGTCCTTGTTGATGCCCGGATCCAGATCCGGCTCCTCGCCCATCAGTTTACCGAACCAGCGGAAACACTCCTCGCGATCCGACGCAAACACCGCGCTCACCGCCAGACAGTGCCAGATCTGCTTCGCCTGATCGGCGCACAGCCACAGCTGCCCGTCCTTCAGCAGGAACTTGAGGAACTCGAGGCGCTCGGAGATTTGCGCCTGATGGGGAAACCGATTGTCGATCAGTATCGCAGTGGGCTCCAGACCAGGCGTCTCGGCCGTCAGCTGGCGCACCTTCTCCATGTAAGCGGTGAGGCTGTTGGTGACCAGAATGACCAACGAGTAGTCGTTCTGCAGCCGCTCGATCACCTGCTGTCGATTGGTGGACGTCTGTGTGCGCGGCGCATGGTTGGGCGTCGTGTCGTACAGGCAGCAGATGTCACGGATCAGCCGGAGGGCGGGCAGCACCCACGAATCGCCAGCCTTTAGCTCGCCAACACACTTGTCCAGCCAAATGGTTTTCTGTGCATCGCGCTCCTGCGAGCAGCTGTAGTCGAGGATCTTGACATGCGCCCCCAAGGCCTGGTCGAGCACCTCCGGCGGCACCTCCTGGCTGTGGGCCAGCGTCCAGAACAGCTTGAGCACCTTCTGGGCCATCACACCGTTCTTATCGTCCTCGGCCAAGCGACGGATAAGTTCCAGCAGACGCTCTCGCTGCCGCTTGTTGGCCGTCGTCATGCTGGCCTGCAATTAAAAACACCACGAAAACACAAAAACAATTTGAAAATGCGAATCCCAATGGATAAACTTCGCTTGAGACTCACCTGAAACGCCTCGAAGAGATGATCCAACTGCTCGGGCGTGAAATCCCAGGCCAGTTTGGCCAACAGATCGTGCACATTCTTAACGATGGCCTCGTGCTTGCCCGCCTGGGCACGCCACACGGCATCCAGATCGTCCAGCGTTAGGGCCTGCTCTTTGATCAGGAAGCGTATGATTTTCTCTAGCTTTTCCACATACTGCGGCTGATGCAGAGAGTCTTTGAGTACAATGCCCAGGACATCGGACGCCTTGATCCACTGGGCCATGCGCTCCGCCGTCAGCCAGTCCATCTCGTCCTCGGGCAGCGAGTGTGGCAGTGGTTGAGAGCGATGCGAGTAGTAGGCCACCGAGGACAGAACCTTATTGATCTCGTTCAGAGCATTCATTTTGCCATTGAAACTGGAGACTTGCAGCAGGCGCAGAATCATCTTCAGGCGGAACATCTCCAGATCGCGTATCAGCTCCTCCTGGCCGGACAGGCGACTGGCCAGGAAACGAGCGGACTTAACAATCCCATTGATGTAGTCGTTGCGCCCCTCGGGCTTCACCTCGCGCTTCAGTTCCTCGTCGGTGAAGCTGTCCAGCAGATCGAGGACAACATTCCAAGTGGGCATAAAGTACTTGGCAATGGTGGCGGGCGTCAGGAGCTCGTGGCACTGGCCAAACGGCCGAAGAAGGCTGTGTATCAAGGCCAGAGTTAAGCGATTGTCCTGTCCGCCATCCTCGCCGCCGCCACCATCGCTGGACGAGGTGCCGCAGCCACTCTTGATGGGCGGCACCTTGTTTTGGTTACGCTTTAGCAGCTCCAGGCCCTTGTTGAATCGCTCGAGCAGATTGTCAAAGCCACCCAGCTGTCCGAAGCGATTAATGAGATCCACGAGCCAACCGCGTGCACTCTTCGGCTCTTGAGGCGGCCTCGCGTACATCTTGTTGCTGTCCAGCTGTCCCCAGATGCAGTCGGGCGTCGCAAAGCATTCCGGCTGGCGGGCCGCATTGAAGGCATTGAACTTGTTCTCCGGATCAAACACAATGGCCAGAAGATCGAGCAGGTAGGGATTGTCACGCTGCATGTGTATGGCAATGAGATGCAACAGCTTGCCGCAGGACACCAGGATGCAGTGATGGATGTTGTACTTCCACGAGTTGACAGCCTCATCGGTTAGGATCTTGGCAAACGAAGTGCTCAGCCCATTCCGATAGAACTCCACACAAGGCTCGCAGTCATGATCCACACCTGGAAATGAATCGATCGAAAATCGATATTAATATATTATAGATTTAATCCTCCGCCCACGGGAAATGTGTTTGCGTGACTTACCGGCCAGGGTCAGGTCAATGGCCGCATTTAGGAGCACCTCCAGCTCCTGCTCGGGCAAAACGGGCACCACCCATCGGGGATTGGATATCTTTTGGGTTAGCGATCGCAGTTTGGTTGTGGGAAACGATGATATCAGCTTCTCTGGCGGCCTGGAGATGAGAAAACCAACAGAACAAATGAAGTGCGACGTTTGTGGCTTCATTTAATAAACAAAAAACAGCTGATAAGATTTAATATCTCTCTCGCTCGCTCTCAAAAGGAACGAACGATTGGACAAGTTTAAAAATAGTTTGCTAACTATCGTAATGGAAATGTCGAGGAGGGAAGGCCTTTCTTTTCCACAAACATAATTACATATTATTGTTCGTTACTTTGCCCTTTGTTTATGATTCGAGATACCATTTTATGGATGTATTTGCTGGCACCGACACGAGCGCTGGCTGTGGGCACGAACGGAAACATTTGTTTGCATTTGGAAGCTGTTTGTTTAGATCGGATAACGGAAAACGGACAAGCATACAGGTGTGTGCAGTATTACATTCCGACTATTAGCATTCATCTATTAATTGGCTCGAGAGAGAGCATATTTTAATTAATTTATTATTCACAGAGTTTTTGTGGTGTGCGCCCAACCCTAGACAAAAAGCGAATGCACACGGGGATGGGAATGCTGCGCAAAAGTAAACAGAGAACGAGGCCTGAAGTTAGGCCAGGCGATGGATGGGCAGGGGGGAATTGAATGAGCCCCGCGAAGGGCGAACACACGAAAGACTTTGCTTCTGCTGTCTGCTTCTACATACTTCTGATCTAATTAAGTGCAATAAACTACGCACTAAACTTCTCCTCGTTCGTTCCTTCCTTTTTCCGCTAATTGGGAGCAATCATGCAAAGCTCCTCCGGACACGCCCACTTACACTATTGTGACAATGCTTTCCACACTGCTGACCGACGACGATCCGACCACATTGTCAGCGTCTGCACTTGTGCTGGACGGCGTTTGCTCCTGATTGTTGCCTCCTCCGACGCCGACGCCGCTGCTGCTGCTGGTGGTGTCTATGCCACCTCCAGCAGAGCTACCACCTCCGCCATTGCTTCCCGCACTGCTCGGCATGCTCGATGTCGTGACTGTGACAGTGCATGAGCCAGTGACAGTTCCAGTTTCCGTGACAGCTCCTCCTGTTGTCCCCATTCCCGACATAGTGCCCTCAGCTGGACTCGTAGTGGTGGTTGCTGCGGTAGTTGTGGTGCTGGTGGTGGTTGTGGTGGTGTTGCTGCTGGTCGGCTGTCCAGTGGTTTGCCTGCGCGTATCGAACGTCATTATGGTTGTTCTTGTTGCGTTGTGGCTGCCTTAGCAGCGCCGTCGTTGTCGTCGCCGTGAGTAGGGCGTAGACGTGGAACGGGGTTGAGCGGGGAAACTGGGGAGAGCTCTAGTCCTAGTGGTGATTGTAATCCTACTGCAGTCTGCACTGGGCGGCTATTTGGCTTTTGGTTGGCTATGGCAGTCCTGGGTTCTATTTCCGTTTCCGTTTCGATGTTGCCTGTTGTCGGATTAGCAATTTGAGGCACTGTTGGTCGAGACAATTTATGGGCGACTCCCGGGATCGGTCCCGGCTGCGAGCTGCGCTGCAGGCGAATGGGCTCGTCTTCTTTTCTTATTGTCCTGCTCCGATAAGAGCTATTGCCCCGTGCGCGCTCGTGTTCGTGTGGTTTGCACTGCTTTTCGCGGCGCGTTGCGTTTAGTTTACATATTCCTTTACGGCAGCGGTCACAATTTGCAAAAATCTATAAACTGCAACGAAGTACAAAAAAAGAAGAAAGAAGCAAATAAATACAGGCGCACAAGGGAGACCGAAAAAGCACACACGAACACGCCACACTCACACATGCAATCAACACTCGCGCACGCACCAGCGTGTATGTGTATATGTGCACATGATTGTGTGAGTGCAGTGTGTATGTATTGGTAGCGACTTGGCACGAGAGCCTTTTGGGTTGGAATATGAAAAATCAATATTATTTAATAGACGGGAGCGTGGAGCGAGCAGCAAGCAAGCGCCAAATAATGCTCCAAAAGCACACAAATAATGCTCTCACTCTCTATAGCTCGCTCGCTCGCTCGCTTGTTCGGTGTCAGTTGCTCACTCACTCACACACACACACACACTTACGCACCGCCGAATCAGCCGCTGCGGAAATGTGCATGGGTGTGTGAGTGAATTTAATATAATGTTGTTTTTGTTTTACGCTGCTCTCTTCCTCTCTCTCTCTCTGGTTCTTATTTATTTATTGTTTTTTTTTTGTGTTTTTAGGCAAACAAAGAACATTTTTTCTCCCGAAAATTACATCACGTCGCTGTCCTATTCCACACTTCCTATCCGCACACACCACCCACCTCCCCCTACCCATACACTACTCTCACCCGGCTACATCTGCATCCTTAAGAGGAATGTCGGTCGGTTGGTGGGGGGAGGGGGTGGGTGGTGAAAATAACTACGCACAAAGATTTCGCAAGTTTTCGTGCCCCTCGGCCGCACCATTTGTTGGTTCTAGGCTCGCTCTCCGCGACAACTGTGCAAAGATACAAAATAAAATTAACATGTTCTGCTGCCCATCGGACCAACGACGATGGGGGGGGGGCTGCTGCTGGTATTCTGGTGGTAGAACGTTGCTGGGGCGGAGGCACCACCATGCATGTAATCCCAATAAATAAATCATTATTTCACTTTTGGAGTCCAGGACACTGTCCGGAGACCACATCACTCAATTTCCATTGTTTTTCATTCGTTTTCCCGTTTTTCAAATTCACAATATATACACACACACACACACCACACAGGCCACATATATTTATTTGCGAATCGAGCGAGCGAGTCAGTCCACAACTCACCCATTTTTTCCTATTTCACTTTGCGTCTTAATTGTTACTACTCTTGCACAATTTGGGTGTATATATCTTACAGTTAAATTTGGGACTTAGAATTTCATAGTTTCACACTCGAAATGTTTAGAGACTACTTTTTGCGAATTTTCTTCTGGCCCCTCTAAGCTTACAAATCAGCCGGCCAATAGACAAAATGGCGTCTGCTTTGGTGTTGCTTTATTCGAGAGTACTTGCCAGTGCTCTGGATGTGTTTCGCGTTAGTTGAAGGGCGCTGCTCCTCCCACAACTAGTTTAATTGCATTGCAAGTGCAATATTTCGTTAGAATACTATATTTTATTTATTTTCTTTGCTAAAGTTGTGCAGCAGTGTGACCGCATTTATCATATACCAAACAACCATTAGAAATATACCGGAAATTACCTTATCAGTTTTAAAATATACTTATACTGACGGACACGACAAGATGCGTTGATATTCCTCGATTTTGATATTCGGTTTAATATTAATACCAAGCTAAGACTCTCAGCGCTGAACATATATTTTTCTACGATTAAGTAATCAATTTCCTGAAAGAGTTGCTAATTATAAGTGCTCATTTTCATTTGAATTATTCATAAATGAGGTTTACTCAGATAGAGGAGCGGTCTTCTGATGAAAAATTTAATGTTTTACATGGGTAACTGTGTAGTTAGCGTGTGCTAACTACACATTTGCTACAAATTAACTACATATTTAGGTAAAATTCGACAGAGCCTCTAGCGGCAGCAGTGTGAAAAACTGCCGTTATCGGACATTTTTGAAAAAATTGAGATTGGGATGCCAAACCATTAGGAATTCGATGCTCTTCACGAATTAATATTCGATGTGGCCTGGGAATGGCTCTAAATAGCATTTCTACTCATTTTCTACTTTGGTGGATTAGGACAAGAGGGTTAGGCCCATAACGCGTCCTAAAAATACTGGAAAATACAACAAATATACGAAATATACAAACTATAAAAATATGCAAGGTGTGACCTAAACAGGGTGGTCAAAAAAGTATAACGCAGTGTGACCCAGCCATTCTGACAGTTATAAAAATACCTCATCATTTGTAAAAGAATACCGGCAACGACTTTTTTCTTCAATTTTGATATTTGGTTTAATATTACTAGCATGTTATTGATCTCAGCCCCAAACAAATACTTTTATCCGATTCATCAATAAATTTTGTACAACATTGGCTAGTTTTCAGAACTCCTTTTCATTGGATTGCTTACATAACAAGGTTCAAACAAAAACGGCCAAAGCATTAAACGAAAGTGTGAACTCCGGTCACACTTGATCATTGTTGCTGGTCAATCAAGTTTCTGCATGCGTATGTACATTTGTATACCTTACTTCCTTTAATTAATGTTAAATTTGTTGTTCCAAGCTGCTTTAAAACATTAATAATGAATTTGTATTAGATTGACATGCTATTTAACCATTAATGCATAAAATTGGTGTTTTATATATATATTTATCCCAGTCCCGATACCTATTATTGGTGCCCATATGCTTCGAAATTTCGTTCATATCCTTAAAGCAGAGACTGATAAGTTTCTGCATTAATTGAAGCCTGAAATTACAAACAATATTTCAACTCTATAATATCCCTTCTCCCAAGGGTAGCAGACTTGTTGCGCATTCCGTGCCAAAGTTGCAGAGCAATGCTGCTAATTCATGTTGCCGAAAATTTCCCATACGAATCAAATGTAACTAACGGGACATTTTTTTGAAAACCACCCCAATATTTTACTGCAAATTTCGAACGATTTGATTGGTTGAAAGTTGAAAACGCGTAGCAACCGTTACTTTTGTAACGAAATCTATTTTTTGGGTACAAAAACAAAATATGTACATATGTATTATTGTTGAATAGGCCGTCGGGCGTAGATTTAATAGCCATATATCTTCATTTCAAATAAGTCCGTATTTTTTAATAATATTTTTAAATTTCGACGATAATAATTTGTATCAGACTCGCCGTTTTACCCCTCTCCTCGAAAAAACAAAGATTTCTACCAGCGTGGCCGAGCACATAAAATGTCCTATCAACATTTTAGTTCCTCCAGCAACATCTTGAATTTAAATACCCAAAAGAGCAGAATGTACCAAAAACCAGCTCCAAACAATGAAAAATGGTTGAAATTTTTGTACAGTTTCAGTATTTATTGGTAAAAGGGAATTATTTTCATTTCATACCAAGCCAATTAATTGAGGAGATCATCCCGTCGGAAAATGTCGCCGTGCGTCGAAAATTGGACCTAGATGATACCGTTCTGCCTGGAGCATGTCAACAGCTACAAGCTGGAGAGATTCGGAGAATTTCATCCCTCCAGAGACTGATCCGGACTTATTTATTTACTATTACTATTTTACTGTTAGTTTATTTTTACTATTATTTTAAGCTACTGGCTTACGATTTACATGTATTTGATATACAATAATAAATATTATTTTTTTGTACCCAAAAAATACTATTCGACATAAAATCCGTTAAAAAAGTAACTGTTTGAACTGAACTAGTTCAATAAGTGCTTTTCAGCAGTGTTGGCAACCGCGTCGCAGAAGTTCCCATCTCACAAGTGTTGTATACCGCAATACAGATTATCTAGAGATGGTTAACTCCTCCAACTCCGTGTTCGATTATTTTACCATCTCTATTAAGACCAAATAATATGGAAACAAAGTGAAATGCTTTGGCCGTTTATGTTTAGACAATTCAATAAAAAAGAGTTTTGGAAACTAGCCAATTTTGTACAAAATTTATTGATGAATCGGATAAAATAATTTTTGTAGGGCTTAGTGGGCAAACTAGCTAGTAATATTAAACCGAATATAAAAATCGAGGAATATCAACGCATCTTGTCGTGTCCGTTAGAATATTTTTGGTATAATTTGATCGACAAGTCCGCGGTCACACTCATGCACACACACATAGACAAGAAGCTTTGTTTATTTTTTGTGCGAACCTGGTGGTTCTGTAAAAATGTACGACGCGTTGGAACGTTGCCCGGGCGCCTACTGTGGACGATCGCTGCTTGGTAATGACACTTGGAGCCTCTGCGGGGTTTGTCCCCGAGGATCACGGGTATATTCTCAATTTTGTAGCGCTGTAGTCCCTGCAGTTATTTCATGTTTCGCGGCCACTTTATAGGTGAACGAGAGCTATGCCTGTTCGCCATGTCGCGACGAATTGAGCACATATTCGTGGTTATATCTCGGCTTTATGACGATGCTGCCGCTAATGATGCATTGCTTCTTCATTGACATGGATGCCAAGGACCGCAAGTGAGCACACACCTCTACGGATGGGAATGGGCCCTTGCAGCAGCTATAATCCATGGCAATTTCAGGTTTTCCCGGAAGCAGCTAATCCTAACTGCCAGCGCGTTTGTGGAAATAGCCCTTTCTGCCATTTTGGCCACGCTGTTCATATCACCGGTATGGGAGTTCCGTCTGTATGCGTGCGAGGTAAGGAAGCTATCAGATTGGTATACGTGGCTCTACAACCCTACTCCCAACTATGAGGCCCGCGTCTACTGCACTCAAGAGGCTGTCTATCCGCTGTAAGTACAGTCTATTATCTATATACTCGCGTGTATATACATATGTACTATATATGTTTCCGTTTTATCGTGCAGGCAAACTATTGTGCTGGTGTTTTACTTTATGTGTCTAGTGAACATGTTTCTCATACGCCCCGCAGTTTGCAAACTGTTGGATGTGCGTGGCAAAAGCAAGGCGCCTATTTACTCGGCCCTCTACTTCCTGCCGTTGCTCACCTTTGTCCATGCCCTGGGCTGTGGCTTGATTTGTGAGTTTATATGGACTCAACCGGTCAAAAAGCCAGACTAAATATCACTGTTTTACAGACTACTCGTTTCCATATCTGAGCGTGGCCATTTCGATGGTGGCCAATGCCATACACTATTCCCTTAAACTGGATCAAACCCTCAAGGCGCTCGTCTGCTCCTCAGTGTGGGAACTGAAGAATGTGGTCATCATATGTAAGCCAAGGAAGCAATGCTCGAGCTAGAACTATTTAAATAATCCATATATTTTTTGGTTCTTGCAGCTGTTCATTGGCTTTTGTTGGCCTATGGAATATCCTCGCTCAACTATCACTACGCCTTCCTGTGTCTTGTGCCGTTTCCAACAATGTTCTACATACTGACAGTGCGCTTCACCGATCCGCTCGAGTTCCGGGAGCTGGAGTCGAGAATTTGATGCGGAGGCAATGTGCAGATGCAGATCTTTCATACCCGCGGGGCCAGACGGTCCACTGTTGTTATCTATGTGTAGTGTGTCGTGCCAGTCTCGTGCGTGTGCCGGTCATTTAATTTATTTTTGCACTTAGTTTGTACGTAAATAGTAGTAGTATATAGTAGATATATATATATTTATCGGTAATTGTAACGCCCATCCTCAATTCACGTTTCGTTTTTAATTATATTTCACATTAATTATACACATATAGTAATATTAAATACAAATCATCAGTTTTCCCATCTCTAAAATAGTTTTTACACAATATATAGTATTGCTACATATTGAATTTTTGGACTCCGCACAGCGCTACAATAAGATCTCAATCCATCCATCCTTCTCGTTCCACATATGCCTGCGTGGGGATACGGGTACAGATACGGGTAGAGGGGTAGGGTGTGTGTTTGGGGGGGGGGGGTGTGTGTGTGTGTGGCATCATAGTCGTCGTAGTCATTATATTTATATTTCCAAATCGCAAGCCATACAAAATAACAGAGTCGAAACAAGAGGTTCCAAGGAAGAAGAGCACACAGAAAATGGGGCAGAGCGTACGAAATAACAAAATCGCTATATATCCCATCCGATTGAATATATAAAATATGTTTCGTTTTGGTGGATGGCATTGGAGGCAGGCTGGAGGTGCTGTGATCTGATCTGCGTGTTGTCGCTGCTGCTGCTGTTGCCTGCTGCTGTTCGTTTTGAGTTCAGTTCCCCTGGGAATCGCTCTAATCAGTTGTCGTCTTTTCGCTGCCGTTTGCCGATTTGTTGGTTTCCTGCAAGAACTTCAAGCGCCGCTCACGCAGCTCATTCAATTTGGAGGAGTTCTCATCGACCTCTGCCTCGGCATTGCCTAGGCTGAGGGTCTTTGTGGCCGTGGAGGGTACATCATCCTCGTCAGCGCCCAAGTCCTCAATAGTCACTCTCTCTGCCCCATTGCCAGCTGCGACTACGGCCACTCCCGATCCCAGTCCAGCAGCAGTCTTTAACTGGCGAGCCTCTTCCTGCTGGTTTCTAGCTGCCGCCGAGGTACTGGGCATGTCATACACTGATGACGGATCAGACTCGGGTGCATCTGCATCTGCAGCTGCAGCAGAAGCAGCAGCAGGACTTTCAGTTGCATCACCTGTCGGTGGAGGTGCAGCTGGGGTGGATGTTGAGGGGCCCGCAGCTAGCTGCAAGCGTGCCGTCAATGTCTGGTACTGGTTCATCATGATCCCCACCGAGTCCAGCATTAGATGTATGTTTCCCAGCAACTAAAGAGCAACAAGAGTTTTTTAGTCCCAATGGAACATAAAAAAAAGTCAGCCAGGGAGAACTTACCTTGAGACGCTGCTCGATATGCATGCGCTGGACTCCCTCCATGGCGCGCAGCTCATCGTCGCTGAATCTGGATAGGTCCTGGGGCATGGGCGGCGGTGGCAGGGGTGGTGGAGTGAAGTAGGCAAAGTGCGGCGGCATCATGAATGGCGATAGCATGGGCATGGGTGGAATCGGCGGTCGGGGTATGCCAAGGTTGGGCAATCCATTCGGCAAGCGATCTAAGGGAAACGTTTTTTGTAGCGAATCTAACCAGATGGGAGGGCGAGCACAACTCAAAAACTCACTGGCTTCGGCGAAGAGTTCCGAGAAACTGGCAGGCCCATTGCCGCCACCTGGCCGCCTTGCTCGTCCCAGATTCCCATCGAGGTCCAGGCCAGCGGCCGCAGCTGCAGCGACAGCAGCTGCAACAGCATTGGGATCCTCGGTTCCTGCCGGCTGTGCGCCGCCAGCTCCTGCGGCAGCATTAGCCCCAGCTGCACCAGCAGCAGCAGCAGCAGCTGCATCGTCAGCTACTCGGGGCATGGCCACAGAATTGATGGCCGGTGTGCGCAAAATGTTGAGACGACATGTGGGACAGGTCTGCTGGCGCTGGAACCACGAGCGCAGGCAGGTGGTGTGGAAGATGTGGCCACAGGGTAGCTTCTTGGAGTGATTAACCATATCCTCGCGACAGATGATGCAAATGTTATCGGACAGGCGCAGCTCTTCGGGCGTGGCATCCGGATACAGGGTGTTCATGTTGCGTATGGCCCGCCGGGACATGATCACATCGTTGAGAGCCTTGCGGAAATTGCGTATGGTAAAGAACATGGGCCGGAACACGAACATCGGCAGGGCATAGATCTTGGCCATGATAACCACGAACAGCAGATAAAGCACCACTTTGATCAGGCCAATCACCAGTTCCGTGTACAGCAGGAACACCGCCTTGTTCTCCCAAGGCGTGTCCGTGCGCATCTCCGCCGCATGCAGCACATATTTAATGGCCGTGCTGGCGATGACCGTCAGCAGGATCGCGTACTCAAAGCCAAATACTAGCTGCACGGTAGGTCCTCGCACCAAAGTTGAATTGTAGGCGTGTATGAGGAGCAGATAGTCGAGGATGCCGAGCATGGTCAACAGGCTGCCGACGCGTATGTGAAACAGCCAGCCGAGTACTGGGGAGCGCTCCATCTTAAATAGAAACACAATTAGAGGGCGATCATCTTTCTAGATATTTGGCTTACATAGTCCACGCGCTCCTCGGCCAGCCAATGGAATGATTTGAGAAACAGCAGCACCGTAAACAGGGCCACAAAACGCGGATTGAAGTCATCCCGGAACACGGTGAATGCCAAACAGGTCTCGGTGAGTGCATACCAGAAGCGCTCCAGCAAATGCTCAAACTCGGCCGCACGCAACGTTCCCAGGAATATCTGAAAATTATATTCTTGAATTTTAGTATCACTGATAGTTGTTCACGCGCCCATTACAGCACCGCACCCACCTTGCGCAGCAGTTTGCCAAACATAAAAACAATCACAAAGAACTGGATGTAAATAACCTGGAATTGGAGGAAGAGGCATTTAAGAATCGGAGATCTGGCAGCTATGGTACGGGGCTTAACTCACTGCCATGGATGCATTCGATTTGGTGATGTAGACGACAGCGGGATAGAACTGCTGCTTCTGGAAATATGCATTGCCAATTACGGCGCTGGTCAGCGCCATGCAGACCGATGATATTAGCAGCTGCATGTTCTTGCTGTTGGTCGCAAAGGCAGCCAGCTGGCTGATTGTTTCGAGGAAGATATTAATTTTGGCTGCCGTTAAATATTGCTGTTCGGTGTTGTTTATGTGATTTCCCCTTCTCTACATATATGGAGCAGCTCTGCTCTGGCGAGGGGCTGGCTGGTTGACTGTGTTTCAGGCTGCTCACAGAAACCGACTCGACTCGGTCACAGGCACGGCACTATTGAAAAGTTCGCCGTCTCTCTATTTGACGCTGGAATTTAGTTGGGTTTGTTAGCCGAACGAACTGGGCTGCTTTGCCATCTAATTTTACTATTCTGGAATTGTGAGGGGTTGTGCCTTAGTAGCGTATTTTTATTTTTATTTTTAACAACCGATAATTACACGTAGTACGTACCTACGAATCAGGGTTGTCAAACTGTCAAGCGGAAAAATCATCGATTGCGATACCGATCCTATCGACTGTAGACTATCGATATACGTAGGTTTAAAAGCAGCTAGGGAAAAACCCCTATTTTGTAAACAATCCAATTAAAAAGAGTCCATCTTGTTAACCAATCTCATGGAAAATTGATTCATCAATCGGATGAAACTATATGCTTAAGGCGAAGAGTCCTAGTTTGCTATAAATATTGAACCGAATATCCAAATCGGAGAAACTTAAAACATCGTGGTAATATTAGTTTTGTAACTAAAGATGAAGGATGGATTTCCGCGGCTTAACTGAAGGTTTTTCACTGTTTAAAAGGAGGGGGGTTAAGTGGGCTAAGTTTGAGTTTTTCCTTGGTATATTTACGGTATATTTCAGTATATTTTTATTAATTCCGCTATAGAACATCGATGTTTCCAAAATGCTTCCATCGATGTTTTCCATCTCTAACTTGCACTTGTCGGCACTTTAATTTATTTTTATTGCAATTTTGGCAATTTTTATCCATATACAAGGTTAGTACGCACGTCGTTTAATGTATTTTGTTTGTATTTTGTTCTCTTTTTGTTGGCCGAAAGCCTCAATTCTGCTTCATAAATGACTAACCACGTAGTTTTGGCATAGAATGGCCTCCATTGCATCCTATCCTCATTTTTCCTGTGGAGCCCACATTTGCTCCACAGGTTTTCGGGCTCAATTTGTGGAAATTTCCGCTATAGATTTACGTGAATACTGTTAATATATTCATGTGTATTAGGTCCCCGCATTAACGCCACATCTGCAGATGTGAGGGACACCCAAAAGAGCAAAGCACCACAAAAAAAAGTGCACAATCATCAAGTTTTCATGTTCTTTGTATTTGGCTTAATTTCGAAATTAAAGTAGCATTTTACATTTTTACAGCAGTAAGCCAAACACTGCCACGCCCTGTAGACACGTGCATAGGTTCCGCCCTCCACTCGACCGAATTTTCTAAATTTTCATAAAGTTCTGAAATTCAAAGTCATGTTCTTGCTGCAAAGAATTCAGAGGTCCCGTCAACAACTGAACAGGCTGTGCCACATACGTATCCGTGCCGGCAGCAGTCTCAGCCTTACGCTAAACGTCCCCAGCATCGTCACGCCCTGTCCGCTTAGAGCTACAGCCAGAGCCAGAGGTGCCCCTACAAACATTGTTAGACTCGCGAAGCAGTTGATTCGCCACAGGTATTCCCGCGGGTTTAAAGCTATGTATATTATCAGATGTAGATAAATGTGGGTGTGGTTTTTGCTATCTTTACAGTTCGAGTGCAAATATTCCACAAACCGCTGAGATGCCAAGCAAAACGTCGCACTTTGTGCTGCCCAATACGCAGCCTATTGCCGATTTGGAGTGCAAGAATGCCTTTGAGAATCTGACAGACAAGGAGAAGCTCTATGCCCATTACTTTAGCAAGGCGTCGTGGGATGGCGGCCTCATTGCTCTCATCCAATCCAGTCCCGAGGCGCCATTGATCTTCTCCCTGCTGCATCGCATCTTTGTGGCCGAGAAGCCGGAACAACTGAAGGCCAAGGTCTTGGCAGCTGGAGTCACTGAGGATGAGTTTACAGTAAGTAAAACAGAGCAAGAGCCCAACGAAAGAAGACTCAATATCCTACATTTATTGCGCAACTTTAGGGCTTCGTGGTCTACGCTTGCGGCGTGTTCGCCAATGCCGGCAACTACAAGGGCATGGGCGATAGCAAGATCTTGCCGAATCTGTCCCCAGAGAAGTTCGAAGCAATTGTACGCGCCTCGGGGGCCTATGAGGCCAATCAGCGTGTGGCCAAGATCTACGAGAAGGTCAAGGATCTGATTTATGCACTGGAATCGCGTAATGAAATCCTGGGCTTCGCACCGAATGGCGTTACAACCTACTGGTCGGACAACTGCACCAAGGAGGACTCGGAAATAGTCAACTCGTGGCTGACATCGAAGCGGATCGAGCCGTACATGTGCCGCACCTTCAAGATCGAGGAGGACGGCAAGACCATATACGACATCAAGCTCGGCTCGGTGGCCGATTCCATTAAGGATGGCATTACGCTGCCGCTCGAGGAGTACAAGGGCAACAATTTCCGTGTCACACGCGGCGACTACCGCAAGTTGCTGCAGCGTGTCAACCAGAATCTTCTGCAGGCCCAAAAGTACGCAGCCAACGAGAATGAGGCAAAGATGATCGAGCACTACATCAAATCTTTCGAAGAGGGCTCTCTGGATGAGCATAAGGACGGTTCAAGGTGGTGGATCAAGGACAAGGGACCCGTCATTGAGACCTACATTGGATTCATTGAGACGTACAGGGACCCAGCCGGTGGTCGTGCCGAATTCGAGGGTTTCGTCGCCATGGTCAATAAGGAGAGTTCGGCAAAGTTCACCGAGCTGGTCGATCGTGCCGAGCAGCTGTTGGAGTATCTGCCCTGGACGGAGCCATACGAGAAGGACTCGTATCTGAAGCCCGACTTTACCTCGCTAGATGTTCTAACCTTTGCTGGAAGCGGAGTGCCCGCTGGCATCAACATACCAAACTGTAAGGATTCCTAGGGATACCAAACCACTAAAAAACCGATAATGATAAACCATATATTAAACGCCCTCCCCCTCTCAATAGATGACGAAATACGGCAGGATGAGGGATTCAAGAATGTCTCTTTGGGCAATGTGCTGGCCAACATCAATCGCAAAGACCCCATTCCCTTCCTCACCGAAGACGATCAAACTCTGATGAAGGAGTACAAAGTGAAGGCATTTGAAGTGCAAGTGGGCCTCCACGAGCTGCTGGGCCATGGCAGTGGCAAGCTGTTCCGCATTGATGAGAGCGGTGCATACAACTTCGACAAGGAGAGCACCAAAAACCTCATCACGGGCGAACCCATTGCCAAGTGGTATTTGCCGGGTGAAACATACGACACGAAGTTCAGTGCCATCGGTTCCTCGTACGAAGAGTGTCGTGCGGAGGCTGTGGGCCTCTATCTGTCCCTTCAGCGGGACATCTTGGAGATATTCGGCTTCAAGGATGCCGTCGAGCAGGACAACATCATCTACATCAACTGGCTGAGTCTCATCTGGAATGGCATGGGTGTGGCTCTGGAAATGTACAACCCCAAGTCGAAGCAGTGGCTGCAGGCCCATTCTCGTGCCCGTTTTGTTATAATGAAAGTGCTGCTGGAGGCTGGCGAGGGTCTGGTAACCGTCGAAGAAACGGAAAAGGGCAAGGATCTGTTGCTCACGGTGGACCGCAGCAAGATCGAAACCGTCGGCAAGAAGGCCCTGGGCGATTTCCTCACCAAACTGCAGGTGTACAAGTCCACGGCCGACATCGAAGCGGCCACGAAAATGTACGAACACTACTCGTTGGTGAACGACAGTGGTTCGCATCCATGGGCCCAGTGGCGTGACATCTGTCTGGCGCACAAGAAGCCGCGCATGATCCTCGTCCAGGCCAACACGGAGCTCAAGGACAAGAAGGTGGCGCTGAAGACGTACGAGGCCAGCCACGAGGGCTACATTCAGTCTTGGGTCGAGCGTTACCCCACCACGGACGTTGACGATCTGTTGGACCAAATTGTTGAGCAGGACAAACAATACTTTCCAACTGCATTTTCAAAATAGGAAATTTATCATTTCGATCGATCGTTAATTTAGAAATTCATCAACTTTGATTCTTTCGAAGAAACCAATTAAATTTTAAGTTATTTGATGACTTGAAAATGTGGGTGTCGTGTCTTCCTCTTAGTATTCAATGGGTCCCGTCCCTTTCGAAATTCCATGGGTCCCGTCCCAGGATCTATTTCGAATTTGTATATCGATAAATTTTGATCGAAGCCTGGCATTCACGAGTATCGTATCACTATTAAGAAAATAAAGAATTTTAATTAAATAAAGCGTAGAAATCCTTGTTTGCCTTATCCTAGGACTAGCATCCGCTCGACATCTGAGTAAGCGATCGTTGATAGCATTTGATTAATTTACGACTTCATTTATATTTTGTATTTAGAATTAGTTATTGTTTCTCTTTGTTGCGTTGTTATTATTTTTACCGTCAACCATGACGACCGGCACAGGTGACGACCAAAGGCAGACTTTGGCCAACGATGCGTTGCCAGCCATTTTCATATGCGGAAAACCTAATTTTATTGTTCCTGGCGGGGTAAAGCAGGTTCACGACTTTCAGAGCAGACTCTATTCGCGCAATTTGATGGCCGATCTGGAGACATTGAAGAGGAGCGTCGAGTTGTCCAAGGAACATCCGATGCACCGTAATAACTACGAAACGGCGGCCATATCGCAGGAGCTAATGGAAATCAAGCGGGCCGAGTTTTTGGAGAAGAAGCGGCGCCAGAAGCTCCGCAACGATTGCGAGGGATTGCGCTTGCTGGAGGAGCAACTGCGATCGGCTGCGATTGCCAAGGATCTGACAGAGCGCATGTCGCAGCAGTGCCAGGCCCGCGGTCTGGCAGTGAGAGCCAAAGCCTTGGGCCAGGAGAGAGCCGTCTTTGAGCTGATGGAGCTGGCCCAGGAGGACGACAAAATACTGGCCCAGAAGGAGGATCAGCGAAAGCTTCGTGAGTCACTCGCTTGCCAAATAGAAGAGAACCGACTACGCCGTCAGCAGGAGGCGGCAGAGAAGTTTTCCCAGCGGGAGCTCAACAATGCCAGGCAGAAGCAAATCGAGGAGGAGGACAGAGCCGAGCAAGAGGAGATGAGTCGTCAGAAGGCTCTGGATCGCCTCAACACTCTCCAGTATATGCAAGAAAAAATAGAATACAAAAATATGGAAAAGGTCCGGGCCAGGGATGAATTGCGAAAGCTGCTCCAGACGCAGTCCGAAGTTGAGGACAGGAAGAACAAACTCGTTGAGGAGAGAGTGCAGCTGATGCGCAAGCAGGAGGAGATTAGTACACGCATTGGCCAGCAGCTCTTCCTAGTGGAGGTGAGTGTGCCGTGTCCACGCTTCAGCTTGTCCCACATCTTAATATTAATTTAACTCATTCCCGTAGAACTCAAAACGAATCAGAGACAGCCAGCTATCGGATCTACTGGAGGCCGAGTACAAGGCCAAGGCGGACCTGCGATTTCGACAAGAGGTACAGGACAAGACCATATCGCGGGAACGTACGAAACAGGAAATGGATTCGTACCACTGGGAAATGCAGCAACGAAAAATGGACGAACTGCAGACGAAGCGAGACGAACTAACCGCCCGGCAACAGGAACTTGCCAGCAATAATGAGGAGATGGAAAGAGAGGAACAGCTGGAGGCGTACCGAAAGCGAAGGGCGCACGGTGCCACGCTCCTCTCGATGATTGAGGACAACCATGTGAGGCGAGCCGAGGCCACGGCCGAGCATCTCCAGTACTTTATAATGAAGAAGAAGTCGGATGACGAGCGGCAGGCCTTTGAGGAGAGCGAGCGACTCCACATGCTGTCCGCCGTACCGAAAACGCTTCTTCCCTATCTGCCCAAAAATGTCTTGTCCAAGGCAGAACACGAATATTTCGGCCTATCGAAGGAGCAGCCCCGCCGCCCGGGAAATGGAGACTGCTAGATGGCGATTGGTTTACCATTTTGGCGTAAATCCAAATTTTAATCCTACAGGGGCAGTGTTATTTTTACGACGCATAATTTATCTGAAATATCGAATTTTAAATGTAACCAACCGCCCGCCCTCTGCGCACGTGACGTATGACGTGTACCATTTAGTCCGTGTGCTGTCTGCTGACATGCTGTTGGCAGGGACAAAATTTATTGTCTCGTTAGTCACTTTTCAGGGTAGAAATTATAGATAACACTGATTTACTCTTTACAATTAAATAATTTATTTTTAATCAATAAATAACCCCTCAAATCAAAAATATTTGTCTTAATTCCCTGTTTTCAAAAGAAAACGCCGATGGGTTCTGCCTATCGCACAAAAGTACCGATATTGTGTTCCATCGATAAGTTCAATCAGTCGCGTGTATTTCTGATTTTACGACGTAAATCAACAACTAAATGGTGCACATTTGCCCTGGACTCGAAAAAGTAGTTCCATTGATGATATATCCCTCATAATATTATTATTTTTGCCAGTTAAAAATAATATCGCCTTAAAATATATTATCACCCAAAAGTATACATCGATATATTGATATATCAACTTTTTGGCATCGCTAGTCACAGTTTAATGGCGGACGGTAATGAAAAAAGTGGGAGTGATCTTTGTTTTGCGTCTAAACAAACGCTCGGAATTTTATATCATTATTGAAAGGCGTTGCACAAATTATAGTGTTTTGGCAAAATGCCCGAGTAAGTGTTAATAATGCAGTGCTTTACGTAGAACACGCAACGTGCGGTTCGCGACAAAAACGGAAAAATTCCACAAAACTAAATTCTCATGAATACGCAGACAATACGCGGAAGCGTGAAAAATAGAAAAGAAATACAAAACGAGTCAACGGCGAACTTTGTACGCTGTTGCAGTGTGCGAGCCCGAGCCCGAGTGCAAGTGAGAACAGACTGAAAATACACACGATAAAACCACGAAAAATCCGAAAAACGAGACCGAAACAAAGAACAAAAAATAACGCAAAATGTCTGCTGCACAGCGTTTGAATGCCGCGGAGAAAGACCTGGAGAAGTTCATAAAATTTCTGGCGCTGAAGTCCACCCAGGTAGTGGTGCAGTCGCGTCTGGGCGAGAAGATCCAAACGCAATGCAATCCGCTGGCGGGCAATGACTGGTTCAATATTGTGGTGCAGGACCATCCCGAAGTTATGGAGGAGACGAAGCGGGCGTTGGCCCTGAAGCCTGGCGAGAGCATTCTGCAGCGTCTGCCTCTGTGCGTGGAGATATCGCTAAAAACAACGGAGGGCGACCAGATGGTGCTGGAAGTGTGGTCCCTGGATTTGCTGCAACCAACCGCGAATGGAACCACCACCAATGGGGGCGCGGCAAACGCCCGCGACGACTCCAAGGCGGACATGAATGGCATAAATGGCGAGAGCCAGACGTTGAAGGCCTCCCACGCCATCTACAGCCGCATGGGCATAATGCTAAAGTCTCTCATTTCTCTCACCCGGACAACGCCCGCATACAAGCTGTCGCGCCGTCAGTGCCCGGACTCGTACGGCATCTTCTATCGCATCTACGTGGACCGCCCGCAGGTCCATACGCTCGGAGAAGGTCACAAGAATGTGAAGATTGGACAGTTGCAGACGATTGTGGGCTCTCTGGTCATGTCTGTGGCGTACCGCACAAAGATGACCATATCCCCGACGACGGCCCAGGCCCACCAGACGGAGAACAACATAATTTTGCTCAAGTCGGATCATTTTCGAACAGCCACCGATGCCAGCTCCCCCAGCACCCAGCAGACCCAGACACACGCCACGGCCATCGCGAAGAAGCTGGGATTGGGTGGCCTGAACGCAGCTTTTGGATCTGGGGAGAGGCGATGCATTGACATAGAGAAGCCGCTGCGTCCGGGCGCCTTCACGGACATGGGAAAGCTGCGGCAGTACACCGAGGATGACTTTGTACTGCCGGAGACGCCGCCATTCGAGTGGCTGCTGCGGGGACGACAGCGACACGAGAGCACTGGCAGCGGCTGCTCCATGGACTCGCTGAACCGGCTCGACAATGTGGCCAGTGTCGTGAGCAACAACATACACAACAATAATAACAACAACAACCATACGGCGAATAATTTCAACCACAGCCACAATCTCAACAACAATTCGACGGGCTTCAAGAGCTTCGAGAAGCAGCAGGCCACAAATGGGGAAGCCGCCACCTCATGTTCACCCATCAAAAGTCTGCTAATACCCGCCACCGCCTATCGCCACCATTCGGAGCCAACGCTAGAGCCGCCACCAGACGATGACAATCTGCTAAAGGAGCTGCACTTTCCCTTCGCCTCGCCCACATCGCATGTCAACGATTTGGCCAAATTCTATAGGGAGTGCTATCACGCGCCGCCTCTGCGAGGCCTCAACGAGCTGCAGGCGGAAATATCCAGTTCGTCCAGCTCCACAACGCCCGCGTCGAGCAGCTCGGTGGCCGCCTGCGGACACACAGCAGCCGCCGCAGCGGTGGCCACCAGTGCAGCCGATGCCAATGCCTTGGACGATCTGTCGCGGCAGCTGGAGCAGTTCGAGACATCGCTAGAGGATTACGATAAGCTCGTCTCACAGTTCGGACTGACGGGCTCTTCATCGTCGGGCAGCCGCAGTAGCGGGGGACTGCAAATGAGCAACTGAGTGTCAAGTCTGAGTGATGCCGTCTGCGAGGGGAGATTAATAAGTTGACCTATGCTTAGTTGCGTCATTAGTTAGACTCTATTTATGTGTATGCCATTGTGTTTAGTTGAATTGATAGGCTGCTACGATAATATGCTATGTAAATACTATGAAAGTAGGCTCTGTAGGCTATAGTTCCGTATAAGTTGTACATAAAAAAGGCGATTGGCGAGTGCAGGCAGGCGAGTGCTACAGCAGCAGCGCGTCAAATGTGAAGAGGCTCTTGTCACGTTTCAAAGTTTAGACCATAGCCACAACATATACAGATGCACCTTCAGTGGCACTGGCTCTGGCATATGGTATAGGTACATACTACACATACATATGTATACATATAGGGTAGTAACTTGGGCGTACACGTCGCTTGTTTGTTTGTTTGTTTCTTTGTTCAAGTGCCTTCTGCCTGCTTGTAAGTGAAATAATCATCCATGTGTGTATATATATATATATATAACTCTAGATAAGAGCGCAGGTAATGGGAAAGCCATAAAAAGCTATCCGTGCACACGCATAGATATCCATAAGGTTGAGTAGTAGTATTGCATATTCTGCTTGACACAGATATGGTATTTGGTGTTGTGGTGTTGTGGCATTCTGTTTGGAATGTCTCTATGCAAATGCTTGATAATGTAGTATGCAATCGGCAAACATGTTACCGCAAGACTTTAAGCAAAAAGATATATCTTAGCTATCATCATTTGTACTTTGTAAATCAATTAGTGTTTTGTATTTGAATTTATTTGTCTTTGAACTGTTATTTATTTATTGGTTTCCAAACTGCTCAAAATTTGCCTACACATGTGAATCGAAATTCAAGTACTATACTTACGCATTAGATTAATCAGTATGATTAATAAGAGAATAAGAAAATTTATACATACATATACATATATATAAAATATAAAACAAAGAATAAAAGCAATTGTTAATCGAAACACACACAAATCAAAGCTCCATCTATCTTGCTACAACAATTCCTTCCAACTCAGTATTAAACAGCTGACCCACGGAATTAAGAATCATTTTTAGAAATACGAGTATCTAGAACATTTTCGGCTATGAGCATGTAAACATCTAGAGCATTCCATGTTGGATCACACCTTTAATGTGTTCCGGAGAAGGGGCTCGGGGTCATGTGATTCGATAAACACCCAAAGGGCTGGGTTTGGGGTTGGGCAAACCCCCTTCAAGATCGTGACTGCCTTTAACCGGTTATCAATGTTTTCATTTTGCATATTTACTTAATCTGTTATTCTATCATTCAATTAAGTGTTGTATAATATACGTCAGAGTCGAGAGTTGTGTGAGGAGGTTGTTGATTTAGCAGGAATCCGCTGCACCTGACTGACAGAATCAGCAGCGATAACAAGAAGAACATGAATCAAAGTGGGTTTTAGAAGCCGAATGTAGAGATACCCTAGTTAATAACAAAATGAATTGGCAGATTATGCTGATCAAAGATACTTTATAAGGCAAGCAGCGAACAGAAAACTATAGTAAGTACATAGTGAGTATTACCCTCTGAAAGGGTATAACAACTAGAACCAGAATCAACGTTTGTTGTTGCCGTTATCAATTAGCATGCGATGAGTGCTCTCACAGCTGACCGATCTCACACTTGTTCTCCCTCTCTCTCTCACCCTTTCTCCCTTCATGCACATACACACAACCGAATGCATATAAATCTCTAACCTAATCTCTAATATTGTTGCGCATTCTTATGGTTATGTACACAGATTGCAAGTTTTGCTTTCTTATTTTTGCTATTTTCATTCCATCTCGAATCAACGTCACTATGGCAACGACATCGCTAAGGTTAAATAGTTTTATTTTTAACTAAATACATATGTATGTATGTACATATGTACATATACTATTTGTTGTTCTAGCTGAACCCGCAAGTTATCTGCTGTTTTGCTTTGTTGCTGATTCTCTGGCTTTTTGAGAGCTGAGCCAATGACATTGCCCAGAGTGCAAACATATGGACAGCTGTGCACGCGTTACCAATCCTTCACGTGAGCGCAGGTAGGGGCAAGAGTTTTGGAAAGTAGTATAGCAGATTTGCAGGTGTCAAAAGTACACAAAGGAAATGCATCATATGGGGTACTACACTCTGATAAATACATTTTACAACTGCAACTTTACGATCGCATCTCGCCGACAACAGGTCGCTCGTAGTGCACTCAAGTACACAAATACATACATATGTATGCATATGTAGATTTTGTGTTTGCTTTCCGTTTCAATTGTCTAACATTTTCGTTGTGTTTCTTTGTCTTTGTTTTGCTGTTGCCAGGCGCAGAAACAAGTGACGCGTTGCCAACAACTGAAATGTATTTGCTATTGGCGGTGGAATCGCATTGCATATGTATGTACGAGTACATACCAAATGCAGACACGACATCGCCAGACGGCCAAACCCAAAGGGGAGGGAGAATTTTACCCAGCGCCAACGCTCCAAATTGACTGCCCACGGAGCCCCCAACGCCATCCAGCGACCGGTTAACTGTCTCGGACGTGGACTTGCATTGATTGTTGCACTCTCTCTCTCTCTCTCTGCCTCCCGTTCTCTCCATTCAGCCGCCCACGCACTTTTAATTGAATTACAGTGGGAACTCTCTGGGTCTCAACAAGGTCTATCCAATTCTATAGTTCGACGAAGGCTAACTGTCAGTGGAATAATTTTGTGCCCAATGGCTGGTCGGCTTAGTCGAGCCTCACTGTACCACCGTCCGTTCACCGAGAAGGCAACGGCATTTTTCGATTGTATTCACGTGCCGGTTCAAAAAAGTGGCCGAGCCAAGGCAAATGTTCGAGTAAAAAAGCTACCGAATGCAAGGTGGATTTTTTGTTTCGAAATTGCTCGATAAGCAAGCCCGATAAGTCAAATATAAAAAAACGAAAAAAATAAAAGATAAGGTTTCAAAAACCCAGATGCAATGCGGACGCGGCCTGCGCTCTAATTGCGTTTTTATGCAATGGGGCCACATTTTTGTAATTTTTATGCAAAGCTCTAACAACAAAATTAATGAATGAGAGTGTGCATGCAGGCAAAGCTCGTAAGCTTTCAGTGCAGTTGGTTGGTTGTTTGCATTTGTAACAACAGACTCCACTGAAATCTCACAGATACATACATACATACAACCAAACGGCTACGAAAATGAGTTGTTGTTCATCTGGTTTGCCGGCTTTGGGGACCAGCTGCAATAACACATAGCATAATTGACTTTATTTTTAGACACCCACTGCAACTACAACTGCATCTGCATCCGCCTGTACACATTCATACCAGCCGACGGCAAGCATTTCCCGCTTGATTAATGCTGCTCAAAAATCTTTTCCAAAGGTTATATTAAGTCCCATCTGCCTGCTGCTGCCTTGACTTGCCAAAAAAAAAACACACATTTTTGGTAAACAACATAAAACGTAATTTAATTACAGCGCCCCGACCCCCGACAGACAGTCGGGTTGGCCCCTTCCCGGACGGGGCGCTGTTGCTACGTGCCGTTTGTCTCGCAGAGGCCCTACAAGCATGTGGTGGTTGGTGGTGACAGTGGATTCCATTCCAGTGGATTCTGGATTGTTCTGTTGTTCTTCTTTCTCTCTCCCACATTCTGCGGCCTTGCGGCGGGCGCTTTTGTTTGTGTGTTAAAAAAGAAAAACAACTTAATAATATAATAATTATAAAAAAAGAGACAAAAGATATATTGATAGACAAGAGCGATGTAGCGGGCGGGACAAAGCCCCGCCAGACCAGACCGAACTGCAGCTGAAAACTTTTATCTCTTCTCACATTGCGGAAGTGGGGTGTTAAGAAAATATGACCGTCAGATTCGTCATGCGGAAGTTTTAAGAGTACACACATCTAAAATGAATTCAGAGAAATTTATAAACAATTTAAAAAAAAACCATATACTCCCAGAACTCTTTAAATACATGCAATTTTAAATAGATTTTGTTCTACTTTTCTATGGCATATGTACATACATATGTACATATCTATCATATCAGTTTCAATGTCAAGGGGTTTCCTACTAACATGACTCCGTCCACATGTATAGTTTATATTTGCATACAAAACTTGTTTATAAACAAATTAAAACTATATATGTACATATGCATAGGTACGTTATGAAACGATTTATAAAAAGAACACCGCTTGCTCGGCCTCGACTGATAAGACAGCGTAACAAAGAAACTGAAACTGTAGCTTATCATTAAGTTATCAACATTGTTAGGCCTGGCGCCATAAATACACACAAATTCGTGCCAAGATAATGCTTGTCAACTTAACATTGTGGAATATAAAAATTCAAAAACACCCGCTCACATCAGCTATCGATAAGTGTAAGACAGCTCGTGCTGCCGGATCAGTAAAAATGTTAATTTGCCAGATCGGTTCAAAATATCATGGTCTGGCAGGCCGCAGCTCGATGAAAAATTATGAAAGTTATCGATGAAATTATGAAAGTTATCAATGCTTAGCAGCAATGAGTCTACGTTTCATACTTTAGCAACATGCTGAAAGAATTAGCAGCATTGTTCTGCAACTTTGGCACGGAATGAGCAACAGTCTGCTACCCTTGGGAGAAAGGCTCCAATTGATGCAGAAACTACTCAGTCTCTGTTTCAAACTTAGTAACAACATTTTGCAGCTTATGCGTACCAATAATAGGTATCGGGACAGGGATACACGATATACAAAACACAAATCATACGCATTAATAGGTAAATAACATGTCAATCTAAGACAAATTCATTATTAATGTGTCAAAGCAGCTTGGAAAAACAAATGTAACACTAAGTAAAGGAAATAGGGTGTATAAATGTCCATACTCATGCACAAACTTGGCTGACCAGCAACATTGACGTCACATTCCGGTACACACTTTCGTGCATGGTGATAGTAGGGACGTTCCCGGTAGGTCCGCTCAGCCAATTTCTCGACACTTGAAGGCCTCTCAGACGCGTTTTGTTTCTGAACGGTGATAAAATATGCTGTTAACACCAATGCCAATCAGGATTAGTACTGTCCGCAGAAATTATTCTCGACATTCTTTCTGCTGCTCCTAATTTTTTAAATTTAATTATACGCAAAAAGAATTATTTAAATTATAAAGAAAAACATTACTTACAGAACAGTGCACCCTCCCAAGCTTCTTGACGCCTGGGATGTCCTGGTCCTAGTCGTAGCCGCGTGCAATCTCTCCCTGGGCGCGATATTTAAAGTTGATGAAGGAACAGCTGAGGTGCAAATAGAAATTGCCTACTAGAACACTTAGACTACCTCGGAAAGAGGTTCTCGGAACACAATGCAAACCTTGGAGCTCTGTCCACTCAATTGCATTGGTAGTCAACGCACTTACCTACAACATTTAATATATTTACCTTTTTTTACAAGAAAACTAAATTTTTTTAAAAATGTGCTATGTTAGAACTTATGTGCTATGTTAGAACTTATGCGCTATTTTAAAACCTTATGCGCTATTTTAAAACCTTATGCGCTATGTTAGAGCCCAAAAAAAATACCAGTTTCATGTGCATAGACTTGGTATTTTGTAGTGTTACGCATACAAAATCCATACCCTAAAAAAAATACCAGAGTTCCTTGTGCATAGTCTTGGTATTTTGTAGTGTTACGATAACAGAAAGCAAGTAACGGGACCAACGTGAAAAATGTCTGTAATACGCTTTGCCAGTCATATATCATATAGTTGGTTTCGCGAAGCGCTATACAACGGCGATTTTATAGATGTGCATCTGTTGCTGGACAATGGATCCATTGTGGCGGCCCACCGCCTTGTCCTGGCATTATTTTCCGAAAAATTAAGAATGATTTTCCGGCAACAGAAGTGTTGCAACAAAGTCGTTGGTAAGTAGTAAACGCGTGGAATAAGAAAATTACTAATTGAGATTGCATTTTAGTCAATTTGGATATGAGGCATGCTTTATATATTTCGATAAAGCGGCACTTCAAACGGTTTCACGAAACCAAAGAAGCTCCAGCAAATCTACGGATTGTACAAAAGGAACTACAAACGTAACAAAAACATTTTCCAGAGATTTCCTCTGAAAATAACCCAGTAATAACTACAAAATTAATTGATTTAATAGGAATTTTAAAAAGCAATCCGATAACTGCAACCGTGCTAATGAAATCTAGACGTAATCAAGTTCTTACTGCAAGTAATAGGGTGCTTATAATTAAAAGCAATACGTGATTACTTTTCGAAAAATAATTTAAAATTAAGCAAAAAAAATTGATCAACAATGATCAAAAGTATTATTGCACTATTTGGAAAGGAGCAAATTTCCTTTTGAGGAGTCACCGCTAGAAAGGTGTGCCATTGGCCTTAATAAGAAGGCCAAAGTAGCTCCAGGTGAGCCTGGCCAAGCAGGACATGTTAACATGCTTCACTAATAAATAAATTGAAAAGAAGTTATTGTTTATTTATTTATACAGTAGCGTATATAGTCCTACCTGGCCGAGGGTGGGTCCTGTGTGGTGCCACAATTTCACTATTGGACGCGAGGGCTATGGCAATGTGTTCTTTGGCAAGGAAATGGATGTGGCTGGATCCCCAAGGCATTGGTGATGTTGTTCTCGCCGACTCAGCTGCGAGCGAGAATAAAATTTGGCCGCTTTTGTTTGAACCTTATTATGTAAGCAATCCAATAAACAGGATTTCTAAAAACTAGCCAATCTTGCAGAAATTGATTGAGGAATTGGATAAAATTGTTTTGTAGGTCTGAATGGGCTAACTAGCAAGTAATATTAAACCAAATATCAAAATCATGGAATACGATTTCAATCAATAAAATAGAACGTTATCCCATTGTCGACCGGGGGGTACTTAGTATTTCCACGAAATTTATGTAACTTTAACATATTTTACGCACTACAGGTCAATAATGTCGGTGGTCATTTTTGTTTTGCAAGTAAAGAGAAGGATGGAGCTTCAAGGAACCTTCACAAACAATATTATTTTCCGCGGTTTAAAAAGGGTTGCTCAACTTTTTAAATAGAGGAGTGTTAAGCCTAGTACACAGATCCAAAAACTGTTTGCTGGCAAACACATGTCATATAATTCGTTAGCGGTCATGTGGTGTGACCAGAGATTCCGTACGGTTACACTGCTCAGACAGATGCTTGGGTTTGTTTAAAGTTAATTTAATGCACTTTTTCGGCTGGGGTCGCTCTTCCCCAGGCATATCCTGGGCTCCCCAATATTTTATTGGCAAGGTAGTTTGTCTGACTATCAGCAGCAGAAGATAGCGACGCCTCCCGTGCCGTCCACCGTGTAGACAACATGTTTAAAACCATATTTGATTTATATTCATGGCAATTAATAAAAATAATATATTATAATATCCATATAATTGTCCTTCATATACTGCTGCATTAATTAGTTTCTATTTGTCTTCATTATTTCAATATTTCATTTGGTTTTTTGCTCTCATATTGCATTGTTTGTTTCGAGTTTGCTAGCAACTTATATCAAATTGATATAACTTTACAGGCGGGTAGAAACATACCAGCAAATACCTTCGGATACTTTTCTAGTATATACCGCCAATTTTTTTTGTTGAACTGAAAACAGTTTTAAGTGGGTTAAGTCTCGTTTGATTGAAAAACACGACGAAGCCAATTTGAATTAAATGAATAGAAATTAATTGTTTCAAGCAATTGAGCAGTGTATAGTGCTAGCTATAGGTAATAAGGAAACTTCGAGCTATCTTTCGAAAGAGTTAAAAGTGTCAAAATTGCCATAGAGATCAGTGAAATTCTTGATTCCCAATTTGGCAAGACAAGACCTGTTGTTTTTGTTGTGTCGCTGCCTGTGCTTGTCAATTTGGCTTGCTAAAACGGCATGTCGTGTTGTTCTAGCTGAACCCGCAAGTTATCTGCTGTTTTGCTTTGTTGCTGATTCTCTGGCTTTTTGAGAGCTGAGCCAATGACATTGCCCAGAGTGCAAACATATGGACAGCTGTGCACGCGTTACCAATCCTTCACGTGAGCGCAGGTAGGGGCAAGAGTTTTGGAAAGTAGTATAGCAGATTTGCAGGTGTCAAAAGTACACAAAGGAAATGCATCATATGGGGTACTACACTCTGATAAATACATTTTACAACTGCAACTTTACGATCGCATCTCGCCGACAACAGGTCGCTCGTAGTGCACTCAAGTACACAAATACATACATATGTATGCATATGTAGATTTTGTGTTTGCTTTCCGTTTCAATTGTCTAACATTTTCGTTGTGTTTCTTTGTCTTTGTTTTGCTGTTGCCAGGCGCAGAAACAAGTGACGCGTTGCCAACAACTGAAATGTATTTGCTATTGGCGGTGGAATCGCATTGCATATGTATGTACGAGTACATACCAAATGCAGACACGACATCGCCAGACGGCCAAACCCAAAGGGGAGGGGGAATTTTACCCAGCGCCAACGCTCCAAATTGACTGCCCACGGAGCCCCCAACGCCATCCAGCGACCGGTTAACTGTCTCGGACGTGGACTTGCATTGATTGTTGCACTCTCTCTCTCTCTCTCTCTGCCTCCCGTTCTCTCCATTCAGCCGCCCACGCACTTTTAATTGAATTACAGTGGGAACTCTCTGGGTCTCAACAAGGTCTATCCAATTCTATAGTTCGACGAAGGCTAACTGTCAGTGGAATAATTTTGTGCCCAATGGCTGGTCGGCTTAGTCGAGCCTCACTGTACCACCGTCCGTTCACCGAGAAGGCAACGGCATTTTTCGATTGTATTCACGTGCCGGTTCAAAAAAGTGGCCGAGCCAAGGCAAATGTTCGAGTAAAAAAGCTACCGAATGCAAGGTGGATTTTTTGTTTCGAAATTGCTCGATAAGCAAGCCCGATAAGTCAAATATAAAAAAACGAAAAAAATAAAAGATAATTTCAAAAACCCAGATGCAATGCGGACGCGGCCTGCGCTCTAATTGCGTTTTTATGCAATGGGGCCACATTTTTGTAATTTTTATGCAAAGCTCTAACAACAAAATTAATGAATGAGAGTGTGCATGCAGGCAAAGCTCGTAAGCTTTCAGTGCAGTTGGTTGGTTGTTTGCATTTGTAACAACAGACTCCACTGAAATCTCACAGATACATACATACAACCAAACGGCTACGAAAATGAGTTGTTGTTCATCTGGTTTGCCGGCTTTGGGGACCAGCTGCAATAACACATAGCATAATTGACTTTATTTTTAGACACCCACTGCAACTACAACTGCATCTGCATCCGCCTGTACACATTCATACCAGCCGACGGCAAGCATTTCCCGCTTGATTAATGCTGCTCAAAAATCTTTTCCAAAGGTTATATTAAGTCCCATCTGCCTGCTGCTGCCTTGACTTGCCAAAAAAAAAACACACATTTTTGGTAAACAACATAAAACGTAATTTAATTACAGCGCCCCGACCCCCGACAGACAGTCGGGTTGGCCCCTTCCCGGACGGGGCGCTGTTGCTACGTGCCGTTTGTCTCGCAGAGGCCCTACAAGCATGTGGTGGTTGGTGGTGACAGTGGATTCCATTCCAGTGGATTCTGGATTGTTCTGTTGTTCTTCTTTCTCTCTCCCACATTCTGCGGCCTTGCGGCGGGCGCTTTTGTTTGTGTGTTAAAAAAGAAAAACAACTTAATAATATAATAATTATAAAAAAAGAGACAAAAGATATATTGATAGACAAGAGCGATGTAGCGGGCGGGACAAAGCCCCGCCAGACCAGACCGAACTGCAGCTGAAAACTTTTATCTCTTCTCACATTGCGGAAGTGGGGTGTTAAGAAAATATGACCGTCAGATTCGTCATGCGGAAGTTTTAAGAGTACACACATCTAAAATGAATTCAGAGAAATTTATAAACAATTAAAAAAAAAACCATATACTCCCAGAACTCTTTAAATACATGCAATTTTAAATAGATTTTGTTCTACTTTTCTATGGCATATGTACATACATATGTACATATCTATCATATCAGTTTCAATGTCAAGGGGTTTCCTACTAACATGACTCCGTCCACATGTATAGTTTATATTTGCATACAAAACTTGTTTATAAACAAATTAAAACTATATATGTACATATGCATAGGTACGTTATGAAACGATTTATAAAAAGAACACCGCTTGCTCGGCCTCGACTGATAAGACAGCGTAACAAAGAAACTGAAACTGTAGCTTATCATTAAGTTATCAACATTGTTAGGCCTGGCGCCATAAATACACACAAATTCGTGCCAAGATAATGCTTGTCAACTTAACATTGTGGAATATAAAAATTCAAAAACACCCGCTCACATCAGCTATCGATAAGTGTAAGACAGCTCGTGCTGCCGGATCAGTAAAAATGTTAATTTGCCAGATCGGTTCAAAATATCATGGTCTGGCAGGCCGCAGCTCGATGAAAAATTATGAAAGTTATCGATGAAATTATGAAAGTTATCAATGCTTAGCAGCAATGAGTCTACGTTTCATACTTTAGCAACATGCTGAAAGAATTAGCAGCATTGTTCTGCAACTTTGGCACGGAATGAGCAACAGTCTGCTACCCTTGGGAGAAAGGCTCCAATTGATGCAGAAACTACTCAGTCTCTGTTTCAAACTTAGTAACAACATTTTGCAGCTTATGCGTACCAATAATAGGTATCGGGACAGGGATACACGATATACAAAACACAAATCATACGCATTAATAGGTAAATAACATGTCAATCTAAGACAAATTCATTATTAATGTGTCAAAGCAGCTTGGAAAAACAAATGTAACACTAAGTAAAGGAAATAGGGTGTATAAATGTCCATACTCATGCACAAACTTGGCTGACCAGCAACATTGACGTCACATTCCGGTACACACTTTCGTGCATGGTGATAGTAGGGACGTTCCCGGTAGGTCCGCTCAGCCAATTTCTCGACACTTGAAGGCCTCTCAGACGCGTTTTGTTTCTGAACGGTGATAAAATATGCTGTTAACACCAATGCCAATCAGGAAGTACTGTCCGCAGAAATTATTCTCGACATTCTTTCTGCTGCTCCTAATTTTTTAAATTTAATTATACGCAAAAAGAATTATTTAAATTATAAAGAAAAACATTACTTACAGAACAGTGCACCCTCCTAAGTTCTTGACGCCTGGGATGTCCTGGTCCTAGTCGTAGCCGCGTGCAATCTCTCCCTGGGCGCGATATTTAAAGTTGATGAAGGAACAGCTGAGGTGCAAATAGAAATTGCCTACTAGAACACTTAGACTACCTCGGAAAGAGGTTCTCGGAACACAATGCAAACCTTGGAGCTCTGTCCACTCAATTGCATTGGTAGTCAACGCACTTACCTACAACATTTAATATATTTACCTTTTTTTTTTACAAGAAAACTAAATTTTTTTAAAAATGTGCTATGTTAGGACTTATGTGCTATGTTAGAACTTATGTGCTATGTTAGAACTTATGCGCTATTTTAAAACCTTATGCGCTATTTTAAAACCTTATGCGCTATGTTAGAGCCCAAAAAAAATACCAGTTTCATGTGCATAGACTTGGTATTTTGTAGTGTTACGCATACAAAATCCATACCCTGAAAAAAATACCAGAGTTCCTTGTGCATAGTCTTGGTATTTTGTAGTGTTACGATAACAGAAAGCAAGTAACGGGACCAACGTGAAAAATGTCTGTAATACGCTTTGCCAGTCATATATCATATAGTTGGTTTCGCGAAGCGCTATACAACGGCGATTTTATAGATGTGCATCTGTTGCTGGACAATGGATCCATTGTGGCGGCCCACCGCCTTGTCCTGGCATTATTTTCCGAAAAATTAAGAATGATTTTCCGGCAACAGAAGTGTTGCCACAAAGTCGTTGGTAAGTAGTAAACGCGTGGAATAAGAAAATTACTAATTGAATTGCATTTTTAGTCAATTTGGATATGAGGCATGCTATATTGATAAATATATTAGACTACATGTACTGTGGTGAGGTCTGCGTTTGCGTAGAAGATGTACCTGAATTTATATATGCAGAAGAGACTTTGCAAGTCAAGGGGCTGGCCGATGTAAGTATACAATAATTGATGACAATAATTGATTTGGCCGCTTTTGTTTGAACCTTATTATGTAAGCAATCCAATAAACAGGATTTCTAAAAATTAGCCAATCTTGTACGAAATTGATTGAGGAATTGGATAAAATTGTTTTTGTTAGGTCTGAATGGGCTAACTAGCAAGTAATATTAAACCAAATATCAAAATCATGGAAAACGATTTCAATCAATAAAATAGAACGTTATCCCATTGTCGACCAGGGGGTATTTAGTATTTCCACGAAATTTATGTAACTTTAACATATTTTACGCACTACAGGTCAATAATGTCGGTGGTCATTTTTGTTTTGCAAGTAAAGAGAAGGATGGAGCTTCAAGGAACCTTCACAAACAATATTATTTTCCGCGGTTTAAAAAGGGTTGCTCAACTTTTTAAATAGAGGAGTGTTAAGCCTAGTACACAGATCCAAAAACTGTTTGCTGGCAAACACATGTCATATAATTCGTTAGCGGTCATGTGGTGTGACCAGAGATTCCGTACGGTTACAGTGCTCAGACAGATGCTTGGGTTTGTTTAAAGTTAATTTAATGCACTTTTTCGGCTGGGGTCGCTCTTCCCCAGGCATATCCTGGGCTCCCCAATATTTTATTGGCAAGGTAGTTTGTCTGACTATCAGCAGCAGAAGATAGCGACGCCTCCCGTGCCGTCCACCGTGTAGACAACATGTTTAAAACCATATTTGATTTATATTCATGGCAATTAATAAAAATAATATATTATAATATCCATATAATTGTCCTTCATATACTGCTGCATTAATTAGTTTCTATTTGTTTTCATTATTTCAATATTTCATTTGGTTTTTTGCTCTCATATTGCAATGGTTGTTTCGAGTTTGCTAGCAACTTATATCAAATTGATATAACTTTACAGGCGGGTAGAAACATACCAGCAAATACCTTCGGATGCTTTTCTAGTATATACCGCCAATTTTTTTTGTTGAACTGAAAACAGTTTTAAGTGGGTTAAGTCTCGTTTGATTGAAAAACACGACGAAGCCAATTTGAATTAAATGAATAGAAATTAATTGTTTCAAGCAATTGAGCAGTGTAAAGTGCTAGCTATAGGTAATAAGGAAACTTCGAGCTATCTTTCGAAAGAGTTAAAAGTGTCAAAATTGCCATAGAAATCAGTGAAATTCTTGATTCCCAATTTGGCAAGACAAGACCTGTTGTTTTTGTTGTGTCGCTGCCTGTGCTTGTCAATTTGGCTTGCTAAAACGGCATGTCGTGGGCAGAAAGTGAGATGAATCTGTGAACCAACCGGATCTAGCCCGAAACAGGCCATTTAGCCAGCACTTTCAGCCAGAAACACACACATTTTTTATGAAAATTTTGTTTTGCAGAGTGTTTCTCTTGCCGTGATCTAAAAACGTTGTACGTACGCAATCGCAATCCAATTGGCGAGCCGTGGGCAAGTGCAACAAGTGAAAGCCAGTTAAACAGATAGAATGCCACCCGTGCAGTAAGCTGAATATTCCCAGAAATGTCTTAACGTCCTTTGCTTCGCATCGCTGTGTCCTGCAATTACATCACTAGCACACGACCTTAGATCCCAGCAGAGTGAACCACTTCATTCAATCTCTTCGCTGATGACTCGTCCACATCCTAATTTAACACCATTTAAGGCTGCGCAATATGCAAATTAACTATGCTTTTGTCCATGGTGCCATCTGCGTTACGCCCAAGCCCCCAAAAGATGCACTTTTGGTGGTGCTAATGCGCCAGATGTTTACTTCATCGATGACGTCATGTGCACATTCAAATTTATTTATAAACCCTGGCTGCCGCTGCCGCTGCTGTGTTGTTTACTATTTGCTTGTGTGTGTGTGTGTGTTCATGTGGCGACGAGTGGGCCTGTGTGTGTGCGTGCTGGCGGCAAACCCGAATTCAATTTGTTTCATCAAAGATACCAAAATCTAACGACGGGAGGGAAACGGCCCCATCCGCACATTTTAACGCTTGCACTTCAACTGACATTCTGAAAGCAAAGCACCCGCGAGCCCCAAGGAATGGCATAGCTCTTGCATACCCTTGCAGAGGGTATCACAATTTTCTTCAGATTTGGAAAGTAAACATCTCTGAAGCTATGTATAGAGGGAGTCCATTAAATCATCTCTGTCTGTTTTTATGCTAGAAATTCCCCAGAAAGACTCAGGTGGGTTTCTATAGAAAAATCGATCTGCAAGAGTATCCAAAGTGCCACACTGGCCCTTCCATTACTTTGCATTGAGTGCCTGAAATATGATTCAGCAGTCAGTCAAATCAACATTGGCTTTCCACGATAAGGCCGGCCGCATTCTCTCCATTTTCTCGTTCCATGCCCAGCCCTTAAGTTGTGTTCTCATTTGTGCTTAAACTCCGAAAACCATAACATAACCATGATGTACTCCAAAGCTAAAGTGTAATCCCCTCCAGTCTAGAGCTATTAAGTCATGGAAATGAACGCTGATCTAATCTACTTTTCTGACATTGCAGAGTCCAGGCAGTGAACATGTCGCTTGGTGCAATGCATTGCACGCGTTGCGCCGACGGCTTCGAGCCCACCGAGAAGATTGTCAACTCCAATGGCGAACTCTGGCATACGCAGTGTTTTGTGTGAGTCCCACAGCTACACCTTTTGTATTCCTTTCTGTATTCACGCTTTCCTGTTATGGCCTGTTTTCAGTTGCGCTCAGTGCTTCCGACCATTCCAGGATGGGATCTTCTACGAGTTCGAGGGCCGCAAGTATTGCGAACGTGACTTCCATGTGCTCTTCGCCCCCTGCTGTAATAAGTGTGGGGAATTTGTCATCGGACGCGTCATCAAGGCGATGTCCGCCAGCTGGCATCCGCAATGCTTCCGCTGCCAGTTGTGTGCCAAGGAGCTGGCCGACAGTGGTTTCATCAAGAATCAGAATCGCGCCCTCTGCCACGAGTGCAATGCCAAGGTCAAGGCAGAGATCACCGGCCGCTATGTATGCCAAAAATGCCAGTAAGTCCTGGTCCTGGTCCTGTTTTTGGATTATTTTTGGAACATTTTGAACTAATCTCGAATGAATCTTTGCAGCGGCCTTATCGACGAGGAGCCACTGCGTTTCCGGGGCGAGGTCTACCATGGCTATCACTTCAGTTGCACGGCCTGCGGCACTGAGCTGGATTCGACGGCGCGAGAGGTTAAGAGTCGCCCAGGACTGGCGGCCAACGATATGGTGAGACCTCTGATGACTCTCTTTCCAATTGATTGCCCCTAACGCTGCCCCTAATCTACCCCACAGAATGAATTGTATTGTCTACGTTGCCATGATAAGATGGGTATACCCATTTGTGGGGCCTGCCGTCGGCCGATTGAGGAGCGTGTGGTCACCGCCTTGGGGAAGCACTGGCACGTGGAACATTTTGTGTGCGCCAAGTGCGAGAAGCCATTCCTGGGGCATCGGCACTACGAGAAGCGTGGCCTGGCCTACTGCGAGACGCATTACCATCAGCTCTTTGGAAATCTTTGCTTTGTTTGCAACCAGGTCATTGGCGGCGATGGTGAGCAAATTACTCCCCCCAAATGAATTCCTTTCAATCATCGTTAATTGCATTTCCTTAAACAGTTTTTACGGCCCTGAACAAAGCCTGGTGTGTGCATCATTTTGCCTGCTCTGTGTGCGACACGAAAATGACCCAGAAATCCAAGTTCTATGAATACGACGAGAAGCCCGTGTGCAAAAAATGCTACGAACGCTTCCCGAACGAGCTGCGGCGCCGCCTCCGCACTGCCCACGAGATGACAATGAAAAAGAATGTCTAAATACAGTCCAGAACAAACATGGGACTGCTGCATGCCAATCCACACCACACCAAACAGTGCCTTTTGTCGTTGTAGTCTCTCTCCGATTTTTTGTCTACGCCTACGTCTAACATCCTAACAGCATGTCCTGCTCTTTTTGTAACCCCATCCTCCTTATTTCGTGTGTAATTTCTAATGTAAAAAACTTTAATCAACGGCAGATTAACGCTAGGAAACAGACGAAACAGATGAATGTATTAACAGCTTTTAATGTTGTTATTTTAATGCAATTTTATTTATATATAAATGTTTTTTAAAATGATTCTTAATTTGAGTTGTTTTGGTCTGAAAAATGTTGGCATTTGAAACTTTGTAGGGTAATCCCCTACATTTTCTCCAATTTTTTTATCAACTCATTGCACTTGATCCAAGCCACATTCTTCATATAGGAAACGGCATCAACGTGAACGATTTCGTGTACTTTGAGAACCTCAGACAAGTACGCAATCTGCTCGTCATTCGGCTTGTGGGGGAAATCTGTGCGAAAATCAAATATAAGTCCCATTAGAACACACAAATTTCTAACGCAACACTGCAGATATGGGCAAACCTTCAATCATGCAAATGCTGGTAATGCAAGGAAAGTCAATATCCAACGGATATCGGCATATATCATCCTCGGCTACTTCTTCGATGTTCGTGTAGTCCAGGTATGTCATGCGGTACACTTTTTGCTCTGTCTGTGGCATCTGCTTGATCTGCTCCACTTTGGCACGATACAAGCTGTTTTCAAATTTGGCCAAAACATATTCCTTCAGACTATGTGTGTGGGAAAAGAGCAACATCGATTAGGATATGTATGTCATATGTATGGTTATAAATCTCTTACACTGGTTTATAAGGCCTCGATGGGCTAATCTTTGATATGGCTGTGTTCAAACGTCCAAACTCACTGGCAAAGACACGATCAAAGGCCCCAAACATGCCACGGGATATTTTTGAATTATCCACAATGTATAAATCGATGCCCGCCTTGTCACTGACACTTAAACGTTTCATCTGAAATGGCTACATGCGGAAAAAAGAAAATGTCGAATGGAAATCAACCAACGAGTAATACTCACTGGTTCTAGAATCGGGCCATTGTTGGCCTCTTCAGCTCCATTGACTTTGGTGGCTGGGAGCTCCAAAGCCACAATGGTTTCCACGACTTCTGCTGCATCCGGTGGGGGGACTACATCAATTTTTGTGTCTGCTGTTGCAGCTGAAGCACTTAATTCTGTTGGAAATTCTTGAACTGATTTTGGCTCCTCTTTGAGCTCTTTCTGTGCAGGCGCGACAGATGCCTCGGTTGGTTTCACATCTATGATCGGTTCGCTCTTTGTCTCTGGCTGCTTCAATGGTTCTTGAGGCAACGCAACTGTGGGCGGAGGTACATCCACCTTTGCAGGCACATTCGGGATTTCCTCTCGAGGCTTCACCACAGCCGGAGCACAAGTCACCATCTTCTCCACCTTTGGGTTTACATTGTACACCTTCTTTGTGGAGCAAAACTCCCGAACCATTTCATTCAGGGACTTTAGCGTTTTCACATTCAAAAGCTCCACAGTGATTGAGTTATTCTTGCTGACAGAGTCCAGGCGCATGATGAATTTTTCACCATCGAATTGTGAGAGAAAGGCCATGATATCGTTGCTTATGGTATAGTTGGCCACGTCCTTGAGTTGCACCAGAAAACAGAAGCTCGGAAGAGCGAGCAACTCGTCGCTTATTTCGCGCATGGACTCCATCTCGCGCATCTTGACTATGCCCTGATCCACGAACAGCAACTTGGCAGTTTTATCCGGACGTGTCTGCAGAACCTTGGCCCGTTGAAATGCGCCATTGTGGAAAGCCAAGACGTAGCCCTGGAATCGTAGATTCTTTACTTTCGGCATCTCGTTGCCCAGCGCATTCACCTAAAACGCACACATGTTAGTATTTGGGGGGAGATAATGTAAACATTTACGAACCTTTTGGCACATTTGAGAAAACGCTTGATCAGCGGATTCGCTACGGAGGAAGCAGCGATTCGCAGAACGGAATCCACTAATGATGACGACACTATTGGAGGGCGGTATAACCACATTCGGCAGTGTCTGGATTTTATTTTTCATTTGAATGCTGGCGATATTATTCGAGCTGCTAGGGCTCGGGCTCGGGCTCGGGTTGCTGATTTTAGAGTCTGCTGCAGCCAACTGAGCGGCAATACCACTTATAGTTGGAGTGGAGCTGCAGCTGCTGATAGTGCTAGTGCTGCTGCTAACCTTATCGCTGCTGTTCGTATTAGCAGGGATAGGGGCAGCTGCAGCCACTTTAATCGAATTGGCCTTGGATACACTTGCAATGTCCATCGACAGCTCCTCCTCCTGACATTGCAGAATGGAAAACGCCGCGGGCATAACCAAAGCCGGCATCGGAAAGCAAATGTAGCGGTGGTGTTGCCAGTCCATTATCTGACACTCTTTCGAGCAATAAAAGTCCCCACATCGCTGACAGACACGCTCCGCTACGACTGCGCAGAGTACACAATGCTTTTTTCCTTTCTTTGCCACGGGAGCCGGCTGTAAAACATTTTATTCGTAAAACTCTTCCATAGAGGCACACAACTTGCATTGCATCCACTTACCTGAACATGACCGTTGGCTATTTTTTTCGGGGGCATCTTCTTTTCTTTTTTCCAAATTATCGAACTTTATCAAAAGGAAAGACGAATTTCCCCGTTCTCCGACCGAACTCCTTGGACAGTGTGACCACCGTTTTCGTTTTCGAGCATGCATTTTTCGATACAAATATCGATACTAGCCAATAAATAAATGAATATTTAAAAACTGTGCGGAAAATATTTAAACATTTACATTGCAATTATTGCACTCTCATAAATTTTTCCCAGACACTAATTTTTGCGTCCCCCAGAAACCTAAGCCATTTTAAAACACTAAGTAATGGGAAATGGGCATTACAACTTTTGGGCCGTTTTATCTGATGAGTTCCTATTTTCCCACAAAAATTGTAAAACCTTCCTTATAAGCTTACAAGTTTTTGTAGGCAAAAAGGAAATTTAAATAGTTTTTAAAAAACAATCCAATAAAAAGCAGTCCCAAAAACAAGCCAATCTTGTAGAAAATTGATCCATCAATCGGATAAAGTTAGATGTTCAGAGGTGAGAGATAGTTAGGAAGCTTTTAATATTAATTCGAATATTAAAATTGAGGAATATGATTTTCGGACATGGGCAATTAATCCACGGTCGATCGTTTACAAGGTGTTGAAGAGGGGTGTTCAGTGGGTTAAGTTTGTATTTTCTTTATATATTTTAATGATTATAGTTATACCTGGTACTCGAAGTTTAGGGAAATATTATTTGTGGTCGAAGTGGATGTGTATAATGCGATGTGTGTCTGTCCATCTGTTCGTCTGTCCCCATGACTGCTTAGATCTAAGAGGCTATAAAAGCTATAGTAAAGATTTTCAAGTTTTAAAAGATACGTAAATTTATTTTTGTGTTATTCGATAATAGCCTTTTTACACTGCCGCATCATTGGCGAAGGTGCAACACCAAATCCGCATCATTTTTCGCAGCATTTGTCATCTGTTCGTCCTACAAATGTAAACAAACTCGGTGAGCAAGAAGAAGAGAGCAAAAGCATTTTTATTGAAATTCCCATAATAATGAGCGATTTATTATTAAATGTGGAAAATGGTGCATTTGGGAATTTCACTACGAGCACCCAATTGTTTATTGAGCTTGTTCAGGAGGACTTCACAGCAAGTGAAGCTATCGTTGGCTTCACCGAACAAAAATTACGTGCTGCCGAGTTAAATTTTAAGGTGGCACTTTTTAAGTTTGAATCAGTGCATCCCAAAAGATCCCAAAGATTCTCCAACTTTGCTTTAATTTCTATTGGAGAGAATTCATAGAATTGCTGCTTAAATTCCTCTCCCATCTCCTCGTAAATGTGGGTGTTCTTGCGCAACCCACGCAAATCCTCAATATTTTCCGCCCACAAGTCTATTAACAAATTTTCCGCCCCCTCTGTCCACTTCTTTTTCTTTTGTTTTTCAGTGCTCATATTTAATTTTTAAATATAATTAATAATTCACAGCGGTTTTCTGTCGATACCACGTCGATACCCTGAATAATTTCAGTATTTTGTAAAAATACTAGACAGAATACGGCAATACTAGCCAATGATGCGCCGCATGATTAAAGATGCGGCCGCATGATTGTCTTCTTCTATCCACAGGGCTCTTATGGGCATCATTGTCGCATGTTCCATTTAACGGAAAAATCCAATGATGCGCCTCGGTGTAAACAGGCTATAAGACTACTTGACAAAATGTAACTTTTTATTTACGCGTCGAACCAAACCGACGTTTTCTGATAGATTAAGGGCTTTAAATTTGTTTAAAGCATTTGTTTTTTAATGGCCGAACCTTTTTTTAAAATAATTTTTTTAGAAATGGAATTAATTTTAATTGTTTTTTTCGGAGGTAGCGCTTTCTTTTTTCACATATCTTAAGTATCTTACAATGTAACTATGGATAAATGGCTGGTGTAAACATTTTTGAACAACCCTCCGAAAATCAAATTTTACAGTTTGGAATGTTGCTTGCCCAACGTTTTAGGCAGATTGCAACCTTCCATGACCACGTCATGGAGCTCCATTTCCTTCCACCGCGTATTATTGACATCAGTCTTGGGTGTGTCTGTCAGCAGCATGGGATGCACACGGACCGTATCCAGCAATGGCTTAATCGTATGCTGAAAGACGCCACCTCCGTTCCCATTCTTGATTGAGTCCGCCAGAAAGGCCATGATGTTCGGATACATGCCGTATAGTTGATGGAATAGCATTTGCAGGCCCAACTGCACAGGAACGTCGGGCAGGCTCTTAATATTCTGCAGCTTCCACGAAGTCAGATGGCGCAACACCTTGAACAGATACTTGAAGTAAATCGGCATCGAATTGGATATAATCGGCAACAGTTTGATGATGAGCATCAGGGGCACAATCTCCTTCTCGTGCTGCAATTCTGAATGGCTCAAAATATCGGAATGCAAACGGCAAAGAAATTCACTCACCGTAAGCAGATTGAAGACAGTTTTGATAACCCGATGACTCTCTATTTTATACAGCCAGCTTGGATGGTGTCGGACGATAAAGCATAAGACTTCCAGACCCTGCACTCGGTGTTGCGGATTGTTCAGGATTGTCGTCCAGGCGATCAAAGATGTAGCTATCGTGCGGCTTCTGGGCCTTAACCAGGACGTCCAGGATGCGCTGAGATCCAGTTTGGAAGAAATAGTCCAGCATAAAGTTCACAGCCCACGTTTCCTTATCTAAGGGGCAAAGCAACCATATGGTAACAATACAAAAATTTAGGCCAGGACTCACTCTGCTTGAAAAGCTCCAAAAGTTTCTTTTTGGCCTCCTCATTTTCGAGCGTCGAATTCGATTCTAGGTCGTTTAATGTCTTTTCAATGTCCATGGTGGAGTATTTGTTATGCCACTTTACGTTCAGCCGAGTAAAAGCAAAAAACTATTGCATCACAAAGTGCCATAAACTTTTCTAGTATATATATATACTATATACTACTTATTAAGCATTGACGATGGCTGCTTTTATTTTAGAGGGGAATTCCGTTTTCAATAAGTCCAACAGCAGCTTGGAAAAATCAATCGGATAAAATTATATTTTCAGGGTTGAAAGTCAAAGCTAGCTATTTATATTAAGCCGAATATCAAAATCAAGAAATATTAGTTCCAATCATGGACAGAGAACGACTAACCCATTGGTGGATGGAGTTACAAGAAGAATATAAAAACAGTATTATTTTTCGCTTCTTAACTGAAGAGGTTAAGTGGGTTAAGTAAGTTTTTTTCCTCGGTATATTTACGGTATATTTTTTAAAACGATTAGGTATATTTTGGTATTTTTCTGTGGGTCAGACGGTATATTTGATCGGTATGTCCGCGGTCACACTGGTTGGGAACACTAAAAGTCGCAACCGCGGACGTAAACAACGCAACTTTGTCGAACTTTTTCTGAATTCAGAAATTTCCGTTGATAATTCCGACAAAAGTATCCAAACTTCGAGATTTTTGAGATTCGGTGGTAGTGCTTCTTGACAAAACCAACGGTTAATATTTCTCCCTTTAGGTTCGTTCCTGCAACGGTTAATAGCAAGACCAAGCAGTGTGAAGAGGAATTGATCAAAACAAAGTGTTTGCGAATTAACTTAAAAAAATATCAACCAACTAGCGGGAGCGCTTTTAGAAAACATATACAAATAAATAGCAGCGGATAAATTGAACGTTCGTTCGGGAGCGTCTTATGCGAAATAAGCAATAATTAAATATAGCGCCGACACGACGCGAGTGGGCGACAACAACAACAACATTAGAGTCAAAAAAAGTGCCAAAAAAGTTAACAAACCAAAACGACAATCGGCTGAAGAATCATCCGAAATTGTTATTGATTTTCTTGATTTCTGTGCTTGTCCGTGAAAAACGCAACAAAAGCTACCACTTTGAGACGACATCAATCCCATCCCATCCCCGCACCACCCATTCCCTTGCACCTTGCGTACACACTCTCGTACGGGAGGAGAGCACAAGTGGCGGATAATCATCAACTTTGTTGCACTGGGGCTCCACTCCAATCAGCAATGTCGTAGACAAGTGGCAGTTGTTGTTGCCTGTTAGTTTATTAATCAAGCAGCCAGCCACCAACCCAGCCCCACTGTGCGAATACGAGAGTGCAAGCGCGAGAGAGGGCTGCAGGCAAGGCAACAACAAAAGCGAAAGTTGCCGTGCTGTGTGTATATGCGCGTGTGTGTGTGTAAAAATGGTGGATAAGAAATAAGCAATAATTAAATGCAAATCCAAAGAAAATCTTCCGCCTCAAAATGTGCGATTGCCATCATCCGATTGTCATATAAAAAGGAATTCCGCTGACAACGTATTGCTGCGAGGGAAGAGGGCCCCCATCACGACATAGGGAGTGGCCGGTATAAGGTTTTTGGGAATTTTGCAAAATTGGATTTTCGACATCAACCAACAACAACAACAACAACAACAGCAGCAGCAGCAGCAGCAGCAGCAGCAGCAGCAGCAGGAGCAGCAGTAGCAGGAATAACAACAAAGAAAACACAATGTGGATACCATCAAACAACAAATACGGAGTTGGTTAGTATTGTAATTGTGCAAGAGAAGAAAAGTTTTCTGGGGTTGTGTACCCCACGAGTATATTTAACAAACGGTAATTCAGAGCCCGCTCCTTGGGTGCCACTCTCCCGAAACTGCCTTACCTTTTACTTGATATAGCTTGTGCTCACCCACCCACCCACTGGGCAGCACAGCATGATGGGATGGTATGTGGCAGGGAGAGGGGTATACGTCACGTGCGCTTTTACACCGTTACGTTAGTGTTCTGTTCTAGTATTGTTGTTGCCTTCCGCGTTGATTCACAGTTTTTTCCGCGAAACGCCGGAAAGCAGCATCCAGACAACCGACCGACTCACAACCACCCTCTCACTGGGCGGCAGGGGAGGAAAAGCGATTTTTCAGCTTATTTTTATATACACACGAGTCGTCTGTAGCATCATCATCATCCGTCCTTCCGCCCGGTCGTCTTGCTCAAAGAGATTTTTTGTATGTTTGTTGGTGCCGCGCGCTGCGATTTGATGTGTTTATACGTACATATGTATGTACGTCCATTTTCCTGCCTCGCCCCTCTCCGGTGGGCAACCACTCGACGTTTCCCACACAATCGTCGCCCCCTCCCGGCCATCCAATCCACACTGTTTCTGTCGCGTTGCCAATTGCCTTTGTGCCAGGTGTTGCCAATTTAAATGCTTTTCTAATTACAGTTTTGTGCGTTGCACGTTGCTGTGAGTGGTGGCAGTAGCCACATTTTTGCGGCTGTCAGTGTTGACTATATATTTACTTGGAAGGAAAAACCACTTTTGATAAGAGCTAAACCAAGGTGTATTTGTGTGAGGTGAAGTATTTCCTGAGAGCGTTCTTACAAGAGGCTAGACGGGGCTCTAGAGAGGGAATCACATCATCCAAATACATACATCTCGACCTGCTCTAATACAGTGCGAAAGCATAAAAGAGTAGATCTTGAATATTCTCTTTCTCTTTCTTTGTTCAAATTTCTTGGGTTAAACTGTTTTTGTTGTTTCTGTCACTTGTTTTGTTTTCTGTTGCATTTACACATTATCTTCGTGTTTATCACACTTTTCGCATCAATGGCAACGCTTAACAAATTACTGCACAGGGCAGTGGCAGGGGGCAACCTGCCCCTGCACCACTCCTCTTGTCGACCAGCAGAAAGAAGATTCTGTGCCAAGTTTCATTCATTGTGCTGCTTGAATGGGTTTCTGTCCAGATAAGCGCCAATTCTCGATGATGTTGCATGTTATACCCTAAGTAAGACTATGCCGACTATCATACAGGCTCTATAGAAATCAATTATAAATGAAGAATAAACTTATAAACTAACGTTCTAGAAACTTTGCAGATTGTGCTGAAATATATGTAGGTAATGAATTGTAGGAAGAATTTCTAAAGGAACAGTTATGTATATGAATTGTAGATATGGGAATATATTAATCACCGATGTAGTTTAGTTCTCTGTATGTCTCCTATATAATTTTATTTAGAGCTCTCTTCAAGGGTGTCTCATATTCGCTGTATCTAGTACATATGTATGTATACCATGTTTATGTATAGAGAACTAAAATACATATCTCATTTATTATTTTCTTGCTCCAATGTTGTTGTTCCAGTTCCCAAAGTGATCGTCTGTCAAGGCAGTTCATTGTGTGGTTCTTTTTGCTTTCATATTGCTTGCTCTACATTAAATACCCGACCCGCCAGCAGCGAGTGACATGAGAAGCGGTCAAAGTTTACACAAATCAATCAGTCACTCCATCAGACTTCGGAACGGGAAAGTCCATGATAACATCATTAGCGCAGCACGGACCGGCAAGGCGCTATGGGACGCTGTCAAGCCAACGCCCTAACCTTGCACAATGCCCGTTGTCGTCCTCCTACTCCAGCTCCTCCTCCTCTGCTGCTGGAAAGCCACGTGCTGGGCAATGACTTCATTACCAGAGCGCAGAAGGCACTCTTTGTCTCTTTCCCTAAATCTTCCCCGCTTCTCTTGACTCATCCCCTAGATGCCCATCCTTATTTTCACTCTTTCCCTCTGCCTCTAGTGACTTAAGTAATTATCTTACCGTTGTGCTGCATATTGTTTTTTTTTTTTGTTGTCCCTCAATTGCGCAGTCAGTCGAGTACACAAAGGCGGGCGACAACTTAACAGTGGAGTCCAACCCACCCCCTCTCATAGAATCGCAGATTCAGGTCCAACCCTTGGCCTGGCCTATGCGGGTCAGTTCCATGTGGAAACTGTAGCTGAAGCTGTATCTGAATCTTTGCCCTTTAGTTTCCGCAACTTTTTATTTATTTTTTGGCAAAAGTTTTAGACAGAAGGAAGCCCTGCCGCTGCCTTGGCCTCAGTCTATTCACCGGATGTTGCTGCTGGGGCTGCTGTCGGTCTGCCTTTTCCAGTGAATTCCGCTGTCGCTGCGGCAATTTCAGTTTCAACTTTAATTTAATATTCATTTTATGCATTTGGCCAATGGAGCGGCCCGGTCCGGAGTTGCGTTGAGTTTGAGTTGTGCGCGCACAAATTTGTGCAGGCGCTTCCTTCCCCAGAATACACACTCACACACACACAAGCGAAACACTCACAAAAGACTCACACAAGTGAACATGAGTGCGCATAAAATTGATTCATTTTCATTCCATTGTTTAATATGCTTGACGGCAACGCTTTTTCGTTTTTTTAATACCTTGTAATTTTGGAGGACAAGGGTATGTAATAGCCGTTGTGTAACACCAAAACGTCCTTTGGTACCCTTGAAATTAATTCCGTTGCTTAGTATAATCATCAAAGAACAGATCCGCATGCACTCTGGGATTTTCGAGGCTTGAAAACTAGATCAAAAACTTTTATCCAATAAAAATGTTCCGTGCGATGACTGCAGAAAACGTAGATCCGCCCAACCGACCGAGGGGCGTTGCTGTATGACGCATGACGAGTGTTACCGAACTGGTCGCGTGCATCCATCAAACAATATAAATTAGGTAATAACTAAAGAATTATAACTAAAATGGATATCAACCTATACGTACATATGAATGTGTATATGTACTACTACTTCATACATATAAATATATGCACATTCACATACCGAATTTCAACGCATTAGAATCATTAAAATATATATAATTATCTGATATTTGGCCAGAAATTGCTTTACTATTGCTTTAGTTGATAAAAGAATATTTCGGGAGTTTACAGAGTATCAATTTGGTCGAGTCACTCGTATCTACTGTTCTTACATTGTTTCTGTTTCTGTTTCCGTGTGTGACTTGTGCGCGTACGTATAAAACATTCCCTCTTCCATTTCCATTTCCATTTCGGCAGTTGATTTGTACTTCCATAATTCGTCATTAACGATTTATTCATGAATCGCCATTTGGGTTGAGGGACACTGTATGATTAACAACCCAAGCACACGCACACTGATAAATAATATCTATCGTACATTTCCCCTATTTTGGCTGCATTATCGGTCACATTTCCGGATGGGAAAATTGTCCCCAAACCCACTTCCACCCATCCGTTGTCTGATTTATGTTAATGTCAAGGGAATGAAATGCATTGAAGAGGGGCTAGACTGGTGGGCTACACTTCTTGATAAGAAAACTTAGATCCTATATACGCCCTTACCTGCTGGCCCCCTCCCATTGATAAAGTGTTTAAATAATTACCGAAATGATAAGTAAATATTGTACAAATAATTGACAAGTGTGTGCTTCCGGGCCTGCTCCAAGCTTGGGGCAAAGGAGGGACAACAATTACCGCTTATTGATTCGTCTGAATCAAGCTCCATTTGGGTGAAAAATGAGCAAACAAATAGTCAGCGCAAAGTGTGCCCCATGTGGACGTCAATGTGGATTTAGAATAATCATTTCATAACCAAAACAAACAAGACGGAAAGTCTCTCGCATCGGGGTGCCGAAGCTTTGTACCCTCTTGCATATGCATATTCATCGCCATTTTAACGCTATCATGCTATGAAGAAGACCATGAAACATCATCTCAAAGAATTGGTTTTCCACCGATCATCCCTATGGAAGCAAAATGATACAGTGATCAGATATAGAGATGATTCCTTCATCTGCTCAACATCATAATGTCCACTCAGAGAGTGTACAAAAACAAACAACACTTGCAAAAAAAAGCATTTAATTCAGTGGCATATGCAATGCATTTAATTACAATAATGCCAGCAACAATGACAGAAGCAAAATGCATATAATAAGCAAATATTGCCATGCCCCATCAACATGCTCACACGTACAGTCACAAACATATACTTTATATACATACGTATAAAGATACATATTTAGGGTATAACCACATATGACTGATGTCACAGAGACCACTTGACAATGGAGAGATCTCTCGCCCGCTCTCTGGAGAGGGAGATGGATGGGGCGGTAGATGGAGTGCAAAATTTTTCATTTGTTTAGTTCGGATAGAAACTGCCACAGAACTAGTTTGACAGCATCAGAAATTCAGGCAACTCTATTGTTCAGACACTGGTAATGACAATGACATCTGATTGACATTTGGGTCAGGCTTCCTTCTATAAACAGATGTACATTTGTAGATACTAAAAAATGTTTAGTATAATGTAAAAAATACCCTCCGCAACTGCTCTGTATAATCCACTTTATTTTGTGCGCACTTTGAGGTTGATAAGATAGGCGAAAACTATAATGATAGTAAAAACAAAAAAATTAACAGATTATTGCACTTGTATAGTAACGGCCTTCCTTGCTAGGAGGATTTGGTAAATAAGATCCATCAAAGTGCTTCATTAAACTTCAAAGGATTACAACACAGGGATTTTCCACTCAAGTTCTCTGCCCGCTACAAAAGATAAATCCATTCCAGAAGTCCAAAAAAAGCCTGTAATAATAAATAAATAAATAATAAATGTAATTCATTTAATATTTATGGTAATTTTTATATTTTTATTTATTTAAATTCAATTGAATTTCACTCAATGGATAAATTATCTATATTTTTGAGATAAAAAGTTTCGCTTGGCTAAAATTATATTCCGCATATATGTACATACATATGTACATATGTAGCAGATAAGATTTCACACTTATGTTATGTTACGTACTGTACGTATATATGCAAACACGTATTGTGGATACGATTTCGCTCAATATGATGTGCTTGCCGGCGGATGTACAGCAAGCAGAGTGGCGCAGTGGAAGCGTGCTGGGCCCATAACCCAGAGGTCCGAGGATCGAAACCTTGCTCTGCTAATGCACAGCCGCCGCAATATAGTGTGGAATAATCTTTTTTTGCTTATTTTTTAATGACTAAAATAATATCCTGAGCCGATTTTAGGTTTAAACAAAAAAAAAACAACCACTTGACCCAAATTTCCTGATGGTTTCCCTTTCCGCTGCCAAAGAGAGTTCCACATTGTGGGCGACCTCGCATTGTTGGGTTATAACACAATTAATTAATTAAATTCTTGAGCCTCCCTCTCCACCACTGAGTGGCACTTGAGTGTTAAGCCTCGGGAGTGAAAGGAGGGAGGGTCAAGTGTGAAGATGGCTCGCCGCTCGTCACAAGACCCCTTTTTGCGGGCCCCACGGCGCAGGCACATCCGCCTGCTCATTTAATCCATTTGTAGTAGTTCAGGGAAACCCCGCCCCTTTCCCCATATTCTATTATACCCTTTGCAGAGGGGATTACTATTATGAGATGATGTTTGCAGCGCAGAGAAAAGAGAAACAAGAAATATAAGGGGTAAAACTAATTCCTATAAATTTACATAAGACGTTTAAGATCTAGAAGGTTTTGTATCTTAGAGATTTGCACATTAAAATTCACACATACATATGTACATATGTACTTATATGGATATAGGAACTGTGTAACCAGTGTGTTCAGTTCGAGATGCGAAAAAAAGAATTTCCGACCTCTTCTCTTTTAAGATTTTAAGTTTTTTGACTTTGCCTTATTACGGAATTTTCCTTAAAGCCACATTTTTAACAAAAGGGTGTATAAACTTCGGTGCACGGAAGTTCCTTTTTTCATTTAATTTTAACTTATTTTTCGCCTGTTCGTCCACTGGGTCCTGTCCGCTCTCTTTCTCTGCGTTTGTTTTGCTCTCTTTTGTTCTGACACTCTCTGAACTCTTTGCCTCCTTCTATCTTCCTCTCTATCCTTTTTGCATGCACTTGCCGTAACGACTTTTTTATTTAAATACGCTTTTTGTTGACATTGCGAACTGTTGGTGGAGTGTGCATTGTGTTTACTCTCTGTCTCTCTCTCTCTATCTCTCTCTATCTCTCTTGCTCTGCCTAGGTCTTTCTGTGTCCCTCTATCCTCTTTTTACGTCTGTATATCCCTATCTCATGTCTTTTTTTTTTGTTGGCTAAGAGTGATGTAAGCTCCCGTGGAGAGGAAGCCTTTTGGGATATGATATGATGCATTCATCATAAAAGTAATTAAATGTGGGGGGTACTGCCCACACTCCCGCTCTCCTGCCAATTTAATGAAATTTAATATTAAATTTTGAGAGCCAGCTAAATGCTCATTAAAAGTATTCCTCGTTGGGGGTTGGAATGGATGGGGTCTAGGGATACGGATAGGGTTATGGCTGTTCCCAGGGCTATGACTTCGGATGGGGAAGGCTTTTGTTGGGGCATTGGCTGTGTGTGGCATGGACTGTGTTCTGGGCGCACTTGGGCGCTTGCCAGGCTGACGCCATTTTTGCTAATGTGAGTGACCCAAATAGTGCAAACGCTTGGCTGCCATTCTGCCTACTCAGCAGAGCAACCCCAGCCCTCTACGGAATGTACTCTCATTTGCCGGAGAGTGTTTGCCTGCCGCCGGAGAGGCGAGATGAAGTGCCGCCGGAGTGGTGGAAAGCGGCAGAGTGTAGAGGATCTTCAACTGGCATTTTAAATTATACAAGTTTTGCTATTTAGCATCTCTTGCTCTCAGAATTCACTTAAAATCAGGCTACAGGCGGTTGAAGGATGGATGGAGATAGAGAGAAAGGGGAGAGACTCTTCAACAAATCCCATAAAAACAGACACACCAGAGAGCTGCCGGGAACTTTAGGGGCAGGCGGCAGGCGGCAACAACAGGAAGCAGTTTGCCCATTTTCATGCCACTGAAGCATTTCATTTTCCATCTCATACTCAACAGCCACCCACTCCCCCTCCCACTGTCTGTCGGTCTGTCTGTCTGTGTGTCTGTCTGTGTGTCTGTCTGTATGGGCGTGCGTTTTATTAGCTCCTTTCGTTGATATGCTCATGCCGTTGCTCGCTCGTTTGTCTTTCAACAAGAAGGGAACACACACTGCCACATCAGCATGCAGCACACAGAGGCAGTACACACTACACCAGCAGCAACAGCAGCAAAACCACCATTTGCCATCGCCATCAGTACCACCACCACCCTAGAAGCATGGCCCAAGTTCCTCCACCCATTGGCGGCGCCTCCTCAGACTGCAGACTGTGTGACGTGCATTTGTAATTGTTACACTGAGAGAAAAGTCTGTGAAAAGAACTGAAGGGGAGAATTTTCAAGTTAGATTGTGCGGAAAGAGGGTTTACCCATTTAGAAGTGCACTCTAGAGGCATAAATCTTTCTAGTACAGCAATTTATTATCATTAGAACTCTGAAAATAATTGTTAGAATGCTAAAGTGGATAATCACTTCATAAATAAATCAATTTAAACACGTTTTGAATGAATAGTCCACACTCTCATACTGTTTAGAGACTTCTGTAGAGGGTCCATTGTGTTTAAGAATATTGAAAAATTGAGTTCACAGTACAAATATTAGAGAATTTGGTAACGACAATCATTCTTTGTCGGAAATGTATGATTGAATCGTTTCTGACTGTTCAAGAGATCTTATTCATTTCCAGGATCTACCATTTGCCCTAAAGAGAGCTCTCTATAAATTCTGTCTGTGCATATGTGCATTGCGGAGCAGCTTTCATTGCCTGGCGCTGCATCTATCCGTATCCATATCCACATCGACATTCATATCCATCTTGAGCTCTTAACTTCAGCAGCAGCCCATCTCTTCAATTTTCCATCGTCCAGCTCCCGCTCCGATATGGAATCAAAGTGTTCAATTGCCAAGTGCTGCTACTCCATTGTTCCATCCATCCCCCTATGGACGCATATACATACATCGTACCTCGTATTTTCTTTTCATAGCCATTTTGCCTATTTATAGTTGAAGTATTTATTGTTGCTGTGCCACTCGTGGCATGCTCAAGTGGCCACTCATGGGGGCACTTTAATTGCCACACCACACCATGCCACACCCCTGGGGCAATGTCATGGCCAAAGAAAGAGAAAAATCGCAACTGGTTGTAACTTCAAACTTGATCTAAGACAAACTTTCCCATCTTTTTCATCTCTTTTCCCCTCCATTAGCCATCCACAATTGGCATGGTGATGTCCGCTTCGGCCTGTCCCTCGATGTGGGCGACTCTGTGGACATTGTGGAGGAATGTACGCACTGGTATCGCGGCTCCTGTCCGCGCAAATCCCGTGCCGTTGGTCTCTTCCCCAAGACGTACATACACATCAAGGATCTGTCGAAGATTGATCCCGTGGTGGCCGAATGTACGCAGGTTCTGCGCGAATGGTCCGAGATCTGGAAGCGTCTCTATGTGGTAAGTGTTGCCATATCGAAATTCCCCTATTCGAATGATATTCCAGTTATAAATATGTACAATAATGTCCCATTTTTTTCAGGATCGCGAGACATACAAATTTCAAACCCTGCGCAAAGTAATGTTCTCCATATTGGAGAGTCGTCGGGAACTGTTGAGTGCCACCATGACCCAAGATCAGACACTGGAGCTGCAAATGGTGGTGGTCTCCAAAATTGACTGGGGAAATCGGTAAGTAATTCCCCTTGATTATCTACTATATTTGGAGTAAAAATTGCTCTTCATTGTGAAATGATCAAATGGCAATTACATTGATTTGCTGTAAAAATGTCGCATAAGTGGATGACACGGGATTTTTAACGATGAACTCTGAATGCTGTTACATATGATGTTGCTCAATTGTTTAGAATTTTGCAAATCTTAGGGTTCTAGTTAAATATGGACAAGAATTTTCCAAGATTTCTTAGAATGAATAATAAAAATTTCAATTACTGAATGGCAAATTGCCAAACAAGCATAAACGTAGAATTGAGGAATCTGCAAATTCAAATGTGCTCCTAATGGAACCAGCATATCTTCAGCGGATATATGAAAATGTTTTCAAAATGAATACAATTAAAAAAAAAGGAATTACGTCGTAAAGGATAAAGAATAATATAAATCTCATTGCGGAATAGTTATAAAATTTATTTGGCTATGTTGCTTATCATTTCCACAATAGATTGGAAGCTTATTTCCCCTGAGATTCAAGGCCCTCCTCCCACACAGATTTCCCACACCCACCAACAATCTTTCTAATCGTTGTATATTGTATATGTAAGAATTTTGGAGGTTTTTTGTTGTTGTCTGAAATTGTATATAGAATATTTATTACAACTTTGAACTTGGGATAGCGCTTTCTTGGGTTCTCTTTTGCTTTTTTTTTCTTTTATGTAAAATGTGTTCTTTTCTAGCAATAATCACAATAATTTTGTTATAAACAAAATTCCTTAAAATTAACGATATATATTTGTAGACTAAATGTTAGGGCAAAATAGCGAGAGCATTGCAATATACTCATCATATATGTATACATACATACATATATCATATCATATACCATTCGATTGCTAAAATTTTTAATATAGAATAGATCAACGTTTCGTGAGCGTGCGTGAGCGATAAATGTAGCTGATACTTCTGTTCTTTTGTCTTCTGTATGGAATCGATCTAATTGTTAAACTTAAATGTATATTTAAATGGCGCATCATTGTTAACGATGGGATCTCTTATGCTCCACATCAAATCTACCATCATTATCATTCAATCTTCAACCTACAAATTGCACTCTTTCTCTCTGTCTCTGTACTCTCTGTATCTCTGTATCTGTGTGTCTGCACCTGTCTCTTAAAAATGTATTTTCATTCAATTTTGCTATATATTAATTTCACATAAAATAATTATTTAATTGATTCATCCAAAAAGTAGCTCGAAACAGTCTTAGTTCTAGTTTTAGATATGGAAACACGACACGACACACGACTCGACTCGACTCGACTCGACTCTCCTTTCCTTTCTGTTCCTCCTGTCACTCACTCTCTTCTGCCTACAAATATTATTGAGAAATCATTGAAATCATTGTTCAGAAGCGTCGCTCCGTTTGCTTGGGAGAGTCCTCCGCCTTATGTCTCCGTCTCCTTGCCGCCGGCAAAATTCTGTACTGGCGGATAGATGGGATGGCTGATGGGATTCATTTCCAGTGTCGATGGGGCCGATGGGGTGCGTGAGGCGCCGAGGAGGCTGCACAGCTGCTGCAGCATATCGTAATATGATCGCGTGCTGAGATTCTGGCTGAGGAAATGCAAGATCAGGAAGTCACCAATCTGTAAAGGAAATACATAAAGGATGAGCTCTCAAATGACAAGGGGTAATGGAGAGGTGAGTGTCGTCCTACCTCCAAGCGCCTGACAAGACCAGCAATTTCCTTGCGCTGACCAGAGCGATAAGAACGCTTGATGATCGTCTCTCGGGTGGTGGGCATCATGATCACCATCAATGAATAGAGCACAGCCACACCCGAAATGGTGGCCAAAATAATGAACCAGAACCTGGAATGAAAGAAGCAACAAAAGAATAAACTTGAAGAAAGTTCAAACACAGAATAGAACCATTCAATGCGTTCCACTTACCACAAAAATATATAGATCTTCTCGTTGAGAATATTCAGAGCCAATACACAGAGCGTATCGTGCTTCTGTAGAGAGCCACTCGGACCGAATTTACGGAATGTGCATTTGGTGAGCCTTGGGAATATCTCAATCATCGGATCGAAGCGTTTATCCTGATCCATATTCGAGAACTTGAGCACATCCGTGCCATAGGACATGAAAGCACCGCCCAGAAATTTATCCACCATGAAAATGTTGACAATCACATTCACGAAGTTCAGCAGCTCGCAGATGTAGTAGGCAAAGGAGTAGCCATTGTGGGTATTCAAGCTGCTCACAATGTACTTGAGGATGCGATCCTGCCGCTCCCGACGATAGTCATCTGGGACACTGACCATTCCACGCAAACCATCAGTAATCATGCGGATCTTATTGTCCTCCATGTTCTTCCAAATCCAATGGGGAATATAGAACATGAGACCCTTAGAGAAAGAAAGAGAGTTAGAGTCGGTTTTTGTTTGTGTGTGTGTGTGTATGTGTGTGTGTATGTGTGTGTGTGCGTGTATTGTGGGAGATAACTCACCTGAGCGAACAGCACAAATGGCACCCACTGATAGTAGCTGTGGTAGCGCTTCTCCTGGCCATATTCATTCCCCAATCCCGGGCCGGCGACATCCGTACCAATCTGTCTGTGCTGCTGTCCGGGTATCGTGAACGTATAGGTGATCCAGCAGAATGTGTTGATCACATGCATCGGTATGGAGCCATCGTTGATGCAGCTTATGGGATCGCCTGCAATCAGAGATAAATTCACAAGATATTTGTTTATATAAATATGACCTCGCTATAAATTCAAATCAAGTGGAAATCCACTACGGGACGGGCTCTCAGCCTCAAATGTCGTTCGTCAACCGTCAAGTGCCATTACACGGCAATCTATTTTCTCTCTCTCTCTCTCGTCTGCTGCACAATTTGTCTATGGTGGGTGCGGTCTACAGACATATGCCCCAACCACAACAAGGGAACCTCCTGCAACATTTTTCTTTTTCATTTCTCTTTTTTTTTTTTTTGGGTGCGCCACAACTTTAACCTCAACATTAACTTTGTCTCTGCCGTCAGTTTTGGGGGCAAACAGATTGAAACAAAGTGAAATATACACGTATGTACTTACTTGTACATAGATAGAGGAGAGTGTGGAGAGGGAGGAACGGGGAATTCCCAGAAACTAACCGTCAGTCAATATTTGACTGTGACTCTGCACACACACACACACACACACACACACACACGTCTGCTTTTAGAGCACTTCTTTTAATGCACAAATATTTGGCTTGAAGCTTCGTTGTACAAGCAATGCTTTTGGGATCAGGTTTAATTCTGTTTGAAATGGTTATAAAAGTCACTCACTTTGAACAGACGGGGATTATAAAAGCTATTTGGCAGAGTAAATCATGATTATGTATATTCATTATCTATGAATATAATTGTGTTAGTGTTCTCTCGTTGTATGTTCATGTGAGAAAAAACTCTAGAATACAAATAAATCCATTTTTATGCATTGAAAATAACCAAATGGATACAAAAAAACCAATCGGAACATTTTTATTTTGTATTCCAATAAATATTTATGTGATGTCACACGAAACTGCAAACAAAATCGGTATACTATGGCTATAATTAAAGAATTTAAAGATCTTGAGTGATTCTTTGAACAATGTTCCTTTCCAAATCCTTAAATGTTATGGGCGTGGGAACGTACTCTCTCTTGAATGTTATTTCCCATAAAGATACTTCAAACTGAGGCGCAGATACATTGATTTTCACGCCCGTCTAGTCCGAGTACGAGTCTGAGTCTGAATACGCGTCCGAGTCAGAAGGCAGACCAACCACCCGTTGCGTAGTCTTGAAGGAGGAGGGGAATGACTCATATAAATGGCTTTATGCTGAAATCCGATGAACGTGTTTTGCGGTCGCAATTTGTGAAAGCTTTGCACGAGTTTCGTTCTTTTGTGGATTTTTCTCTGTGTGGAGTCGGATGTCAAAATTCAAACGTATCGAAACGAAGTGGAACAACCGATACGATACTCGTATTTAGTGCTGCATTAGCAATATTGTTGCAATTGTAAGTGCAAATAGCAGAAGGGGGTCGGTCTCCCTCCTCCACATGTGTTAATCAGTTGCATGGATGCACTAATAATAGTTTCGGTGGTCTGCCTGCACAAGGTGCTAACTTACCAATGAGATTGTTGGCCGTAACAATGATGCAACAGGTGAAGAGTATGGCTGTTGTGATCCTGTAATGGCAGCGGAATACCATATTATCGATGACCGCCTTGTCCAGCAGATATCGTATCTTGATGAAGCCGGACACGGCCGAGACCATGCCAAAGACAGCCATGATTGTGGTGTTGTTGGTGGTACGAGTGCTGCTGCAACAAAGCTAACTGCAACAGAATAAAAACAAATGAGAGAATGATGAAATGGTACGTACATATGTATGTATGTATGTATGTATATGTTTGCCTTATGGCCGTCTCCCCCTCCTCCTTTTCCCTCGTTTTCTCTGTGTGCGTTATCTGGCACAGGGACAGACCAGACCAGACCAGACATGACATATTCCAAATTAGTTTCAGCAAGCACATACATACATATGTATGTATGTATGTATGTATGTAGTTCCACTTCCTCCCATGGGTTGGGCTCGTCGTTATCATGGAACAAGCCGCACTTACAATTAAGTAAGTGGAATGTTGGATGTTGTGTACCAACAACACGGCACAGCACATCTCTCAATGTGACTTGGAGTACGGGGCAGTGTCTTGCGTCTTGTGTGTGTTCTGTTCTGTTCTGTTGTGTTGTGTTGTGCAATCCAATCTAATCTAATCTATTCGCTAAGCTCTCTCTCTCTCTCTCACTCCCATGTAAATAGGTTGAATAACCTTCCACCCCAACCCACAGCATGCCACAACAATCCACGAATATTTCATCTCATTTCAAGAACTGTATTCCACAGAACCGGTATATGATAGCCTTTCTTCTTCTATATGTTTTTTGTCAACCCACGCATAAATTTCACTTTGTCCAACACTTAAATCTTGAAACCCAAAAACTCAATTTGGTTTCTTGTTTCTCTTGATTTTTTGAGTTTGCTTGTACCCTTCTTAGAGAAGGTATAATCGAATTAAAAGTGATCGAAAGCTTGAAATAAACCGAAGAATGAGTAACAGCCAGATCATTTGTTGAGATTAGCCGGATGGGAACCCACGCATGCATATAAGAAGGAACATTTGAATCTTGCTTGGAGTAAAAAAAAAACTGTTCTTAAAGATATCTTATATCTATATTATACATAGATGGATTTATTGCATTGGGTAGGGTATCTAGAATTCGTCTTCCGTTTGTTCGGATCCGAATATGGATTGGGGTGTTCTGTTTCGATCAGGTTCTGGCATTGCTTTCTTATCGGCTCTTTTGTTTATATGCAAATTTTTGTTTTTTAGTTCGGTTTCGGCTGTAGCTTTTCTGTATGTTTGTGTTTGTGTGTGTTTTGGCTGTATTTCATTTCGGCACGACCATAATGTATAACTCTAAAAGATACACACACACACACACACACACAAACACGCAGCTCATATAGTTGTCTCTGTTGCACTCATGCGAATGGCAATTAAAGTCAAAAAGTATCTGTATCTGTGGAGCGGCAACGGCAGCGGCAGCTACTCCTTTTTTGAATGCATTCGGCACAGCAGCTTCTGCACTGTGCAACATTCAATCTTACCACACATAGATACTTAGATGTATCTATGTATGTACATATGTATGTATCTTACATACACATAGACGTACAGAGAGCACTTCATTTCAACTTCAATTCTTGCTGCTGACTTCTCCTCTACTTTCAATACATTTAAAAAAAAAAACTGGTTTTAAGGTATTTTCTTTTTTAGAGAGCCAAAGAGAGAGAGAAAGAGATCTCTTGGAACGAAATGGATCGCGTAGATCGTATCGTATCGGATCTGTTGTGCCACTGTTGCCCCTTTGCTCTCTCTCTTTCTCTCTCTCTCTCTGTCTCCCTGTAGAAACCTGCGGCAGGAGTGTGTGTTGGCCAGGTCGAAACGACGACTGGCGAGCCGACCCCTTTCCGCACACTTAAGTGATTCTTTTGGCTCCTTTCTCGGGGTTCTCACTGGGGTTCTGTATTCAAATTTATTGCTGCCACTTTGACACTTTGAAAACTCGTTTTTTTGACAAGCAGCCGCCGCTCCGCTTTGTTGCGGGCCATTAATTTTTGCTTGCTCACAGGTTTTGCTTGCTTTTTTTTTGCATCTGCACTTTGTTGCAGTTTTTTTGTGTATTTTTGTTTGTTTTTTAAAGCTGTTTTTAGCTGCTGCATTGTTCAAGATTTCTATTATATAAACACACACACACGCTCGTACGGACACACATAGATACACGCTACCACACACAGATACATATACAGCTGCAGATAAACACTAACACAGCTATATAGATTTTTTTGTTTGCTTGAAGCTCCTCCACAGCTGTGAGAATTGCATTATGTGATTGTGTTTGTGTTTGTATTTGTGTTGCATGCACCACACCACACTCTGTACTCTGTTGTAGCTGCTGCCTGCCTGCCTGCCTTTGGTGGTGGTGGCTGCTCTTGAGAGCTCTGATCTCTGATTTTCTGTCAAAGTTTCTGTTCAGTTTCAGTTTCTGCTCATACCCGTGTATTCTCGAAAATTGTATTGCAGCTGCTCTCAGCGGCGTTCAAAAACCTACTGACGCCAGTCGCCAGTACCCAGACAGAGCCCAGTGCCCAGAGCCACGAATCACAGATACAGATACCAAGCCACAGCGCAGGCCAGGCCGCTCTCCGCTCTCTTTCTGTTTCTGTTTCTCTCTCACTCTCCCTGAACTAGTGATCATGGCGATCGGTGGTGGTTCCGGTTCACAGTCTGAATCTACGCTCAAGCTGCATTTGCATTTTGGATTTGTTTTGTACCTACCCATACGACATACGACATACGACCGCATACCGCATACCGTACCTCTCCTCGGGTTACCTGTCTCTCTCTCTGTCTGTCTGTCTGTCCTACCTTCTTTGCCACCTACGGGTTCTCGGCTTAACCCTGACATTAACTCAATCTAGAGCGGTGCTAGCTGCTTATCTGGCTTAGAGCACGCAGTGTATATCTGTATCTGAATCTGTATTTGTATCTATTGATTAGTTTGTCGCTTGCTGGAAGGGAGAGAATTTATTGCTTTATTAGAATGGTAGATATTCTGTTCTATCGCCTGGATCGTAAAGTGGATGGAAAGAAGAAACAAGGAACAAAGAACGAGCTAAGAGATGAGATTCCCTATGAATCTAAAGAAATATAGGAGCATAGGCCGTATACTTAAGCCTCAAGGGTTTTTTCTTTAAAATTATAGTTCATTAAGAGATTTATAATTTAATTGTGAATTGGTTAATTCTAAACATTACTTTGTAAGAATTATCTTTAATTTTGAAATGGTATACAAATTATGTGTACAAACGTGTAATCCTTTTGTATATCGTTAATTAATTGCAAACATCTAGAATCAACTTAAGAGCTTCTCTGAAGAAACGAGCGAATCAAAAATGATGTACCACTCTGTACGTATTTTAGAGACAGGTTTTCCTGGGGGTACGATTCTCGTAGAGTTAATTTAAATCACGAATCCTTCAGAACTTCTCTGGTGTAATTTCTAACCTACATATGTATATTCGACTGTCCTTAAGATTATTAAAATGGGATTCAAATAATTTCAATTCCCATAAAATGTGCCAATTCCTTTCGTACTAATCGTATTTCGAAACACCTTGGTATTATAAATGCCATATTCAAATTAAACCATAAAAGCGCTTAACTTTTTTGTTCATTTAATTGATCTCCTCTTGGACTTGAACAATCCCAACAGACGCCGTTCTAAAGTGTTCGCCAGAGCCAAGTGGTTCTAAAAGAGAGTCACTCGTCTTTGTTTTCCAGGGCTAAATATGTCGCTGATCTGTCCAGCCATACAAACAGACGCCGCTTGCAGATCCTACTACTACACAGAGAGAGAGGAGGGTCGGTCGGCCTGTACCCTCTGCAAAATGAAGATCCATTTGCATGCTGAGAGCTAGACAAGCAACGCCACCGCCGTCGCCGCCACCACAGCCTGAAACTTGTTGCCAGGCATTCCGCCAGAAGATGCATGCCCCAACCCAACTTCATCTCCAGCTAAAGCTACAGCTACAGCTACAGCTCCAACTCTGGCGACGGTTCCTTTTGACAGAAAGTTGCTGGTTGCTGGTTGCAAGATGACTCAGCTGCGGCAGCTTCTTTTTTTGCCGGGGCTTTTTGCCATAATGAAATGGCATTTCGAGAAATGGCTGCTGGTGGTACGGAGATGGTGCTGCTGTTTCCATGTCCTAAGCTCCACACAGCACCGCACCGCACCGCACCGCCCTGCACCGTGCACTGTTTGTTTATTGTCTGTTCCTGCTGTTGCTTCGTCTCCTCTCTGTGTTGGCCCTGTGGCATGCCCCTGTGGGGCTTAGCTGCATGCCCTGCGCTGCCTGCCTGAAATCTATCTCCGAGCTACACCTTTTATAAAGACATTAAATACGAAATATATGGCATGTGTGATTGTGATTCGAGGCGAGAGGCGTATCTCTCTCTCAGCTGCGCGACCCATAGATACAACTCGAACGAACGTGTTGCTGTATGTTTTTTTGTATGTTTCTTCATCTGCTTTTTGTTTGTGGTTGACAGCTCTGCTTATCGAAGTGTAAATAATTAAATTTTTCTGTATCGTCTCCTTGGGTTTCGAGTCGTGCGAGTCGCGCGAGTCGCCGAGTCGCCGAGTAGCCGAGAATTTCTCTCCCAGAATTCTCCTTCATCTTGCAATGTGTGTGATATCTGTATCTTTGTTTGCTCAAGTCGGTGCTTCATGTTTCGTTTTGTGTCATAGACTCTCAACACTTTTCGATGGGGAATTAAATAAATCTCAATCCACAAATGTGTATAGACACAACTATAGAGTTTGTAGCTTAAATGTTGGGGGGAGGAAGGAACCTTACCTTTCACCTGTTGAGCTTTCGGTTTTCGGGGGCTCTTAATTAAAAACGACTTAAAGTGTTCATTACCACAATGGCTACCGTTCTCGCACGCTCTCCACTCATATTTGTATCCATGAGATACATTTTCAAGTCCGAGTGTTTGCCTGGCATTTTTTTTTCATATTTTTTTTCTTTCTTTTTTTTTTGGTCACGTCAACTCCACAGCTCCAGAGCTCCAAAAGGCGTAACAGAGGTGGCTCAAACGCACACACATGCAACCACACGAACACGCAAAAAAAAAACCCAAAGAGAGAAGAGAAAATACCTCGAAACGATATCTCTCTCTCTCTCTCTCAACTGGTTCCAGTTCCAAAATGGAGACTTATTTGAGCTCTCTCTCCCGCTCTTGCTCTCTCTCTCTCTCTGATCCTCTCTCTCCCATGATTTCACCTGAGCGAAGCCGTTTAGGGCTCGTTAACAACAAAACGGCTTCTTTCTTGGCTTGTTCTGGCGGCTCTGGTCTCTGGCGATTCCAGAGGCTTGTAAAAAACGCATGCCATCTCCCTTACACTCTACGCTCCGTCTCTCTCTCTCTGCCTGTCTGTCTTGGCCATCTCGCTCTCTGCGTAAGCCAGGTAGAAGCCACAGCGTAGCCGAGGTAGCAACATCGTCAACGACGTCGCGACGTTGCGGCCAACAACATATTGCTGATGACGTTGGATTGTTGGGTTCGCTTCGGCTGCTGTGCCTGTAGACCTGGCTCCTAACTGTGGCTCCGTGTGCCTCTGGTCGCTGCTCGCTGATGCCTCTTTCTCGCATGCGCCACCGGAATGCCGTGAACCCATTAGCCCTGTGTCTGTGTGTCTCTCTCTTTCTCTGTGTGCCACACGGTCAGAAAATATGGTTGTGAGCAGCAGCCGAAATTTATGCGTCATGCGGGCCAAAGCGATGAGAATCCATGATCCACATGATCATGATCATCATGTAAATTTCACTCGGTAGCCGCTAAGAACAGCCCAAACAGCAGGCCGTGGCATGGCCCACGTACTGGGTCATAGAGCATACATACATACGAGTATACTCGTGGTGTGAACACCTAATGAGCGATTGTATCCACCATTTAGATACGATCTCTGTTGATAGAACTGGAACTGGATTGATATTGATTTGACTAAAAGTCTGTTTGTTGTTGGGAAAGTTGATTCCATTCTAGCCTTGCTGTCATGACGGGTTCGACGTCGACTCTTCTACAATTCTTTGGGGGGGTCACTCTTCAGTCGTATCGTATGCTTGAGTAGGCTTCGAATGAGTCAAGGCGTTGGATGGAATGGATCCCCATGAACAATATGTAGATGTGTGTAAATTTATACATATTACTGCACCTTGATATGACGATTTTTGTCTACTATTGAGAGATAATGTTTCCAAGGGATAGATTGAAACGTATAAGAATTAAGAGGTGCAGCTTCGAATATGTGCTTCTATTAAACTGTCCAGTCTGTTTCAGCGATGTAAATTCTTCGTTCTGCGCATAAACAAAGTATGAGTTAGGAGAGATCATAGTTCCATTATTTTACAGCTATTACAACCATTCCAATTCATGGGACTAAGCCTTCATCATGGTCTTGAGCAGTCCGTCGGCAGTGTATCTCTTTCGAAAGTTTCAAAATTTTAGATTTTTTACTTTCGTTTATTGTTTGTAAATTGCTTTCGGCGACTTTATATTAAAGAACAACTAAGGGAAATGTAAAAATATAATTAAATGTATTTTAAAAAATGTGAAATGGGAGCAATGGGAACAGTTGGATGCTAGGACGGGCTAACAACTGTTCCTAAAACTATTAAGAGGTGGAACTTTGAACTACGACAATTGGCCCAGCTGACATCAAGATGAAGTTTGTTACTCGCGGATGACAAACAGTAGCCTACATCGACAGTTGTAGCCTGGATTGAAAAAAAGGATCAAAATTATAGCAATCAATGATGATCGAATAGCTCTCTTTCCTATCCATCGTTTGATTCATTTTATGATTATATGATAATTTCCAACTGCAAACTAAGGTATCTCGATATTAATGCTAGCTATATCTTTCGATTTAAGCAGCTCTCGTCCAGTTACATATTGTATTTGTGGTAAAAGTGTATGTGTGTAACGCAGAGTAGAAAACGTTTATGACCCCATAAAATATATATGTATATTCTTGAACAGCATCAATAGCCGAGTCGATATAGCCATGTCTGTTTCCCCGTCGTTCGTTCGTCTTGTTTGTCGCCAAGTTTGTTTGTTTGTTTCAAAATTTACGCCACGCCCCCTTCCGCCTCCAAAAAGAACGAAAATCTGTGATATCGTAGAGAATTACCATATCTACCAGATTGCCGATCGGATTATTATCATAGCCAAAATGAAGAAATAGTAGGGCCCGAGCGCCCTCTGGCTGAGGAAATGTAGAATCTACATTGTAGATGTAGATAACAGATGTAGAAAAAAATTTAAAGTGATAAAATATTTTAAAATTCCACAAAGACAGCCTCACATATGTACGAGTAAATGTATACTGACTGAGTACGGGTATAAATAAAAGTAGAGTCGCGGCCACAAAAGCGACTCACAACGTTCCTCCTCGTTTTTTTTTATAAATAAACTCTTCCATGCTCTACCTTTCCCTTCTATCTTTGGTTTGTTCTATTTATGGGAATATACAGCACTCGTGTGATCTGTGATCTGGGATCTGTGATTAATGATCATCGTTCATGATGACTGACCAAATTTGTATTTAATTCTTGGCGCTCCGCACGACTCCACTCTACCGCTCAAGCGACAATTAATTACGAAAAGCTTCAAATGGTTTTCCCATTAATTTATACCTATAGGTATTCCATATATCAGCGAGGGTGGAAAACTTTCCTGTTTCGAACGTGACAAAGTGTGATAGTTGTTTTAGCTGCATCGCGCCCATCCACATCACTCAACCAAGAAATAATTTTCTGATATTTGCAGGAAACTTGGACTGGATCTGGTGCCGCGCGAGGGTCCCCTGGCCGTCGATCCGCATGGCATTGGTATCGTCAAGCTGTACAATGTCCATGTGAGCAGTGCGGACAATGCCAAGGCTTCATCGGTGAGGAGTTGCCCTCTCTTGATTGATTGATGTTGTCTCCGTCACTCATCCAATCCTTTACAGAGTCGCGGTACCTTGAGGCGAAAGACCCCACGGAAGATACTCACGCATCATTTGTACTTTTGCATGCGAGACTTTGGCCATCGCATCGGTGGCGATGATGCGGAGGTATATTTCTTTCTCTACGATGGAAGCCGCATGCGTCCGCTGTCCGAACGGTTTCTCGTCAAGATCTCCAAAGATGGTTTCTCCAATTATATCGAAAAATTGCACAGCAATTGTACGGTCTTTACGGATTTGGGTAAGAGGAAACTACCAAAGAAGGATGATCACTAATCATCCATCCCTTTCGTTCTCTCTCTCTCTCTCGCTTTAAAGGTGCCGCCGATCTCAATGAGGATCTCCATTTGGTGGCCGTTGTGATGCGGGTGGGAAAGATCATACAGTCGGACTCCATCAAGAAGATCGAGAAGAGTGGGAGCCATGGCAGTGGGCCAACCTATCGTCGGCCCTTTGGCGTGGGCGTCCTTTCCCTGGCGGACATTGCGCACTTTGACAGCAGCCTGGATCAGGCCTCCACAGCCTCCGAGGAGCGGGAGTACAACTTCAAGTTGTACCAGAGCGAGGAGAAGGACTTCCATCTGTTGCCAGAGCTGATGATCAAGAAGTCGAGTGGCAAGTACTCGCCCATCCAGACGGGCAATCAGAGCACCCAGGGAATTGTGGTGTCCCTGAAGCTGCTGCACGGCGGCTTGGGGCAGGCGCGCCAGGAGCAGCCGCTGCTCTTCCAGGGCTCCACTATTACACGAAAAATGGGATTTCCCGATGTCATTATGCCGGGAGATGTGCGCAACGATCTGTTCCTGTCGCTGGAGCGTGGGGAATTCGAGCGCGGGGGCAAGAACACGGGCAAGAACATTCTCGTGACGGTTGTGGTGCTGGATGTCTCGGGCAATGTGCTCACCGACTGCTTGTGGGGTGCCTCGGGCATGGACGCCCAGCCGCAGTACCGCTCGATGATCCTGTACCATCAGAATGCACCCAGTTGGAACGAAATGCTGCGCCTGAGTGTGCCCATCGATAAGTTTGCCACCGCCCATGTGCGCTTCGAGTTCCGGCACTGTTCGACGCGGGACAAGACGGAGCCGAAGCTGTTTGCTTTCAGCTTTGCGCGGCTAATGGAGACGGGCGGTGCCACCCTGGGCGATGGCCAGCACGAGTTGTATGTGTACAAGTGCGAGGATCCCGCCAAGCTGCAGGCCTCGAACTATCTGCGACTGCAGTGCCGCCCCAGAGACGCGCAGGCCAAGATGGATTGCGGGGGATGCTTCAGCCGCAGCTCCAAGGAGGTGTTTGTCCTTCGCTCCCTGCTCTGCTCCACGAAGCTGACGCAAAACGCTGATCTGCTTTCGCTGCTGCAGTGGCGCGCACATCCCGACACCATACAGGACTCCCTGACGGGAGTACTGCGCCTGAACGATGAGGAGCTCGTAAAGTTCCTGCAGGACGTGCTGGACGCCCTGTTTGCCATGTTCTCCAACGAGGAGGGGAACAGCACCCAGCACTCGGGTCTGGTCTTCCACGTCTTAGTCAGCATCTTCAGTCTGCTGCAGAGCAACAAGTTCCAGCACTTTCGACCCGTGATGAACGAGTATATCGAGAATCACTTTGCGGCCGCTCTCGTCTACAAGGGTCTCATCACATCCGTGGAGCACATGGCCGTCTTTATGACCAAGGCGGAGCATCCGGATCCGTTCCAGAAGTGCTTCGGCTCGCTGGAGTACATCTTCAAGCTGCTGATTCAGTCGCGGCGTCTGTTTGCGCGCGCCACTGGCGGCCAGTATGAGGACTCGTTCCGGCGGGATCTTCATTCGCTGTTCACGGCCCTCAATGGGATGCTGGCGGTGCCCTCGTACGATGTCATCATACCCACACAAGAGGCGCTGCTGAATTCGACGGGCGTGGTGCTGGAACAGCTGAAGGACACGCTGCCAGCACCAGAGCTGGGCATGCTGGCGCGGAATATGCTGGATGCCATACCGCGTGGCGCGCCCATACGCTTGATTCAGGCCAAGCTGCATGCGGTCAAGGATCTGGTGTCAGGCGAGCTCTTCCACGAGGATGGTAACACCTTAAACTCGCGAATCTCCCTATCCGGCTCTCAAGCTCATTCTTTCTTTCGTTTAGATTCCCGCACTGTGGTTCTGTCGGTGGCCTGCAAGCACCTCCGCATGCATCTCAGTCGTCGTGATGAGCTGCGCTTGTGCGCCGAGATTCTCTCGGAGATTCTCAGCCAGCTGTTCGAGCTGCAGCGCGAGCAGCGGGAGAAGGTCACCAACACGCTGCAGCACGATCTGGACTCGCTGTGCAAGAACATACTCGGGATACTGATACGCACCATCAGCATCATTATGGAGGGTTCCAATGCGGTGCTGCCGCAACTGGTGTCCTGCCTGCTCGGGCTGCTGCAGCTGTTGGATGAGACGCACTACAAGCGCTACTGGGACGAGCTGAGTCCCAACAACAAGGATCCGCGCGACCTCAAGGAGTTCCTCAGCAAGTCCCTGCTGGTGTACGAGGAGCTGCTCACCCAGGACTGGCATGTCTTCCCCAACGATTGGCTCGTGATGAAGCTGGCCGCCAACGATGTGCTGCGCATGTCCCTCGAGGAGTTTGCCAAGCCGCTGGTCTACCGTTTCCTCGGTGCTCAGTCCTTTGATTCGCAGCTGTGGTGGAGTTACTTCAGCCTTGCGGTCTCCTTCCTCACGCAACCGTCGCTGCAGCTGGAGCAGTACAGGGAGCCCAAGCGGCTGAAGATCCTCCACTCGCATGGGGATATGCGCGTCCTGATGGGCTTCCAGATCCTGAGCATGTGGTCGCAGTTGGGCGAACAGAAGCTCCACTTTATACCATCGATGGTGGGCCCCTTCCTGGAGGTCACACTCGTGCCAGAGCCCGCATTGAGAAAGGCAACGCTTTCCGTATTTTATGACATGATGCAGTGCGAGCAGGTGAGCGTGGATTGCAGTAAACATTCAACGAAAGAACGATTGTAACCATATATCCCCAAGCAGGCGGCGCGCGGCTCCTTCCGCCTGGTGGAGAGCGAACTCATCGACAAGTTGGATCTGCTGATTAGCGAGAACAAAGGAGATGACGAGTACAGGGAGCTCTTCAGCACCATGTAAGTTGTAGCACAGATTGCAGATTCCTCGTGGAATGTACATAAAAGCATATATAAATGTCAATGTAAATGTCTGTAAATATATATATATAATTCACTTCACACTCGCATTGCTATCCGCCATCCATGACAAAAAAAGGGAACATCTCAGCTTGGTGTAAGTTCAAACCGCAGAACCACCCTTTACGCCTCTCTTTCTGTGATATTCTGTAGATATTCCGTTTCCTTCTATCCACATACATATGTGTAACTAATTCTTGATAAAAATCCCTTGCCAGTTTGCTGGAGAAAGTCCAAGTGGAGAATCCCAATTGGAAGGATGCTGGCATTGCGTTTATAGCCTCTGTTACGCGACTCCTGGAGCGACTACTCGACTATCGCAGTGTGATGCAGGGCGAGGAGAATCGGGACAAGCGCATGACCTGCACCGTGAATCTCTTGAACTTTTACAAAAACGAAATCAATCGCAAAGAGATGTATCTGAGGTGGGGATACCGATAATAGTATTTGCCCTTTTCCAGTTAATCTCTTACTAATCATTTCATAATGTCCTTTCAGATACATTTACAAGCTGCACAACCTCCACTTGCAGGCAGAGAATTATACGGAGGCTGGCTTCACCCTCAAGTTGTATGCTTCCATGTTGTCATGGGATCGGGAGACACAAAGCTTTGCCCCCTTCGACAATAGCGGTCAACCAGAGTGGCAGCGAAAAGAGCGACTATACCATGAGGTATATAGTACATATATTATCTCTTTGTCACAAGTTTCATGGACATTGGTTGTGGTTTATCTCTCACTCAATTCTCTAAACTGACTTCCCAACACGGCAAAGCCTTCTATCTAAGCTAGTTGTTATCTAAGCCATACTTATACTTATACTTACGATGATCCTCTCAGAGCGAGTCTATCAATACACAAGAATAGAATAAGCAAGGGACAAGAATAACGGACAAGCAGCGAAGAGGAAATAGGAAATACGCATCCAGTTAGAAAAGCTCGTAGTCAATTCCAAAATAATCTTAATGATCTTCTTGTATACCATCTATATATGTTTTTTAAACATGTCTCATGCATTGCAGATCCTCAAATATTTCGACAAGGGCAAATGCTGGGAGAAGGGCATTCCACTGTGCAAGGAGCTGGCCCAACTCTACGAAACGCGTCGCTTTGACTACAACAAACTGAGCGAAATACTCATACAGGAGGCAAAATTCTTTCAAAATATCTTAACGCAGCTAAGACCAGAGCCGGAATACTTCCGAGTGGGATTCTATGGCATGGGTCTGCCGCTGTTTGTGAGGGTAAGTCAGTCATTCCATATCTCTTCACGAACTATATCTGATTCGCTTTTGCTCTTTCTAGAACAAACAATTTGTGTATCGTGGCCTCGAGTACGAGCGTATCGGTGCCTTTACGCAGCGCCTGCAAACGGAGTTTCCCAGTGCCCAGATTTTGGGTAACAACAGTCCACCCGATGGCGCCATTCTCAATGCACCCGATCAGTATATACAGATCAGTAATGTGCGGCCCATGGGCGATGCTCAGGCCTTGAAGACGGCCATGGTGCCGGTGCCGGAGAAAATAGCCCGCTTCTATGAGGTGAACGATGTGACGAGATTCATCTACGATCGACCCATGTACAAGGGACCCATCGACAAGGACAACGAGTTCAAGTCGCTGTGGATAGAGCGCACGATCCTGGATATAGCCAGCCCACTTCCGGGGATTCTGCGTTGGTTCGAGGTCAAGCAGAAGTCGGTGCAGGAGCTGACGCCCGTGGAATATGCCTGTGAGATCATCTGCAATGCGGGCAAGGAGCTGTCCGAGCTGATTGTCCAATACAGACGCGATCCCAAACGCAACATCAATCCGTTCTCGATGCGCCTGCAGGGTACCATCGATGCCAATGTGATGGGCGGCATCAGTAAGTACCAGGAGGCCTTCTTCTCGGATCAGTTCCTCAAGTCGCCGCAGGGCGCCGGCCAGCAGGCGAATGTGCAGCGCCTGAAGGCTCTGATACTCGAACAAATACAAATTCTGGAGCAGGCTCTGGAGCTGCACGGACAGTTGGCTCCCAGCGGCGTTCAGCCGCTACACAATCGCCTGCTGGAGCGATTTTCACAGCTCAAACAGAGTCTGTCGGGCATGGGTCGCCTCAAGCGGCAGCATTCGGACAGCATTGTGAACACGCCACTGCCGCCGCTACCCACGGAGCAGCGCACGGCGCAGGCAGCAGCATCCGGCTCCAGCAGCCAGAATGCCAATCCCAATGCCAACTATGTTTACGAGCTGGATGAGATCTACACGAGACCGGGAGACACTGTGCGCCCCGTCGATCCCCTCAATTCGTATCAGACGCTGAGCAAGGAGAGTCTCACTATACCGCTGGACGAAAGTGCTGCGGCTCCTCCAGTGCCAAATCGGCCCCGATCGCAGAACTTTATCGCCAACGGAGGAGGAGCCATGATGGACAGTCCAGAAGTGCCGCCCAAGCGGCAGCCGGCAGTCAACTCTCCGAACGCTCCACCGCTGCCGCCGCGTGGAATTACGCCCGACAAGCGAGCATCGAATCCCATGATTTTCAACGATTTTGGAGGCAGCGATGGCATTGGCCGTCGCCACTCATCCCAGCACCAACAGCAGCAGCAGCAGCATGGCCAGAAATACGCCGTGGTAGACATCAGCTTCGATGATCCCGAGGCTGATCAGCAGCCGCACTCACTGCCGCCCAACTTCCAGGATGGTGGCGGCGGCGGACATCTCAATGTTTGCTTTGTTCCGAACGACTTCCGCGACTCGGGCATCTCGACGACCAGCTCGCGCGAGCTGAATCACATGAACCTCAATAATCTCAGCGAGGACTCCTCTTCGATTTCGGCGGCCAGTACTGTGCATCATCGGGAGCACTGCCGCATCAGCTCCAACGGCAGCCTGGATATGCATGCCACGGCCACATCAATGAATATCACGCAGCGGGAGAGCTCGACGAGCTCGTTCGATGTGGAGGATATGCCCGTGCCACCGCCACCCATACCGCCAAAATCGTTGGGGGTATCGAGCAATGGAATCTTGGCCAGCGAGGAGGCACAGGCACTGGCATTGGCACACTCATCCAATCCCAACACACAAGCCTACACACAACTCAATCACAGTCAGAATCAGAATCATTCCATCAACAATCACCATTATCATCATCAGCCGCTGGGGCAGCAGCTGCAGCAGAATGGCGATGACGAGGGGGATGGCTATAGCTCCTTACAACACCAGCCGGCCAATGGGGTAGTAGTAGCAACAGCCCCAGCCTCAGCCCCATTGTCGTCTTCTGTCGAGGGAACTGTCACAACAACAGCCGCAGCCACAGCCCCAGGCACAAGCACAAGCGCAATCACAATCACAGCACCACCGGCATCCGCATTGACATCTTCATTGGCATCTAGTCACCAGCACGATGGCGGCACTTTTTGAGTTACAATATGTCGCTGCCATCATCCACCCGATCAGCCACATCAGCCACACAAGCCATCATCGTCCACATCGACCTCAACCAGCACAACCACTGACACGACCACCGAGACCTCGGACTCCAGTTCCAGCCACTCGATGACGCCGCCACCGCCTCCACCGCCGCCGCCCTCGTTCAGCCAGTTCCATCAGCACGCAGCAGCCGCCGGCGTAGTCCCAACCGATTTGCCTGCAGCAGCAGCAGCAGGAGGAGCACATTACTGTCAGGACTGTCTGTCGTCGCCATCGCCGCCACCTACAATCATCACGGAGCAGGCTCTAGTGCATGCCACACCCGGACAGGCAACGCCTCAGCCCCACATTGAGCATTGCTCGTGCGGCCTGAGCTTCTCGGTGGTGCAGAATCAGCAGGAAATGATGATATCTTCGAGGTTCTCCACGCTAGAGCGTCAAACACTCGGCTATCAGTTGGAGCAAGCTGGCGGCTGCCTGCATCATCATCACCTGCACCAGCATAATCATCAGCCCCAGCTACAGCCTCAGAGCAGTCAGGATGCACAGGCCCAGACCGATTTCCCCTACGCACAGCGCTAAGAGACAGAGACAGAGACGAAGGTCGAAAGTTGAAAGTCGAAAGTCAATGGGGACCCACAGAGAGTGAGATTGAATTTCGTTTAGTTATTACGTGAATCGTTTATTTATTGTACCTACTCGTATTTTACTCGTATTGTGTTTAGCATAAATACTTTTTAGTTATTGTAATTCTTTTTGGTGCCAAATGTTTGCTGCAAATCCAAAGCGCAATTGAAACGAATGTTGTATTGGAATAATAGGTTGCTTCATCGATATGTTTTAATGTGTTTAGTTTAAGTATTATTTGTACAACTTGAATCGGCAATATTTATACGGGGAATTGTCTCTAAAGTTACTACTACTACGCAGCATATGCATAAATATGATTAAGAGAATAAAGATGAACAAAGTTTTACAATGAAAGAATCAAATACTAAAACCAAAACACTGAACGCTAATCAAAACGGAAATATATATACATACATACATATAGGAAACCTAAAGAAATAACAGAAGCAAGAAAACACCGACAAAATGTGCAATGCAGTTTTTACTTTAACGAATTAAATATTTATATAGTAGACGTACATATACATATACTATCTACCACACACACACACACACACACACACACACTAAGTATGATACATATGCGGAAAATTCTGAAATTAGGAATTTTAAAGTGCTACCTAGCTTGGGATAAGTTTTCCATTTTTGTAAATTTTTTAAATATACAATTATATACACATAGACATACATATGTATAGAGTCTTCATATATTATGAGTGTGTATCCGAATCTACTTCTAGAACGCGCATCAATCAAAAGCGTAAAAATCGTATCTAAACAAATCATATTTATAAAATAAAATAAAACTAGTCAGCAACTCGATTAAAAATTGCATGTTACAGAGAAAGAGAGAGTAAAGCAGAGGGATAAAACTTCATAATGTCTATATGTAAAATGCATGGCGCGAATGTAAGAATTTACTAAAGAATTTAATAAACTATAAATGATCAAAATATTCCCAGTGTTTCCCAGCGAGAAGCCCAGCGCCACCTATCGTAAATTGCGTGTGGCTGGCTACATTTTCAAATTCATATTCAAACTCGGATTTGCTTTTCTGTTTTCGGTTTTCTGTTTTATTATTTTCATTTATTAACCTTCTCTTCTCTCAGAAAATCATTTGACAATATTTTTATAAGTGGTACTTACAACTAGCAGCAACTTTTGTAACTTAAAAGCATTGATTTTGCCTATTAATTATTAATTATTGCTTTGTTGAATTAGTTTTGTTAGCTTACGTTTCATTTGTTAGATTTGCTCGGTTTGTTCTCGGTTTCTCTCTCATTGGAGGGTGGTGTAAATTATTGACACTACTAAAACATGTTACATACTCATAATTGTTCGCATTGCGTTCTTGGATTAAAAGTAGACCGACATTTTTGAATGGTTTGCTATCGTATCTAGTATGACTCTTTGTTTCATTGTTTCTTTGTTTGTTAGTTGGTTGGTTGGTTGGTTGTAAGAATACCTGCCCTAATTCATGACATGCCTAAAATTCTAGGGTAATAAATATTGCAATTTTACTAATTCATATTCAATATATAATAAGTAGGTATATTCGGGGAGCTCAGTAAATACTTGAGGTTAATATTGCGCAATCAATTGACATAAATGATATCAACTCAATATCGTATTAAGTTTAAGTACTTTCACTAGTAGTAGTATGGTATAGCAGCATTCACTACGTATTCTATGTACGTGATTCGTTGCAGCAGCGTTTTTAGCCGAGAAGATTGTTTGTTTTCATTGTTTCACGCTTGTCCAACATGGAATACTCCAAGACTCTATAGCACACCTCTCCCGACTCCCGACTCCCGACTCCTGACTCCAAGACTCTGTTTCATCTAACTATTCGTAACTACTGGCACACAACATGCAACAACAACTTTGTCGTGGTTCCAGTTTTTTGTTTTTGTTTTTCTTCTTCTTATTTTTGTTTGTTTGTTTGGTTCCATTTCACAACTATGCACAGATTGGAGCATTACTTAATAGAGAGAGTCCTTATAGAGACAGACTACCACTACCATGTTACGTTACGTTACGTTACATTACGTTACGGTTGCCAAAAATTAACAATTTGCATATCTAAAAAGATCAACTAGGAAGAAGGTTAGCTTATAGGTGTGGTGTCCTTATTGTAAGAATTCTCGACGAGGTACAAAGTTATACATACAATACATACAATATTTGAAAATTAGATGTTTTTGTCGTAAGCACAATGAGGTACACATGTATCAACATCATTCAAATCATTATTACTCATATACTACACACTCGTACTTAAATACATAGGTACCCGTACCCGTACCCGTACCCACCCATCGGTTCGGTTCGGTTCGTTTCGTTTCGGTTCGATCTGTTCTGTTGATCTCATCTGTTTAGACTTTTCGCACTTTCAAGTTCTTTTCAATTATCTTCTCTCATTTCATTTCCATTTCATTTCCATTTCATTTCAGTAATTTATATAACCTTAATGCTTAATACCACAGTCGAAGTATGTACTATATGTACTATACAGTTCACATATATGTATATACATATGTGTGTATATGTATATGTATGACCTATAACTAGATATACATATGTATATTGTTACTGCAACATTATACACGGTATATACTCAAGTAGCGCATTTGTCTTTATATCTTTATGTCTTTATCTATCTAGTCAGCGTGCGCAGGCGCGCGATTTCACCCAGCACCGTTCGGTGGCCGTCTCCTCCTCCTGGTCAGGGCCATCAGGGCGCGTATCGCTTGTGATCGCTTGGCCCGCGGCCTGGCCAACAGCATCCATGGCAACGGCAGCAGCAGCAGTAGCAGCAGCAGCCAGTAAACGGGTCATAGCTCCACGTGGCCGAGCGCCTGCTCGGTGACATTGGCGAAGCTATTGCATGTCTGTGTCGACATCCACTCAAAGTCCTTGATGGTGGCCTAGAATAAAAAATAGAATAAAATTATGAGAATCAGCACTAGGATGGATGGATACGAGTTTCCTCACCTTATGCATGGAGTAGACAGCCACCACGACCAGCACGTGCATGATATTGTGTGAATTCAGATAGAAGTCGACCACGCCGGGAAACCACTTCTCCGGTATACGCATGGCCCCAATGGCACCGCCCAGAATGGAGACGCCATCCTGGAAGCAACACACACACACACACACACACACACACACGAGTGGGAGAAGAGAGAAGAGAGGGAACAAATTAGCAAATGGGGCAGTGATGCATGGGCTTTGTGTCTGTACTGAACTGGTGTCAGCCGGTCAAATTGGGTTGCGGCATTGTCCATTTACTCGAATGTACGTATACGTATATGTATGAAAATGTGTCACTTACAACTTCAACCTATGCGCACAGAGAGAGAGGCCAGCCAAAAACGTTTAGTTATAGAAAATAGCATGTTAGTGAATTGGAAAGCCTGGACATACGCACCTGCAGGTAGACATGCGAGAGGGCCATGTGACTGCCGCCGACCATTCCCCGGATCCGCAGAAAGGTCAGTATGGAGCGCATGCCAAAGGGCAGAGCAAAACAGAGGCGACGCTGCCAGGGCGAGCTGGCGGTCAGAGCCTATCGAAAGCATCAAACAAAAATAGATACATACATATATTAATTAGTTGCAGCAATTTGGATTTTTGCTTACCTTGTAGAGGCCCCACAGCGAGAGCAGGCAATATGAGCTGATGATTAGCCACTTGAGAACGGGCGTGAAGCACAGCGTTGTGGCCGCCACCAGGGGCAGAGCACCTGCAAACAGAAAGCGGAAGAGAGATAGTGTGATGAGAGAGAGGCCATCCCCATTCCCACCGATAAGCCACCGCCGACTCACAGCCCAAAATGCGTTGAGATCAGTCGCTAAACAAATCTCGTGAAACAAACAACCGAAGATGGGAGCCACTCCTCAAGCTCAAGCTCAAGCTCTCGCCTGCCTAATCTTAATCGCCATAGGGCGTCTGGGTGTCCAGGGGGGCGTCTACATGGAGCTAGCGACGCCCCTGGGCCATGAGATCATGCGGCATGCCAAGTCAGCGGATATGCGATCCTTCATCGATCCACTTGTGAGTCCCTGCGATGACTTCTATGGCCATGCGTGCGGCAAGTATCCCTCGATAAATGCAGCCTCCGTGGAGACGGACAAAAGCATTGGGCAGGCACTCCATGCTGGCTATCTGCGGCGGGCGCGACAGCTTCTCAACGAGCCCAAGATGAGCACGGACAGACCCATGGAGACGCGGATGAAGTACTTCTACGAGTCATGTCTGAACGCCACGGCCCTGAGGATGAACCAGCGCAGCCATCTGCTCCATGTCCTCAGGGAATTTGGTGGCATGCCCGCCGTGGAGGGCAGCGCCTGGGACGAGTCCAAGTTCGATGCCATTGAGATGATGGCCACGCTGCTGCGACGCTACGGCAAGATCACGTTCCTGGGCGTGAGTGTCGGCCCCGATATTGCCAACAGCCAGATGAATCGCTTGTCCTTGGGCCAAAGGGATGACCTGGTGGTCATCAAAGACGAGGAATCACTGAAACTGGTGAGGAAGATGCGCCTAAAGTTGAGGCTGCAGAGGCTGCTGGGCGTTTCGCCAGCCAGAGCCCAGCAGACGGCCACTGAGATCAGCGCCCTGGACGCAGAGCTGGGGCGCAGTGGCATCGGCCAGAAGGTGGTGGGTGATCCGAGACTGAGGCAACGCCTGACGGTGATCAGCAGTCTGACGGAGACCTACGGACCGTCGCTCAACTTTACCAGATTTGTGAGCCACTGGCTGGGCCATGACTACCAGCTGCCCGTCTACGAGTACGTACCCGGCTACCTCTGGCAGCTGAACAAGATCCTCGCGAGCACACCCAAACGGGTGCTGGCCAACTATATGCTCTCGAGCCTAATCGAAGACTTTGTGGTGGACTTGGAGCCCGAGAAGTACGAGCAACAGCAACAGCAGCAGCAGCAGAAGCAGGAGGAGTATTGTGCGGAACGGACCACGGATCTCTTTCCTGCTGTGTTGGATCACATGGTGTACCACTCGCTGGAGCAGCAGAGTCCCCACATTCCCCCCATCCTGCGGCAGTTATTTCAGGAGCTGAAGGCCACCTTCGAGACGATGCTGAATGGCCCCGATTTGGAGTGGCTGGACGAGCAGACGCGCAACGGTATGGTCGAGAAACTGAAGCTCATCTCCTTCCAGATATCTGGCGAGGAGTCTGTCGACTTTGAGGAACACTACGGCTCGCTGATCGTCAGCTCGGCCGACTACTATGGCAACATTGAGCGCCTGCTGGAGGTGCGCGCCCTCAACCTGCGTGAGGATCTGCAGCGGCCGCAGTCGAAGCCCATCTTCTACGACGACATGATCGACTCGCCCTGCTACATCAGGGAGGCCAATCTGGTGATCTTTCCAGCCAGCCACATGCAGCATCGCTACTTCTGGGACGATGTCTACCCGACGGCAGTCAAATACGGCACCCTGGGCTTCGACCTCGCCCACGAGATAGCCCACGCCTTCGACGACTCGAATCTGTTGTTCGATGGAAGGGGAAATCTACGCGACTCGTGGTCCAGCGAGGCCAAGGCGAACTTCCAGCTGCTCAAGCAGTGTCTGATAGATCAGTTTGGCGAGCTGCGCTTCGGCAACCAAAAGCTGCCCCGAAGGGAGACGCAGGGCGAGAACATTGCCGACAATGTGGGCGTCCGCATTGCCCTGGCCGCCTACCACAAGTGGCTGCTGGATCACTCAAAGGCTGTGGCTGCGGATGCGGAAGCCCTGCCCCATATGCTGCAGACGCCGCAGCAGCTCTTCTTCCTCAGCCTGGCCCAGACGATGTGCTCGGATGTGTTGCCCGAGAGGCGGCAGGCCCATGTCATGACCAGTGTCCATGCGCCCTCCGAAGTGCGGGTGCGCGCCATGATGGCCAACAGCCGATCCTTTGCCGAGGCCTTTCAGTGCGACAACACCACCAGAATGAATCCCCCCCTCAGATGCAAGGTGTACTGATGATGTATGTACATGGCTAAGTTCTTAATAGTTCCTATGGTATACTCGTATGTACGTTTCAATACTCATTAAACATGTGCTTGTATATGTGTGTATGTAGTTCCGCTACCGCCTCTGAATCAAAGTGGGATAGATGGGGGAGCTACGATTTGAGCTACGATTACACTCACCAAAGCTCTGGCTCACCCAGATCCCGACCATGTCCAGCTTGAGCAGTGTATAGTAGACATTCTCGCCCTTCTCGATGTTCATGAACAGATGGTAGACGAAGCTGCCGCACCAGGGCGCCACCGAGCCGAACACATGGCAGAACGATAGAAACTTGTACCCACTGTCCCAGGGCATCAGACCGGGCACAATGGCCAGTATGTAGATGATGGGTATGGCTGCAAAGAGAACAGAACAGAACAGAACAGAGATTTTTAAATTACAAAATAGGGAATACAAAGTACATAGAGAGACTTTTGCTAAAACACTTCCTAGGTCAAGTCTGTGCGACTTTGAGTGGATTCTACATAAATATAAGACTCGTATAAGAGCCGCCACTATCTGTGCGAGCTGTCGGTGCGATAAGAGATTGACCTACCCCAGAGCTCTATACTGAACATTTTGTGTAAGCAAATCTCGCACTGATAGGCGGCTGGCTGGCTGTGGCCCTCAACAAATCAGCGATTCAAATACAATTTGAGAATCAGTTGAACCAAGCGTGAGATCATGTTGAGACGGGTTTTGTGGGCCCTCTGGTGTGCTGTAAGCCTCCTGGTGGCAGTCTCTGCTGCTGGCGATGACCTGACCTCGGACTATGCCAATAGCATCATCCGCCACTCGAAGGTGGCCGACATCAAGGCCATGCTGAAGCCAGAGGTAGCAGCCTGCGACGACTTTTACAGCCATGCGTGCGGCAATTGGCACCGCCAGAATCCCGCCCAGCTGTTGAACGACATAACCACAGACACATTCAAGATGATATCCAAGGGATTCGATCGCCGGCTGCAGAGCTTGCTGCTTTCGAGTGAGCTGAAAACGGAACTGGAGCAGAAACTGCAGCGATTCTATCGCTCCTGCTGCCTGGTGCATCGTGACGATGTCCACTACAAGCTGGCGCTGGAGAATGTTTACCGGGAGTACGGCGAGATTCCAGCCTTGGCTGGCGACCGCTGGAACGCGTCGGATTTTATCTGGTGGCAGACTGTGGCCCAGATCCAGAACAAGTACGGCCGCCAGATTGTCCTCTCCGTGGACATAATGCGCGACATCCATAACAAGACGTTGAGCCGCGTGTATCTCGGTGCGCCCGAATACGAGAGGCACTCCAGCTCGGGCATCCTCAAATTACTGGAGGAGGCCAGCTCCTCCAATGATCTGCAGCGTTACTTTGGGCTCAGTGCCCACCATGCCAAGCAGACCGCCAAAGAGCTCCATGTGCTGGAGAATCGTTTGATGAAGGGCAGCTTCAGTTCCACCTCGGAGTCCATCGATGATAATCTCTCCCTGTACACGCTGCCCGAGCTGCAGGAGAAGTATGGCGACCACATGAACTTCACCGAGTTCTTTGCCCTCGTCCTGGGACCGGAGAATGTGCCGGAAGTGCTGTACCTCTACGATGAGCCGTATCTGGACCATGCCCTGAGCACCGTCAAGGCCACGCCGCCCTCACTGCTGGCCACGTATGTGCTGTGGCAGCTGGTGCAGGACTACCTGGTGGACGCCACGCCCAGTACTCTGCCAAAGTGGTGCGTCGAGAAGACCAAGAAGTACTTTGGCAAGCTCACCGACCACGTGGTGTATGCCCGCTACCGCAGCCCCGAGGGCGAGGCGGAGGTGCACAGCGTGTGGGACCAGATCCGGAGCGTGTTCCGGCAGCAGTTGGCGGGGGACAAGCACGATTGGATCGCGAATGCTACGCGGCAGCTGGCCATCGAGAAGCTGGACAGCATGCAGCTGCACATCAACTCCTACGACAACGAGAACTTCGAGCAGCTTTACGGAGCGGTGGACATCGATCGCCTCAACTACGTGGCCAATGTGCAGCAGCTGAACTTAGCCCAGGCCAAGCGCAGAACGGACAGGATTCGGCAGCCGCCCAGCATGTTGGAGGACACTGAACTGCTGAGCTTCACGCCCGCCTACAGCATCCTGGAGAACAACATTACCATTCCAGTGGCGGTGCTGCAGCCGCGCTACCTCTGGGGCGACCAGTACCCGCAGGCCCTCAAGTATGCCACGCTGGGCTACCTGCTGGCCCACGAGATGATACACGGCTTCGATGTCGAGGGCCGGAACTACGATGCCGTCGGCAACCTGGCCCCCTGGTGGGACGAGAAGTCTCGCTACGAGTTCGAGGAACGGGGCAAGTGTTTCCAGGCGCAGTATCATGGCTACAGATACGGCGGCGCCAAGCTGCCGGAGAGCACGGATCAGTCCGAGAATATAGCGGATAATGCCGGAGTGAAGCTCGCCTACGCCGCCTACGAGCGCTGGCTGAGGCAGCAGTCGGAGGCGAAGCGCCAGCAGGAGACTTTGGAGGGACTGGACCTCAATAATCGCCAGCTGTTCTTCGTGGGCTTTGCCCAGCTGTGGTGCGAAGATGTCCAGACGCTGTTCAAGAAGACCGTCGCGCAGACAGACAACCATGCACCTGGCATGTATCGGGTGATTGGCTCGCTGTCCAATTTCCAGGAGTTCTCCTGGGTCTTCAACTGCTCCCAGTCGGCGCCCATGGATCCGGAGTACAAGTGCTCCGTCTACTAACAAATTTCATTGTTTAAACTGTTTATAAAAATACACATACATACATACATATGTATGTGCATTTCCGCCGAATGATCAATCAGGACCTACAAATAAAATGTCTAAATTTGCACAATACTATGGTTTCATAGCATATCTCAATTTTTGTTCATTCATCATTCTAGAATCTAGATGTAGATGCAGTTGACAAATGTAACAAAAAAATTTAAAATATTTAAAATTTCAATCATAAGCTCACACATTTTTATGCTGACTGAGTACGGGTATAAAAGTAGAGTCGCGACTAGAAGCGACTAGAAGTTCCTTCTCGTTATATTTAATTATTTGACATGCCAAACAGACGTTATGTTAAGAAGAGAAAAATGCAAGGAGACCGAAACAAAAGGTTTAATTAACGTTTAATTATTATTTTGCTTCTTATCTATGTTTCACTCGTATTGATTAATTGTAATTGCTTCGCATTGAATGCCATCAGGTGGCTGAAACTACATGTGTTAAGTATGTTTGGTGTAAATAATTTAAATATACAAAAACTTTGGTGTTACAATTGACCAAACTTTTTATTTTGATTTTCAAAGTAGCGTAAGTTTTTTTGGGTTTAACACGCAAGAGCGATCCACAGAAGTTAAAATAATAAGCCCAACAAAAAAGCAGCTGGGAGAATGAAAATATTCTATTCATGTTATAAATGTTTATTCACACATAAAATGGTTACTCCATTGTGTATATGGAAGACATAAGGAAGAATCTTAATTCGCGAGCGGTACTTCATTTAATTTTAAAGAAACCAATAGAGATAATTTGATGTGAATATGCTCGATAGAAAGCTACATTAATCCTCTTTAAAAGTACAATTATCGCTTTAGAATATTCCGTTCCGTTCCGATTCGCAGATTTTCACATTTTACTAGATTAAGCCAAAGTCGACATATATTTTTCGTACGTTCCCGAAACCCCATCATTTTCACTCAGCAGAGAGCTAAAGAAAATGCTATCAAAACGCAAAAAAAAAAGGGTTGAGACAATCTTTTTGTGCATTATGCAGGACGTACGTCGCGACCCGCGAAAGTGCCCATTCGAACTAATCAACGGAGATGCCGTACAGCTGACACTTCTGGGCGGAGGTCATCGGACTGCCACTGCTGCAGGCAAAATCCCGCCGGAAGGCTCCCAGGTTGGAGAGTGCCCCAAGCACCCTCAGGGCATTGGGTGTGTGCGAGACGAGAAGGGATACCCTGTCGCGGAACCTCTCATTTGAATCGGTGCACCAGAACTGGGCGTAGCTGATGAAGAACAGCTGCCGAGGAGTCTGGTTCAGCTGTGGCAGCTGCTCCGAGGCCAGGGCGGATGGGGCCAGCTCCTCCAAGTACTTTGAGTAGGCGTGGTAGGACACCTGCACCGCCAGGTTGTCGGCTATATTCTCCGCCTGCAGATCGCTCTTCGGCAAATACTCTCCATTGAGTCGCAGGCGTCCGTACTGTTCCTTGAAGCAGGCCCTTCGCTTGTGGTAATCTTTCATCGACTGGGCATCCCAGTGGGAGACATCCTCGATGCTGTGGGCCAACTCGTGGGCGAGCAGAGTGCCCAAGCTGCCGTAACGCAGGGCGCGTGGATAGTAGCGGGACCACAGATAGTTCGGCTGCAGCAGAGCCACCGGCAACAGGACACGCTTCTCCACGGGATCATATCTGCCCGCTGTCAGTGGAGCCGCAGACAGTTTGGTCTTCAGGCTGTCGTGACTGAGCACGGCCCGCAAGTTATGTAGATAGTCGCGAGGATTTAGCTGCAATCGTTCGTAGGTCTGCGTGAAATTGACATCCGCATGTCCGTTGACCAGCAGGCGAGTGGCATTGATCTGGTCCAGCAGCTTGGTGCGCGTCGCCAAGCCCAACCAGTCGGCGGTGTCGTTCTCCAGCAGGTCGCGGAAGCTGCGCTTGATGTGCTGCCACACGGCTTCAATGTCGCTGAGCGTGGCTGCATCGCCGTACTCGCCCAAGACCATGTTGTCGAGCAGCTCGGGGAACAGACTCCGCGCCTTGGACATGCAATGCTCCACCGAGGAGCCACTCGATTCGTAGTAAAAGTGCTGCAGCAGCTCGTGGTAGATATAGTTGGCCAGCATCTGCGGTTTAATGTTTGTCAGAGAGCCCTGCAGATGCGCCTGATAGCTGGGCACATGCTCGTACAGAGTATCGTTCGCGTTCAATGGCCGCTCGAGGACAAGTTCAACGTACTGGGTGAGGTTGAACACTGGAGAGTAGAGGGCATTCAGCTCCTGGGGTGTGCGTGGATGGGCGAGCACACCCACTGGAAGATCCCTCATTTGTTGGGCCACCAAATCTTCCATTTTTGTGATTTCCAGCGAAGTGGTCTGTGCCAATTGCGTTTCCACACCCAAATACCGCTCCAGCTGATCCGCTATGGTGGCAGCTCGTCCCTGCCGATTGGGCTGAGGCAGAATCTGCTGCGGCTGTCCCACATAGATACCGACAGGAGACACCTGGAGGCGCAGCACGATGTCTAGGCCATACTTCCGCTTGATGCGTGCCACGGTGGCCATCCAATCGAACTCGTCGGCGGGCCACTGCTGACCCGGCAGAGCCAGGACGGGCATGTATCCAAACTCGGCCACAATCTCCAGCAACTGCTGGCGGTACACGGGGAGCGGCGTCTGGCGGAAGTGCAGGCAGCTGGCAAAGAATTCCTTCAGCTTGAGCACCGCATCCGCATCGACGGCAGCGTCAGCCGGCCGCTGCAGCAGGCGCTGCTGCTTGTGATGGTAGCCTTTGACCAGCAGCTGCTCGTAGTTGGTCTCGCGTGGATTGGCGGTGTTGGCTGGATTGATTTTGGGCCAGTTGCCGCAACTGTAGGCGTAGAAATTGTCGCAGGGCTCCAGCTCCGGCTGCATATAGTTTTGCATCTCGGCCGACTTGGACAGCCGCATCAGACGCTGGACATAGGCGCTGTCGTTGTGCTGCGAGATGAGCTGTTCCTGGGCCTGAATGCGTAATTTCATCGTCGGCTGGGACAGCAAATGACCCTGGGCGCACCCAGTGCCAGCAATCAGAATCAGCAGCACGAGCTGGCTCGCGCCAGTAGCAGCAACAGCAGCAGCAGCAACAGGAGAAGCGTTCTTCATGGCGAACATTCGACGGGCAACTGAAAGTGGCGGCAACAACAGAGCACTGCCCATACACAACGCACTTCCGTACACTGATGTACAGTACATACTCTTGGCTGCGATTGAGATTGAGACTGAGTCAGGGCGCCAGAGAGGCAGCCCAAGCCCCAAGCCCCAAGCTCTCACACTCTCACACTTCTCTCCCGTCTTATCAGCCATGGGGCCTGGTCGTTGGTCTGCCAAGTCGTTTCGTGTCAGTTGGTTAGTGGGGAGCTCGTGATTAAATCGCAGCTCACGTTGCTTGGCAAACAGTTGGAGAAAAGCCCGATGCACTTAGCCATTCAGAGAGCTAATTGCTCTATTGGCAAAGTAATTGCTCAATTGCTCAATTTTATTGGCTGGATTGGATTTGAATTCACGTATGGAAAGTAAATTGGAGAGTGTGTACACCCTCAGCATTAAAATGTGATGAAGCAGCAGAAGAAACTTTTGCCGCGTTCTCCGTTTCGGTGAGGTGAGTAGAGTGGAACGAAATACTTTCCAAGTGTCTGGTGAATAGCACTTGATGTCATTCATTCATTCACGCCGTCATCTCTAACTGGGGCAGCGATGTTGGAGATGCGAGATAACCCCTGGGGTTGCGCATTTTACCGAGAACACAGACACATCTCTGGCCGTTGGCCGTTGGCCGTTGGCCGCTGGCCGCTGGCCTCTGAATCTGAATCTGTGCTCAGTCGAGCATTAAAATCGAACCAAGAAGCAACGGGCCCGAAGATGCACGCGCTTCGTACAATCTGCATTATAGGCCACATCCTGTGCACACTGTCACTGCTGCTAGGCTGGAGCCAGGCGGCGCCTGCGGACGGGGAGAGCCACCAGTTCAACGAGGACACTCCGTATATGAGGCAGCTGCTGCGGTATGCCAAGGCAGCCGAAATAAAGAGCTTCATGAATGAGAGAGCCAATCCGTGCACCGACTTCTATGAGTTTGCCTGCGGAAATTGGTCGCGCCTCAATTCGGCCGTCAACCTGAATGAGTACACCACTGGACTGTTCGAGACACTGACCAAAGCCCTAGACCGTAAGCTGGGCCTGATCCTCACAAGTGCGCCTAATGCAAACGACACGCGCGAGGATATACAGGTGAAGCACTTCTACGAGTCCTGCACCCGACTGGGGGATCTGAAGGACACCTATACGCAGAAGCTGAAGAATTTGATCGCCGAGTTCGGCTCCATGCCTGTGCTGGAGGGCTCGTCCTGGAAGGAGGCGGACTTCGATTGGCTGGAGACGACCGCCCGCATATACTACCGCTATGGTGTGGGCTCCATTATCGTCACCGAGGTGAACAAGGACTTTGCCAACAATCATCTGAACAGGGTGTATATCGGCCAGAAGGAATTCCCACTCGAGTCGCGCAGCATGTATGTGGACAACAGCACCCTAATCTATCGCCATGCCCTGCGGGACCGCATGCAGAGCAGAATGGAGCGCTTTCTGGGCGTAGAGAAGAAACTGGCCAAGGCGACGGCCCAGGAGCTACTGGACTTTGAGGTGGATCTGGCCCGTGGTCTCGCTGATCAAAGCGATGGCGAGGACATTGCCTCCATGGCGGAACTGATGACGGTGGCCGAGATGCACAGACGCTATGCCCCAACTCTGGACATTGAGCGCTTTGTGCTGGTCAGCCTGGGAGAGAAGATCACGGACGAGGTGTACGAGTACAACTCGGGATTTCAGCGGAACCTTGTCCAGCTGATACTGCGCTCGCCCAAGCGCATTGTGGCCAACTATATATTCTACAACATGATCAAGGAGTTTGCCGTGTCGCCGGCCAAGACGGAGGAAAGCAACAAAAAGATGTGCATTGGTCTCACAAGGGAGATCTTCGCCAAGAACCTGGACAACATGATATATCGCAGCTACAAGAACGAAGCGACCGTGCGGGAAGTCGAGCACATGTGGAGCCTACTCAAGTCCACCTTCAACGAGACGCTGCGCTCCAGCCAGCTGCTGGACTGGATCGAGCGACCCATCCGCGAGAAGGCAATCGCCAAGCTCGAGGCGATGACGCTGGAGGTGAACTCCTATGCGGACTACAACTTCACCGCAGAGTTTGAGGGCCTGAACCTGCAGAGCACCGACTATGTGGAGAATATGCGACAGGCCAGTCTCCTGGGCGTAAAGAAAATGCGCGCGGAGCTGCATCAGCCGGCCAAGCCGTTGGAGGCGGGCGAGATGCTCAGCTACACGCCGGCCAACATTCTCGTTGAGAACGCCATCAAGGTGCCGGTTGCAGTGCTGCAGCCCTTCTACCTGTGGGCCAACGCCTATCCCAGCGCCGTGATGTTCGGCTCCCTGGCGGTGCTCATTGGCCACGAGCTGATCCATGGCTTCGACGACTCTGGCCGCAAGTTCGATGCTCGTGGCCAATTCCACGACTGGTGGGACCAGAAGTCCTCCAACAACTTTCTGGATCGCCAGACATGCTTCACGAAACAGTATGGAGGGTACGTCTACGACGGCATACCCCTCAAGAAGTCCATCTCGCAATCGGAAAACATAGCAGACAACGGGGCAGTGCGTCTCGCCTATACCGCCTATCGCAAATGGTACGATGCCTTGGAATCGAGGCCCAACAGCGGCGAGGAGCTGCTCAGGGAGACCCTACCCACACTGGACTACAACAGCAAGCAGTTGTTCTTCATCAACTATGCCCAGGTCTGGTGCAACGATGCCCATCCGAAGGTGAAGGGCATGCAAGTATCCACCGACCCGCATGTGCCCGGAAAGTTTCGGGTTATCGGACCACTGTCGAACTTTGATGAGTTCTCCAAGGAGTTCAACTGTCCCGTCGACTCCCCCATGAATCCACGCCAGAAGTGTATGCTCTACTAGTCCTTACAGTATAGTAGAATTATCTGATCCCTATATTTTGTTTACAATAAAGTGGCTCCAGCCACAGCTGCATTCCATGTTCATTCTTTCTTCGGCTTACTTTCTTATGCAAAAGCAAACCACAGCACAGCACACCGCAACGTAACACCAGCCACAAGAAAGCCCCAGACCCAGACCCAGACCGAGGTTCATTAGAAATGCGGGCTAATCTATTTATGTGGCCCGCCTGCACTTGGCTTTGACCGTGATTGTTACGAGTTCCAATGCCAGAGAGGAGAGCAGAGCAGAGGCAATGGCAATGGCAATGGCATTCGGACGGATCGATAAATGAGCAAAGAAACAAAGTGTGATGTGACATTTTGCCATGTGGGAGGGCAGGGCAGGGCTGGGCAGGAGGAGGTATCGTATCGGTAGCTTTAGCTTTAGCTTTAGCTCTCTCTGTGCACTCACCGTGTGTCAGTATGTTGATGGTCTCGTTGTGCCAGTAGAATAGGCTCAGCAGGCAGCCCTTGAAGGTTTGCAGGGGACGGTAGCCACGGAGCACATACGGATTGAACTGCAAATACTGGGGCATATCCTGCCACTGCAACAGCGGATCCGCACTCGGCACGGAACTTGAACGTGAGCGCGAACGTGGGCGCGAATTGGAGACACTGTTCAGCGGTGACGATGATGATGATGATGAAGGTGGTGGTGCGGCATGGGCTCCATCCACCAATGGAGCATGGCTTGTACTTGTGGTCGTTGTGGTGGTTGTTGCTGGAGTTCCTGGAGCTGATTCGGCAGGTATTGCTGCTGCTGCTGCTGCTGCTGGTTGATCAGTGGATATGGTTCCCGTTGCAGTTGCAGTTGCAGCTGCAGCTGGTATAAGCAAGGCAGACATTGGCGTTGTGGAAGCTTTAGCGGAAGACGTTGATGTTGGGCCAGATTGACCATGCTCCGAGGTCGCCACTGCGACTGCCTCCTTGCACAGGAGGCCTCTGTTCAAAGGCATTGGGGAAGCATCAGTGGCATTGAGGGGCTCGGGAGCAGCCCCAGCCCCCGTCCCCGTCCCAGTTCCAGTTCCAATCCCATCGTTGCCCGGATACCGTTGCGTTCCGATGCGACCTGTGCTGGAAGCCGGCGTTGGCGGTGGCGTGGCCGAGACGGACTCTACGGTGCTGCCCACCTGATCCTGATCACTGCATCCAGGTGCGGAAGGTGCCACGGCTAAGGCGTAGCCTGCCACTGGCTTTGGCTTCAATGTGGTGCTGGGATGTGAGATGCTGGCTCCGGCGCTTCCGGGGCTGGGGCTGGGGCTGCTCAGGAGCTTTGATTTGCCGCTGCCTTCAGAGCTAAAGTCAACAACAACGGCGGTGGCGGCGGCAGCAGCAGGGTCCATGCCTACTTCCGGTCGAACGTGTGACGGTGGTGGTGGTGTCGTGTCGCTTCAAATTGATTCTCTAAAGTGGCGCCAACACCAACTGAAAGGGAAAGCCAACGAACGTCATGAATTATAAACTAGAGCGCAGTGCAATAAAAACGTTGCACAGATAAGGAGAGAGACACGAGCGGAAAATGGTTACGTCTATAAAAGTTGTGCCAAGAAAAAAAAAAAAAGCACGTGCTTTGCCTGTGTGTGAAAACGAGACCAGGACCAATGTCAACACACACAGCTTGCCTCTCGTGACCCAAAAAGGCCTGCCAGCGTCTTTTCCTCTCTTTCTATGTGTGTGTGTGTGTGTGTGTGTGTGTGTGTGTATGTGGGAGTATCTGTGTGTGTTTCGGAACTATGTGTGTGTGGGTGTGTGTGTGAATATTTCATGTGAATCACGCGAGTTTTGGATTAGGCCCACGGACTTCCCACAGGAAAGGAAACGAAACAGAGACGAGACGAGAGAGAGCCCGCGCCAGTAAAAATCGATAAACTCTACTCACTTTTGCCATTGGACGACAACGGCGTACACGTTTCTGCGATGCGATGGAATTAGATGCGAATCTCTTAGCCGTTGTCTTAGCCCCCAAAAAAGGATTGCCTGGCCAGCGAAAATTTTGTTTGGATTTACTACGGAAGCGTTGCGGAAGAAGCACGATTATTGGGGGATGCAGGAGTAGGAGGAGGCGTGAACACGTTTTCGGGATGCTATGAAATAGAGATTTTCTGGCTACTTTTGCGGCTGACGTTGCTGTTGTGACGTAGGCGAGGCATCTCTTGCTACTTGGGGGGGCACGCTCAATCAATTATTTAGCCATTCGGATTGTGGGCATTCGGAAAGGTCGATTTATTGCTGAATCTTTGATAAGTGAGATTTTTGCAGCACGACGGAGGGAGCGTGGCGTGGCGTGGCGAGGCTGCTCCGTGTGGACTGTGGGGGCGAGTCGAGTATCCTCCGCGCACACGACGCTTGGTGCAAGCACGTCAATATCTGACTGAGAAGCGTACGCATACGATAACGATACCGTTATTTTGCGTATTGTTATGCAATTGAATGAAATGGCCAGTATTTTTACTGGGCGCCAAAGAAAAAGCAGCGCAGGCGCACAAAACTGTTTGCACCAATCAGCTGTTTGCATCAACTTAAATACAAATTTCGAAGTACATACAAAAAAATTGCATAAACATTTGTTTAAATAACCGTTCGCATTAAACATTCAACGACTTTGTTTAAACAACTAACCGTTTCAATTTACATTCTTGATTCAGTGATATGGCAACTCCTCAACGCGCTGCCAGCCTGTCAATGAAATAATGAAATTATCGATGAATTATTGTTTTATACATATGAAGCAAATGTGTAGTTATCGTGTAGTTACCATGTAGAAATTGACAATTTGTGTTGACTTTTTTGATATTTTTAAAACAATCCTCGAATACTTATCCTTAAAATTAACCAATACAGTGAAATCTCAAAAAATCTCACTTTGTTCCTCGGGTTTTTTCATTTCTGAACATTTTACAGAAAACAGTAATGTTATTTTATAATTTTAAATAACAATATAAATATTTACGCATATTATATTCTATTATATTATATATTATATTGCCATATTATAATATATATATATTATATTCTTAAAGAATTTTTTAAATATTTGTTTCCGTTTTTTTTTTAAATTTTACTTTTACTTTAAGTCCGTGATTTATTTTCACTTCAATGAGCAAAACCGAAATGGCAAAGATTTGTTTATAATAAACAATAACTTCCGGTTCTATTGAATTTGAGAGATTCCACTGTACAGTAGAAAATTTAATCATCAAGCGGATAAAATTAAATGCTCAGGTATTTATATTAAAACGAATATCAAAATCGATGAATATGACTTCATATCATGGACATTAACCAATTGCCGACCACGACTATGACCCACGAATATTATGAAACTTGGACTATTTTAGACCAGTTTGCGTGAAAGATATCGGTTTTTTTCGTAAGTAAAGGGCAAGGATTGATCTAAAAGAAGAAATTACAAAAAGTTTTTTTTTCCCCCGTTTAACTCAAGGTTTTTCCCTGTTCGAATAGAGGTTTGTTATTGGTGGGGTAAGTGGGTATATAGGCACTAACCATACAGTTTATAGATGTATCCCTTCATACAAGCGAAACGTCCCGCCATATGCTGACCTGATGATGTTAGCATGGAGAAGTATATGGTGATATTGTCAACCAGCAGCCATCGATTTATACGTGCTGAATGTAAGGAAAACGAGAAGGAACGTGAGTCGCTTCTAGTCGCGACTCTACTTTTATACCCGTACTCAGTCAGTATATAGATTTACGAGCTTATGATTGAAATTTTTTAAAAAAATTTTAAATTTTACATTTTACATTTTTTGCTACATTTGTTAACTACATCTACATGTAAAATGTAGATAATACATCTAGAACAAATATTCTACATCTACCATTTAGATTCTACATCTCCTCCGCTAGGGGTTGCTCGCGCATTGCACAGGGCAGAGTGTGTGCGAGCGAGACAGAGAATAAATAGCGTCAGCAGCGCCAGAGGAGGTGGGGGAAGCAACTGAAAATTAATTTCTTCATTCTGGCCATAATAATGATCCGATCTGTACCAGATTTAGCAATCTGGTAGATATGGTCATTCTTTATGATACTGCGTTTTTAGTTTTATCGTATGTTTAAAATTGTGGATGCCACAGATTTTCGTTCTTTGTGAAGGCGGAAGGGGGCGGGGCGAAATTTTGAAATACACTTGTAACAGTGTGATATCAGATGAGTCTGGAAACCAAATTTGGTTGATCTAGCTCTTAAGGTCTCTGAGATCTAGGCGCTCATCAAGACAGACAGACAGACAGACGGACGGACGGACGGACGGACAGACAGACATGGCTCTATCGACTCGGCTATTGATACTGATCAAGAATATATATACTTTATGGGGTCGGAAAATTTTCCTTCTCTGCGTTACACACATCCACTTTTACCACAAATACAGTATACCCCTTAACTCTTTTTGAGTACGGGTATAAAAATCATAGATCCAACCCGATTCATTCCAGGCAAAAATATAGAAAATAAAATTTATGTGCAGAAATCGAAGACCCAAAACTATTTAATTTAATAGAGAGGTGTACTAGGGGGCCGGTTTTCCGGGTCAGTGAGTCGGGGGTTGGCAAATGAGCGATGCGAGTGCGCAGGGGGCTTGCCCTCTTGTATATTATATATTCTGCCCAAAATAAACAAGAGCAGCATCTCACTTTTCACCGCACTATTGTAATAACGACGTCGACGGCAGAGCCGAATTATGTTATGCCACGAGCAGAAACGAAATAACTAAGATGAATCAATTTTCTACAAGATTGGCTAATTTTAAGCACTCCTTTTTTCAGATTTTGTAAACATTATTTTATAGTTTGTGGACAAACCGAACGGAACGGAGCTAGAACTGGCAAAAAGTTCACAGAAACTAATATGTATAAGATTCATTTAGCGTAAAATATAAGATGTAAATATTCAAAAATGTTGCGCAACTTTTCGAAATGTTGCGAAGAATTTACCAAATGCTGCATTATTTTAATTATACATACATATGTACATATATACTTAGAGCTACCGTACAATTTGAGTGTAAAATGCATCCAAAATAGTTAAGGGGTATATTGTGTTTGTGGTAAAGGTTGATGTGTGTAACGCAGAGAAGGAAACGTTTCCGACCCCATAAAGTATATATATTCTTGATCAGCATCAATAGCCGAGTCGATAGAGCCATGTCTGTCTGTCCGTCTTGATGAGCGCCTAGAATTCAGAGCCTTTAAGAGCTAGAGCAACCAAATTTTGTGTCGAGACTCATGTGATATCCCACTGCTACAAGTGTATTTCAAAATTTCGCCCCGCCCCCTTCCGACCCACAATGGACGAAAATCTGTGGCAGCCACAGTTTAAAAGATACGATAAAACTTAAAACGCAGTATTGTAGATAATGACCATATCTACCAGATTGCCGAATCAGATCGGATCATTATTATTGACAGAATAAAGAAATTCATTTTCGGTTCTGTGGAATCTGCATTAGATACACAATGTAGAATATACATTTTAGATGTATAATCGACATTTTAGATGTAGATAACAGATGTAGCAAAAAAATTTAAAATATTTTTAAATTCTCACAAATTTATATACTGACTGAGTACGGGTATAAAAGTAGAGTTGCGTCCAAAAGCGATTCACACGTTCCTTCTCGTTTTTGGTTAAAAACCTAACATTTTTTTAGTGAACCTTTTAAATTTAACAATTAACATTTAATCATCAATGACGAGATATGTATATGTAATTTATGTCATATAAATTACTGGATATACATATGTACTATGATATTAATAAAGTAAATTATATAGGTATAATTAATTGCTGAGGTTGTTTCTATTGCCTTACTGGCTTATTAAATTTTATTTTATTTTACCATTTCGCGATATCTGAGGGAATGCAAGAACAAATGAAGTTGCACGTAGCACCATAAATACACTAATGGACAATGCTAATTACATGTGCATATCCGATTATCTATTTTTTATTCTATATTAAAAGCATAAAGGCATATACATATGTGATATACAAAATAGAAGTTCTTCTTATATTGTGCGGAAAGCTCTTTAAATGTGTCATAATACTCCATTAAATTCGAAAATCAAGGGCTCAAAAAACAAATATGAAATAAAAAAGCGACAAGTTATAAGAAACCTACATTACGTGAGCACGCATACATTAAAAATACGATGGAACATTTTGGTACTTACGTATTGGTTGGATGGTAAGTGGTAAGACGCAAGTGCACAAAAGTTTGCTAACAGAAATTTAAGTTTGAAAAGCAGAGACGCATTTTCAGCTCCTTCTATGTATATTTGGAGAGTATTTCTTCTGGATCTTCAAATTAAACAAAAGATCAAAAAAGGGCAGTCTGTCTGACGCCCTTCTAAGCCAACGCACCGCGCTTACCTCAATCTACATACGTAAAAATGGGAATTACCTTAATCTTAGGCCGTTTAGTCCCTCCCGCGCCCGTCTTGACCCAGTTTTTCCATTCTAGGCGTATTTGCGCATGCGCCTGCGCCTGGCCTTTGTCCGGTCCTAAGAATGGGACAAGGTCCCGCCGGGGTACATTTGCTGTGTTATTCTACGCCATTAGAATAAATATTGCCGCATTGTTTGTCAAACAGGACTAGATTAGTAACATAAACATTCCTTCATTGAATGCAAATCATAAGCCGATTTCACAAATTTACTCGAATTATCTGCAACTAATGAGTGTGGCTTAAATTGTTCAAGCAGATCCTTCGAGTGTTCCGTCTCTGACAGGCCATTGCCAGTTAGCTGTGGTCTGATGTGGAAAGTTTCAAAAAGAAAGCGGTCTGCTCTCTGACTAATATGTGGACATGTGGCCTCGATTGATCGTATGCGACATTTGATATTCTCAAATTCAGTGGGCAATGGCCAACCCTTTGGTGCAGATCTCCTTTCGATGCTCATTTGCGATAAGTAAATGGCGCATGCGATCCGCTCTTCCTGTTGTCCACTTCGGGCAAGATCCTTTGGCCCTTTCGTACTCATATGATCGGATTAGATGGGGATTAGATGCAGACATTTTTGGGATTTGCGTAAACTCATTTGCCAGACCTTGTGGCAAAAATATGTAAAATTCAGCATACACTTGGAAAACGTATCCTGAAACGTTGTCCCCCACTCACCACACGGAAAATGGTTTCCTCTTCTTCTGCTCCGGAGGAACTGCCGCTTTGTAATCTGATATTTTTGTATGTTTGCAAACAAAGGTTGCGGAAAAACAAATTATTCTTGACCATGGAAAACAACAGCAACAATTACGAAATCGGCTTAGCCTGCCCTCCCTCCCCATTCCCATTCACGACTCCATCTCAGCGTTTGCTGTTTTTCCGGCACGCGAACTTCCTTATTTTCATTCAACATTTTGAAATATTTTCCCATATGGGTTCGATTTTTGGCCACAAAATTCTGCCAGTATCTTTGTGGGGGGTTGCGGTCTTGTTTGATCCCATTATTCGAATGTAGTGCGCTGATGTTATGGGAAGCAAAATGAACAAAGTCAACCAGTTTCCGATATGAAATATTGAATTACTTTATCCAAATTGGATTCGCATCAGGTGAAACTGAGATGGTGGTTCACATGTGGGGAGAACTATATATACATATGTATGTAAATACTTGACTGAATTTCCTATGCAGATACAAATTTAAGAGATTAAATTTAGAGAAAGTTATTATGGCAAAACATGCAAACATCCATGCAAATTTATCTTAGGTGCAAACTTTCGATATTTATCGGTTTCTGGGTATACCTTATGGGCTGAGAATATGAACAATTTTTTATTATTGCTTAAAAGTCACTCAAAACCAAATATTTTAATTCCAAATATCTGTAAAGCTTCATCTTTAATCGAAATGAGTCCAATGTAATTACTTTTTCAATACATTAATATGTTTCAACTCTCTGGAATAGATGGTAATTGAAAGATTATATTCAGATGTCCTTGCAGATCGATCGTTCTTCTGATAGCTATTTGAAATAGCTCTCCAGCAACGGCTGGTTATGGAATATTTTTGACAGGAGCTCACAGACAGAGCCCAAAAGATATAAGTAGTATAAGTATAGTGTAAAATATAAAGGCTTTGCATGTTGAAAACATCTTGTCCATGTGTGCCGAGTACTTCCCGCTACTGTGCTATCAAATTGAAAACATGAAATACATTTCCAGATCGTAATCACGTTTATCTCGCAAATAAAAAACTTTCAAAAAATTAAGGTCAATGTTATTTCATTTATTTGTGAATTATAAATAATTATTGTCTATGCTAAAATGTATAGCTACTCGTACTTTGATTTATTTGTACAACAAAGAGTTTAAATTAAAAAATGTGTGCACTCGTTCCCAAGTATGAGAACCAATCACAAGGTACACCAGTAACAGCCATAATGTGAGATATGGGATCCTACTCCAGCTCCATCATATCTCATGTCTCCCATTAAACAATGACAATCATATCCGGTTCCGGACTGGAGGCATTCGAGGAGAAGGTGGAGTCGCAGCTCTCATCCTTGTCGCGTTTTTCGCGTCGTTCTCGGGCGCGTCGATTCTGGAACCAGATCTTCACGCGGGTGTTGGTCAGCTCCAGGGACTCCGCCAGCTTGTTGGCATCCTCGGCGCTCAGATAGTTCGACTCCTTGTACGCACTCTCCAGTGCCTGGAGCTGGGCGGGAGTGAAGGGGATCCGTGGCAGGCGTCCGGGCGTGCGTTTCGCGGGTCCATTCTGCCTCAGGGCACGTGGCAGCTTGGGCGGATGGTAGCGGGTGTACTGCAGCCAGTCGTACATAGGGAGATGTCCCTCCTCAAGAGCCACTACACCTGGTGGCGATGCGCGTCCCCCCTTGTTTCCAGGATGGGCATACGGATGAAAGGGAATGCTGGCGCGTAGTCGTTGCAGGACTCCGACGGAGGCATTGGTGCCGATGTATCTGTCGCCGGCGCGGTTCAATATGTAATCGATGCTAAATTCACTCATCCTGGCGATCCTGCTGCTGGGCTGGTCGAATTGCTACTGTTGAGTTAGGTGCGCATCCTAGCGCTATTTAAGGACAGCCCACACCCTGGCATCGCCGCCATTTGCCGAACAGACACCACTATGGCTGTCTCCCTCTGCCGTGAGGCCACTGCCATTGATGCGCCAGGACGAGTCAGCCCAATACCAATCTCATTTAAAATCAACGAGGCGTTTAATAGGCGTTGCCCTCTTCCTCGTCCTCTTCCGCCATCCAGGTAGCAGCCCAGTGGCCTCGCCACCGATTATTATTACCCTTATCAGCAAGAGAGATTAGGCTGGTTAGGCCCTATCAAATGTTTGAACAAAATTAAATTGTATTTCAGCTTCTGTTTATTGTTAATATTCTTGTACCCTAATCAAAGGGTACAGAATTTAGGCTGCAACACACAAACTGCTACTACTACTCGCCAGCTCAAGCCTTTGAAGACCTTGGTATGTGGCTTTCATGAAGTTCTTAGTCGGAATGATTACTTTAGTACATGATACAAGTTACACCCTCTATATATAAACACTTTTTATATAAAGAGTATCCATGCTTCGGTTGTTAAGTCTAATTTTTATTTTTTGTGGCTATCATTTGAGGTTTGCTTTGGGTGGTGGTGCTTGTCGCAGGGAAGAACATTCATCCTGCCCTTAATCAACTCATCCGGCTGCCATGTTTTTTTGTCTTTCCATCCCATCCCATCCAATCCAATCCAGCCCTTGTCGATGGGAAAACAAGTTGAGCCTGATATATTCTGATGCGTGTATGTTTTGATTGACTCGTAAATTTGTTTTCACAACAGTTGCAATCGCGAAACGAGGGTTCCAAAAGTATCAATTACAATATTAATTTCAGACTTCCATTGGATAGTTAGCATATGTGAAGCACCACTAGGAATATTCTTACTTCTTTCTAAGTTTTTCAGAGATTGGTCTGAATAAATGCAAAAATGTGGCTGATGGACTTTCTTTATCGATCGATTTATTGTCTAGTCTAAAAGATTACAATGATTTACAGGCTCTACTTGCTTATAATTATAATTACTAGGATAAGTTACAAAAATTCAATAATTTCGTCCTCAGAAAAGATGTCTAGATAACACTACCCGACACGATTTTTCCTCAAGGAAGAAAACCAACTTTTCCTGAAAGATTTCGGACTTAGAAATTGTTTGATGATATTTTTTTTAAATTTTAAGACAACTTTTTTTTAAGAATTTTAAAAAATTGTTTAAAGTTTTTTTTAGAGGTAGCGTCTTGTTTAAGTACCTTAAGTCTGGTTGTAAACAAATTTGCTGTTCTGAAAAGATAATTAAGACAGCTAGAAATGAAACCCAAACACTTTGTGATTTCAGCTTACCGTCTGGGAAATATTAAGCTTTCAAATGCAACAATTATGGGTTTTGTGCGGTATTTTTGACGAAATTTTGATTTTAAAAACTCAGGAAAAGTCGAAACAAAATTAAGTCCTGTGTCCCTTATTTTTTTGTGTATTAAGTAAGCGTCGTGTTTTGCTCATTAAAATCTATTAAGAAACTGTGGAGCTAAAATTCGTTAACCAATCCTAAAAATTGAACAAAAAATACACTTAAGTATTGTGAAAAAAGAAACGGTACCTCTGAAAAAGGTTTAACAAAAATACAAGTTTTACAAAAAATTCTGCCATAAAAAAAACCATATTTCTTTAAAAAATTTAAAAGCCCCAATCTATCAGAAAAAGTGGGTTTGGATCATTGAGGAAAAAAGTTCGATTTTATCGAGTAGTGTAAACGGATCGGATCCACTTTTCCGACAATAATTTTTGCATCCACACGCCAATGACAAAATCATTTTGGTTTACACCAATGTCATTTATATATTCTAGATTATAAATATGTACATATACATACATAAACGCAATCAATTATACAAATAACATTTATCAGAATATCTGAATCGGTGTGTTGTCTATGATATGACTGATTAGATCATCATTTTGTTATTATTGTTGTTATATTTTTAGCAATAGTAACGACATTAATAGATTTTTATTACGAATTTATATGTCCAAAAAAATGAGTACTCACATCAATAGTATAAATCGATTCCTTCGAGTACAGAAATATTTTGATTTTACCACCTAAGCACTCAAGATTCAAGTGCCATCGAGATAGTACGTAGAAAGTGAACCTTGTATTGATAATGAACTGATTAGATAGATTTCGTGACTTCTGTGGCTAACATTAGGACTATCACTAGTTAACCTAGGTAAAACAATTTAGATATGTACATGGAGGATATACGATTAGAGTTATTTAGTTTGCGCATCCTCCGAACAATCTGATCATGGCAATTGATAATTGTCAAGGGACAATTATCTAAGAGTATCCAAGCCAATTGTCATGTAATTGTCAACTAATTTGCTCTTCGCACAATCACGATACCGAAATTAGTTGCCCAAAACAGTTGGCAGATGACAAACCATTCACCAGGAGATCGTCCCTAACGATAGACACACCCGAATCCAACGAGGCAGCTCTGCTCTGAGAGACCGGAACAATGGCCACGAGATGCCGAACAGATACAGATACAGAACTGTGGTTCCTTTTGTGCTGTGGTCCTGTGGTTGCCCGGTGCTGATCGAACCCCGATTATTTTTAGCAGACACAAAACTTCTTTGCTTCCTTCACACGAACGCACTGCGACTGTGTCGCATACGAGTCCAGCCGACTGATGCTGGTCACCGTGGTGGAGATTCTTTGGGTCTTGGGGTTCCACTCGGCAGAGGCCTCGAGGGAACCACCGCCGGGGGAAATGGATAGCCGTACCAGATAGACATTTGAATTACTTTTCCTGTGAACGGACGATATTTTGGCAAGCTTCAGAGTTTGACACTTTTGCGTGCCTTTCAGGCCAGTCAGAAAACTGTTTATGGCCTCCACCAGCTGCTCAGCTATCGTCCTGGCCATTGCATCTGTAGCGGAAACCTCCGTGAAGCCGACACAACCGCACCAATGGTCGTTGATGCCTGCGAGGGAACAGTTCCTGGACAAGGACACCGCCTCGAAGACGCTGTGACAGGTGGGACAGCCCTCGGGTCGTGGCAACTGTTTCGTGGGTGTGTCCAGCTCCAAGATGTGCCTGAGTGTGGCATGTATGTCGTAGGGCGAAGTCAGCCGATTCTTGTTTGCCTTCAAGCTGTCCAAGAACTCCGGATACTTTTCCCGTATCCATTTGGGGATACGCATGTAAAGAACCGGCAACCGCTCCTCCAGAAAGCCGCTGTCTAACTTGCGCAGCACCCCGAATCGACTGCCATGATCGCTGAAGAATATGATAAGGGTGTTGTTCATGATCCCATTGTGGTCGAGTGCTCGCATATACTTGACCATTCTGGCATCCATGGCAGAGGGCATGGAAAAGTCGTTGTGGCTGAAGGAGTTGGTCCAGAACATGCCAAAGAACTTACGATCCTTGTTAACCTCTGTAAACTGCTCAGCCATGCTGTAGATGTACTCAGCGGCAGACCTTCGTCCCAAGCAGTACGGTATGCCCTTTATATACCTCTTCGTTAGTTCCTTCTCCAGTGCCAGGATCAGCGGGCGTCCATACACATCCGTGGGAGGCGTGCGAAAGCCCATCTTCAGATAATCGAATGTCGATGTACTGCTCCAGTCCTCCGCATAGGCAGTCGCGTAGCCTTTCGCCCTGAAGCTCTTCCAGATCATGGGACAGGCATCCAGGCCACCCACTGCGGTTGGTCGGCACTTGGAATATGATCGAGTTTGGTTGAAGCCCGTGAGGACGGCCATCAGATTGGGAAAGGTATTGTCGCCCATCTACAGAAACAAAAGCCATTAGTCAATGAATCTACGAGCCTTATAGACTGCGCTTAGCAACCTTGTTATAACCCTGCAGCTCGTACCACGGCTGTTCCTGGAAATACTTGTACGTCAATGGCATGGTTAGCTCAAAGTTCATGCGTGAAAGCGAATCGATGCCCCAGAGCAGAACGCTGGGCATTCTCTCCACACCCGCATCAGCAGAAGATGAAGGCGTGGCGTCTGGCTCTTGCTTTCCTGGATGCACAAAGCTAAAGCCATCCTGTTGCAAGACTTTCGTACTGTTTGGCCGACGGCATTCAGTGATCACTGCCTCCACGTGGTTGGGTACCACAAAATCCTGGGGGAACGTAACGCATGGAAGCAGCCTGCACAAATAATGATCTATGATTGGCTTTTTGGGATGCATAATTCTGAGTATACCTTCAGCACTTACTTGTACTGATAGTCAGCTTTTGTCCGAACTCCTGCTCTCAAGATCTGCTTGTAGCAACATGTGGAATTGGCATTGTTCGTGTGAAGTTTGTAGGTCTGATCTTTTTCATTGTAGTTGACTATCAGCATGTCCGGTCTCTTATCACACACTACGTAGCGTTTCCTGTGGTATACTTTTAAGATATTTCTGGAGAATGGATTGGGATAGGGCATTTGACACTGGGGCGTATTCACAAAGAACTTATTGTTTTTTGCCTCGGACTTTGATGCTTTGGTGGTCCTTGCTGTCGATTGCTGATAGACTAAGTTCGTGGTTGACTGTTCATTGTTCGTAGTAGACTGCTCATCGGTCGTGGTTGAGTGTGCATTTGTGGTGGTGGACTGTTCGACGACAGAGGTTGCACAAAGCGCTTCCCACTTTGCCAACGCCCCATCCCTTCTCGGAGTAGTCAAAGTACTGGACTCTGGTTGAACTAATACGGGACTCCGAGTGTAGATGGCAAGAGTATAGAGCCCCACAAATATAAGGCCTAACTTCACTATCCATGGTGCAGAGCTCTTCTGCTTGGGCGAATGCTCGTAAGTCGGAATTAGTTGGTATTTAGTGTTTAACATGCCCTCGCCTCGCCCTTATCAACAGCATTTCCGTGACAAAAAATATGAAAAATAATCGGAGCCGATGTGTCCGAACTGTTCGCGCTTCTTGGTACAACTGCTAGAATATTTATCAAGTAGTGAGGCATTAGCGTACTATCGCTTCGACAGCTTGAAGGCAATAGCACTGCGACCATGCATTCTTCTCTCTCTCTACACAGTATATAATAAATCATACTCCCGATCATTAAGGATCGTGACCATAAACATTTTAATCGCACGTTTCAAAGCTCAAAACCATACTCGCATAGATGCAATTTCTACCCAAGCGGAACGTTCTGGCAAACTATTAAGTCTGAGTCAAGCACAATGGAATTTGTTTGGGAATATGCTAATTTGTACACCAAGTCTTAATTTAGATAATAAGCAATACATGCAACCCTGTACATACCTGTTCGTATTCTTGATCAGTATAGTTCGAAGGTGTTGAATGCTACCCGTACTTAGTGCATAAAAAATAATGTTAACACCACTATGCTTTTTATCACATGAAATTTACTTGATAATTACTTATTGAGGAACTTCATTTGTTGTATTGACCTCCTATAAATTAAGTTATTACGAAGAACAGGTGCTACAGAACCGCGAAGTATTCGCGGATGCAAACTTTTTTGATACACGATTTTCTTGCTTAAATTACAATGCATAAATATGAAAACAATTCGAAAAAACGAGCGTCTAAAAGCAGTGGTGTAGCTTTTAATATATAGAGCATACTAAATTCGTGTTAAGAAGAAAAATTAAGTTACTTAATTATTTTTAGAATGTCTGTTTGCACATAAAATTAGATGCGATTTCTGCATGTACTTTCGACGCATTGATAACAAATCTTGTTTTTCACTGTCGCACGGGACAGCAAAATTTGCGATGAGACAACAGCGAAATTAAAAGTTGTTGGTGTACATTGTGTATGTAATTCAGATGCAACATCTTCTCCGCAATTGTAGCACACTGCACAGGTCAGATTGTGTGCGGGCGAGAAAGAGAATGAGTAGCGTCAGCCGCGCTGTAGGAGGTGGGGGAAGCAACTGAAAATTAATTTTTTATTCTAGCTATTATAATGATCCGATCAGACTCACATTCGGCAATCTAACCATATCTAGGTTATTCTACACGATACTGCGTTTTTAGTTTTATCGTATCTTTAAAATTGTGGCTGTCACAGACGGACGGACAGACAGACATGGCAATATCGACTCGGATATTGATGCTGATCAAGATCCACTTTTACCACTTTTACAATATACCCCTTAGCTCTTTTTGAGTACGGGTATAAAAACAATCTTGAGTTCATCGCCGAAACACACCGTTCATGTGAAGCTCTCCAATATCCGGTACTTAAGTGAAACATTATCAAAACACCTATCAGATACAAACGAAGTTGCTATTAATTATATTATATTAATTCTTTCAATATTAATAATAACTTATGTATGTACAAAATAAAAATGATGCCTTTATTCATAGAATATCTGCCAATGATGCTGATAGGATAGGTAGGATAGGTAGTTTTAAATGCTTTTCACACTTTTGTTGAGCTCCGTTTCCGTAGTGGCTGATGCTGAGGCTGAAATATGTAGATTGATATATCCGTACTTTCGTCCGCTCACACAGATAATCTGTGTCATTGTTTTATGACAGTTCAGTTAACAAGAGTCCATAATACTTAAGAGAGCGGGCAGTTACGAGTGAATACTACAAACAAATAATTGACAACTTTCCCTAACTAGATAGAACCATCGCATATCTTGTTTATTGTTTGTTTTATTTCAATAATTTAAGTCATTTAAAAATGTACATGTACAATAATATGTACGTATGTATACACAAAACTTCATAAATAATAAAATGTTCAAGAAAACGCATTACAAATGCTATGCAATGCATGTACAATATCGAAATCTGGCAGGGCGGTCGCTCCGCTCGCTCAAGCCGGCCGAACACTAAAAGGTAACGAACGGCCCAACAAGTGGATAAAAATGCGACCACATCCTCCTGACAAAAAATACAATACAGTACATAATTTCACTTTCAGTTTGTTATACATAGCATAAACTACATAATACATTTAGTTCGTAATGTCATTTTATATGTTTGACGCTTACACTTATTGTTGTTCCTTCATATGACGACGTTTTTAGCTACACTTTTTGTTTGCTCGCATTTGTATCGGGCTGCTGTCTGTCGCATTGCTACGGTTGGTGAGTTAATTGGTAGGTTTGTTGGTTGGTTTCTTGATTGGTAGGATAGCCATTGCTGCTTGTAAGAAGATTCAATGCCTATTGCCGTCGTACCTTAAATGCCACACACTATACGAGTAAGTGTGAGCCGATTGCTCGTAACAAATTCTAATACATACGTATGGTAATATTTGCATCAACGACTGTTTTACTGTATACGCAATATTCCGTAATGCGTATTTAACCTCGGTTTATTTCTATATTTGTATATTTATTTATATATACGTAAGTATATGCATTCATATATCTGTTTAACGACTTCGGCTGCTACGCTACCCATCCCGCTGCCAGAGCTATCCGCTTACGCAGAACAAAGTTCCACATAGTTGGCCGGATATAAGCCAACGCGCCCATTCATGCGTCCCTTGCACCAGCCCTGCTCGTCCTCATCTTCGAGCTTTTCAAAAACTTCACCTGCCATATGCAAAGATAGAGAGATAGAGAGAGGGAACCAGATTAGAAACGAACCAGATCTGGTCAGATGGAAGGCTTCACGCACCTTGTTTGAATGTGAGCTCATCACTTTCAGCGCCCTCGTAATCGTACAACGCTTTGACTGGCACGCCCGGCTCACCGTTGTCGACCAGCACGTTGTCGGCCTCATCCCACTCCTCCTCCTCGTCGAATGGATTGGAATCAACTTTGCCGTTGCCATTGCTGCACGGGTTTTGTATGTTTGTATGTGCGAGAGTACACGAATTGAAATCAATTAGTTCAATGAAAATGAGCGCTTCAACGCGAATTGTGTCTGTGGGACCAGGCGGGTATCGTAATGCAAAACAATACAAAATGTTTCAACTTACGTTACGCTCGGATTGCGATTCGGTGCTACCACTGCCGCTCCCGCTCCCGCTGACGCCGCTGCTGTTACCGTGGCTGCTGCTGCTGCTGTCGTCGAGCCGGCGGCTGCCGGCGCCGCTGACGTTCTGGCTTCAGTTGTTGTGGCAGAAAATGGCGTTGCCGCTTGTTCGCTCTTGCCGCTCGCTCTGCTGCTGGCGCTGCCTCCGGCGCTGTTGCTCTTCTTGAGACTATTTGTGGAGTGGTATTCCTGTGAAGTGAGGGCAGGAGAACCCAAGAGACCCACGATTAGCATATATAAGAATACAAAACACAATCAGTTCGTAGGCTGTCTTACGTGGATGCCTCTTCGGCAACAGGTCGCTGATTGATGAGCGTTATGGGTGCCGCCGGCAGTGCCTCTTTTGATTTGTTGCCCTTGGCAATGTCGCGGAACTCCTCCGTGTATTCCTAAATATGCAGAAAGTAAACCAATTAAACAGATCCAACAGATACTATGGACATGGCGGGCATACAACATACCACAAATATTGGCCAATTCATGGCCATGTTAATACCATGATTGTTTGACCACCACTTCAGATCCTTTTGCTGGTCCGCATTGTTGATCGTATGATAGAATTCGTCATAAATTTGGGGCAGGCTGCAAAGCAAAGCGAAGAATATTCGGTACAATTAGGCCACACACAAACGGAGGAAGATCGCAACGAACCTTTGCACTTTGGTGAGATCCAGACTCGAGTGCACATTGAACAATATGTCCTTGAAGAACAGCAGCCGTGTTTTCTCCATGGTTTGGCACTTTTCATACACAGATGTCATTTCCTCAATGTAAACCGAATTGAATTTGGTGATTTCGGAAATGGCTTGCTCGTACTTCTCGCGGCCCTTTTGCACTTGATCTTTGGTCTTTTGCACGCGATCGTGCATTTTCTTCACCTGCAACAAAAGACAAAAAATCACATTAGCATAAGAATTATCATCATATTCCAAGGATTATCTGTGATATTCGAGTATTTGTATTTACCTGATCGGGGGACAGCGAACTATCGGCATTGGCATTCCGCTCTTGGTTGGTTGCACTGCGTTCTGTCTTGCAGGCCGAGTGATAGTCGGCCTTGGCCTTCTCGACCTTGGCCAGGAGCTTGGCCCACGGCTTTTGGGCCTTCTTGAACATATCCTCCATATCCTTGCGCTCCTTGATCTGCATAAGCGTGTGATGGTAGTTCTCCTTCTGCCACGTCTTGATCTGGCTGTTGACATCGTTGCACAGGCTGTCCTTGATCTTCATGTGCACATCGCAGACGCGCTCCGACTCAGTCAGCACACCCTTCCAGGCCGCCTCGGTGGTGCCGTATTCCGGCCCTGCAACCAATCAAGCATATCTCTTACACAAACTGATCCCCAATTATTTATAGATTATACAGTTGTCGCCTGCGGTTGACGTCATCTTGCGCCCCGGCTCGGCTCGGCTCTGCCCTACAGCGTTGTGAACACGAACCATTACGTTGGGGAGCACTTCTACGTTTTATCTAATCACCTCAAAACACCCAAGCCATTCGCGAGTCGAGGAGCGTGCTCAAGAATATCGGATTGTATGGGTATGGTTCGTTTTCTTGGCAATCGTGCGATCGTACATCCATCCATATGTATGTGTGCATGTACGTGGCTGTGTGTCGGAGTGGGTCGAAAAATACCTCACATTTTTGGCATTTTTTATTGGGCGCTAACAAAGAGCGCAAACTGTAATCAAAATTTATATGATGCTCGTCTTATAATTGGAAATGCACGAAACTCGTTTGACTAACGACAGACTATTCTCAATCGGATACCTACTGCTCCCCTGCCCCTATCCATGCCACTACACACACACACACACACACAAACATACTCGTACACTCAGAGATATATAGAAATTGAGACGCTTAGCACAGAAATAACTCGTTCTATTTTTCTCGTCGCATTGATTTTTGAAACCATTTCAAGCGACGCTTTGGTGCCGGTTTGGTCTAGTCTGGATGGGCACTAGCTGGAGCTTCTGCCTCTGCCTCTCTGCATCCGTTGCCTCTGACTCTGACTAGACGCAAAACTAGGCAAATTCCGTTCGTATACGTATACGTATACGTGGGGATCGAAGAAGAGTAGGCAGTGGAAGTGGCCGGGAGAGTAGGCGGCGGTGGTAGAAGTAGCCGCTTTTGCAATTGGCTTTTGCTGGTTACTGTGAAAGTGGACAGAAACAACAGCCGCCAGCAATGAGGCAAAGCGGTTACCAACTTTGCCAACGCTGTGTACTCGATTTCATTTCGCGAAGAAGCGCTCTACGCACATTGTGCTGGATATCCAAATAAAATGGCTAGAGAGAGACCCCAATTTATGACTTTTTTTTCGGGAATAGAAAAATAACATTGAAACTGCACACATGTATACAAATACGAAGGGAATATATCAACAAATTATGACGAAATCATCGTTAAGCATGAACAATTTTGTTTAAATTTGAGTTATTCTGCCAGTAGGAAACTTAAGAAATCCTTAAGAATTTATTAGATCAAAGGTGGGCTGGCCTTTTGAATTTTGGAGAATTTTGGCAAAATTCGAGTCGACCATCAATGCACACGCAATGTATGTATGTATGTATGTTGTTTTTGCAATTCTCGGGCATTCGCTTGTGCGTCTGGGATCAAGGACGTACGTGGCCTTTTCAAAGAAACCATTTAAGGAGGGAAAAACATTCATACAAATAAATTGTTATGTTTAGCGCAACGCGCTAATTATTAAAATATTTCCTTTAGGTCGTCGTGCAGTTTGGTACCACTGTGCAATGCCTCATTCGCTGCTTCCATCACACCGTCTTAGTCGATGGTTTGGACAAAAAACGAGGTAACAACAACAAAAAGCCCATTAATAGCTTAAGCCACTTATCGCACAACGGCAACAACAATGCTCAGAATGATGTACAGAATGTGGCAAATAGGAACAGAGCTAGCCATGGGCCAGGAGGCAGCGGCAGAAGCAGGGGCAGGGGCAGGAGTTAGCGGTGGGAAGACAACGTGACGCAGTCGCCAACGCCAGCAGCAGGTCACTGGCGCGCTCCACTGGGCCCCCGCCACCTACCAGGCATGAATGAATGTGTAAAACAAATAGCATGGCTACACAGCGTGCGAGAGGAGAAGATGAATGTCTCATTCCACAGTTACCTACCACCCACACCACTCCATCTAAAACACTACACCTTCACTCCACTTCATCGCAATCCCAATCCCACCTGCCTGATCTGCCTGCGCTTGCTTACCTTTCTCAATGAAGTCACCCCATTTCTTTGACCAGGCGCGCAAACTTTTTGCATATCCCTTCTCGATGTCGGCTCGCTCCTGAATCAGTTGCTGTAGGTCATTGCAGAGTCTGCGCAGGAGAGAGATAGAGATAAAATCAAATTAATAATAACGCAGAAAGGTTCACTTCGGGGGACCGATGCTTGTATACCCTGGGATACAGTAATATTATATGGAATGAATAATATTATATGTGACATAGACAGGCATAACTAAAGTCTAACTATAATAAATAAATAGATGTAGTACATAGGTTATGGTGTCATTGCGGTACAAACATTCGTTCAAAATGATAATACCCTGCAAGTGGGGGTGCAATGGGTACAACAATGTAAACTGGTTTCACTTGATTTTTGCTGGCAATGACCCAACACTGTTGTGGTACAACCGTTGACAGAGTGACATAGGGGAGGGGGCGGTGGACGATGGTACTCTATTTGGAACTCACTTGTAGCCATCCTCGATGCGCTTGGTGGTGCGTTTGTAGTTCCCGGGCTCCCAGAAGGAATCGCTTCCAGCCTGCAAGAGCTGATCATCGCTGTGGTGGGACATTTCCTGTGGATTCGAGATATGGAGGATGCCATTAAATTAGAAATGAATCAAATGAATCAATCAACAAGTGCCACACGCGAAACGAAAAGGGAGGAGGGGGCAGGACGATATAGTCATAAATTATATGAGTTACGTAAATAGAAATACTCTCTCTCTCTCTCCGTCCCCCTCTCTTTGGCGATAAACATCATGCATACAACAGCAACAACAACCATGTTCTTTGTTTATAAGAGCAACTTGTAGGTTTATCTTAGGCCAACAAATTACTTTATGCCGCGATTGTTTTGTTAAACAATATCTTACATATATATGGGAGGAAGATTATTTTGTATATTAATTGTTTGGTTAACAGTTTAGTCTGGAAATCTGCATGTACATACATACATACGTGTGTATGTACATAAGTGTTGAGAGAATATTTGTATAAGTTTAGCAGAAGAAGGAATTAGTTTAGAAAGTCTAAGTATAACCATTAAATGCAGAAATCGCCAAAAGTAGCACTCGTAAGCACTTGACTCATTAAATACGAGGGCAAATTGTTGCTAAAATTGTATACAAGACATTTGTAATACGTAAACAAGAACAAGAGTGACCATTGCATCGTGCTGGAATGCGATCGGAATGCTAGCCCAGCCCCACATAAAACCCAAATCGGAATCAGCCTTGAAGTTGATTACGGTTTAATTTTTAGTCTGACCTTAATAGTTGTGCGTAGTGTGGTCTCAATAAACGTATACTTTTTATATGATTCAGATATTTCTTGAACGTATTCCTTCGAATGGTTTTTTTCTAGCGCCAACATTGATAAGGCAACATTTACTTTTCTGAGTCATTGATTGTGCTCCACTTTACGTAATCCTTATTGCGTATACATATACTAGAATATCGATAACGTCTCAGTAGACAATAGTCGAAATTAGGGAAATTCCTTATCTTATCAATGATTAAATGGGGAGGAGTTGGTTTCCCAGCACTTCCGTCCGTCCATCAGCTGTTTGTAAACAAATGCAGCAATTGCTTCATATACGAATGACACACACACACATGCAAACAAAAACACATTGTTGAAGTAGCTGTTATGTTATCATCAGACAATGACCAGCATGGATAATGTGGGGGACATTGTGCATCATTGAATAGGGAATTTAATCGGCAACACACAAACATACACACACACACACACTACAGCGACAACACGTCTGAGATGTCTTTGATTTTGGGCGTCATCCATCGGCCAAGCAACTATTTTGTTGTCATTGCCATCCGTAGCTACGCGATCAGTATTGCTTACGGTGTTTTATAGTATTTCCATCAGGTTTTTCTGGTGATTCGCTTGCGCGGTTATAAATTTAGCTGCATGCAGTCATAACTACTACTTATTTAGCATTGGTTTTGCCGAGGTATTTGGGATTTGCTGCTGCTGCTGCAGCGGCTCCGCCAGCGCTGGAGCAGTAGAAATTTTCAACAGAAAGTATACGAAACAGGTTGACGCATGCTTCGCATATTTGTGGAGATAGATAAGCAGCACAGGCACAGAACACACACACACACACACATAGGGAAGATAAGCGAAACTCGTTTATCTTAAAGATTGAACTTCTCGTTGGGTGTTTTTTTTTTCATTTTAGGCCTATTAACAGTAAATAGTTGCATTTCTATCCAGACACCTTACATAAGGCAACGACGAGAGAGAGCGGGAGAGAGATCTCCTCTGTGCGCACAGCAAATTGTTTCCTTTTTTGCTTTAATTATTAACAAGCGAAGCGTACGAAGAACACTTGCTGGCCGATGGGATTTTGTTGTTGCCAGACTCACACCTATGCACACACCACCAAAGCGCACAGACACACACATACACACAACCACGGGGTACACGCATTGAAATTCCGCTACACCCAAAGCAAACCGTACGCGTTTACATGAGTGTGTTCGAAGTCCGTTTTGTCGCTCTTGTTTTTGCTTATTGTGTGCGCATTTCAATTAATTAGGCACACGGGACGGGGGCTCGCACAAGATGCCCTGTTTTAGGACAAGGTGCGAAGACCTTACCAAATAACAAAATAGCGTAAAAAGCGTAGTACCGAGTTCCCAACTAAAAAAACTATGTTCGGTGCAGTGTGCCCGCAGTGTGATCGGTCAAATATACCGCCTGACCCTCAGAAATATACCGAAATATACATAGCCCCTTTCAACACATACCGTAAATATACTGAGGAAAATCGAACTTAACCACTTAACCGCCACTATTTAAACAGATAGGCACCTTGAGTTAAACCGCGAAAATGGTACTGTTTTACATCATATCATCCTTCCTTTTTACTTTCAAAACAACAAAAGCACGATATATTTCACCTGAATATCACGAATATTCGTGCACTTGTTGAAATACTCACTGGTCATTCTCTGTCCTTGATCGGAAATCATATTCCTTGATTTTGATATTCGCTTTAATACTACTAGCTATAATTTTAAACAAATAATTTTATCCAATTTATCAATAAATTTTGTACAAGACAGGTTTTGTTTTCAGAAACTCAAACTTAAATTGACATTTAAGAGAGTTCCCCCAAGACTCTTATTTTACGAATAGTTCTTGGAAATGCATTGAACCAACAAAACACTTAGTAAATCCTACTAAAATACTTACAAAAATTAACATTAGGGATTGCACCATACCACGGACGAAAACAGCCCCAGATGAAATGAGATGGTCCATTTTGAAACGGGGAACACAAATTTAGCCAGACAAAAAAAACAAGATTTTGAATACGAATGTGTGTGTATTGTATGTGTATTTTGAGTGATATTTCAGAGGACCTCTTCCCTCATGACATACGACAGCAAGAACTCGATTTTCTTCGCCAACTGCGACACTTTGCTTCGACTCAGCTCCACGCTGCCGCTGGCAAGGGCAAACAGTTTCTGGAAGCCGGCCTCCTGCGAAGCCTTCCGGCTGATCCGCGCCTTGCATTGCTGCAGCAGGCGGAGGATGTCGCTCAGAGCGGCCAGCTTGTGGTCCCGCGTGGCCATGAGCTGGCGGGCATCCTGCTTCAACTGTTCCCGGCTCTCGACGAAGAAGTTTGTGCCCCCGCCGGCACTACCCACTGCCGCAGCGCCCGCTGGCCCGTTGCCCGTAGTGATGGCCTCCATTTCCACCGAGATGATGGCGTCTTCAGCGTCGTCAAAGTTCATGCCGTACTTGAGGGTAGCGCTGAGATTCACTAGATGTGCGGCAGCCTCGCTGGCATTGGTTCGATGCTCGCCGGCGTAGAAGCGAGCCACGCACGCATAGGCACTCAATATGTTCCACAGGTTGTAGTGCAGCGAGGGCGACGGCGTCTTCTGGCAAATATCCGAGAACTTTAATATATTCTGGTGGATTTCGGGCATGGAGTTGTCTGCTTTTTTTGCTTCTTCTGGTGCAGGAATTTCCACAATCTTGGAGTTCTTCGCCTTGCCCCACCAGGGCTTGTAGTCCGGCATGAGCTTCATGATGTCCCCGCTGGCAATCAGCTTCTGGAACTCGCCTTGTTCTTCCTCTGTTAGGCGGCTCCAAACCTCATCGGCGTCGTTGATGTCGATGCCCTTCAGTCGCGCAGCAATGTCCTCCTCCACTTCCTCTTCAAATGCTTCTTCTGTTTCATCGCCAGGTTCTTCCTCAGCATCATCTTTTTGTCCTTCCTCATTGTCCGAACCCAGCGGGTTGTCCAGTCCATCTGCATCGAAGTCCTTGGGATTGAAACCAGCGTCCGTTTCCCGCATACGCTTCAATATGTCGTAGATCTTCCTCATGTCCTGTTGACTTTCGGGCGCCGTAGTCGCACCGGCTAGCTCGTCCTGTATGCAGGATTTGTAGAACTCTTCGGAGCATTTGAGATGTGTCTGCGACTTGTAGCAGGCAACACTGCAGTACAGCGCATTGCACTTGGGGCAGCTGTACTTGAAGGGCACTTCATGACAGCTGCAATGAAAGTTAAGTATGAATAAGACATCTCGAAATAGGTGTCGCTACTTACAAATGACACTTTTCAGCAGCCTCCGACATGATTAAAACTCAAAAAATTCACGGTCTAAGCAAAAAAAATGCGGCATCAAAACAGCTGTTCAAGGCGTTTTTAGTGCGACCAGAGGGACAATTTGTTTTATATTTCATGGTAGAATTATTCATAGGGTATGGGGCGTGTCAACAATAAACAGATATATCTAATGCCGCCAAAACAACAATCATACATAAACCTATTAAATCCGGTTAAACGATCACTGTTGGGGACAAAAATATCCTTGCATTTCGGCCAACGGTTGATTTTAAGCGGAAGTAGTACAGATTCAAAATAACGATAGTATCGATAGTGACATTGGAGCCTACCTACTCTTTAATGTGATGTCAATGTATTAAAAAGCGTATATTATTGACTGGGCTTATCAATTTACTACCTGTGACTCCCCGATCTTCCAAATGAAACCCGTTTCATTCCCTCAATATTTTCATTTTTCCGCCAAATTAAGCATGTTTGGTCTATCGCACAAAAATATCGCTATTGATATATGTATCCATCTGTACAAGTGCATAATGAACCAACCAAAATCGCGGGTATATATTGAACAGCCGAGTCTAATTTCGCTGCGCTGCGCGACGGAAATCTGACAACGTGTTTCTGTGGTTCCTGTGTCGCCTGTTTTCCGTGTTTAGTCGAAATGTCAACAACAAACGCCATCAACGGCAATCTCTACGAGAAGTTACATCAAGGAAGGACAAAAATGTACAAGTCCAAAGTGGACGTTGTCCTGGGCGCCCAGTGGGGTGACGAGGGCAAGGGCAAGGTGGTGGACATGCTGGCCTCCGAAGTGGACATCGTGTGCAGGTGTCAGGTGAGTAACCAACCGACCCAATCTCTGGGGGGTAACAGAGAGCGACTGATAACGCGGCGACTGTAGCCTCCCGACATCCTTGTCTCAAGGACATCCAATTCCGCTTCCCCCCGGCTGCCAGTGCTGCCTCAGCATCTGAGTATTTCACAAGTAGATGGGCTTTTTTCCAACTATTATCGCCGCCGCATGCTTTCTCATTTGTATTTATCAATTCTGTGCCCGCCATGTGGCTGTGTATGTGTCGGCGTCTGTGCTTGCTCAAGTGTTTGTATGTGGCGCGGCGCATGTGTGTGCTCCGGGTCCCAGGGTAAATTAAGTGGAAGGTAAGGAATTCCGGTTTCATCACCATATGCATCATCTGCACATGTTGTAACTGTAACGCTTCTCCAAAATGATTTCTACTTCTATTTGTTCAACCATAATTCAGTACAGTATCCGGAACTGCCTTGCCTTCTTTATTCACTATACCTTGTCCTATTCCTGCTTCGAATCGCTTACATATAACACATAAGTGTGTGTGTGTGTGGTGTATTCCGTCAGCGAGTCTGCCAACCAAAATTCGTCACTTGTGCTCTCTCGCTCTCTGTCTCACGCTCTCTCGCCCTCGACTGACGTTAATTCCTTTCCGCTGTGCTATTCCCACATCCACATCTGTTGTGCTTGCTCAGCAGAACCACCAGCCAGCCCAGGTTTACATAACCAACAACATCATTCACCATGCCCCGTCGTCACCTCATGGCAGATTCGAGACACACTTGGCGCGTCGCCGAGCTCTAGTTTCTTATCAATGCAGATTCCCGGAATTCCCCTAGTTAGAGTAATTCTGAGCTGACCATTGCGTGGCGTGCCGGATGGTTTATGTCTCCATAACAACTTGTTGATGTCCGTTTGGGCTTGAGCCCAGAACTATTTTAGTTCAACGAACGATAGGAAATGGAGTTTAATGAATCTCCTAGCAACACTGCAGAGCTGGATGTCCTCTTATCAGAGCAGCTTTGTTATATAACTGATAATTCTGTGGACTGAGTCACACGACTGACACGCCTCTCGGCTATTCCGATTACGCATATTGCGCAGTGAAAGGCCATGGACGTGTATGGGTCGGGGTCTGAATTTGGAACTGGGAATGGACTATAATGTTAGCTCGCCATTTTCTCGTATCTTATCATGGCTCAGGAACAGAGAGTTATACTATACGAATAGTATGTAGTGGTCTGTCCCTGGGACTGCGTAAACATTTTTTGATTGTCTTGTTTTTGCTTTTTCACAATGATTTGTGAAGGTTCCAGAATTTTCACTCTTCTCTTTCTCTGCTAATCACCACCACCATTATATACACACATTTTTCATTTTCTATGCTTTTTACAGTATATAATATAATGTTAGATTAGCAAAAGTCAAGAAATTTTGTACAGTTGCCAAAACGAAAGAGAAAAACAAATAAAATTTCTTTCTGGCGTCAACCTGGCATGGGGTGTTAGCGTATCTATGAAATTCTTTACGATAGTTATAGGTAAATACATATGTACATATATGTACATATGTGTGTGTGGAACGTTTTCGTTTTCATGCGACACAGTGTGGGGCACGTGGGCACATTTGATGGCCGCCCGAAATGTGCCGAAACACGGGACGGAACGGGTGTTATTCAATTGACATACAAATATTTTATTTATTTTTCACTTCGCACAGTTTTTGTTTTTCTTTGCCGTAACACAACCAGCAAAAAGCAAAACAAACAATGCTAATTTTGTATATCAACATTAATACAAAGTTTATATGTATGTGTTTTATATGGATGGGGCGATATACTATACCATTTGGCAGATTTTCTGACCTGTTTTTTTTCTCTTTAATTTTTTTCCCACAGGGCGGCAATAACGCTGGACACACTGTGGTGGCCAATGGCACCGAATTCGATTTCCATCTACTGCCGAGCGGCGTCGTGAACGAGAAGTGCATCTCGGTCATCGGTAAGTTTTGAGAGGCCAGGATCAGAATGATACCATGGGATCCATCGAGTCAAGAAATGCAAATTAAGGCTAAGGCAAGCAAGATAAATCTCTAGCAAGAAGTGTTTTAAATTGAAAGTAAGCTAACGATTTCTTACCCATTCACTTTTGATTTTCATATTTTAAATTTAACGAAATTTGTACAATGAAGCTCGAGCAGTGTTCGATGCTGAATTTAAGACTAATGCTATCCGCCAAGAGAGATTCCACTGTACCTACAAATGTATGTATGCATGTACATACACATACATATATCCTATGCCTCTCCGTCTATTTTGTTTTTAGTTTAGTTTTTCCCTATCGAAATTTAATGTATCGAGAAAATACTGATATATGTATCCACGAGTATATATGTATGTATGTATGCACATGTAGTATATGAAGGAATTTCTGGCAAGATATAGTGCATCATTGACATTGGCTTGCGGGTCAGTCAGATGGATCTGTTTTTCGACTTTGATATCGCTCGCCCATGAAAATAAAAGGTTTTGTTTGGGCGGTGGGAAAATGGAAATAATTGAATCAAAGTTAAGCGGAAAAGTTGGTTACGCTTGTGCCTGGTGGTGCTGCCAATGACGTCACCAAGGTCGTTATTGTCAATTTATTCACGTGTATATTTCTTTCCTGGCTACTTTTATCCTGCTCTTCTGCACTGCAAAGTTTAATCGATGTTGTAGTTGGTGACATTGTTTACCAGGGCAGAAGCAACAACAAATTGTGCATTCTCATCGCTTGTCACAAGACTAATTTATGAGATAATCAGAACAGAGCCCCCCCACAAACACAACGAAAGAAACCCCATTGAAACGGCTGTTGAGTGTGTGGCTGGCTGTTGGTTGTGGTGGTGATGTGAGAGCTTTTGCTGTTCGTTCTGATATCGTTTATTACACACAAAGACACACGCACACACACAACCAACCATCCATCCACCCACCCACACAATCAATGGCAAAGGGTGGGGACAAATTATTCTAATCAGGCAATTAGCTTATTATTTTTAATTTCCAACTTACTCCATGCCCAATTTGTACATCAGCCGTTCGCAGAGCCAGCTCGCGTGCCCAGGCATAATGAATTCCGAATCGTTTCCATAGGCTTCCAAACTCGTCGTCAGCTTGTTATGAAATCCACTGTCAGAATGTCGAAAGAAATGCGTGATATTTTACAGATTCTCAAGAAAATTCAAACCCCTTGATTCAGCCTGCATTCTGGTTAGTTATCAGATGGGCAAGCTCTATAGCCACAATTCTACGAAATTAGCGACCATATGTATCCAATAACAACTTAATGTACAATAAAAACTAGTTGATAACAGCTCTACTAGTGACAGCTCGTGTAAGCACTTGTTAGATACGGAGAGTCAAACAGTTTTAGTGGGTCTCTGCAGCATTGCATTGGAGTTTGGATTGTGTTTGATCGAATTGGGCAACAGTTTCCATTCTGAACCTTGGTTCGTATTTATACGGCATTAAAATATAGGAAATGAGTTCCGAGAACAAGTTTTCCAATTAAGAAACGAGAGCAACTGAACCTGAGAGAATGGCGGGGGAATGGGAGTGCAGTACAGGCAGTACAGTTTTAGTGCCTTTATGTAAGGCGTACAGCAGAGGCAGTCACATGACTGCCAGACGCAATAGCTGGCACATTTATTACCCATAAAGTGTGCAGTTTCAGCAAGTGGGGAGATCCCCCAGATATACCCAAAGCTCTAAACTAATATTTATTTGTGCACTTGCAGGCAATGGCGTTGTCATCCACCTGCCCTCGCTGTTCGATGAGGTGCTGAAGAACGAGGCCAAGGGCCTGCAGCACTTGGAGCACCGACTGATCATCTCGGATCGGGCGCATTTGGTGTTTGATTTCCATCAGCATGTGGATGGCATGCAGGAGGCTGAGAAGGGCGGCAAGTCGCTGGGCACCACCAAGAAGGGCATCGGTCCGGCCTACTCCAGCAAGGCCACTCGCAACGGCATCCGTGTGGGCGAGCTCCTGGGCGACTTCAATGCGTTCAGCGACAAGTGAGTGCCGAATCATCGTCGACCCCCTTATGCTGGTTTTGTAATTTATTGATGTTTGCTTCAGGTTCAAGTCGATTGTAACCACACATCTGCGGCTGTTCCCATCGATAAATGTCGACGTTGAGGCAGAATTGACACGCTACAGGGACTACGCTGAGAAGGTTCGTCCGTATGTCAAGGACACGATTTGCTTCTTACACACCGCCCTGCGCAACGGCAAGACCATCCTGGTTGAGGGCGCCAACGCGGCCATGCTGGACATTGACTTTGGCACGTATCCCTATGTGACCAGCAGCAACTGCAGCATTGGCGGCGTCCTCACCGGTCTGGGCCTGCCCCCTCAGACGATTGGCGAGGTCATTGGCGTGGTCAAGGCCTACACGACACGCGTCGGTGACGGCCCCTTCCCCACCGAGCAGTTGAATGTGAGTGAATTTCTAGAGGCAAACAGATTCGAGTCGCTTATTAAATGACTCCATTGATATTCAGGATATTGGTGACTTGCTGCAGACGCGCGGCTTTGAAGTTGGCGTGACCACGAAGCGAAAGCGCCGTTGTGGATGGCTGGACATACCATTGCTGAGGTACACCTCGCTGGTGAACGGCTACACGTGCATTTGCCTTACCAAGCTGGATATCCTCGATACTCTTCCGGAGATCAAGGTGGCTGTGAGCTACAAGAAGGCCAATGGTGACAAACTGGATCACTTCCCGGGCACAATTGCCGAGCTGGGCAACATCGAGGTGGAGTACGCCGTCCTTTCCGGCTGGCAGACGTCCACGGAGCACATACGCAACTTCAAGGAGCTGCCGGAAAACGCACAACACTACGTTCGCTTCCTGGAAAAAGAGCTGAGCGTTCCCGTGCGCTGGGTGGGCGTTGGCAAGGGCCGCGAGTCCATAATCAATGTGAACTAGTGCTAGCCAGATGCAGCGACGTACTTATGAATATGTGTGTATATGATGAGACGGAAGCGCTTTAATGCCTATTAGCCAGAGACGCGCAAATAGCGAAATGGCCTTTAACTATCTAACCACCACAAATGCAACTAATATTTCGACTATCTACAATATTTGGACACAAATTATTAGCCTATTGCTTTTTTAAGATTTATTTCATAGTTTTTTGATGATGTTCACAAATTCATTTTGAGCGGCTCCTGCCTTTATGGATAGGGGGCTCGCCACGCATATAATACTTACTTTAAATTCTTGTTTGATGAGGAGAGGACGTACTTAGTTTTTAAGATCATCAGGTGCAGTTTTCAGATTTTGTATGCGAGGAAGAGGAGTCAAATATTTTAATTGTACAATAACTATATGATGTTGTTTTAATATTTAAATACAACAGTGTGCTCTGACTTCTGTAATTGTGTCGCAACAAAATACATTTTAATTAAAATCTGTTGGTTTCTTCTTGATTGCCTGATTAAACATTTACAAATTTAAAAAATAATATACATTTCTTAAACGATTTGTATATACCGGACACCTGTAGGAATAGTCGAAGACATATTTTCCGTATACCTTGGGGTCACACTTAGGGTGAACTCCAATAAATGGGAGTCCTTAAAATAAGCCAGATTGCAGAACATTAAATCATCTTTCTCATCAAATTATATTTTCAGTTATTAAAGTCCTAACTAGCTAGTAATATTTAAATTGATAAATATGATTTTCCTCTGTATATTTACGGTATATTATGTAAAAGAGAAGGTATATTTGGGTATATTTTTGAGGTATATTTTCCGATAAATCCGCGGTCACACTGTTCACACCTACCTGTTTCGTTTAATTTTTGTATTTATTTATTTTTCGTCCATTGTGTTTAGCTTATTTATTGTTAGTTTGTTTGACTTGTGAGTGCAGTTAAAATTTTTTCGATATGGTAAGTCGTGGCTGCACCACATGTTTTAAACAGTGGCAGAATCACTTTCTACGACTGCACTTTCCACTTGACTGTCCCCATTAACAATTTCTATTCTGTCCAACTTTCTATGTACATATTGTTCCCAATAGGCACGTTACTTCAAAGAACAGGATATAGATGGTAATTATTGCTGGGGCAACTTGATGATTTCATTCTGAAAACATTTCTTATCTCGAATGCAGAGTTCCGCGAGTGCTTTTATCTGTTCGCCCGTTCGGGCCAAATCAACAATCTGGACGAACTAACTGTAAGCGGTATTCATGTACGGCACGGCCCACACTTTGACTAAAATGCGTCGTTCTAGGTAATCATGCGTTCGCTAGGTCTGTCGCCGACAATCCAAGAACTGGTTTCATACCTGAAGCAGAAGAACGGAAAAATGAGCTTCGCCGACTTTCTAGACATTATGCATCAGCACTCTAAGGTGGAGAGTCTGCCCGACGAGGTGATTGCCGCCTTCAAGGCAGCCGATCCGCATAACAAGGGCACCATATCGGCCCGGCAGCTACGCAACCTGCTTCAGAACTGGGGCGAGGGCCTCTCTATGCGCGAGGTGGACAATATCTTCCGCGAGGCCAATGTCAACAGCAATAGCAACGTGCGGTACGCAGACTTTGTCAAGATTGCTTGCGCCCCGGTGCCAGACTACTATTAGACTGTCAGCCCAGTCCATTCTGGCCGGGACCCTTAGAAAACATTCCAGTACACATGCATTTTCCTACGAAACTCGCACAAAAAACCATTTGCAATAAAGTTCACAGAAGATATTTAGGAAAAGTTTTCGATTTTATTTGAAAACTTTTCACTTGTAGAAAAGGGACATCAGCCGTTCTTAGTTGGCAATGGTAACCTCAACCTCTACGCCGGGCTCGATGTTGATCGACGTGATCTTCTTGACGATCTCAGATGGGGAATGCAAGTCGATGATGCGCTTGTGAATTCTCATCTGAAAGGGCACGAAAATGGAGATTTAAATTAGCAACGGGGTCGCAGTTGTGCCGAGGAAGTTTTTCAGCTGAAGAGATTGTCGAATTCGGAGAGCCAAATTGCCAAGGAAAATCAGCAAAGAGGACTATGAGAACACGTTTAGTCTGGGCAGACCAAAGGTGATACTGTACAACGGCAGGTTAAATACCGAACCACGATATCAGATCTGCCCATGAATGTCCATGAAAATAAATGTCTATGGATAACTCACCTGGAAACGATCCCAAGTCTTGGAACCCTCACCACAAGGAGTCTTACGGGTGGTGATGCGCAGGACCTTGGTAGGCATGCGTACGGGGCCCTGAAACAGAAAACAAACGCCATTAGCCCACACTTCTGTATGATCTTAGACGAGTGTCCTTTGAACCATATAATACTCCCACACTGTTGCGAGTCAATGTGGGAATAATGTCCGATTCAAGCATTTTTCTATGGCATTTATTAATGACTAGGCTGAGCGTCTGGCGGAACACAAAGCCTCCAGGTAAATGCGGATGCACATGCTGTGCTGTGGGCCCAAATCGGTGCTGCCGACTCACCTTGACACGCAGATTCTGGTTCTTGGCACCGTTGATCAAGTCACGGCACACATTCTCCAGAGAACGTACGTTCCTGGAGGTCAGAGTGATGCGGATGCGGTGCACTGAAGCAGAATCGCCGCCATGGGGCTTCTCAATGTCCTTGGGTGCAGCAGCCTGTCGATGCGAAAGACATTTATTAGAAAGAGGTTATGGTGAATGTCTCAGCACGTGCGTCCAATTCTTGTACATAGTTTGCACTTTCCGTAGCTGCAAACTACTTGCAACTGTTGTTGGCATACTGTATCATGGATATTTACCATTATTTAGCAATTTCTCTGGTCGAGATAGTCAAATCTTTGTATTTTGAGCAGCGCTGAACCAGTGTGGTTGCTGGTTAAAAACGGAAAGGTGGTGCTAGGTAAAAGCTGGGAAAAAATCGATTCAAACATCGATATAATCGATTCCTTGAAAATTCCATCACCAATTTACCACAATTTCTGGTTCTGGAGCAATAATTACAGAGATTAAAAAGTTGATTTTTAGTTGTATATACTAAATAATATACATATATGGAACGGTAAATACACTTTCTATATGCATACACTCACAAATTCACTTAAACAATTTAACCCACTAAGGGCTGCTTCTAGACGGCTTGATGAATTTTTTATATTCAATAGTTTATTGAAAAAATAATTTTACCTCTACGAATACCTAAGAAGATATGAGTATTTAAGCACGATAGCTATTTTCTTAGAAACAAATAATTATGTTTTCGACCAAGTTTTGTTATTATATTTCTATAAAAATTTTTTTAAAAACCCTTCGGCACATAATGGGTTAAGCTTACACAATAATTTAAAAACATCGATATTCATCGATATCGATGATTTTTCTCAAGCATCGCTGTTTTGAGACTTAACCCACTTAACACTCCTCTACTTAAAAAGATGAGCACTCTTTGTAAAACCGCGGAAAATAATACTGTTTGTGAAGGTTCCGTGTAGTTCCATCCTCCTCTTTACTTGCAAAACAAAAATGACCACCGACATCTTTCACCTGTAATGCGTAAAATATGTTAAAGTTACATAAATTTCGTGGAAATACTAATTACCCCCCTGGTCATCAATGGGATAACGTTCTATTTTATTGATTGAAATCGTATTCCATGATTTTGATATTCGGCTTAATATTGCTAGCAAGTTAGCACTTTCAGGCCTAACAAAAACAATTTTATGCAATTCCTCAATCAATTTTGTACAAGATTGGCTAGTTTTTAGAAATCCTGTTTATTGGATTGCTTACATAATAAGGTTCAAACAAAAGCGGCCAAAACATTAAACGAATGTGTGTGCCGGAATGTGACGTCAATGTTGCTGGTCAGCCAAGTTTCTGCATGAGTATGGACATTTGTACACCCTATCTTCTTTCAATTAATGTTACATTTGTTGTTCCAAGCTGCTTTGAAACATTAATAATGAATTTGTATTAGATTGACATGTTTTTAACCATTAATTTATATATTTGGTGTTTTATATATATATATTTATCCCGGTCCCGATACCTATTATTGGTGCCCATATGCTTCGAAATTTCGTTCATATTCTTAAAACAGAGACTGATTAGTTCCTGCATTAATTGAAGCCTGAAATTACAAACATTACCTCAATTCGATAATATCCTTTCTCCCAAGGGTAGCAGCCTTGTTGCCCATTCCGTGCAAAGTTGCAGAACAATGCTGCTAACTCATTTTCCATGTTGCCGAAATTTTTTCCATACGAATCAAATGTATCTATCGGCAACATTTTTGGAAAACCATCCCAATTTTTTAGAGCAAATTTTGAACGATTTGATTGGTTGAAAGTTGAAAACGCGTAAGGAAAACCGTTACTTTTTTAACGGATCTTATGTCGAATAGTATTTTTTGGGTACAAAAAGAAAATATTTATTATTGTATATCAAATACATGTAGCTTAAAATAATAGTAAAAATAAACTAACAGTGAAATAATAATAGGAAATAGTAACATAGTAATAGTAAATAAATAAGTCAGGATCAGTCCATGGAAGGATGAAATTCTCCGAATCTAGGGCCAATTTTCGACGCACGCGAAAATTTCCGACTGGTTGTCTCCCTCAATGAATTGGCTTGGGTATGAAATGAAAATAATTCCCTTTTACCATTATATACTGAAACTGTACAAAGATTTCCATCATTTTTCATTGGTTGGTGCTGGTTTTGGGAATTCGCTACAAAAGTAACGGCTGCTACGCGTTTTCAACTTTCAACCAATCACAAACGTTCGAAATTTGCTGTAGACACATTTAAAATGTCAGCAACATGGGAAATGAATTAGCAGCATTGTTCTGCAACTTTAACACGAAATGAGCAACAATCTGCTAACCCTTGGGAGAAAGGATATTAGTGCCTTGGACGTTTTTGTTTGAACCCTATTATGTAAACAATCCAATGAAAAGGCCTTCTAAAAACTAACTAATCATGTACAAAATTTATGGAATAAAATTATTTGTTTAGGGCTAAGTGGCAACCTAGCTAGCATTATTAAACCGATCAAAATCGAGGAATACAATTTCGTTCAACAAAATAGAACGTTAACCCATTTTCGAACAAAGGGTAACTTAAGTTGTTCGTCTGTTTAAATAGTAGGGCGTTAAGTGCGTTAACTACTTATCGATAAATCCATTATATTTGTTTAATTTTAGGATTCGTTGTACCGTTTACGGTATATTATATACTTTACGGGATATTTTGACGTCGAAATCGAGTTCAAAGTATAATTACGGTATATCGGTATATAAAAGTATATTTAATCAAGTTCCAATATATTTTTTAGAGTAAATTAAAGTACTTTTCAAAATGACCGCCAAACTCCCGACATTTTTCGCTCTCATATCGTGGTAACAAGTTTCTATAAAAGGCTATAAAAGTTCCCCATGTTGCCGATAATTTTCCGATACGAATCAAATGTATCTACAGCAAATTTCGAACGTTTGTGATTGGTTGAAAGTTGAAAACGCGTACCAGCCGTTACTTTTGCAGCATAACCAGCACCAAATCAAATCGTTCGAATTTTGCTCTAAAAAATTGGGGTGGTTTTCGGGCAAAGTCAACAAAAATGTTACCGCGACCATGAAAAAACAAAATTGCCGAATATTTTTCTTCACAAGTCAGTTCCAAGTACCAAGTACGGTATTTTTTGTGCGCTAAATGAGTTTGGCAATCATTTTGAAAAGTAATAGTTTCATAATATTTCTCTTAAATAATTGTAAAGTTTTTCCCAGCTGGTTTGAAAGATTAATATTGCATTTTTCTTAGATTGACATGTTTTTTACCTATTCATGCGTATGATTTGTGTTTTGTATAGCGTGTATAGCTGTTCCGATACCTATTATTGGTACGAATAAGCTGCAAAATGTCGATAATATCTTCAAAACAGAGACTGATTAGTTTATGCATTAATTGAAGCCTGAAATCACAAACAATATCTCAATTCTATAATAATCTTTCTCCCAAGGGTAGCAGATTGTTGCGCATTCCGTGCCAAAGTTGTAGAACAATGCTGCTAAATCTTTGAGCATGTTGCGGATACATGCATCCACCTCGTGTGTTCTTCCGATGAATATCGATATTTTAGTTTGGCGGTTATAATGTTTTTAAGTGCGATAAATTTTCCAGTGTGGCAAGTCGAGCAATCATTTTAGTTTTTAAAAAAACCTTCAACTCTCAAATTGACATTTGAACAGATATCAAATAATACGTAATATAATAATAAACACATAATAGAACATCGAGAAAAGGTATTTTTCACATTAAATATTATTAAATATTTCATGTCCATTGCGAATGGCAATACGTGTTTACAGCTGTCCCCGATGCGATTGGCAAAAGGTGATTTTGTGTACGTGTGTGTTTTGACTTTGCGACGTGGTGATTAGCGACCACGAAATCCGACTGAAATTGATCCCAATCCTCGCTGGAATCTAGCACTTCCATCCAGATGCATTTCCCAGATTTCAGAGCAGTCCTGCTGCTAGCCGTGCTCGGCCTGGCGAGCGCTCAGCGTGTGGCGCCCGGCGTAAATCCCCAGCACTATGTGAGTTTCGATATTGTGCAAGCAGCTGCTATTTGTTTAATTGACCGATTCTCTGATATATGCAGCAACAAGTGCCGCAGCAGGTGCCGCAACATCACCAGCCGCCTCCGCCGCCGCAGTACCAGCAGCAAGGTCACGGCGCTCCTGGAGTGCCGCCCCAGCAGTATGTGAGTAGGAGTCAAGTCTAGGGCGCAAGGACACTGACCGACTGTCAACCCTTCCACAGCAATACGAGCCCGTGCAGCAGCAGCAGCCTGTGCAATACCAGCAGGTTCCTGTGCAGCAACACCAGCAACAACCCATTCAACAGCAGCCACAAATGCAGCAGCCCGTACAGCACCAACAGCAGCAGCATCAGCAGCAGCAACAGCAACAAGTGCACCACCAGCAGCAGGCGGGTGGTCATAATCACGGCCAGCCCCAGCAGGTGTTGAACACGGGCAACATTCAGCAGGAGCGCGCGTAAGTCAGCTAGCGCCTCGGCTATCTTATCTCGGCCATCATTGTTTATCTATTGTTCTGTACATTCTAGTCACATCCAGGAGCATATGCAGGTGCCAATTGATACGAGCAAAATGTCTGAGGCGGAGCTTCAGTTCCACTACTTCAAGATGCACGACTCTGACAACAACAACAAGCTGGATGGCTGTGAGCTGATCAAGTCGCTGATCCATTGGCACGGTAAGATCGCACGATTCTTCCTTGAGGATGGTGGTTTTGTGTGTGTTTGATATGCGTCTGCAGTTCTATTTATTGCTCTGTTTGACTCATGTGTTTTGTTTTACCTCTTTTTGCATATGCGTCACGTACAAAATAATTTAATTCGGCTGTTTCCGGTGTGTTCTGGTTTTGGTTGTGGTCATGCTCAAACATCATCCTAATCCATCTTGCATACGACATAACAACACTCATTGCCCAAACGCTGAACTCCAGAGCAAGGCAGCAAGGAGCAGCCCAACGGCGAGAAACCGCACGTCGAGGAGAAAGTCTTCTCCGATGAAGAGCTGGTGGCCCTCATTGATCCCATCCTGCAGATGGACGATACATCGCGTGACGGTTACATTGACTATCCGGAATTCATCAAGGCTCAGCAGAAGGCCTCCGAAAAGCAGCAACAGCAGCAACAGCAACAGCAACAGCAACAACAACAGCAGCAGCAGCAGCCAGTTCATTAGTAGATAGTTCGCTCGATCCCTTCAGTTTGCATTCACCAATTAAGCTTGATTATGTCTTCGTCTTAAGTCCTGTGACGTGCAACACATACTCCTGTTTTTCGCCCAAAACATCATGAAATTACGTCGACATTGTCAACGGTTTTTAGCGCAAAGTTTTAGACCCTTTCCCAAAGCAATTCTACTTACCATGCTGCAAGCATTCCATTCCAATCGGAAGACTTCATTGAACAAATTGTAACTCATTATAACCTTCCAAGAAATTTTCACACAAAATTCCCTATTTTCGAATAGTCCACACGAATCTCTGAAGTGGTTTGTGCAATTTTTAGCTGCTTTGTTTTATTTTGTTTTCCCTACGTCATAATTTTAGTTAATTTCGATATGAACTAATTTTTAAGCTCAACTTGAGAGCAGCAACAAAAAACAGACTGATTGTGTGAACGTTTGTTTTGTACAAAAAAGAGAGAAAAAACACGCAAAAAAATCGAAGTAAAACCTATAACTAAATGGAAAACTCTTTTTTTCTTCAATTTGAGACCTATTATATAGTCGCACGCAATTCTTTGTAAGTAAAACCAGATCTAGCAAATAAAGTCGAATACAAATCACAATCCCACTCCCACATCTAAACCCCTGCCACAGTAGCTTTCTAAATCCATAGCTAGAAACATTTGTTAGCGGTTTTCGGTGAGCGCTTCTCCACACCCCCCCATCTAGTTACTATTTCTAACATAACATCCATTGTCATTCCAGTCGAAGATGGTAGCAAGAAACCTGCCGAGGATGGGACTGAAACCCCCGATGAGCACAAAACTGGCAGCGTATACACGGACAAGGCACTGGAGGATACCATCGACTATGTTCTCAAGTCCATGGACCTGAACAACGATGGCTTTGTGGACTGGGCCGAGTACCGCAAGACTGAGGGTAACATTGGCAAGGAACAGAACTAGTCCTGACAGCATCATCCGACGTTGATTCCCCAGAGAGCCACAGAACTTGACAAACCCCACGTATCCTTCCAAATTGTTGAAACCTTTTTACTTTTGCTAAATAAATCGTTTTTGAAAATACCCAACAAGTAACGGCCTTCCGCCGATTGGTAAAAGCTCAAAGCATTAAGCTTTCTGGCAACGGACTCCAACTATCGGATTCATTCTCTTGCGCTGATGGAACTCTTTCAATGGACGGTGAGGCGTTGCAGCCGACAGTACGGAAAAGAGTGAATGAATGAAAACAATAAAACAACAAATGCTGCAACATATAAGTGATATATCAAAACAAAACTCATAAAGACTAGTGTATTTCAGTATTGCGTCTGTAATTCGTCGTGAGTGACGGAGCCCAGTGTTTCGAGTGTGGTAATTTGGAAACCCGTGCAAAATGTAAGCAAAATTTGTCACAAAAATAAACAGCACACATACCGATATAGACGCTTGGGCAAAATGCAAAAGAACTCTTGGGGCTGATGGCCTATAATTATGAATGCCGGTCCCAGGGCCATAATCGCGTTGCTCGGGATACCCTGCCGGTGGCAGCGGCCTCTTTGTTGATTGAAAATAAATAACCTGATTGGGCCCCCACTCCGCCGTTCCGTTTCGACCAGAACTCGGGGTCCACGTGCTCGCGTGCAGTCAGGAATTACGCTCTGTATAAATATTTGCCGTTGCATAAATGATAAACGTGCCACGCGTTGGGTGTGATATCGATTTTGCCAGCCAGCCAGCTCCAGCCAAGAGCATGTCCCAAGAGGTGGGTGGGGGTGGGGGCGTGCGCTGGTCGGATGCGGTGGATGGTTGAGGACTTCCGTAACTTGCCGCAAGTGATTTTTAGTGGCAGATAAGCCGGCGTGGCTGACTAATGCCATAGCATTACAGTTGGTGCTCTCTCTCACTCTCTTTTGTTTTTTGTCGGCGAATTAGTTGTTGTATTAAAAAGTGCAAAAATGATTTTTAGGGCTGCCATGGCCAGCGGACGACCACGCGAACGTCTGCTCTATGCCTTCCGCGGCTGGATAGCCTTTGTGGCCTTTATGGACCTGGGCACGGCATTTCGTAGTTATATCGAGCGACGGAGCTTCCTGGGCGATCACAGCGACACGCAATTCATCGAGGGTGAGTAACGTAAACCCCAACCACCCCGCCACCACACCACAAGGAACCGCATCGCAATGTTTTATGATATTTTTTTAGGGGACTACACCATATCCCGTATCATTGGCATGTACTGCCTGCTAAAGGCAATTGCCCTGGTCCACTGCACCCTCTACATACACTACAGACCGTGAGTAGCAGAATCAAGTGAAGCTGTGGTGTTATGGGTGTGGGGAATTAATTATGTTCTATTTTTGAATAACAGGGTCGTAAGCATGGGCGGCTGCTCCTTGGCCCTTACCATGGTCTTCTACGCCACTGAGGCTCTCTACTTTCGCTCAAGCACACTCAACTTTTACGTAATCTTCCCATGCGTACTGAATTGTAATTTAAATTTAATTAAACTCTCGTTCAAGATTGCTAATTACATTTTTTGTCTAGCTATTACACTCTTGGGACTGATTTACATACCCAGACGACTGCGCCTATGGGAACCGAACATGGATCTGGATGATGAGAACTCACAGTTGCTAAAGCAAATGACGGGCTACAAGCGAAGGCGCACGAAAAAGCAATAATTTCATGTTCAACATGGACTATATCAAACGTAGGAAACCGATTGGGGTTCGGTTCCCATGAGAACAGTATTGTGTAGGTCTCGGAGAGGGAGAGAATCGCATATTATCCGCTATGGACTGCATTGGTGTGATAGAAAAATGGCATCAAGGAGAGATTAAATTTAATAGCAATACTGAAAACAACGCCAAATTAGTGATTTTCTATGAATTAGGTACGATAGAGATATACGATAATCTCGGCATAAGTCAATTTCTGACATAATCACTTCAAGACAAGACATGTTGTACTTCCTTTTTATAAACCATATTCATATACATATACATATGTATACCATAATCTATATACATACATACATATGTATGACACAATAGAGTTTTTTGCACTTTTAAACGTTGAGAATGCATCCAGGAATTATATTCGAAATCATCAAAGTTAGCAAACCAGTTTAAAAATTCAAATGGAAGGCTTTAAAATTACAAATAAGTTTATGAACAAGTAATTATTATAATATTACGTTGGATTTTTCCATTAGGAGGCATTAATGTGCTTTTAGAAACGATTAGCAATTTTTGGAACATGCTTCCGGCTCCTAAAATTAAGCGAACACATGGTTACAACATTTTATACTTACTTATCACATATGAAGTATACCTATATACATCTAAAAACAATAAAAGTTTTATATATCATGTAGCGAATGTTTTGAATAAATATTTGAATTAACACCAGCCCTAACGGCTGTTCAGTGTTGGAAAATTTTAATTATGTGTTTGGGTGGCAGTGTTGCCAAATCAGCTACTATTTAGTTTGTTTAAAATAACATAGCGGGACGAAAAATCTAATAACAGCGGGCAGCGGGATTTCTAGATTTTAATGTTTGAGTGTCGTGCGTTTTTATGTTAGCTGATGAAGAATATATATTGTTACTGCAGTCGAGAGAGCCTTCCTCCGGCTGCTGCAGCTACCGGCTTACAAGCTTTTTTTATATTTTTTTCTCTGATTAATCTAGCTATATTTTACAATTGAAAATATTGGCAGCACTGGTAGGTAGTACTGTGTAACACCGCGTGAATTGCGCGTTTTACGATTTATATTTTGTTTGTTGTTTTTCATGCATTATTTGTGAGATTTATTGTTAATTATGTATCGCAAATACAAGAAACGTGGCCAGAAGCCCCTAAATACCATCGATGAAAATAACTCAATCAAGATACCAGTAAGTGCACTGGAAATTGTTGCTTTTTTCGCGAATTCAAGTGGGTGTTTTGTACAGCTTCCTGCGGACAACGAAATCGGCGACAAAACGGATGTTTCTGTGGCATCGACTGGTAGTGGATGCGAGGAGAACATACCGGCCTCCCAGGAGCATACGCAACGCTTTCTGTCACAGCATAGTGCTATCCTAGCCGCAACTCTGGGGCGCACACAGTCCTCCAGCCGAAACCTGTTGAGCCTTTCGCGGCAGCCAAACAACTTCTTCGAGCTTGTCCTGATACGAGCCGGGGTGCAACTGGATCAGGGCGACACCCTTGTGCTGTCCTGTGACCATGTTTCGATAGTTGGAAAGTTGCGAGATATGTTCATGAGTGCCTCGTCCTATGACGACAAGTTGCAGACCTTCAAGGCAGGTCTTGACACTGCCATGGCGCCCAAGTCTAAATTGTCGCAGAAACTTCTCACTGGCTGCACTGTGGATGCAGCTGGGGAGGAGCAAATATATCAGTCACAGAACAGCATGTTCATGAACTTTCTAATGATCGATTTTATGCGGGATCCGTGCCTGGAGGTGCTCCTGAACAGAATGGAAGAGGTGGCCACGTCGGACCAGGTTATCACGGGCCAGGGTGCTATTACAATGCCTTTGCTGCCTCTGATGCTGGCCCAGACGCAATACCTGTCGCTTACCCACAAAGAGACGATCTATAAGCGCATCGAGGGTATCTTCAACAGAGCCACCGACTCGTCTAAATTGGATATCATAAACAAGGCCGAGCTTGTGCTGGCTGCCAGCATGCACGATGAGTTCGTCGAGCTGCTCTTGTAAGCTGACATCAACCTAATAATGTAATGCAAACTTACTCTTACTCTTTTGGCAGTATAAACTACTCCTGCAGCGAACAGCTCTTCAATATGACCACTGTGCACACATTGAGCAACCTTTCGCTCTCAGAAAAGACCCAAGAAAAGCTGCGTCTGCGCATTTTAGAGTTCACTACAAGCGGCGCCTGTCCAGACACGGTACACACGATCCAAAACTGTATTCTGTTTTCATTTCTAACCGCCTGTTTCTGTAGATATTGCCCCATCTCATACGGCTTTTGTTGAACAGTCTTGTACTGGACACAGATGATAGTGTGCGGGAGGTAAGATCTATTAATCCAAACCTTATAGGATGGAACTGAAACGAATTTATATTTATCAGCTGGTTTCCACACTGCGCGAAATATTTAACTGGCGTCACAGAGCTCGTAACGACAGCAGCGCACCGACAGCCAACGACAAGAAGTCGCAACTGGACCTTTTTGGCTTTCTGAAACTAGGCCTGATACGCTCCCAGCGATTTTATCAAATGTGTCAGAGACTAATAGCAAATTTGCCTGCAGACGGATTCACGTTAGTTCAAGGCAAACCACAATTTTGTACATTATTCTACAGCTATACGTTTTTGCAGTGCCCTTGACTTAATAATGATTTTGTTGCTGATCAATGTGAATGAAGATAACTCTCTGTATATCGAGAATATTGTAAGAAGATACATACATATATACCCCTAAATAAGTTAATTTCGAACTAACGATCCAACGTTATTTGCAGCTTCGTCGTCGAATAAAGCTTAAGCAAATCACAGTTAACATTCTAGATGACGTTAAGCTGCATTATCCGCACATTTTGGAAGAAAATATAAGCACACTGATGCATATCCTGCACGACTTTATGTGCGAAAAGAATGCAGCTGTTTCAGAGTTTGCAAAGTCTTCGTATAGGTGAAAAGAATGTGCCCATCGGGGTTGAATCTATTGCTTAAGATAATGTTTTGTTTACCGCAGCGTACTCTTCAAGATTTTTACCTCAATTCAGAAGAATATTCTCAGGAAGCTACTTGATCTTGCCTGTGACAAATCGTCGCAACACCTTACCACAATGGCCTTGCATTTGCTGCGCGAGCTGTTGCGCAAGAGCTTCAAGGATGTGCAGAACTGTGCGCCTCTCTTCCTGCCGATGCTGGATCGGTTGAGTGACTTAACACTGCCGCAAACTCGCCTAGCTATGGAAGTGCTTTGCAACTTGGCTTTTCCGGAGCCAAAACTACCCGAGTCCCTGCCGCTCCAGGAGCAAGTCGAAATGGTGGTGAAGAAGCAGCTGATTAATCGCACTGAGTATGTGAAGAAGCAAGGCATCATTGGCAGCGTGCAGCTAATTAATGCCATTTCGTGCACTGAGGAACACAGTTTAGACGACGGGGACGGGGACGAGGACTTTTCCCCCGCCGTAGATTCCATAGACAGTTTGCCCGACGGTCGATCCAAGGTGGCAGCCAACTTGATAAGTGAGAAAATGATGATGTCTGAATCAGGATTATAAAATACTTACACTTGCAAGTGTTATTTCTACCACACAGTTCTGACCGAATCAACCATCATTGACAGTGCTGAGTCTCTGGCGCTGTTTTATGACGAGTTGGCCACCGTTATTTCCCAAAGTTGTCCCATATCTTCGTATTGGCACGATAAATATTTTACCAGGTGGCTCTGTGAACTGATGACCTTTCGCTTTCAGCACAGCTTCGCTATCGAGGAAACTCCAAAGCCAATCAAGTGAGTATTTTCGATTCAAACCACACTCAACTAAATGCAAACATTTTAAAGTGGCATCCAGCTGGAATATCAAAAGAATATCAACGAACTGGACGAATCGAATGTACACATAGAATCGGACGTTCTCGGCATTGCCATAAATATAGCCGAGCTTGTGCTGTTGCCAAAAACCGAGTGAGTAATATTGTCTCCTTTTACTCTTTAACTGAAAAGAAGCAATCGTGCTAACTTTGGCGCAATTACAGAGCCTCCAAGTCCATATATGTGATGACGCCTCTGTTTTACCTTGTGAGAATGCTAAACCAAAATTGCTACCGTGGCAGCCTGGATGTGATCAATGCCTTGCTTGGTTGCGCAATTATACTGCCCTCGTTCTTCGAGGACGAAAACTACATGGCCATCTTCGACAACTATGACGAGCAGAAGCAGAGACATATTCTTAGCATTTATTTTCATACTATCAACTGGATAAGGGTCACAATCAGTGCGTTCGCAGCTCAGATTCATCGTGGCACTCGCGAACGAGTGTTTCTCCGCTTGGGTGAATTGATACGTATAGAGCAAAGGGTCAAGTCGCTTTTAACCCATGCGCCTGCTAACTTTGAAGCTCCACCATATCAGTTCCTCGACTTTTCAAAGCAGAAAGCTACGCTGCAAAAACGGGAGCAAGGGAGCAAGCCGGGAGCCAAGGCCCATGAAACCGCGTTGGAGGAGGACGAAATCTGTAATCAAACCACATTTGTGGAACTATCCCTCAAGGTGGCTCCCTGCAAGACAAACAAAACGAAAATTGACTTTGAGCAGTTGTACGGACCACGGGAGAAGTACAGACCAATGGATGTGCGCATCTTGGTGTTACTGGAGAAGCATGAGCTATCCTTAAACTATCCACTGGAGGATACGGAAAAAGGAAACGCTTTAGGCTTGTTGGAGCTACGTTTCCTGCTTGAAGATGTGGTCCAGAAACTAAAAGCTACAGTCCATGACCAGCAGGACTCCTTAGATTCAGTTTTTCTCCATCCGCATCGTATCAGTCCAGAGAGCTTCATACATGATATTTGTAAATCGATGATTGATTTAAATAATCACCTAAAAGTCCTGGCCAAGGCCATAGATGAGGAGTTGGCCAATGTCAACCATGTGTATAGCAATTTGGATCTGTTCAAGGAACGATTCAACTATATCAAAACTTGCTTTGGCCTATGCATTCAATATTTTTCCTTGTACTTCTCCTGGAGCGGATGGGCCGATGAGTCGAATAACAAACAGCTGCACGGTAAGCTCGGCTATTATGTCAATGTCTTACGAATTCTCATCTTATTTTCGTTCATTTCAGAATCCCTGTACATATTGCATACATCACGTCTGCCGGGTCAAGAGGTACCAGCACATAAAAAGCAAACTATTCCTCAACTGGCAACCTTGAATTTCGACTACTTTTTAAAGTACGAGAAATCGGTACTAAATCTGAGTACGGCTGTTCAACTGCACCGACTGCTCTGCAGTTTGCGGAAACTGGGAGCAGCTGGGGACGACACCAGTCAGACGAGATTCCGTCTGGCCGAAAACACACGTACGTTCGAGTGTGCGTATTTAGTGAAAATAAGATTTTGATTTGATGATTTTCAGGCGTACTCTGTGACAAGTTGCTGCGCCGTAAGTGGTTCCACTTCTCAAGCAACTTGGACAAAGGAGCGCAGTGTAACATATACCTGGATGAGCTGGTTAAGGGCTTGCTTAAGAACTCTACCTCTGAGCGGCAGAACGAACTTTTGAATGAGCTCATCAAGGAGTGCAAAATACTAAACACAAAGGACAAGGCACTGATATCCTTTCCGAATTTCAAGAAGTAAGCGATACCTATCAGCTGATATTCGAACGATAATTGACACTGGATATCTTTTAGAGCCAACTTTCCGCTGCTGTTTAGGGGATTGTGTGAGGTGCTAATTCATTCGTTGAATGCTCAACTGAGCGCGGAAAAGGAAGGGGACCGTCTGAGGATGTGGGAGTCTACAGTAAACTTGTTGAATGGATTACTAACTATTGTGCAGCTTGTGGAGCAGCCACGTAATTTTGGACTATTCATCAAACATTCACAGCTTTTTCTGAAGGTTTTTCTGCTGCGTGGTATGTCCGTGCTGGAGACCATAGTGCGCATCGAACCCGACAGGCTCACAAAGTTTCTCCAAGAGCTGCAGAAGGTGACCAGGTTCCTGCACCAGCTATGCTGTCATTCAAGGTCTATCGTAAATACTGCCATCATAAGCTACATTCCCACTCTTCGCGAAACCATAGAAACACTGATATTTCGAGTCAAGGCTCTTCTGGCAGTCAACAACTGTAACTCCGCTTTCCACATGGGAAACATGATCAACAGGGATCTCCATGGGGATTCTATCATCACGCCAGTGTGCTCTTTCATCAGCGAGCAGAACAGCGACGAAGAGCTACCCGCAGACGATACCAGTGTGGATGAGACAGTGCTGGGAGCGGACAACATCAGTAGCATTAGTTCCATCACCAGACCGAGTTCCAGTGGATCACGGAGCAAGTCCTTGTCGCGCAGTAAATGTTTCTAAATATTGTTCAACTTTAACTTTCAAAAATAAATCGTAATTTATTTTTGTGATCAAAATGTGGAACTTTCATTTGGGAATTTGCATGGGATTGAGCATTAGACGATCTTTTCATTCTTTATTTATTTCATTTTTTATTATCTGGATGCAATTTTATTTAATTTTCATATTACAAATAATAACAAATGTATGTATATCAAATATTTTAGTACAATATGCTTCTCTCACTTTTAATTTCTTCGTTAACAATAATTGTTTATTAAGACGTAAAAGTTTTTCTCCTGTTTCGTCTCCCTCGCTCTTACTGCCTTCTCCTACAATGAATTCTGATTGTTTATTGAACTTCTGTTTTTATTATTTAATTATCATCTCTTGATTTTATATCGTAATAATTGGCGACGTTACGTTCACGGTTTATGAATCCCTCTCATATACATATGTATGTACGAGTAGCATGTACTACTCGTACTTATGCAAATGTGCTGTGATGTTTATCAATTAGTCGTAAAATCAATCTGTTATAAAATGATTCGATATATATGTAATTTAAAAGCATAGAAAACACACACAAACTATAAATGTAGAGTATAACCGAAATCGGTTTAAAAAAAGTCGATACAAAATGGTAAAAATGTGGCAAAGCTAAACCTAACTTGTGTGTACGAGTATGTCCGAAATAGATATTTTCCTCATACAAAACAAATCGTGTTCTTACGAGTATGTATACAAAAGAAGTAACGAAAAAACTTTGGAAACTGCCCAGACCTTGCAGATTCTTGCAGATCCTTGCATCCTGTGTAACTCTGTCCTGGCTCTTTCCTTATAAACAGTTGCGCTTGCTCTTAGGCCAATTCTTGAAATATACATGACCGGATTGATTTTGTTTTGCTGAAAAGGTTTGGAGAGTAAATTTTGAATAGGTCGAGATTTTGTGTATATTTCCATTTACAATGCGATCGTCGTGTTTTGATTTATTAATTTTTATTTTTTCTTTATTTGCCAATTTTTCAAAACTTAAAACATTTTACACAAATTAATTTTAAAAATTTTTAATACGTACGCAGTCTGTTTAAAAGTTAAGTTAGATTATACACTCCTACGCCTACATATACATTATATACTCATATATATATATATTTTTTTTTATAGAGAAAGATATATATATTTATTATATTGTATATATATTATAAATATATATATGTATGTATATATAGATTTAGTAATTATGATTAAATCTTGCCTTTGCATCATCACAATTCATGTAAAGTTTTTCATTTTTTTCGCTCAGTTTCCATGCGCAGTTTGCAATTTTGTTGTCCACCTTGCTTTAACTTATGTTTTATTTTATTGGATTTCTTTTAAATTTGTATGTTTTTTCTGTTTTTGTTTCTTTGTAATATTTTGTATTGTTGTTGAAAGTTTAAATTTACACACGTATACAGTTATGGTTGTTGCTGTTGTTATTGGGTCAAAGATTAATTTTGTTTGCGCGTCCTCTTCACAAATACACAAAAATGTAAAACCAATTAAAAAGTTAAACAAATTAGTACGTTAAGTATTTAACATTAGAGCTTTATGTGTTAGGTCGTAAAAATATTTTGCTAAAAATTAATATTCATATAGTTTAATATATATATATAACATACTATTGAAAACTTAAGCGCACAAACAAAACTAAATATTCAAATTAAAAACTAATTTTGCCAAACGTTTTTGCTTTCCCGAAAAAAATTAAAACAAAAATTACAAATTACAATATTTAACACAATTAGGGATTTAGGGTAGGGAAGGGGTTTAAGGGATGGGTGGGAAAATTTCAGGCTTCCAAAGAAATGGTTTCGAAATAACGGCACATAATTTTGGTGATAATTTCATTAATCATAATTTTCATCAAGTTCAACGAAATTGGAAAACTTTAACGGAGTGTGTAACAATTTGCCAATTGGTTTACAGTTTTAGTTTAGTTTTTAGTTTACAATAGAAAAACACATTAACAATAAAAACTTACAAATTAAATTACAAATTTAAAACAATATAAAATCAGTACAGTTATCGAATTAAACAAATCGTTAAAATTAGTTATATGTATATATTTGCAATTTGAAGTGGGTTCAAGGGTTCAAAGTCACCAAATATGTGGAAAATTCAAGGGCGAAAAATCGAAAATTTTGCATGATAAAAATACGCGGCGTTGAAGAATTTTTCTTTAATAACATCCTTAAAAAATTAACTCATTTGTTGTGTTTGTGTGTGTTTAAAGAGAAAAAAAAACATAAAAAAGTTTTAAATGATTTCTCCCCTTTCTTTTTCGAGGGCAACACTCTGCTCTCAATCCGGAAAAGATAGATCGTTTAAGAAGAATTCCTAAGGAAACTTATCAAAAATTATTTTAAAAAAGTGGTTAAATATTTAAGTGATTTTTGTTGCTTGTTATTGTATTTAGAAAATGGCGCACACTTCTCTTCCTTCTCCTACAAAGACAGTTTACTTTACTTTCTTTAAACATTATGTGTGTATATGTATTGGTGTATGTGTCTGAGTTTGTGTGTGAGTGTTACTAAATGTAATCTTAACTATGGTCATTTAGAATTTGTTGTATATGTTCCTCTTATTGTTTGTGGCTAATATTATGTATTTAAAGTTCTTTGCTGGTTTGCAAATTTTGCGCAAGTTTTCATCGTTTATAATTATTTTTTTTACTTTAGGCAACTGCTTGGTGTGTGTGTGTGTTTGTCTGTGTGTACTTTTAATTTAAAAAAACTGGTGTTTTTAGGCTTATGCTGAACAATGTTCATAGATACGTTTTAAAACACACGCGCCCTTGTCCTTCATCAACGGCCAACAGTTTTGTATTTGCTTTATACTTGAGTTCAAAATTGGAAGTATTCTTTCGTTAGTTTAAAACTAATTTATATAGATTTTTTTCTTTTTTATATATATAATATTAATTAACTTGTTGCTTTACTTGAGATCTAGCAATAGCGGAAACGTAGACATAAACGACAGGTAAATTTTAACAAAAAAGGATTTTTAGTTTTGAATTTTGCAAAGTAATCTAAATAAACGAAAGGCAAGGCAAGTTCTTGTATAATTGATTTTCCTATATAAAAGTATTTTGACACGTGTGTGTGTGCTGTTTGTTGTTGTTTGGTGTTTATAGGCATGGAGTTACAGTTAGGTTGTTACAATCGTTAGATCGTAAGGATCGCTATATATGTATGTAGGTGTGGTGTTTGCTTTAGGGCGTTACTTTCATTCATATCATATCATATCATATGTGCGTAGCAGTTCTGCTTAGATGAGTTCGTCAATAAAATTGGGAGAGAGTTGAGTCTGAATTGTTAATTAGTTGAGAGGCTTTTAAAGAGAATTTCTAGGTTTTATGAATTGTTTAGGTTTGCTGCTAAAACGCAATCGAGCGTCGGCTAATTGATTTCATAATTTTTTGTTTATTTATCTTTGTTTATCTTTTCATTATCTTCTTCTTTGAAAGTTAAGCACAATTTGTATGTTTATATGTGTAAATATTAAGTATTCATTATTGTGTTATTAAAATTCATAATATTCATTCATTGTTATTATTAGTTTTAGTTTTAGTTTTAATTTTACTTTTACTTTTAATTTTACTGCTTGTGATGTGTGTGTGTGTGTGTGTTGTGTTGTCTTTCTAATTCGTTGCTTCAATTGGCAGATATTTTCCGAGATTTGATTTGCCGATTTCTGGCTTTCGGAACCATCTGCATTTGTGTGTATGTGCAATTGTTTAACCCTACATATATACTTTTCATCTGCCAGTTAATTGATTTGAAGTTGCCTAAGACTTAAGTTCGTTAAAAAATAGTGTTTTTGTTTTTTCAATTTATGCAGAAAGTCTTTGCCAGTTGCCACAGCCAGTCATTATATAATAATGCTGGGTGCATTTAAATTTGCTGTATGCATGTATTTTCTTATCATTCTCGTTCTCATATCAATTCAATCAATCTAATTTATAATTTTTCATTACTTTTTTGTTTTATTTTTGTTTTTGTTTTTTTGTCAGTCAATGTTTCTTCATTAAGCTTTGCTTTTCACTTTGAATTCTTTTTGTTGTCTCTCGAAGTCCCCACAATATTAAACATTTTTAGTTCACATCAATTTATCTGAATCTGAGCCTGAACTCTCGTATATATGTACTGGTTTCCTACATGTCTTGCTGGCTCCTCATTGCTGTGGTTATATACAATAAAGGGAAATTGCTTGTGCACTATTGGCTTGGGATTTCTTTTGTCAAATTTGCTTAAGGCTCTTCATGCTGATCTCCATGTACATGATGTAAAAGGTTCTGTATATAGTCGAATCGATTTCGAATTCGGTTTTTACGCGATTTAATTTCAATGTATAAAAAGGTGCTACATGCTGCTTAAGATTTAAAATCAATCCGTACTGGGCTTAGACTGCTCTCTCTATATAGTTATTAGATAAATATATTTATATATATTTTTAAATTTATATATCGGTTTTTTTTTTGTTTTTTGCTATATACGCTCAATTATTGTTTCGATTTCAAGTTAAAAACGCTATGAGACATAATTTGTTTTTATCATTATATTTTTGTGAACTTTTAAAACGATTCGACTTTTCTTTATCTACGAGTTTCTATACGAGTTTGCTCTTTTCTGATTTTTAAAATGGTTCTGGGGGAAATCGGTTAAATGTCTTTCACGAAATGAAAAAATCTCGTTTAAAATTCTGCTGCTGCAAAGGCTATATAAGTGATTACATACATATACATATGTGATATATACTCTAATCGACTGATTTGTTGCTGCTTCCGATTCCGATTCTGATTTTGCATTTTTGTTAGCTATTTTGAGGAGCAAAATCGACTGGCTTCCAATGAACCAAACGAACAGAAATCGGTTTGGTTCCGAAATGAATATATCTAAAGCAAAATGATCTCTCAGAATTTTCGCTAGCTGTAGTTATTATGGTTTATACAATTCGTTTAACGGGAATTTATTGCTTTTAAGAGTTTGTTACTTGGATCTTCTCCAGGACATCGACGAGTGAAAATTATTATTGGATGTTGCTGGGGCTGTAACTTCCATGTTGTGTGGCTGCTTTTAACTGATATCATATATAGGGTTGCTGTTGCTGTTGTTGATGTTGATGTTGTATTGTTCTAACTCCATGCCGAAAACGTATCCATGTACCACTGTTCACCATTTGTGCCTAAAGGTTGCTGTGGTAGCGGTAAACTGCCCCAACTGCCGCCATTTCCTATTAAACCGCTCGGGTAACGTCGCTTAACATCTGCCGGATTTTGGTGACCTCCATCGAACTTACGTTTACCGACTACTGCAGTAGTTTTGTCGGTTCATAGGTTCATGATGATCATAGGTTGTAGGTTGTTGGTTGGTTGTTTGGTTGGTTGGTTGGTTGGTGGTTTATGTTGATTGTTCGGAGATAGCATTTTTGGTTTTTGTTGTAGTTGTAGTAGGTTGTGTGTTCGTGTGTGTGTGCGTGGGTGTGGTTGAAGGTGTTTTTCGAAAGAAAAAAAAGAGAAAGAGAGTTAAAAATATTGTTAATACAAAAATGGTTCAAGGTGGTTTCTATTATTTTTGATTTTGTTGTTGATAAAGTTCAAGTTTAGCTGGGCTATGGTTTAAATGAGGTTTTCTTGATGTTGTATTTTTTTCGCGCAATTTGATGCATTTTTTCCAGTCTTTGTTTTTTTCTTGCCTTGCATATAATAGCTGTGGTATAGGGGTTTTTTTCGTTACAGTTCAAAAATGTTAAAGACAAACGGGTTTATTTATTGCTCATTTAATATTTCCCATTTGTATTACAAGGGTTTCTTTACACATCAAAAATCATGAATTGGTGTTAATTCGACATAACGTTAGGGACCTTGGTTGGGGTATGATACATTTACGTACATATAACGTGGGTCTTACACAAAATGAAATAGATGTGGGGTTTAAGTGTGTTATTTATGTGTAGTGTGTGCTTGGGTGAATTACAATTTTCCGAATTGGTTTCTCAGTGGGTGTAAAACATTTTACATGATATTATTGCCAAAAAAAATTTAACATTAATTACAGAAGTTAGATTGTGGAACGTTACGTTAATAACTGGACAGGGGGGTACAATAAAAGGAATCGATCGGTCGTTTTAACCATCGATTCCTGCATAGAGCGCTGTTCTTGAATGTGTCTGGGGTGTGTGCTTGATTGTAGCTTCTTCACTTGTCCGTTGGGATAATTTTGAATTTTGCAATGTCGCATCTCATTTTGTGTTGGGTTAATATTGAGCTGAGCTGATCTGATCTGAACTGATCTTATCTGATCTGACGAGTGTTTGATTCCGATCTGGAATTGGTAGAGGTGTAATTTTGGTCCTTGATTCTTGATAACGATTACCAATGACAATTCCTCATCTGGTAGTATCGTTCTGAATTGAATTGTTGATTACAATTAATATGTAACTTTTTGGTCAAGTGTGCAATTGTTTACTGCTGCATAGTGTTAAGTGATAAGTGTGAGGTGTGAGAAGAGTGGTTTTGCCCAACACAAATGGATTGAAGTGGTGGTGTGTTCTGAATTGTTGCATAGTCCTTGAAACATTACTTTGCAACGAGATTTTGATTCTGGAATTTAAGGAGACCTCCGTCTTGATTTTTTTTTTCGGACCGAGACGACTTGTGTTTGGAGCTATGCTTTTTGGAATGCTTGTGTGAATGCTTGGTTTTGCTACTGGAGGAACTATCTTTTTTGGGCTTCTTGACAAGCGGGCGACTTTCGCCGCTGGCCGAGGAGCTGGTCGAGGTGCTACGCTTAGTTGCCCTCCATGTACGTCTTGCGAGCCGCTCCAGCTAGAAACAGATTTAGTTTTTTTTTTTTTTTTTGTTTTTTCTTTATGGTATTGCATTTTGCTGATGTCAATCATACGTTTACGATGTGTGTCAGAAACAAAGCGCATGTACGACTGTGTGTGTGTGTGTGGTTGTGTGGATTGTGTGAAGCATTCTAAAGATAAATCAAACGATCTGTATCTACAAATACAGCCACAAAGTGTAAAGCGAGTAAAATTGGAAGCAGTTGAGTGTGGACGCGTGTGGGGGATATGTTCTGGAGATTGTCACGCTTTGCTGCAGATGATCTACGTTCAAAAGCGTGCCAGGAATCCAGATGGTGGGGTGGTGGGTTTTGTTCTCCGCTATACAGAAAGCTCCATTGATAACAAATTAAAAGAAAGTTTTGGGGGTGTGTGTGTGTGTGTGTGAACATAATACACGAATCGATTAGTATCTGATTAAAGGTATGGTACAAATCAAATAAAACTATTTCAGTTGATCACAACTCGGGCCACCCTGTGGGGAAATATGTATATGTATGATATGTATGGCATGTACGTATTATAGGGGATTATTATATTATACATATGGAGTCAAACGTACATACATACGTATATGTATATGTATATGTACATATGTATGTGCTTATGTAGATTACTAATACTATTATTATTTGATTTTAATTCACTTCCTTTGGCTTTGTGGTTTTTTTTCTAAATCAAATCAGGGTTAGCAAAGCATGGTGGGTAATTGGTAATTAATTATTAACAAGACTCTCGACTCGATATACAGAAATGCACATACAAATTATATATGTATGTATATGGTTAAATTAATGGGCTAGAGTATAATTTATATGTATATATTTAAAAAAAAATGTATATAGACTTGTGCAATCGCAATCGAACAATAAGTCAATCTTGACGCGCGTTTCGTGTGTATAAGTATATTATTTATGCCCTGGTAACCAACAATTACCAACAGATTAACGCGGGACAAAAAAAACAACAAAAATTATATACACGTACGTCAAAATTTTGGATGATTCCTCTCAGGGTAATGGGCTCTCTCTCTCTTTCATTCATTATTCTTGCTTTCTATGAGGGGTGCGGCGATTAGAGACAAAAAACGGGACACTCTTCCATGTACTTGCTTAACTTTTAGTTAGTAAGTGACAATAATCTTGTGCGAATAGATATTGGTGTGTGTGTGTGTTTGTGTGTAAGGTACATATGTATGTAGTATGTATACTAATCGATTCATAAACGTTTACACAGCAGACACTGATCATGGTATAATTAAGCACATATCCGTATCAATATGCAATTAAACAATCATATAATTTGTTATTATGGCTTTCCATATACATAAGTGTTGCGTGTGACTGTGTGAGTTTGTGTGTGTGTGTGTGAGGACGTGGGTGCTTGGTTTTAGGTCTGTATGTGTGTGTGTGTGTGTGTATTGCTGCTTACATTTAAACAAAAGAAAGAAAAAGAGATAGCAATCATGAGAGGGCATGCTTCAAAAAAGTGTAGCATACAATTCAGCGCTGACACAAAGAATGAAATGAAACTCATAATTATATTACTCATTCCCGAATTAGAGGAAAGACAGCACACCAAAAATCGTAAGCAGCAAAAGCACAACTACAGTGAACACAATAAAATAAAGGAATAACAAATTGTATAATTCGTGATTCTAGAAATATAGAAAAAGAACACAACATCGAGGTTAAAGTAGGGAGGAGCTGGGGAGAAATTTTACAACATTTAGAACTTTACAAATGCGAGACACACGACATTGAAGGGCCCCTTGGTTGGTAGTCGGAAGGAGTAGTTGGTGGTATAGGTGGTTCGGTTTTTGGATGGGATTCACTCGATAGCATAGCAATACGAGCTGTAGTAGTAGTAGTATCTCTCGATGGGTTCGTTTCGGTTCATGTGCTCGTTGTTATGGATCAGGGAAAGAGAGTGTACATATGTATGTATGAAGTGTGTATGGTGTGGTGTGGTGTGGTGTGGGTTGTGGGCAGGTGGGTGTCTGGGTGTCTGGGTGGGTGTATGGGTTTTTTACATTTTACTTGGCTTTACTTATTAATTTATATGAATTTGACATTTGCAATTTACTTCTTGCTGGGTTGTTGCTGTAGTTGGATTGTCTTTGCAGTTTTCTTTTGACGAAGGTTGTTGGGAGATTTAGCTTTGAGTTCATTCGTTTTGATAGTTTCGATTGGTTTGTTGTTGGTTGATTGATTGTGGTTGTGTTTTATCTCTGTAGTTTTTGATTGCTGTTATATTTTTGTTTGTACTTTTTGGTTTTGTTTTTTGTTGAGCTCACCTGGTAAATTTTGTAGCGGCTTGACGTGCTGGGTGCCACGAGCGTTGTGACGCGTTTGTGCCACCCCACGGACCCCCCCGGTTGCTGCCGGTGCCCCCTGACCGGTGGCCCCCCGCGCTACCGCCGCCGCCTGTCCCGCCGCCGCCGCTGCCGCTGCCGCCGCCTGTGGCACTGTTTGGGCCCCCTGACGACTGATGCTGCCACGCTGGCCAACGACTCTGCCACGCTGCACTGTGGTTCCATGCCCACGACCAGCCCCCTATTATATGGTCATCATCAACATCATAATCATCATCATCAACACAATCCACACATGGCATCATTATCGTTATCGTCATCATCATCATCATCATCATCATCATATCATGCATGAGCGTGGCGTTTGTGAGGGTTTAAGTTTGGTGTGTGTGTGTATTTGTGTGTGGGTTGAGTGTGTGTGTGTGTGTGTGTGTGTGTGTATGTGAGCGTGTTCGTGTATAGGTGGATTCATACAGTGATTCCAGATTCGGTTCCATTATCCATCATTATCCATCATTCGTTGTCGGTTGTTGGTTTGATTTTGATTTTGGATTTCGAGTTTTCGAGTTATCGAATTTCATTTTTGTTTTGGTTTTTCATATTTGAGATTGGTTCGAATCGTTTTGCATTTTACAATTTGATAGTTTGCATTTTATAAATAATTGAAATTGTGTTTGTATATATATGGATCGCCAAGATAATTGTCAAATTTTGGTCATTTCAAATCAAATGAAAGTAAGCAAGATGAAAATACATTTTGGAGTTTTGGGGTATTGGATTTGGAATTGGTAATTTTTTTGTAGTCGAATCGATGATAATTTCGAATTTGTTTTTGGGTTTCATTTTCAGAAAGGATGGTGGGAGGCGGGGTCAGAAAAACGGTTTTGGTTTTTGGTTTTCGAAAAAGAAAGGTAATCGATGGTTTTTTTTTTTGGTTTAGTTTTTGATTTTTAATTTTTTTGGTCGTTGGTTGGTTTTGTTTTGATATCGATTTAGGTAAATGGCAGAGATATAGAAATCGTAATTTTAGTGTGGGCATTTTTTGGTTTTGGTTTTGGTTTTTGACGAACATATATATAATTTTTTAAGATTTTTGTTTGTTTTTGTTTTGTCATATTGTACCGAAAAACAAATGAATTGTTTGTATATAGATAAGTATATAACAAGAACACATAAAAAGAAAGAAAAGAAAAGAAAAAATCGAAATAAACGCGTTAGATTCTTGGTGTAAACTGTTTTTGTTTTACATACACGATGTAATGTATGCATATAAGATATATGTATATATTGATATAGAGATACGTCTGATGTTCAAAATATTATTGTATACTATTGCAAAATGTATTTGTTCTCTGTATCAAGTGAGCTGAGTGAAAATTTATTTAACTAGTCTTGTCTTGCTTCAATCGGATATTATAATATACTTATAACAACGGATCGATCTGGGGCGCTTGACTCGTCTATGTATTGGTAGTATGTCCAAGCAACAAAAGTTATTATATTCCTCTTGCGATTGACACAATATTGAAAAAAAAAAATCACTTTACCAAGTTTGTAAATTTGATTAAAAATTAGGATTTACAATAAGCGTATGCGGTTAATGGTTTATTAAAGCACTGGCAGCAATTTAAATGTAAATGTAAAGGTAAATTTAATAATAATAACAATATAGGGCGACGCATCAAAGAATGCAATAATATTTAAAACTAAAAAGCGCTTCACTTAATTGCTAAAAAAAACGAATTAAAATTATAACTGGAGCACGCTGTGTTCAGCTCATAAATTTATAATTAATGGTTAATTAAGCCTGACAGGGCGATGGCGATGGGTTGTGCAATTAAGGGTATAAATTATGTAGCGGGTATATATTATGTATGTATGTATGTATGTATGTATGTATGTACAAGCAAAGCATAAGATTAAAGCAAAAATTGTTTAATTGTCAATGGCGGCGTGGCGATGCGGATCTCTCGTTTGTGTGGACCTGGATGTGTCCCAGAACAAAAGCGAAACAAAGCGATACAAGCAGCGAATAAATACTCCTTCTTTTTTCACCAGCATTGGGCGTGCACATGTGTGAGTGTGTATGTGTGAGTGTGGGCGTGTGGGCGTGGCACGGTGTGCTGTTTTTTTTGGGGTGCGTATGGGTGAGCGTGTTGGTGTGGTAGAATTTTCAGCATCAGGTAACGTGCAAATTTTGACTTTGTAAACGAAACGAAGAAAATATATTTTTGGGAAATTAAAGCATCCGTTAAGCCAAACAAAATAAAACAAAAAGCATTTAAAACCAAAAAAATAGAAATATGTATACAAAATAATATTCAAAATATATTTCAATACTACGTTTTGGTTAAAGGAAGAGGCAACTCTTTGTAACTGAAGGATCGAACAAATAAAGTTAAATATATTGACAAATATGTTCTACAATTCTCTTGTGTGTTTCTGTGTGCGTGTGATCTGGTTGTTCTGATTGTTGTCCGATTCGGGAGTAGCCAAAAAAATCTATTTATAACGCACCATAGCGACCGCCGAGTTGGTCGAGTGGCTCGAGGCACCTGCTTGTTGTCTCGATGGACGCTGCGTGACACTTGCTGAGGCCCCAGCGATTCCGGATCCGAGACTGGTGCCGCCGCTGCTGCCGGCATTTGAGGCGTTCGGATAATCATAGTAATTGTAATCACCTTCATAGGTGCGGTAGAGATCGTCATAATAAGATTCGTTGTTGGCATAGCCAGGACGGTATTCCGGGTACCCAAAATAGTCGTAATCGACCTCTAAAGAATGTTGTGCAGGACATGGTGGTGGGAAGGTGGGATAAGGTGGGATTAGATTAGTGATGCGGCCCCGTTAGGGTGGGGTGAGGTGAGTGCTGAGACCTAGTCCTATTCTAAGCTCCTCGTAGCTGTGTTGAGATGCTGCCAATTGTTTAACTTTTGCCAATGTTGCACGAATTGGGCGCGTACTGTAACGCAATTGGATGTTTAAAGGAGTTGTGGATATGTCGATAGGTATGTATATGTTTAGGATATTGGATCTGTGGCTGGGGCTGGGTCTGTGGCTGGTATCTGAGACTGAGGCTGATGGTCAAACAAACACACACATTCAAATTGGTATGCGTGTATGGGGTAGTATGGTTTAAGTAGATGAGACTTGAGGATTACTTACCGGTGATATAACATCAAACAGTATACAGGGTGCTTAACATTCGCTACACAGAGAACACAATTGCAACATTTAATTATCATAAACAACTATGAACAACGTTTAAGGTTTAATGGCTAATGTTCTATGGGTGGGTGGGTTTTGGCTTTGGTTGTGGATGATTTGGTTTCGGTTTGATTATGAGAGTCGGTAATGTTATAGTTGTAGTTGTTTGCTTTGCACTTGGCTGCGACACAGAGAGAGTTGAACCGGTTTCGAAGTTCGGAATAGGGACGGAGTGGGACGGAAGGAGAGAGTTGAACAAACAAAAAGGAATCGACAACATCGAAAAGGAACTTAAAACGGACATGCAAATAAACAAACAAATAAACGGAAAAATAGAACAATAGTTAGGTTGAAAGAGAGAGGCGATATCGACATACATATGTATGTATGTATGTATGTATGTATGTATTAACTTGCAAATGCGAATATTGACGAAAGGAAAAACCAACAACATTTACGATTAGTACTTACAATGAGAAAAGTACAATGAAACAACAAACAAAAGTAAAACAAATAAACAAGTGAGAAGTGAGGTTATGTTCAGGTTAAAGTGAGGTTATGTTCAGGTTAAAGTGAGGTTATGTTTCAATTGGTTGCCAATGTTTCGTTCTCATCGTTTTAGATGCGAGTTGAGAGTTGTTAGTGGGTAGTAGACTTTAGTAGACTTAATCTAGCTGGATTCTTTTTCAAAAGAGTACACGACGGGGTCTTGGGGCTTGAGGGCAGTGCTAAGCGTGACTTTAAAGGGCTCTAGGTATCTGTGTGTGTGTGTGTGTGTGTGTGTATGTGTGTGTGAGAGGTGGTAAGAGGGGGTCAGGGGGACGAGCGTACATTGTTAGTGGGTAGAGCGCGCCTTAAAGAACTAACTAAAATGATGAGGCGAGACAGAAACAGAAACAATAATCAAGAAGATGAACCAAAATAAGAACAAAACGTTGCGTTCAATGGTGGACATGATATTTTCGTAGAACTTAAGACCTAAACTGCAGACCGGATTAGTGTTTTATGCTAAGTTTAAACTTTGCAGCACCTGCGCTTCAAGAGTTGCGTACTTTGGTTAGACTTTCAACTAGAACTAGAACTAGAACACAAACCTATCAAATAAGTACCGGATGGGGCAGCTCATTATACGCTACATATACATATATATGTATATATGTAAATAAGTATATGTTTCAATATGTTTATATGTTTGGGTGTTAGTATATGTGTTTGTTTGTGAGTGTGAGTGTGTGCCTAACAACTTGGCTAACTGACTACGAAAACTAAACCAAATTAACAAAAGTTATAAAGTATTTTTTTTCGCTCAATTGTGTTGAGTCCCAATGGAAGGCGCTAGCGGCCTTCGCTCTCTGCACCATCATCATCATCTGCATCATCTGCATCTACCCCATCATCTGGCAGAGATGGTTCGAGTATATACATACATATGTATATGCATATACATACAGACATCTAGAATGTATCTGATGGATTCACTTGGCCAATTTGCCAAACTTACCGTATTCGCGAGGTATCGGCGTACGGAGCGGCATGCGCGCACCTGGCAGGCGCATGGGCGTCAGGGACATCATGCTGGGATGTGTCGGCGACAGATTTCTGTATGGAGACAATGTTTCAAATCTTTACAAGGATTACCCCATATGGAACAAGATGGGATTGAGTATAAATTGTGTGGGTTGTGTGCGGAAGTTTGCGGTAAGCCACGTGTTCACGAAGGGCAAAGAAAGAATAAAAGAAAGAAAATATAAAGTAAAAATAAATTAATTCGATCTCAGGATAAGCTAGTGGCAGGCGACTTGAAAAGCAAACAGACACTCAGATATTTCTGGTTTAACAATTTGGGATTTGACGAAATAAAATTTGCCCAATGGAATGCAGCAATTTTTGCATTGTTTTTTCTTTTTTTGTTCTTTTTCTGCGATTTGGAATTTTGCGCCAGTGTGTATTTTGTATATTGTTGTTGTGCTAGACAAGGATCGTGCAATAATTTCATGTGTATATATGTATGTATGATTGGACTGTAAAGGAGCTGGAAGTACATACCCCACAAGGCCGGGGCGGGCCTGCATCATTTGCATCATGCGACGTTCACGTGCGCGCAGAATTTCCTCCTTTTTCTTTTTGTCTGAAGGCGGTTTGGCGAGTGAGACCTAAAGCGGTATAGGTGGAGAAAGATGTTGAGAATAGAAGATCGCTGGCGTCTGGGGATGATTTTGTTAGTGGTTGCACCTACCTCAATATTCGAGGCGCCGATCTCCTTGCCATTAAGGCCACGCATAGCTTCGACGGCGCTATCACGATCCTCAAAGTGTATAAAGGCATAGTCTTTAATTTTCTTAACGCGTTCTACTTTGCCATATTGCTCAAATTGCTCCTATTGTTTGATTGGATTTGTAACTTAAATTGTTGAGCCAGTAAAAGCTTTTCATCACTTACCTTTAGTTTTTCCTCTGTGACGTCTTGGGTTAGATTTCGCACATAAAGAACTTTAACCTTAGACATAGTTTGCTCATCTGGCTCCTCCTGTGGATCAGCCCAGTCGACTATTATATCACATCCCCATACCTATTGAAAGAAATGTATTCGTTATATCGTATTGGTATACATACATATGTACCTATGTATGAATCGTATGGGGGGCGGGGGATACTACTCACCTTAATTCTACCAGTGCCAAGTCTTCGTTTGGCCAAAGATGCCGCCTTGTGTGACTCGTATTCGAGAAAGCAGAAGCCGCGATTCTTTTTCTTATCATCTGGTGAACTGTATATGATTACCTCGTAAAGGCCAGCTATAGGTTCAGATTCGGGTTCAGATTTATTTATAAATATACAAAAAAATGTCACTTAAGTACGGTTGAATAGAAATCACGTTATCAATTCGAATGCAATTTATGATTAGTTGGTTGCATATGTAAAAATAGAAATACAACGAAAGAAATACAACAAAAAAGTATTTGTATTTGGTATTTGGTATTGGTATTGGTATTGGCAAGTGTGTGCGTATCAAAGTGTATGTGTATGTGTATGTGTGTGTGAGAGAGAGTAGATGTGATAAGACACTGAGACACACTTTTAACACATACACACTATGTATAGGAAATATATATGGAATAATATTTGAAGAGAAATGCACATAATTTTACATGACAAGCAACGGTTATCATTGTTATTGTTATGTAAAATAATAAATCTCCGATATCCGAATCTGTTTTTTGAACAAATTATATATGTGTGTATGCATGTATTAATATTGTATATTTTGATTTTGAAAACCAATGCCAACAATTGCTTCATTTGCTTTAGCTTAAACTTTTTGAAATATTTTTGAATAATTGAATGCGGCTAAGCTAGTAACATTTTCGGTATTCTGTGTGTAGAGTAGGGTAGTAGTAGGGTGGTAGGGTGGTAGGGTATGCAAGGATCGAGATTTTGAAGACAAAGTTTTACTGAGAGAGCGGGGGGTATAACATTGAGTAACGGATAGGAGGATATGTAGAGTACGTTTAAAGAGTATTTGTAAAACGAAACACACACTTAGAAAAACACATTAAAAAACCTCTGGTATTGCTATTTGGTTGTTGTTTGTTTGATTGTTTATATTTATAGTACATGTGGCAGTAAAACAAACAAAAGTAACCAACAAAAAAAGAATACGAGAACAATCGATGTATAACCAAAAAACACAACACGAAGTACGAGTACGAGAGTAGAGCACACATTGAGCTGGGCTGGGATTCTTTTCGATTTGAGTAGTAGTAATGGAAACAATAATGGGTATAAACTATACACAAACATAGCCAGAGTTAGACAGTTAGATTAAGGAAGAGAGAGAGAGAGAGATAGAGATATATATATAGAGAGAGAGAGAGAGAGAGAACTGTGTACACTGAGATACAAAAAGAGTTCGATAGAGAGAGAACAGTAACGAACGAAACAACAAAATATTGACAGAGATTTTGAATTTTGTTTTCGAGTAGTTTCATATATCGATTCGATTTGATTCGTTTGGTTCAATTGCTCGTTTGGGGGTAGTGGCGCTTATGTGAGAGAGATAGATAGTTACACATAGAGATAGAGTAAAATGAGTTTTCTTTTTAAAGGCTTTTGTTGTCTCCAGTCATTAAGTAGTATTGTATATTATATATATATTCAACGTGAATAGGCCAGAACATATCGATTTGAGTAAACGAATTGCTTTTTCTTATTTTGGATTTGGTATTGGTATTGGTTTTTAGGGCGGGATCGTTTGATTCGGTTTGGTTTCGGTTTGGGTTTGTTTGGTGTGCGCCGTTTGTTATCTATATTTGTATATATAGTAGTATATGATATAATCGTATATATATGTAAATCTGCACTAAATCAAAAACTAAGTTTGTCCCTTTTTTGCTTTTGGTTTTTCAAAAATATTCAAATGTTTTTTTCTTCTTTTTTTTTGTTGTTTGATTTGTTTTGGCGAATTGTTTAGCTACAGGTTTTCAACGTCAACAAATTGGGCACATTTAATAATTGGAAAAATGAAGCTAAAAATGATAAAACAATTAATTTTTTGTTGTATTTACTAACAGCGCTTAACGTTAGAGAGTATGAGTGAGAGAGAGAGTAGAGAATGACAGAGAGAAATAGGTTAAAATGAATTGACCCAAAGCCAGGGCTTCACAATCGGATAACTGGGGATAGTTATTCGCTCTTTAATTTCGGTTCAATGGAAGCCCTGCCTTGTTTGTGGTCTCTGGTTAGGATGCTGTTAAATTTTTTAAATGTGTTTTTTTTTTTTTGGGATTTTTTTGGAGTGTATAATAATTTTGTTATCAATTTGAGTTGTTAAAGCGTTTTAAAAGCGAAAATTGCAAAACAAAAATCCAATTGATACTTGGCATAACAGGCTTCCATGCTCTTTTTACATTCTGCAAGTATCGCCCCTAAAAACATTGATTAGATTATTTATATATTGTATATGAATAAAATTCGTTTCGGCCAATTCTGGGAGCCAATTGGGGGAATGTGCTGGACTGGTGGTCTAGGGTCTAGGGTCTGGGTATTATTATTATTATTATTTTTTTTTTTGGGGTCTTTTGCTTTGTTTGTGGTTGGTTGTTGTTGCTGTTTGGTTTTTGGATCACTTACGTGCATGTTTAGAAAATTCCTCAATTAATTCGTCGCGATCTCTATTCTTAGGTATATTGCCGACAAATAGCCGGTGATTGTTAAATGATATCGTAACACCAATCTTTTTGCCTTTCCGAATTTCAAAATCATTTAGCTGCAATTGTTTAAAAGTTCACACAAAACAAAAGAAAATTTTGGTTTGCTATGAAAAATTTGTATTCCATTGGTACTGCGATTTGATTTTGGATTGATTTGGGTATTTGGTTTGTTGGTTGTTTTTTGTTTGGTTTGGTTTAGGATGGGCGAATAATGTGGCTGGTGTGTTCGTACATATGTATGTGTATATGGGTATGGGTGATGGTATAAGGTAATATTCTCATATGTGGAACTCTAGAATCTAGACTTAAGTAGGTTTTCTTTTTTTATACTTTGTATGCGTGCCAAATAAAAATGGAATTTACTCAAAAATTGTTGATTTCTTTAGCTATTTGATTGGACTGTTTCAGCTAGTTTCCAGTTGAGTTGATGTTGATTAATTTTTGTCACTACTGGTTACTGGTCTAGTACTTACTATGCAGAATTATAAGTTCGAAAGAATAAAAAAATAAAAAAAAAAAACAAAAACAAAAACATATGGGCAAGTTCTGCAGGCATGTTCTATATTGTATTTACAGCCAGAAAGTCATTCCTTACCGACCAGATCTTACCTTTGCTTTTGCTAATTTCGTTTCAAATCAAATGACTTTCTAGCTAGAACACTCAACTCTGCGTATACGTAATATATTTGATAGTAGTAGTAGTAGTAGTAGCCTGCTTTCTTACAATGTGGAATAGTAGTAGTTATAGAACATAATGGAAAACGAAAGTTTTGGAATGCATATTAATTTGGTAAATAATTTAAAAAATTTGTTTCTTTTTCAGTTTGGTTTTTTCTCTTTTTGTTTTTGTTTTTGGTTTATTTTTGTAGGCAAAGTTAATGACTGGAGATATTATCTTTAAATAAGTTGAAAAGAAATATTCTTGAACGACAATTTAAGCTTATAACAAATGGCAATGACAGAAATGGGCGTGTCATTGTTTCTATGTGTGTTTGTGTGTGTGAGTATCTGAACGTGATTGTGTGTGTGTGTGTTTGTGCTATGAGGCAACCTAAAAGATAAAACTTAGGAATGCATCCGATGATGATTGTGTATTTTGGTGAGGTGGTTTCTATCGCATTAGAGGGCGCGCGCATTTGAAAAGAGTGTCTCAGGCAGCATGGGTTTCATGGGTTTCATAAAGGGTAAGTGGGGATAGCCTTTCAACATTAGGTTTTCTCAAATGTGGTGATGGCAATGGCAGATGGTTGGGTGTTTTTGGATGGATGGATGGATGGATCGATGGATGGTTGTTGAAGTGTGGGGGTGAATAGTAAGAATGAGTTGTGAAACAAAAATAAATATAAAATAATTTATACTGAAACTTAATCTAAAATCCTACGACCCTTTCCTAACCTAACCCTAACAGAAGTCCTCGCTATTGTCCTCCCGCAATTAGCCAATTCAAGTATTTTTATTTCATTAGCCAATTGGATTTTTGTTTTTCAATTTAAAGCCGATTTTTGAGTTTGGAGCCGATAGGATAGAGGATAGATATCCCATATCCACTCCAATTGATGATAATTTTAAATACATTTTTGTTGTTAATTTTGTTTGACAATTTACCTGTAAGTTTACCAAATTCCTCTAAAATTTCATCTTTGCCCTTTGACTTGGGTATATTTCCTACGAAAAGGCGCAGATTCGGTACGCTTATATTTATTTTCAGACACTTGCCGGGTTTTATTTCGTGATTATCGAGCTAAATGGTGGAAGGGAAGGTAAAACGAGTTTTCTTTTTAATACCAATTCACTGTTAATAATAAATAATAATACAAAAAAATCATAAATACTAATCATCAATTTGGAAATAAATCAGTTAAAGGGTGAGGGGTTTTTTTTGGCGGAAGGTTAACTAAAAACAAGTTTGAAAAGTAATTTTCATTGCATTACCAATTTCATATCGAAGCGGGGCCGGGCCGCATATAAGTTGAGTTTGTTTTTTGGAAAATGTTAAAGGAAAACGTTGTTTTGTTGGTTAGTGATTAAGTGGTTAATAAGGTACATGACATACTGGATATCATATGTATATCACGCTCTGAATTTTGGGGACATGCTCGTCTAAATAAAACCAGACAGTAATCGAACACGCACGCTGCTTAGATGACTACAAAAGTTGATAGCTACATAGCTCGACTTAAGATTAAGTAGAATTCAACTAAAAAGAAAATAGTATATCAAATAATACAGTAAAAGACAGGGGTTGGTTGGTTGGTTGGTTGGTTGGTTGGTTGGTTGTGTGTGTTGTGTGTGTGTAGAGGAAGGTCAGATTGTTTTTTTTTTTCTTGTTTTTTATAGGTATAGAGAGAGAACTCTTTTCAAATCTGAAATTTGAACGATTTCAATGCGCTGGGAGAGATTCTTTCGGATTAACTAAATATTACAACTCATATATGTACATATGTATGTATATTTTGATGTAGTAGAAGACGGGACATGCATTACAAGTTACAGAAAGATCAAGTAGAGAGGGGAAAACGAGTAAGTGACAGCAGATAGTGAGACAGATAGCGTTGCCTACGGTTCAAATTTGTATATAGATCAAGGCTAGGCATTGGCAGAGGTACAGAGTAACGGCAGAAAGTAACTGTAAAGTTAGCATACGGTAGGTAAAAACTAAATAAAATTGCACACAATTTTTCTCGTTGGATCTAAAAGCACCGAATCGTTGGATTTTTTTTCTCTTTTTTTTTGTTTTGTTTTAAGTTTGGTTTCCGCAAATGTTGCACTTTCTTTTGGTCGAATTTTGTTGGTTTTTTTTTGTGGGCCGCATAGCTGTTCCTACTTGTTCCGATTTCGTAACACGAGAGTAAATATGTGGATACAATACGTAATAGATGTAGTATATAGTATATATATATATATATATATATATATATATATATATAGGAGGGTATGTATATATCGGTAATAGTTAACAATACGTATAAAAAACATTAAAGCACTGATTCAGGGGCGTGGAAGGGGTTTGGTTTGGTTTGCTGTTTGGGTGGGCTGGGGCTGGGTGGGCTGGTGGGTTTTGTGGTGGGACGATTCAATGGTTGGCATAAATACCTGGCGCACTGCATTGACGGCCGCATCGCGGTTTGTGAATGTGACAAATGCATAACCACGATTTGTGCCTGTCATCGGGTCCATCATAAGGCGGAGGTCCCAGATTGTGCCGCAGTTCTCAAAGAGCGGTATGAGCTCGTCCTCGTACATATCCTTGGGTATCTTGCCGCAGAACACCTCGCATCCATTGCCGGGCACGTTGCCTTCCCAGTCTGGTGGCGGTCCGCCATATTTTCGTTGACCTTAAGTTCATGGGTACATTGAAATTTGGATAAGTTAACCAGACTATCGTATGCATAGTCGTGACACCCACCTGTCGTCACATCTAATGTGTAGCCGGTGCGCTCGAGAATTTTCTTGATCTTGTCCTCATCGGGACCTTTCACCTGTACGGCAGTGGCGGGCGCGGGCACGCCCTGTTGGCTAGCCCGACTCTTTTGTCGGTACGTCTTCATCACGCCACACAGGTAGGCGGACTTATTTGACACATGCTCCAGGTTCGATTCGAGGAACTGACCCAGCACATTCAAGGCACCATCGACGGGAAACTCCTTGAGTGCGTCCAGGGCGCGCTCATCCAGCTCGGCGTGAGCGAGTTTGCCGGTTTTGTAAATTTCATCCAGTTTTCCAGCAACCTACGCAATGATATGTACATTTGGGAGTTACATATAGTACAGTGGGAATCCTCCTGGGAACCGGGAACTCACCTTCTTGTCCAGACCGTACTCCAACAGCTTGGGATAGTCTTCTGTACGTTCGCCATCGCCACGGTCATCGGCTTTCTGATTAATGTCATCTAACAGCTCGCCATTACCCTCCGCCATTTCTGTAAGCAAATACACATTAACATTAAATTAGTTCCATAATTAGTACGAAATAAGTTTAATATTTGTTTTAAAGAGAACATGTTCTTATCCCTCCACTTGATGAAACTCTTTTCCTCTGAGTGCAGAGTGACGAATCACTTAATTATTGTTGCTCGACCTGCTCCCAAGTCAGCGCAAATTTATCACCTGAAGAGTTCAACGAACGCGACGTGAGAACGTAGAAAAGTGAAATATGTACACAGCTACAAATTGTTGTTTCTGTTTTGGAAATGGGTCGCGAGAATTCGCGAAACAGAAATTTCGCAGCTTACGCATCGACGCACGCACCCGGCATGGGTACACGTACATAAATATGGCAAAGAGAAAGAAGCAGAAGGGGAGAGAGTGAGAGAAAAGTGCGTATGAGGGGCAGCACGTTTGCCAAAAAGTTCATTGACTCCAAACAAAACGACGCGATCTGGCAGTGGGACGCGACGCATAAAAAAAGTGCGTGAGTGATAAAGAGACAAAGAGAGAGAGGCAGGGAGAGAACAACGTGCGAGAATAGGCCAAATGTAAACAATCAAGTGAGAGAGAGAGGCGCGTCGCGAATAGTGCGTATACGCGATGCCCATGATAATAGATTCGACTCGAGATAGCGATAACCGTGACGTAGTAGTAGTCACCAGTCGCCATGGCAACCCGAATTCACATTCGGTTTCACGGGTGGGATAAATCTGTGTTAGTGTGTCTAAACTGGTTAAAATCTTGGCAGTAGTGCTTCTGGTTTTAGGATTTTATTGAGGTTCAATTAAATTTAGACATTTTTCACTCTGCTTATCTGGAAAAAACCTCAGGCAGAAACCTGTCAGAAATTATACCCTTTCAGCAGGCCCACACGCTCGCACTGCTTACTTCCCAACAGATCAGTACAAACATTAACATTATCACACAGGCAATAGGAATAATCGATTGTATGAAAAGTATTTAAAATTCCACCGATTCGGAACCTATTCACATATTGTAACGAAGAGTATACAAGTCGCGAATCCAGAATATTTATCCAAGTACATACATATGTATGTACATACATATGTATTTATTTATGTATGTATTATTGCTTGTTTCTACATTTGAAATGGTTTTGCGCTACTTACGAATGAGTGGAAACATGAGGAAAACTGCTTTGGGGACGACTGACTGCAGCTGCATTGGGCAATTTAATTTATCATAAATGAATATTTATGATGCGCAGCGGACTTGGACTCTCCGTCTCATAATGAAAATGCATATTTTCCGCAGTTGTCAAGTGCCAAAATACGAACGAACGGGAGGGTGCGCGCGGGGGAAATCTATCGACGCTGGCGAAAAATATTATCAGTAGAACACTCAAACCCCCACACACACATGCATATCTATTTATACATGTGTGTGTGTGTGTATGTGTGTTGAGTGTGTGACGTTTCTCAAACAAAAAACGAAGCAAAAGCTGCAACCAGCGACAACCACACACGAAACGAAACGAAACGAAACGAAAGAAATGCGAATCTATAACCGAGAGCGATAATTGCGTAACTTTGTGCAAGAAATAAAAAATCAGCAAACAGCGAGAGCAGCAGAAATAGCAAAAGAGAGAGGCAGGCAGAGCGAGCTACTATGGCGTACGAGAGAGTGCGGTTGATCAGAAATTATGAGGCATTTTTTGTGCTCGACTTTTTTGTTTGTTGCTGCCTGCTCGACGTCGTCCAACGGACGGGCCTCTCGCTCTTTTTTATTATGCGGCGTTGTTGCCTTTCGCTAATGTTTGCTATTCCCTCTATTCCGTTCTTTCTCCGCTGACATTGAAATACTTTTTTTTTTTCGATTGATACCGCTCTGCTTTCTGTGCATAAATATGTGTGTGTGTGTGTGTGTGTGTGTGTGTGTGTATGAGTTACTCACTGGCTGAACGACTCCGAAAAAGTCGGGACGGAACTCCTACAACACGCTTTTCAGAAGTGCCAGCTGATGCCCTCCGAGCGTGGATGGTGGTGGCGGCCCTCATCTTAAGACGAACAGGCACGGGAACAAAGCAAAAATGTAAACCAACAATTTGAGATTTCCTATGTTATTTTCGGTGGTGACTTGAAATTTCGCTTGCACTCGGTTTTAATCAATTTGGTAAATTAATTTCTTCAATTTGGCACTAAAATCTTCCTTGAGAGCACAATTCAATGAAAACTATATTTTTCCGAGAAGTTTCGTAACACGGATATAATTTTCACAACTGAACAGAAACAGGAATATAATTTTGTGAGCAATGTCGAATCATTCCAGCTGACGTTTGACAGTTTGGGCAAAGGCTGGACTGCCAACTCGATTCGATAGCAGGATGCGATAATACCAGGCGATACATTAGTAAATGGGGTGGACACCCTACTATTAATCTATGTACATATGGAAATGTAAAGTTCTGCGGCAGTTACCCACGTGACCTGTAAATGCTTTCAGAGTATAAGTTGTTGCGAATTCTATAGGCCATTTATGGAGTTGGCAATTGCAAAGGAAGTGAACAGAAGTTTATAAGAGTTTTCCAGTGTGGGTAAATGCAAAATGCAGCACATATTTATGACAACTGCAGTGCCCCGTTGGAGTGGGGAAAGTGCATCAAAATGCAATGGAAGCTATGTAACAATGGCCGGAGCCAGTCAGCCAGTTAAAGCAATAACAAACAGCTATCGCTGTTCATAACCCATTCTCTGGGTTCTTTTGGCCCACCTCTCCTACTCCTTCCCAACACACAAACGATGAGCGTGAAACGCAGTGAGCTCTGTGTGCCGTAAGTGGAAAGTGTTGGCGACAACCGCTGGCGTGGGGGTTCATCCTGCCTGCCTGCATTGTGCGCCTCTCAGCGGGCGGCGGTGCCATGAAAATGTGCAGGAAAAGCGTTTTTATCGAGCCACTGCCAAGGAAATGAATAATAAACACGGGTAGTGTGGAGATTTGCATAGTCGTGGGTGGGGTGATACTGTCAGGGAAAGCCCGAATATGTGAAATTCCATTAGTGGAGGAGGCCCGTACCCTAGAACATATCGATGTATGCAGAATTACTTTTCGTACGCAGAGTTGCCTTGGCCACAGGCAATATCTAGTGTGATTTGATGGGAGTCTAATAGAAGGTAACCCGTCAAACGATACAGTCATGAGGGAAACCAGAATATGTGAAATTCCATTAGGACATTTCGATTCGCAGGGTTTCCCTGGCTGCAGGAGAATGAAAGACAAAGCCCCGCTCCTCGTCCAATATCATTATACATTCCGAAAAAGAATATTAAAGAGTTCCTTCTATTCATTCCCAAAGCAAGAGGGAAGCTATTCAGGTGAGTGGCTCTCGTCGGACCTGACCCGGACCCATGCTGGTCTGGCCTAAAACCGCTTTCAATTTGCAACACTTTTTTGTTTTGTTTTTGTTTGTTTGTTTGCTCTGCGCCTCTGCTCTGCTCTGCTCTGTCATCATTTTTTATGCATGTTTGTTGTGGCAACAGGGTTGCCGCTGCTGCTGCTGTTTGCTCGACTGTGGCAACTCTGTTCGCTGCACATGCAAAAAACCAGAATTTGCATGCTGAAGAACTCTTTACTTTTTTTCTTTCTTTTTGTTTGTTGTTTGCACTCTGGAGCAGTAAAGTAAGGACCCGACCTGCTCGCTTGGCTTGGTAACTACCTCAATAAATTTTATGTTGATGCCGGCGATATGCGCAAACACACAAACACATTGAAGAGACACGCATATACATACATATCCTGTCCCGCCCTGCCCTGCCCTGCACTTGTGCCGGTTAGTTACACCCTCAGCAAATTCTGGAACGAACAAACCACCCTCCGCTAGTCGGTGGGCTTTTTTTTGTTTTGTTATTTTTGCTCACTTAGCAGGGGTGGATTCCACCAATGCATTGGGGTATTATGGTATGGATGGATGTGCTCTTGGCTCCTTTGCCAAGAGATAATGCCTGGTGTAAGGTTAGTAAATCAGCGATATGACAAATCGCTGCAGCCGGAAAAAACGATCGAAAAAAATCAGAGCGATTTAATGCGACTCTCTTTGAATAGGAGACAAAAGAAAATCAAAAATTGCTGATAAAGCCAAATAAATCGTTTTTGCCACATTGGTTCTGTGCTCAGACGGGGCTGACAGACAAAGCGTCGCCAGTGGATGTCTGGTCTAGAATTACCATTACCATTCCCACTCCTCTACGACTCTACCCTTCTGCCATTTTCACGTTGCAAAGACCGAAACCGAAGCCAGACATAGAAACTATGTACACGGGCGCTGTCTGGCTGAGTTGGGGCCCCAATCTGGGGTTGTTAGCCATGCCATCGAATGCAGTTTGAAGTGTTAAAGTTTCAGGCTTTTCAAAAGGTGAGTTTCAAGAAGCTGCACAAGGGCACACCAACTCTATCCGCAATGGCGTGGTGGGGTGGGCTTTCGTGGCTATTTAAATGTTATTGCCATGGACAACGGCGACAACAATGGGGAGAGACAGGAGAGTCAGCACAGACAGACCAGAGAACCGGAACAGTTGTTGGGGATATGTAAAACATTGCTTTGTGTATGTAGTTATTGATTTTGAGCAACCCCTTTTTTTTGGGTGGAGGGAGGATGGTGGGTGGTGGAAGAACAGATGAACCAGCGCTCAACTAGCAACTCCTCCAGTTAAGCCGATTTAAGCCACACAAAGACATACATATCTTAAAGAGTAACTGAAAGTGCAGACCACACCGGACAATTGCAAGCCAGGAGCAGGAGCAGCAGCAAAGGCAGGCACCGAACGGAAGTGTGGCAAATGCCTCTTGTAATTTATAACCCTAGACGGAGTGGGGAGTGGGGAGAGGGGAGTTTCGGGAGGCCTTGGGAGACGGCCAGTTGGCCGCATAAGTTGCAGAATTTATGGCATTGCGACAACGAACAAACTCTGCCGGCAAAAGTGCAGGAAAACTAAGCAAATTAGATTGAGGCGACCATGAGGCGGCCACAGGCAACGGTGGAGACTTCAAAGGGGCAGGCGCAGATGGGAAGAACCAAAGAGAATATTAAAAGGGAAGAAGTTCAATGTAATTTATGGTAGAAATTAAAGTGGAAGCCACAACCTCACGTACTATAGGTACATATAACGAAATAATAAAAGAATTGTAAGGAATTTAAAGTGACAATGGCGAAAGGAAATAGTAGGCATAGTTTAAGTAATATTAATCCATTGACAAATCGAAAAACAAAGCAGACAGTCAGTCACATGGTCTGCTCCTGCACGGTAATCCGAGTCACAGTTGCTCCCAATTTCTGTTGTCTGTGCTGTGCCAAAATCAAAGCTATCGTTGCAATAAGTTGCAAGTCGAGTTGGGTTGAATAAACAACGTGGCAGGCTCTGTAGTTTGGTGGGGGTTTTGTTGCCAAGAAACCAATCAGACGGTATTTTGTTGGCCACGTCACCAGGGGCACCAGGCGTCGCCATAAAGTCGGGGTGCGGAGCGGGAAAAGAAAATGTTTTCAATATTTGATGCTCACATTTTGTGGCCGCAAAAGTGCACCGCACGGATGCCGTTCGACCGCATCAACAAATGAAAATGGCGGCTCCGATTGGGTCTCTCCTCTTCCAGAGGAGGTCAGTCACGTGTTGGCTTGGTCCAAAGGGGGAACAGAGCCCTGCCCGATTCACTGCATTGCGGCAAGGGATCGTCCGAAGTCCGCAGTCCGTAGTACGTAGTCCGGACTCCGGACGGACAGTTGTATGTGCAAACATTGTCTGAAGTACCAGTAGTATTGTGTCTGTGCTGTGCCACTTGCCAAAAATCTGGAGGGGGAAAAACAACGTTGTTCGTTGCCTGCAACAGCACACACAGCCGAGGCAGAGAGATAGGTAGGTGGTGGAGTGGAGTGCAGGGAAGGACACACGCGACAAGCGCAAAATGAAAATTACACAAAAGTTTTCCAAAAGAAGAAAATGGCGTGCTTTTTTATGGCTGTCAAAGATGCCCCGCAGGAGCCAATGCCGGAGCAGGAGAAGCCGTAGCCGTAGCCGTAGCAAGAAAACTACAAACACTGCTGCAAGGAGAAAAAAAAAAGAGTGGCATTTGGAGAGTTGGCCAAAAAGGCTGGGCCGGGCCCAGGCAGCAGGCAGCAGGCAGCAGGGTGCCGCACAGTCCACACGATTCTCTGGAAGCTAAGCTGCGCTTTTGTGTGTGTGCAACGTGCCTTCCGGCCCACCCTCAGAAAACAACCCAACCAAAACCCCAACTAAATCCAACCCAAACCGAGCAGAACAGAACCGCGTCGGGCTGAGCCATGCCCCAAAGTGGCAGGTTCCCCATAGTTTCCCGAATTAGAAAAGTGCCGGCTGCAGGCGCCTCTCAATTGCATTGGCTGGGAGGTAGGGTGGTAGGGTGGCAGGGCCGTAAACGAGTCTCTGGTTATACTCGGTACGTATGCATCTTTTAGTTGTATTTTAGCATATTTTATTATTTTCAAAAATAGGCTGCTCCCAGTGGCCTCCCGCTGTGGTGCGAGTGTCACCCCAATGGGTTTGGTAAGGGAAAAGAGGTTGGTAGTGGGGAGGACGCCCAGGACTGCTAAATGGAAGAATATCCTAGCGGTTGGAATTGCCATTGCCTGGCACGGCAACCGTTGGCACCCGTTGGCCTGAATGTTGCATAAATTGTGTGCAGCGCTAGAAGCTAATTGCCAAGATGGTAAGAAAAAAGAAAAAAGTAGGGAGAGAAAGGAGTAGAAAGGAAATGGCAGGCAAAGAAAGAACGAGAGGAAGAAAATGGAATGTTTGAAAGTATTTAAAGAAGAGTAATATTCAGATAGTAGGATGAAAAGACTTGGGGACGAGAATGGGTAGAAGATAGAGAAAAGAGTAAAGATCAGTGGAAGAAAGAAAGGTTCAATATGATCAAAGAAGGAAAAAATAACTGAAGATATTCTAACGTCATTCTAAATTTATGTAAAGATCTTCTTTCTCTTTTCGACTGGCAAAATGGGAAGAAAACACTAAATTTAAATTACTTAACACAGCTCGCAGGTCGAATGCAAAAGCCAAAACGTGTTTGCCGGCAACTGTCAATTCGCCCCACCCAACTTGGCTGCCTGCTGGCTCCTTGCTTCCTTTTTGCCCCCCTCCCTGCAAGTGCGAGTGTGTTCTTGCCGAGCAAGAGTCATGCATCATGCAACACCCAAACGAAATGAGAGTCGACGACTCCATGCGGCTTTTGGGGGCACTAGCAGCAGCAGCAGCAGCATAGCGCGACAACATGAAAATACAAAGGCAGGCGGCGGAGAAAACATGGCGAAGCGCCAAATTATGCGCACATGCACCAGCAGGCGGGGTTGGTGGGGAGTGGGAAAAAGGAGGAGGAGAAGACAGACAACAGAAGAAGAAACGGAAGCAAGACAAGAACTGCAAATAATTGCAGCAACGTGTGTCTCTGTGTGTGTGTGTGAGAGAGAGTGGGGCTCTCTCTCTCTGCTTTTCTACTGATTTTCCTTACTTCTCTCTTATTTTGCTGCTCCTTCTCTCACTGTCCAAAGAAGAGAGCGCATTGCACTCGAAAGCTTTTGGCGCTTGGACACACACTGCAGCAGCAGAAGCAGAAAAGCTTTTGCGGCCCCCATTCGTGCAATGCTCGCCGGCCGGTTTTCAAAACTGTAATTGTGTGCGAATTTTAGCTGTGCATATGCATGTGCATGTGCATGTGTTTGTGTGGACGCCATTTGGTTGACACGTGGCCGAGATGGAGCCCAGGAAGAGAAGCAAGCGCGCTTTCTGCGCTTTCCACTCCATTTCAAACCAAAATGCAGTGCTTAAACAAATCTGCCAACAGAAGGAGCAGAAGAAGTTGAAACTGAAGATGTAGCAGAAGAAGAAGCGAATGCGAATCCCACAAATGCCAAAGAAAGGAAGGCAACAAACAAACAACAACAGAATAAGCGCACGAACCGAAATTCGCACAGATCCAGAGGCAGAACAAACCGGTTTACCACTCTCGCACACACACAGATACTCGCAGACACCACTACACTCGCCACACACAACAGAGTAGAGTAGAGTAGAGTAGAGTAGAGAGAGGGAGAAGCGGTTCGGTTCCGACTTTGTCTGGACTTTTCTTTATTTTAAGTTCACTTTTAATGATTTAAGCAGCGGCGTCGGCGTCAGTCAGCGGCGTCGGTGTTGGAGCAGGAGAGGGGCTGAAGGGAGAACGAGCACGATGCAAAAGGCAAAAATCAAAATGGTGGACAGGCAAGGCAGCATGAGGACGACCAAAGGAGGCGGCAGGCGGGTGTCAACAGTGGGGCTGGTAGCCAAAAGAGAGGGGACGGGCGGTGACTGCTAAGAGGTAGACTACGACGACGACGGCGCTGGCAGCAGCGTTTAATGCGATTGTGACGACGTTAAATGCATTGCCACACACACACACGCACACACACACGCACACGCACACTTACGCGGCACTCACAAAGAGGGAGAAGCGAAAAAAAACCTAACTGCTGCATCTGTGTGTGGGGCTCTAACTTCAGTGTATTAGAGAGGGAGCCCCTTTGTATAAGTATGTGTGCTGCAGTGTTGAACAACGCGGCCTGCCGACACTGTGGGCGTTGTTGTCGTCTGTTTTTATAAAATATCAGCATCAGAAATATCAGAAAAACACCTGAACGCATATAAATTCAATTTCGTTTCATTTCATCGCATGCCTCAGCTGTTTCTTGCCTTTGGAATTCTACATGTAGGAATATATACTGGGCGCAATTCTAATTTTTGCACTCACACGAACATAGAGAGTGAGAGAGAGAGAGAGAGAGAGAGAGAGGGAGGCGGCATGAATACGTATGTGTATTGTATGTTGGGGCCTGGCTGCATTCAAGAGAATCCGCAGCGCAAAGAGGAAAAAAAATGTAAAAAATGCCGTCGCTTTTAGTTCCCCACCAGACACCACACATCGGAACGTACTAAACACTCACTCACACTCGCACAAACGAACACAGTCACTCACACAGATACTGGCACTTGATGGGATTGCTATTGCTGTCGCAAGTCTGTATGTACATATATTTATATATGTAGGTGTAGGTATGTAAGTATGTTCGCACTAATCGAAAACTGCAGTTTCTTTTTGCCAAGTGTATCCCAAAGATACACAGACCGAAATTACCTTTTTTTTGTATGGGGTTGCACTAAATTATTCACAATATTAATTCCCTTCGTTGACTGGGTTTTCGCTCAGATTTAAACTACTATATGTAATTGTTGGATTGGATTTTGTTGGGTTATTGTTATAATATTTGCGTTGCACAATTTGTTGCTAGATTTCTTGCATTTTCTACATAAAATATTTCTATTTACGAGCTAGATACAAATGTATCTATGTACTTTTATGAGATCACAATTGGCCGTGTTGCCGTTGCCGTTGGCGTTCCGTTACGTTTCGTTTCGCATGCCGCGCGCTCTTACCACCAACATATTAATAAATCTCGCGGGCCGCTCAGGGCTTTATGGGGAATTTCTATTATTTTGGATATTTTTTGGCAAGCACTTGATTTCCGATTCTGATTGCTATTGCAGCCACTGCACTAAACCGTGTTTGATTTTAAATATTTTTTTTTTAGTGTTTTTAGGGGACTTGGATTTGGATTTGGCCAATAATTCCTGCGTGTGGCAGCCGCGTTGTAATAATGGCGGCGGACGGCTCGGCTACGTCACCGGTTCTCCTCGGTTCGGTTGTTCGTCTGACGCTCGCTGCTGCTCTGTGCGCTGCTGCTGCTGGTCTTCCGTCGTCCGTCGCACAACAAAGCCCACAAACAACTCTGGGAGTCGCAGTCGCAACAGCAGCCGCAAGTCGTAACGAAAGCTGCAGCAGAGACGACGGTGGCGGCGGCGACAAAAATGCACACACAGAGGCGTAAAGAGAGTCCACAGTGCACACTGACACTCTCTCTCGCACACAGACGCGCACACACACCCTGCCAGACAGACGGGCAAAAAGTTTCGCAAAAAAAAAGCAGGAATTGAGAGGCAAAGCTTCAGGCAAAGCTACCAAGAGAGCGGAGAGAGAGAGAGAGAGAGAGCGAACGCTAGCATGATAAGCAGCGCGAGTGGCAGCAGAATTTGCACAACAAAGCGAATAGCGAAAAAACATGCTGTTCTCTCTCACACACAAACACACACAAGCGGAAGATCGCCGCCGTCTCTCTGGTGTGTGGGCATAAAATGCGAAGAAAAAAAACCACGAGCAAGTTTTGTCGCGTGTGGATGCCAAGTATTAATGTGTGTTCTCTATGCTGTTTTTTTTTGCCATGTGGAACCCGTTGCAATCTTTAATCTTTTGCCACGCAAAAAAAGTAAAAGCAGAACCTGAGACCAAGACAAACAAGAGTTAAAATTGCTAATAAATAGGCTAAAGAATGCACAGTTTTGGGCCAGAAAGTATCTAAAAGATACTCCGTCGACGTTCCACAATGCCATCCACACTCATACACACACACACAGAGAACCAGAGAGGCACACAAAAAGCGAGAAAAAAATTCAACACAAACTTTGGCCGAACATTCCTTCAAAGGGGTTAAAATGAGCGAAAAACAGCAGAGGCATGAATGCCCAAGGGCTGTGTAAAATGTAGATGCTGTCTGTAAATTTGTATACAAGGCAAGAGCCGTCGAATCGGTAACTAAAATAAACGCATACAGTTGCAGCAGCAGGGCTGCACACACAGATACACGGGTCATACACAGATGCCGATACAGATACACGGACAGAGGGACAAAACTGCAGAGAGATTGACCGACCGTAGGAGGGGTATTGGACTGAACTGGACAGCGGGACAGGACAGGGTTTGGCGTGGAGCACACGGGAGAGAGGGACTCAGACAGTGGAAAGATAGTGGAGGGAGGGGGAGGGGTTAAGGACAGAGCCAGGGCCGAAACCAGCGCCCACGCGGCGTATCTCTGCGACCGGAGCCGACTAGTGGGCTCGCCCAATGTTTCTGTTGTTGTAGTCGTCGTTATGGCCGTCGTTATCCGGCTTTTTGGTCATGAACTTGTGGGCTTACTCTACTCTACTCTCCTCCAACCCCCCACACACACAGTATGTCCGCTGTGTCCGCCTCCCGCTTCCCACGTCACACGTCAAGCACCAAGGTAAGCCACAGAAACAGGGCTTGCACGTGAACATCTCAAATGCTATGATGGTTTCATTCAGCTCTCTCGCCCTCAGCCACTATATTTTTAAAGTAGTGTTAAAATAAACTAACAAAAAATACAAATAAATAAGGGCAATTCTCTTCAATACTCTGCTGAGTATCATTTGGCTTTCAATCGAAATTGGGAGTCGAAAATATGCAGATTTTATTTACTTTGCGGAAAAAGTTAGAGGGGGGACTCTCAGGTTACACAGAAGAGCCGGTATGGTATGGAAATGGAAACCCTGGGATGATACTGAAACAGACACAGTGGGTGCAACAGTAAAACAGCTGGGTAACCTTAGTATCGAAAGAATTTGTGATAATTCCAGGAAAATGTATACCGCTATCCAGGCATGGAAAGCACAGATTAACTGACCAGAAGCACAACCTAGGCAATGTCTGCTTTGTCAAAATGTGTCCTTCTAAAAGGGATAATTTGTAGCCCCCCAAAAAAAGAATTATGATTTTTACAGATAATATGAAAGATATGGTAAAATCTAGAGTCTGAAGCATAGAAACAAGCGATCTTTTGATGTTTCTTTGATATGTTTCTAAAGTGTTGGTTAGCCGAAAATACTATTTCGTTTTCGTATCCGTGACTTTTGAACTGCGGAAGACTGCACATGTCGAATGTGTATAAAAATTACCCTCAAGCCCGGCTGAATTTCGTAATAGACTAACAGAACGGATGGTAGAGAGAAATGGACTATACCAGTGGTCGGCAACCAATAACAGATTTTAATAATTATATTAAATTTTCAAAACTTCGAATAAAAATATATTTTGAGCGAAAAATGTGTATGTTTTTATATCAAAGAATATTATTTCTTATTTAAAGCTATTAATCGAAACAAAAAATAAAATAAAATACGCAAACATTTGAGTGGCTCTTTGAGAAATGGGAAATTTTGTAAATTGTTAATTTTGGCTCTTCCGTCTCAAAAGGTCTCAAAACCCGTGGGACTATACCAAAAGTCTCAACAAGTATTAATTTATTGCCAGAAATTCTGGATCTGATATCTTTACGACAAGCAAATGGCAGTCATTATATGTAGAATCACTTTTTCTTTGGACAATAAACGTGAAATAAAGATCTATATCTGTCTATTTAGTGAAAAGGTGTGTTAGACGCAGACGGAGAGATACATATCTGGAAGCGTTATATCTTTCTGACTTGGATTGGTAAGACTTACTCAAAGGAATTTTTGATGTAGTTTCCAGTCGAATGTCGAGGTATCTCTGGCTTGGTGTATCCAAATGTGTAGAGTATCCAATTGGCGCTGTAGGTGTGTGGTAGATATTTAATCCGAAAATGTGCTAAGCTATATTTATGGGAATTTCTATATGTATGTAGTTAATGTGTGTGTTTCGAAAGCCTTTGCTGTTTCTGTTTCTTGTTGCACTATGCAAAGAACTTCACTGGATTCACTTTGGTGCACTTATGTATAATTACAATATCTAGAACGTGTTTCGGTTCGACGTGTGCGCGCGCTAAAAGATATTTTCACAACACAACTTTCGCGCTATTCCGGACACGTTGCGCGATCTGTGATCGCCGGGAGAGTGAGAGTGATGCAGAGTGCAGCGTTAAGGTGGTGCTGCTGCTACTGCTGCTGCTCTGTGTACAGTAGAGCGCCAGTACGACAAGACTGATGATGATTATGAGGATGATGACGACAATGATCAGTCACCGCACTCGCCGTTCTCCGTTGTCCGTTCTTTCTCTCTCTCTCTTTCACTTTTTGCTAAAGAATGCAGTCGTTCCTTCTCGCCTGTCTGCCTGCAGTAATTGCAATCAGCGTTGCATTCGCCGCCAAACTGATCGCCGATGCGACTCTCTTGTGGCCCTGTTGCTGGGGGCTGCTGCTGCTGCTGTCTCCTGTCCGCTGCAGCTCGGCGCAGGAAGTGCACGACGACCGGAGAACAAGTTACGAGCTCTCTGCACTCGCGATCGTTTCCCGTTCTGCAATCGGCTGCAGTTGTTCTCTCCTCTCTTCTGCTCACTGCTCTGAGATTTGCAGTGCGTTGCTTTCCCTCTTTTTTTTTGTTGTTTTACTGGGGCGTGTACCTCCCTTGTGTGCGAGGGGAGCTTGAGCTTGGGGGCTTGAGCGATTGTTGCAGTTGGTCCAGAGCCGTGCCGAGTCGTTCCAAAAGCTTTCGAGCTGCACTGTGTGCAACTGCAGTCGATCGTGATCGCGCGTTACGTAAAGCGTGTTCAGGAGTTTCGTTTAAAGCTTCGTATGATATGGAGGAGGAGGCATATCACATTGACATTAAATTGCAATTTCAATTTCAATTTCGTTACGTTTTGCTTTGCTTTGGGGTTAATTTTGATTGAAATTTAATTTAGTTTCAATTTGCGGCTGTTTCGGCTACTGACTGCGTTTTGGGGTGGCTGACTGAAGACTGGCACTGATCCAATCCCTGGTACAATCCAATCCGAAAGTTGATTTGCAAATGCAGTTTCTCGAATGTACATACATACATACATACATATGTATGTGTGTGTGTGTGTGTGTGTGTGTGTGATGAGTGTAAACGCAGTCTGCACTTCTGTGTGTTGGTAGCAAAAGTTGCTTGCTTTGCTCTCTCACTGGTTAGCTAATTATATAACTTTGATTGTTTCTTTTGAATTTATACATATATATTTTGTGTATTGTATTTATTGTATTTGTTTAGCTTCACTTGATGATCATAGTTTCCACTTGGCACGGAATAGTATTCAATATGCACTTTTAGTTGTTGTTTTCGTTGTCTTCATTCGATTTCGATTTCGATTTGTTTCCGTTGTGTTTCAACTTTTGTTCAGGTTGTGTTTGCTTCACTTGTTAGAAATTTATAGATTTTGTATTTAATTTTAATGCACTTCCAGACATGTCGCTGCATTTTCGCGTGCTTTTACAGTTTCACACGCTCGCCCATAGATACTTTATCCGTCAGTTGATTTACGTATGTATGTACATATGTATTATTATTATTGTATTCAAGTTTTAGCCTATGACTGCGTCTTAGTATTGATTATTATTTATCAGTGATTATTATTATTATTATTATTATAATTAGAAGCGTTGTTTGCTTGTGATCCTCCTCCTCTCTCACTGGTGCACTTAACCATATTAGAATATTAGATTATTGAAAATTTACCGCTATTACCGTTATTATTCAAGGCAGCAAATAAAGAAAAAACTTAAACAAAAACTGGCAAATGTTTGCTTAAATCTTTTAAACACTTATAACAAGTTTTGGAGAGACTGTAATTTCAAATTCTATTGTTGTTAGATTTCGATTCCCGGATGACGTTTTTGATGGGGTTGGTTGATGTTGATGCTGGTTGCTGGTTGCTGGTTGCCGGCTCTATTGCTGATGTTAATCCAAAAGTGTGTGAAGACGTTGTATGCGCGGACTCCTTGTTTTGTTTATTCGTTTCTGACTGTCGACTATGCGTTGCCAAAAAGGTATAATTTTGTTTCCAAAAAACTTTAACTGAATTTGAAGTGAATTTCGTTGAATTTTGTTCTGAACTGCTGATGGCCGGCTGTTTTAACCGTTGGTGTAAAAAGTTCCAGATTTGTAATTGCAATATTTTCGCATGGTCGTTTGCGCGTCCGCGATACTTGCGAGTGGAGTGGCGTTGAGATACAGATACAGATACCCGGCTGGGTAGTCACTCAGCCTAGGTCGCAGTCTCAGTCTCAGTCTCACTTCTCAGTTCTCAGTCACCGTCTCCGTCGTCGTTGTCGATGTCGTGGCTACACAGCCACAAAAAGCTTGCAGCTACACGCACACCAATGCCAAATTACTCTCCAGCACAGAGAGAGAGCACACACGATATCCACACAGATACAGAGAGAGAGAGAGAGAGAGAGAGCCTTCCTTTTTGTTTTGTTTTTCGCATTCGCAGCGGTAGGTAGGCAATTGCATTTGTATTGCAACTTCTCTCGCACACACACACACACACATAGAATATTTCTCTGCCTCCCTGCCCAGAGCTTGCATGTGTCTGTGCTTTTTGTAGTTCTTCGCCCCACAACCACCCAGCCACAGCCACAGCCTTAGTTGCCGTTGCCGTTGCCTTTGCGATTTACTCTGCCCTGCCAAGAATTTCTTTGCCGGCTTGTAGCTCTCGGTCTCTGGGTTTCCTCTCTCTCTCTCTCTCTCTCTGTGTCTTCCACTTGGACTTTTTTTTGTCATTCCGATTGACCCTTCCAGAGCCGGGCGATGCGATGCCCAAAGATGCCAACAAAGTCGCGACCGTCGATGGATGCGTTTTGTCGCCCTCTCGCTCTCTGTGGCTCTTTCTATCGCTCTCGTTTAATGTGTGTGTGTGTGTGTGTGTGTGTGCGGCATGTTTGAGGAACATTTCAATTAACTGCAATTCTTCTGCTCCCATACCATACTGCCGGGCAATGGCCAATCCGTTTTTATGATCCACTCGCTTCACTCGACTCTGATTGCCTCTTGCCTGTTGCCTCTGCCTGCCCGTCTGTCCGTCCGTCGCCCCGTTCGTCAAAGTTTAATTAACTCGGAGTCACGGACAATGCCGAGCGACAAGTAAAGCGTATCTAGATTCTAGATGCCCCCGATAAGATCTGTTCGGTGATGATTCTATGTGTGTGCTGGCTGCCATCTCTCGTGTAGATTCGCATTTTGCCAACTCAATCTTTTGGGCCAGCCAGCAGGTGCGATGACCGTCAAAGGGAGATAATATTGTACATACATATGTATGTATGTATGTATGCATGTATATGGGAATAGAATGTAGGGATCTATAGAGTGAATAATCTGAAATCTGAGCTTGAGATTCTTCAAGGTTGTTTATGGTGTACTGATCCTCTAAAAGAGTTTACTATCCTTGGTTAAAGAAGACAAGCAGGAATTGTAATAGATAAGCGGGGCATAGAATCGATATACATACATTTGTACATTCATACACACATTGAGCACTCCTTATGGGCTCCAAATATACTAAAAACTGAGTTTATTTTTAACATATTTCTAAGGTCAAGAGAAACTTGAATAAGATCGAAAAGCTTTCATTTCCTTCATTTGTAGGGCAGAAAACGAAAGCCAAAACGAAAAGTGAATGCTGGGAAAGAGGCTGAAACTGGCAGAGAGAGAGAGAGAGAGAGAAACGAACGTAACGAGGACAGCAGCAGGAGCAGGAGCAAGGAAATCGCTGGCTGCCGCACATTGATGATGATGATGACGACGATGACCATCAGCAGCATCAGGAGCATCATCAAGGAATCGGAGGCATCATCAAAAACGATGGTCCAACATCAGGAGCATCAGCAGCAGCGACCAACAACAATGTCCGTATCTGTGGCGATAACGCAATTTTTGTGTTGAATCCTGTTTTTATTCCCACAGTTTTGCGAGGCTTACATCTGACGGGGGACGTGGCGGCCCCGTAGCCCCGATGCGGCAGCTACAGCTACAGCGACAGTGGCAGGGGGCAATGCCAGGGGAATCACGGGCGCACGGTCATCATCAAGGCGATCGCTCTGCCAGCGTCGCTGCCATGGTCTCAAAATAATAAGATGACATCCAACACTTCTTGTCCTGCTGATGCTGAGGCTGAGGCGGAATCCGAGGCAGTACCAGTGCCAGTGGCAGTAACAGGGGCAGAGCCTCGCTGGCAAGGGGCACACAGCTCGCTCGCTCGGCGATGGCCTGGACGGCCCTCCCCTTTGATACCACCATATGTGCTAGTCCCCTTGCAACCCCCTGCCAAGCTGCTGCCGCCACCGCCGCCGCTGCTACTGCCAGCCGCAGTCCGTTCCAAATATTTTTATATAAAAAAAATACCATTTTTTCCTCGCATAATAAAACTTTTTCTGCATGCTTTTCATTTCCTTCGAGATACCAGAGAGGCACCAACAACAACATCAGCGGGAGGGAGGGAGGGAGGAAGGGGCAGCAACAGCAGCGACGCAGACAGCAGCACTTGGCTGCCACACAAAGGAATATCACCTCTGACGACGACGGCGACGCAAGGACTTGTCTGCATTGAAATGAATGTAGGTAGAGGTACGAGTACGAGTGCGAGTGCGAGTGCGAGTACTCATCTCCATGTACCTGAACCTCTCCCGACTCACGACTCCCGACTCTCGAGCGGAGGATGGACAATGTCCAGGGGCCGAAACTTATTGAGCTCCGCTGATATTTTAGTTCTTCTTGTTTCCCCTGCTACTTTTTTACCCCTCTCCCCTCTTTCGCTTTCTCAGCTTTTTATCGCTGGTGGTTGCTCGCTCGACGGTCTGCTGCTCCTGTTGCTGTACCGATTCTCGATTGTAAAGTGGAGTGGAGACTTCAGATATTTCGAGAAAGTTTAGAAATCATTTAGGGGGGGTTAAGTACGAGTGTAAGCCGCGTGGTGTGGCCGTGGGGTAAGCATTAGGGTTATTCTGAGACCTCTGACCTCCTCCGCCTAATCCAAGAGATGGATCATGCATTTATGCACCTTCCATAAGTCCCCACTTGCCCATTTTGGTGCTGGTCAAGCGGGAAAGAGAGTTTTTTAGTAGGTCCTTGGCGTTGCAAAATGTTGTTTACCCAAAATGTTAAAATACCAACGCTGGAACGGAGACGGTGACTGTCGGCCACAGGAAGTGGATGACCAGCCAGCCCCAGCGAGGATATGGCAGGAAGATGGCAAGGCAAAAAAATGAGCCATGAAAAAACCGAAGGAAACTCAATGCGACATTTGCATTTTTAATGCATACCCACATATAAAACGTTGTTTTTTATGAGTTGATTTTGATTTGCGTACTTCTTTTTATTTAATTTTTTGTCGGACTGGTTCGTATCGTCTAATTTTTTGTTCGTCGTTGGTTCCTTTTTTTCTTCTTTGGTTTTGCCAAAAGAAAGGCGGTCGCTTGACCATCTCCTTCTCCTTCCTTTGGCCATTGTCTGTGCCGCGGTGTCACCTTCGAGCTGCCAGGAGCAATAGCCAGAGGAGAGCTGACCACGCAGACAAGACAAGGCACACGGGCACACGGGCACACAGGCACACAAAAAGCTAAGCAGAAAAGTACACAGAAGAAGGAGCAGTATCCTTTTGTGATATATGAGTAAGTTGTACCTGAAGGATGCGCTGAGCCATTGAGCACACACACACACACACACACACATCGGGAGAAGACGGTTCAGGCAAGCTGCACCACCAACACCACCACCGCCACGCCACGCCACGCCACGCCACGGTCATCGTCATCATCATTCGAAGCTGGCTGGCTTTGAGTTTATCATTTGATATCGAGCACAGCGTGATTATATTGTGGATGAAATAAAATGGGTATGGGCATGGGCATTGGTATGAGGCTAAGGATGAGCCTGATGACCGCACCCGTGGCCTGGACACCCTGTGCACCCCTCGCACATCCAAAATATCTCAAAAGAGAGAGGGAGAGAGCAGCCTTGGCTGGGCAGAGGAGCAGCACCCCTCGCTGATCTTCTTGGGTCGTGGTCTTTGTCTTATGGCCATGGCTGGTGGGAAAATTTATCTAAATTGTCGATGGCGTTCTTTTTTTTTTTTTACATACTCGTATATATATATATATTTTTTTTTTGAATTTGATTCTTTTGCAAAAAGGATTTCTCTTTCTTTCAGTTTTTTATATTTTTTTTGTCATATTGTGGAATGTTTTGTCGTCACTTTTGGAATGAAAATAGGATGCAAGAAATGATGCGCCAGCAAATGGGCAAAGTCCATAAATTAAGTCCGGGGCAGGAGCAGGAGGGAACGCAACTGACAGGCGACCCGGGCGATCGATGCGAGGAAGTAGAACAAAAAGCTGGAAATTGGATGAAGGTGTTAAAATATAAAGCGCCCTTGTTCCGCATCCTGTCAGGCAGGGCATGGCATCCGAATCCGGATCCGGATCCCCTTCGGTTCGATTTCGCAGCGATTGCCAGGGCAACGCATAAACTGATACTATTCTAAGTTGAGCTGCGAAACAAACAGACGGAGGGAAGGCGAGGCGAGGCGAGGTGAGGTGAGTTTCCAAACAGTTTTCCAATTAGCTGTCAAAAAAAAAAAACATAGAAGAAAACGCGCGACCACTTGACGTTGAACACCATCGGGAGGTGGGAAATCAACAAACTAAAGCAAAGGCTGGTGCAACGGCAACTGCACAACTGCACAACTGCACAACGGCAAGTGGGTGTAGCGGAGTGTGATGTGACTGTGAGTGTGGCACATGCAACACCAGGCGGCGGCAAAGGGTTGGCAATTATTTTTAACGAACTTCTCCTGAACACCAAAGAGAGAGGGAGGCAGGTCCTGGGTCAATGTTCGACAATTGCCGTGGGGGACAAATATCGCGCATACGCCCTGACGGACTGCCCCTCGCAACGCTCTGTGGGTCAAAGCGATCTCAGGCAACCGGGTCGTGATGAAGATTAAGATCCATTGAAAGTAAAACAAGCAACACAGCTGACGTGTGCGCGAAATGGTGGAGGGAAACGAATAAATCTGAGCAGTTGCAACTGCAATTGCAGCTGCGGCGGCTACGGCTGCGGTACCGCTGCCCGACATCCACGCAATCAACGCATTAAATCAATTTTAACTTGGCCTACTTTCCGCTGCCATCCATCCACATCCACATCCACATGGGGCGAGAGGTTCTTCTCTTCTCGCCACTATGCGAAGCTGTTCCTAAAACAAAAGCACAACGGCGAATGCGGCGGACCCTTGCAGCCATAGCCATCGTTGTCGCAGCAACAACTGGAGGCAGAATGGCAACAGCCGTTAGCTTCACAAGAAGTGGTTGACTGCAGCTTGGCGCAGCCTGGGAAAGATGCACCCAGGACTGGGGATGGAGAGCTGGAGCTGAAGCTGAAGGTACCGAGTGCAGACCCATTGAAATGCAATCTGTGCACAAATGGCGACGACGGCAACCACATTTTTAGTTTGGCCATTTATTTTTACGGATATTTTTGTTTGTTTTTTGTACATGGTTAAAGTGTGAGCTGCCGCCAAATGAATGCGAAATATTTCACCTACATTTCGAGGCAAGGTGCACCTGTACATATATGGATGCCCATGTATGTACATATGTATATAAGGCAGCTTCAGAATGGTGGGTTGAATACGAATGCTGGCACGAATAGGCAGAAATTCAACAGGAAAAGTATTACTGCGACCGCGGATCGAGCTATGCATTAAGGGTAGATATTTCGTTGACAGCGAAAAGGCACCAAGAGATCCCTTAAGCGTTCACTAAGAGAGCACCACGAGGGAATTGTTTAGTCTATGAGCAAGCCAACTCCACATAATATCTTCCACATAGATTGGCCTTTTAATTTCGCTCTGTAGCTTGGATCTTCATACTTTGAACCCTCGAGCACGATGTAAGACCTTTCAACCGGTAGCGTAATTCGATTCAGGCCTGTAGCATCGAGGCTGGGGCATCCGAGCGTTGCCATTGAAGCACTTTTTGCCATAAGCCAAGCTCTTCTCAGGCCATTGGCAACGGCAACGGGCAGCCACTGCAACATATTACATGGCTATTTACTTAACCCATTAATTCTACAGTCGAAAAAGAAAAATATGAAGCGAGGTGCTGACATGGCAAAGGGCTAACCAGGCGGAGCAAGGGACATGGTAGGGCAGGGGCCAGGGGCCACGGGCTGGAACCACATGCAGCCGGCAAATATGCGAAACGTGGCGCGAAGAGCATGCTCAAGTGTATGTACTTGCATTTGCATTATGTAAACGCACTGGGGCTATGGCTATCCAGCCATACAGTCAGACCGTCAGGCCGTCAGCCGGGACAACGTGAAGTTGGAATGTGGTTTACATAAGCCAGGACCGGACCTACACCAACATTTATAGGGCCGCAGCGAGCGGCAAACGCTGGCTGAAAACGAAAGGAGTGCAAAGAACCCGGTACGGAATGGGATGGGGTGGGGATTGGATGGGCACAGGAACGGGGACGTTGGCATAACTTAACGAAGAGCAACTGCTGTCATTCGCTTTATGTAACCGTAGACATTTGTGTAATACAAGCAGAAGACTACGAAGAGTACCAGTGGACTGGAGTGCAGCGTCATCATGGCGTAATGCGAGATCCAGATGGGGCAGAACGGCCAATATAATCAGCTGTAAGCACCCATCTTCCCATCTTCCCATCCTGCCAACCTTCAGGACTCGAAGTGCCAATCAGCTCAGGCTCAGGCTCAGGCTCATTCAAAACTAGCAACAGTCAATGGGAAAATCTTCTGATGTTTCTCTGCTTGCTTCTCTTTCCCTTATCTTGCATTGCCAACTAATTTCGATTGACTTTTATCCGACAGACTCTGGCCCAAAGTTTTAATGAAGGAATGGCAAGGGACGGGTAAGGGGGATTGCAGAATACATACAATAAATTAATTAAAATTGTCTCACTCACCGGCATAGTCACGTTGTCTGGACAGAGAGCTGTACATGTCATGGTTGTAGGCACGATACGAGCTTCGGCCCAAGTTTTTGGCAGCTGAAAATATAAAAAAGGATACAAAGTATTAATGGAATGTTAAGGATGCAAAGTAGACATCAGAAGTTCTTAGAATGATTTTTGTATCGAATATTAAGCAGCTGGTAATTGATAACCTACTTACTAGTTGATTCACACCAAACACCAGCCCAGATAAGGCTTATCAAAGCAGAAATAAAACAAATAATAGTAATAATAACAACCACCACCCACAGTAGTTCTCAGTAAAAGTGCAAAGACGGCATCGAATCAGTGTCAGAGGAGATGGCTACGAAAGTTGATTTCTCAGAGCTGAAAATCAGTCAGGTGGGTTCATAGTATGAATCTGTAGATGCACTGCACCGACATGCACATTTCGACAGAGGATGTTCTTATCGGTTCCATTCGCAGCTGATCTTGGGCAGAAAAACGCAGATAGATGCAGCAGATAGATGCGCAGCTGGGCCGTCATGCTCTGGGAGTTATGCTTGCCGCTGGATCTGGTAAGTCAGTGACATCAGTTGGATCTCAAGCTACCACGCTTCATAGTCTTCAATGCCACAGTCCATCAAGGAGTTGATCACACGTGGCTGGTGCATGTATCCCACGAAAAGATGCTCCATGCAACAAGTTGCGAAGTTCCCAAACGATTTGTGTGTTTCTACTACTGGTTGCAAGGACTTATCGTATATCCTGGATCAGGACACAGTGGCCGTAGCCCCAAAGGGATGTTTGTGGAACCAGAGGCTAATCTTCTCTTGTAACTCTTTCAGAGACACGGCTCGAGCTGGCGTCGTGTCGTCCAAAAAGCCTTCTGGCCTACCCATTGCCGAGCGGGAGGCAACGCAAACGGAACGGGAGACCAAAAGGCCGAAAGGGATGCGTAACGAGAGGCCCGGAGAGTGAATGTGAATGCCGAGCGGAGGCCCAAACGGCTGGCCGACAAGGTCGGGAAGGTCGGTCTTGAAGAAGTTTCGCAAATTCTAGTCCCGTACTGATTAATAATTCGCTATGCTAATGTGTGGAAAATTATTAATAATGCTGGCTGCATGCAGAGAGAGTCCTTTTTGATCTCCCCTTCCATGTGATAAATCCTTTCTCGCAGCGACTCCGTCTCACGCTCACAGCAATGCAGATGCAGATGCAGATGGAGATGGAGGAGATCCAGATGCAGATGCAAATTCAAATGCAAGCTGCAGGGGTAGGCCTATGAAAAGCTTAGACTGCATTAAGCACGAAGGAGCGCAAAGGAATCGAATGGCAGGGCAGGGCAGGGCTCTGCGGAGAGATGTGAAGGATGTGAGTGAACACAACAAGAAGGATGACGGCGATGAGGACGATGACGGCGGACATGACAGCGAGAGGCGGCGATGTTCCTTGTTTGAGGAGTGCCGTGTGGCAGCAGGGTCGTGTCGTGGGGAGGAGTACAGTATGTACCAAGCGGTGCATTGCTGCTCCTGGCACAGCGCGACTCCTTGGTGTTTTTCTTCTCTTTTTTGCATTGTGTTTCTTCTCTTATACGTTTCTATGCGTGTGCTTGTATGAGTGCGAGTGTATGTACATATGTGTGTATGTGTGACCGGAAACTGCCATTTAAAGTGCATTTTGGAGAGGAGTCGGCGGAGTCTCTCAGTTCAGTCAAGAGACGAAACGGGACGGAACAAGCTTCACTTGTGTGTTAAGTGAAAAGAAGAACTTTGTCCCCTCTCTCTCTCTCTCTCTCTCTGCCTCTCTGCCCTTTGCCCATCGTCTTGCTCTGCCCAACCCCATTCGCCTCTCTGGTTTTGGTTTGTCGTTTTGTTTTTATGCTCTGCGTTGATGTTTTTTCCGCTGCTGCTGTTTTTGCATGCCATCAAGCAACTCCCTTTGTGTCGAGTCCTTCTACTCCTACTCCTCACTCGCCATGGAGCCAACACGTGTAATCCAACTCCTTTTAATTACATTCAATACCCCCAGTGCCACAGTCGTCCGTCCGTCTGCCAAGGTGTTGGCAGGCAGTTGCCTTCGCTCCGCTCCGCTCCTCCCTCTCATTTATGCGCTCCTCTCCATTCCATTCTTCCATCTTTAACCTTCTGCCCAAATATCGATTTTCAGCTTTAGCTCTGGCTTAGGTGCAACTGCTGGCCAAACAGGGATCCCGACAATACCAATCGCCATCCATTGTAAGGGCCAACGAGGTGTTAAAACATTTTGTAAGAGCCGAGATTGCTGCTGGGGTTGCGTTGCGGCTTGGGGACAGCCCAAAATGCAATCAAGTGTCACTAATCGCGATCGGCAGATCAAATTTGCATGCGCTGCACTCTCGACTTGACCGCAGATCCAATCTGCAGTGGGGGCACTGCACTGCAGCAAGCGTAAGCCGAGACATGGCAAATGGGGGGACTGACAACAAATTTAAAATAATCTAAAACAAGCCTGCATAGCCTGCATAGCCTGGGGCTACAGATACTCGTACTCGTATTAGGACTCTGAAACTTCAACTTTAACTTGTTTTCTGAATTTGATATTTAGAATACTAACATTACGTTTACGTTAAGAGATAAGGATTAAATAGATAAGGGATAATACTAAGGAATTAATAGAGTAAATTCTGATTTAAGTGGACATTTGTATGCTCTAGATTTAAAAGAAAAAATACATTGATATTGGTTGTGTTTATTTATTTGGATTATTACATATATATTGTCGAATTAGAGAACGCACTGGAAAAAAGGAGATCTCTTACAAGATTTTTATCTAACCTACACTGATAGAAAAAAGCAAAGCAAAACTAACTACAATTATATTTGAATTTAAAATGCGATTTTTAAATAAAAACATAGTAGAATTCACTTTGATTTAAATAAAAATGTATACAAATTTTTTAACACGTTAATATTTAATCTTAATACAAAACACTTTAAATAAATATAATATATTAAATTGATATACAAAACACTTTAAAATAAATATAATACTTTAAATTTAAATATGAAATATATTTTAATTAAATAAAAAATATATTATATTTAAGTATTTTCATATTGATATCAAAATGCAAGTAAAGAATTATCAATATTAATACAACGACTCTTGGATGAAAATCAATGGTATAAATGAGTGAAAAAATTACAATTTCAGGGATTTTTCTATCGGTGTACCTTAGCAATATATGTATGTATGTACATATGTACGTCACAATCTAGCCTGTTTCAAATGGAAATGCTATTCGTCTGTGGAATCAACTATCAGACCATTATAAGAAAATTATTAGTGCATTCCAATTTAAGGAAAAATTAAATTTGTTCTTCAAAAAATTAAATATAAAAAAATGTATTAATAATATAAAAATGCTCGAAGCATAAAACAAATAAAATTTACTTAAAATCTAAAATTAAAAAATTAAAATTAAAAAAATGTTCAAATCAAATCATTTTTATATCACAACAATGAATAATTTTACTTTTATTGATTATGTTTTTTCGACTAGAGCATTAATTTATAAGAATATTTCTTGTCGCGATAGGAAAATAAGTTAAAAAAATTGATTTATTTTATATGAATCCTTAAGGAACACACTGGTAGAGAAATGGAGATGGCAAGATCGATTAGCTTGTTGACTGAGAAATGTGTTTGCATCCCTGTTGGATACTTGAATCTACAATAAAAGCCATAGCTTAGCTTATTCATTCATTCATTCTTAGCTTTAAATTAGCATCTGCTGGCTGAACACTATCCTATCCCAACCTCCCCCACATTTAATCCTTAAGAAAAACAAAAATAAAATTCATAAAAATGAGAACTTTAAATGTTTACGCTTGGCTTGGCCTCAAGAATCGCTTTTTGTGTGTGTGGTGTGTTCTACTTGAGCCATTTGCCATTTGCCATTTGCCATTTACCATTTGCCAGACAGGCCAGAAACAGGCAGGCCAACCAGCGTTTTCAGAGGAATAGGTCAGTACGGCCGAGTGAGTGTTTGTGAGTGCATGCGAGGAGTGTGCCCCACTCCCGGTGTGAGTGCGAGAGTGAATGCATTCTAAGTTTTCAAGTGTACATGTTGTAATAATTTGTGAGTTAAAACAAAAGCAGAATGGGAACGCGACTGGCAGCACATGCTACTGGCACATACATACATACATAAGTGCCGCAGGACAGGACTCGCTGTGTGTACCTTATGTGCAATGAGAGCCAGAGCCCCGCATTTCGCACCCTCTCGCCATGCTATCCATAATATTACCCATACCATGCCTACGATGCAGTTGCCGTTGCCCTCTCTCCAGAGCGGGGTCAATGACAGCGCAGAAGGTCAAACGAACGCATCGAGAACTAGGGTTCCCTAGGATAAGGAAGAAGGCAGGACTACACCAGGATATCGCTGATATACGACTTCGATTTCGCACGCAGCATACTCGGAGAAGGGGCGACGACAAAGTTTGAAGCGAAAGAGGACCAAGTACAAGTGATTAATATCCCCCCTGATGCACGGCAGCTGCTGCCAAAGTATCTCCTAGATAAAAGTTAATTTCTGACCCTCTGCTGATCTGCCACTGCCCTCTGCCCCTTTGCGGACTGCAGCAGGAGTCCAGGGTCCAGGCAGCTGATGAAATGTACGCTCAACTTCCGCTGCAAGTTTTGCTTTTTGGATTTCTGTACTCACGACTCACGACGATGCTGACCAAAGAGTAGGAAATCTTTTGTAATCGTCCGATAACCCCGACGAGGAGTGCAGAACTTGAAACTCAACCCTTAAGACCACGAGAAGAGAAGAGAAGCGAATCGAAGCGAATCACTGGGGCTGTGGCTGTTGCTGTGGCTGCGGCTGTAGGCTGGAGGCTGGAACAATGCCAGCGCGACTGCAATGCAATTGCATGTCCAGCCTAGCAGGATGCCAGGCAGTCGAGAGCAGAGCAGCGCAGAGCAGAGGGCATCCCAGGCAGGTCCTTGCCTGGCAATTAGAACGCCGATGGGAAGGCGATGCCGCGGCCCTGCTCTCGGGTCTTCCATTTTTTGTTGTTTACGAGTATTTACATACCAAAATGGCATTATAATGCGAATAATGGCAAAGGCAAAGGGATTGAGCGGTTCCTGCAATGCAACCGCTTGCCTTGGCCTGCATTCCTATTGTCCACAAAAGAGAGCTACACAGAATAGGAGAGAGCGAGAGAGAGAGAGAGAGACAAAGAAGGAATCCTTTTTTAATCCATCCATATCTTTTGTGCCATTCAAAATAATAAAAAAGAGAGAGAGAGAGAGAACGTTGCGATGCGATGCAATGACCGGACCAAAGCGGAGACCGACCGCATGGGCAACGGATGGGGTGAGAGGGGGCAGGGGGCAGGAGGGGGGGGCATCGAACAACTTCCAATTCAAAACGCATAACGAACAGTACGACGGCACGGCGGCAAGGAGCGCAGGAGCATTTCCATTGTGCAATCCGACTGACAGACGGACAGACAGGAAGCAGGATAGGCCAAAGATGAAATTAATACGCATAAATTACAAGCCAGATAAAACGAAGATAGGACCAAGGACTCTGTGGCCATGGGAACAACTTTTGCAACGTCCAAGCCAAGCAATGAATGCAGGACGAATATTTCCAGCATGTATCAAGGCCTAATAAATGTAGAAATTTCCCAACTGAAATCAATTTAATTTAATTTAATTCTATTTACGAGTATATTCTACATATATGTAAATGTCATTAAAACAAAACAAGTTATGCATTGCTAGACATTTAATGATTTAATTAGCATGGAAGCATTGGATTGGCTTGCAATGTATCCCCGATGGATGCCATGGGAAACATGGCCAACTGACACCTAAAGTTGCTGTCAAGGATGAGCCAAAGCCCAATTAAAACTCTCGGCATACAAACCCAAACATTTTGCAAGCGGCACAAACGGAACAAGTATCCATTCACATTATGTAAAAGTTCTGGGCTGGCATACTCGTAAATACATTGCCACATTGCAGCTAGAGGTAGCGTCACAAGAACAGGAAGGAACAGAAAGGAGCAGCACCAGGACAAGGCAAGGAGGTGAAGAGTAAGCAGCAGAAGGAATAGACTGCAGCAATTTGCAGAACTTCTGCTAACTACACGAACGGACCGAGGTCCGAGGTCGCTTGCCGGCCATTCCGTTTCCGGTTGGGCATGGCAACTTTTGCTATTGTCGTAGGTCCTTGAGGCAGGGAGCACAAGTCAGGCGAGCCAAGCCGAGCCGTGCCGTCCGTCTGGTCTGGCTAGGCGGCCACTTGCCACAGGGCAATGTGCTCGCGAGAAAGAGCTAGCCGAAGGAACCTGCCGGAGGACACGCCATATGCGAAGAAGGACAACAATTGAATTACAAAATTTTTTGCTGCTGCTGTCGTCGTCGTCGTCGTCGTCGTCATCATCGTTGTCGTTGTCCACGTCCACGTCCTCTTCTGACTTGAAGAACTAGTTGTGTCTGACTGGCAGGACATTGCTGAAACTGTGGCAGGGGCAGGGGCAGGTCTAGGGGCAGGGGCTGAGCTCAAGTGGCACTTGGCTGGGGCAGAGAGGACGGACATGTTTTCTAAAACGGAAATTAGGTGACAGGACGCGGAGAGCGGACCCAGGCTGCTCCTTGGGTCAACTTTAATTGCTGCTTTGTGGATGTGTGCGAGGAAGTTGTTGGCTTGTCAGAGGTTTCGTTCTATGGCAAATGAAGATTGATTTGACGGCCAGCCATCCAACAGAACCGAAAGCAGGAGCAGGAGGAGGAGGAGCAGCAGCAAGTGTATCTGTATCTCTGGCAAGCACAATGCCATGCAATTAACGCTTCTCGGTTTGGTTTGCCCGATAACACTCGTGGCCCATTGAAAACTCGGAGAGAGCAATGTCTGTGTAACTGTATCTGTGTGTGGACCGCATTGGGTATCGTATCTCCTCTCCAAGCAGCAGACTGTTGTCGACTGTCTGGCTGAGCGTGCGAGAGTCGCGTGTGCAATGCTGCAAAAATGTTCAAATACTCTTCTTTTTTTTTTTGTTTTTGCTGCTGTTGCTGCTGCTGCTGGTGGTTTGGGTTATCATCGTCTGTCTGGCTGTGGCAATCATAACAGCCGCCCGAGGAGGAGCAAAGCCCGAACCGCACAAAATGTTGCAGAAACTCTGTGCGGTGGGGTGGGGTGCGGCTGCTGGTGAGGATGACGAAAACTGAAACGAGCCGAAACGCACGAAGATTCAATCCAAGGTATATTAAATAGAGGATGAGGCCAGACCGCTCTCCGAGTAACCAAGCAGCCGGACACGGGAACGTGGTATAACCAGTGCAGGCCGCTCACTCGGATTGCCTCACCTTCTATTCAATATATGCATATACCTTGATTCCAACGACTCTGACGCTGCTGCTGCTGCTGCATGAGGATGAAGATGAGGAGGTGGCTGGCAAAGGGAGCGGCAGAGGCAGGCGGCAGTGACGACGACGTCGACGACTTTGTGGATTTTGATTCTGGGTCATTCACCCTTGACAAAAAAAATGTTTTGCGCTGTGTGTTAGGCCGCTTTTGTGTGTTGCTGTTGCTGTTATTTGCTTTGTTGCTGTGCTTTCATCCCGCTCCTCATCCCTCTGTTCTGCTCTGCTCTGCCCGGCTCGTACTCATCTCCTCTACCGTCTGGATTCTACCATAGCCGCACGTACAGGCATCCACATTTGGACTTTATTTTTCCTTATTTCACTTCGTTTTATTTCACTTTATTTGTTGTATTTTTCTCATCTTTTCTTTTTGGGAGCCATGCCAAAATGCAATCCAACGATCAGAGGAGGAGCAGACATGGCATATACTGTACTCGTATTCGTAGAGCTGATTTGCATACATACATATGTACATATGTACGTGTCCATGTCTGTGTCCATGTCCGAGTCCATCCATGTCTATGCCCTGCTGCTGTCCAGCCTGTCCGCCTGCTGTTCTTGTCATTGTCCGGCATTGTCTACGCACACGCTTTTGTTTTATATTATATTTGAACCAACAATTTCTGTTTGATTTTGCTTAAATTGTTGCCCCTCCACCGCTCCACCACTCTCCCCTCTCCCCTCTTCAACACTGTCTGGCATTCTAAGACTCTTTTATCTCGATGCGCTTTTCGTTCGTTGTGGTTGATTTTGGCTGTGCGCTTTTTGGTGTTTTTGAACTTTCGCGTTTATTTAGAAGGCGATTCGCCCGAATGAGGCATGGCATCCATTTTGGTTCTGGGGCACTGATAAAAATTATCACAAGTATTTAAGTCAGAGCAGAGCGGCTATTAATATAAATTAATAATTCCTTTGAGTGCAAGCATACAGCAATTTAATGACATGGAATATACAGTTAAAAATGTGTTATTTCGATACTCTCTCGCTCTCTCTCTCTCTCTTCGTTCTATGGGGTAGACAATTACAGATGCAGGAACTATTTGTGCTCTCTGTTTATAGAGCTCAACACAAACTTCATTGGCAGAGCCATCGCGAATTGCAAAACTTTTAATGCCCTGGCGGCACATTCTCATATGAAACCGTTATCTGCCATGCAACGCTGCCAAATTCTGGCCAACACAGCACTCCCCTTCCCTTCCCGCCCTTCCCTACCCGCCCTGTATGTATGTACTTTGGGGCATCATCCAGTAATCCCCCGTAAAACTCTCTCTGGCACAGAGCGAGCCGACAGAAAGCAATTGCCATGGCCATTTTGGGCGGAGGGGGCAAAGAACAAGAGCGGAATTTATACAACAATCAATTACGGTAGCCGGCGAAACAAGAACAAAAGGCGAAAAGGCCCAAAACTAAAATAAAGCACACAACGGACCGAAATAACTGCAAAATGTGTTGCAAGTTGCAAGTTGCAGCAGTGGCAGTGGCAGTAGTAACTCCGATTCCCACGTGCAAAATAAAACAGTGCGGGAGGCGCGTAGATTTATCTGCATTACGGCTGCCGTTGCCAAAGGATAAGCAGACAGCAAACACCGATACAAACAAACACACACACACACACACACACACACACACTGACACTCACTCACTGACACACACGTACGGAAATGTCAGTCGAAAAACTGGAAATTATGTTTGTGCCAAATTTTAGTTTGTCGGCCAGAAGGAGGATCCCACATAGCCATACCATCCCCCCTGCGCTGTAATCCAACTGGCAAAAACAACAGAGCAACAAAAGAAACAAAAGGTAAAGCATAAAACGACAGGTGTAATAAATAACCCAAGCGAAATGGCCAGGACGTAAACGTAAATGTGGCTGCAGACTGCAGACTGCTGCAGTGTAATGGATAGTGGTGCTCGGCGGAGGGGGGGGATACGGCTCGTCCACTAATTCGTGTCATTTAGTGCAGGTGGCGACAGAGGAAGAGGAGCGGCAGCCACAGCAGCAGATTGACACTGGGCGATAGCGCCAGGAAATGGCTCTTGCAACAGCATCACAGCCCCTCTGGCAGGAGCAGGAGTAGGAGCCGGAGCCGGAGCCGTAACCACAGCCGCAAAGTTGCCAAAATAGCTGCTTTGGGTGCTGACCCGATTCTGTATTAAATTAATCCCCATCTCAGTGGCCTGGTCAGTGGCAGAAGGGCTGCACAAATGGACTCTTCAATAATGCAGATACGAGGAAGGGTCACCAGCGAAATGCTCGATGGCGGGGGGGCAGCAGCTTCTGAATGTGCATGTAAATACAGTGGAGGCTCGCCTTCGGGGACAGCCAAGGTACTAGTACAGATGTGGGACCTAGGTAATGTGCTAAGCTGTAATAGATGGATAGAATTTCAACAATTGCTTTCTTCTAATGTAGTGAAAAAATGGATTGCGGGAAGATATTCCACTGTGGGATACTTGCAAAAGTTGGCAAAGTTCCAATTTAATGTTGCTGTCATTTGTGGCACAGCATACGATTAAATTGGAAAAGGTTTACAAAGAAAAACAAAAATGTTGCCCAACGGACAACAATTTAAATTACAATTTATAAATGTTTGCCGGGACGATAGAACTAGTTCAATTACACAACTGGTTCGGTCCTCACACTTTACAACACTTGCCGCACTGTTTGATGTTGATACCGATATTATTTCTGGATGGTTGAACTAAAATGCTTGAAACAACAGAAAAACAGTCCCGATATGCACTAAGTTGATGATATATTTGTTATATCCAACATTATACATATATAAACATTTATAGACATTTTAAAATCACACACAAATATCGACAACAAATAGATATCGATACATCGACACTTAAATATTGAGGGCGTAGTTCCAACAAGTGCAAACATTATTACTAATTTGCTTGGCGTGTCGCGCCCCAGAATATCTCATTTATTGTTTAAGTTGTTTGTGTTTGTATTAACTAAAAGTGCTTTTAGTTCGCACTAGTAACAGATAGCAGGGCGTGGCAGCACGCTTAGCCAGAAAACAGAACTAGAATATGTTTCCCTCGACGATTTTGGGGCGCAGCTACCTGCTTTTTATGCTGGTACTCGCCGTGGGCGTGTTCGCCCAGCACGAGTGGCAGGCCCGCGACGCCTTCGATGAGATCAAGATCCAGTTCGACAAAGTCAATGCAGACAATTGTCCCATCCAGCACCACTCCGACTTGTTCATGCCCATCGATGCCGTCTCCCATCAGCCGGACATCAAGGAGGTGAATGTGAATCCCGTGTTCCCCAATCGGACGGCGCTGCTGCATCTGCAGAACATGGCGCTGAGTCGCAGCTTCTTCTGGAGCTACATTCTGCAGTCGCGATTCATTCGGCCCGCCATCAACGACACCTACGACCCGGGCATGATGTACTACTTCCTATCCACGGTGGCTGACGTCTCGGCCAATCCGTCGATCAACGCCTCGGCCGTCTACTTTTCGCCAAACAGCTCATACTCGTCGTCGTATCGCGGCTTCTTCAACAAGACATTTCCCCGCTTTGGACCGCGCACCTTCCGCCTGGATGACTTCAATGATCCCATTCACTTGCAAAAGATTTCCACGTGGAACACATTTGATGTCCAGGACTTGGGCGCCCATCATCCAGACTCGATATCGAAGGACTACAGCCATGACCTTTACAAGATAAACGAGTGGTACCGCGCCTGGCTGCCGGACAATGTCGAAGGACGACATGACACCAAGATCACCTACCAGGTGGAGATCCGCTATGCCAATAACACAAACGAAACGTTCACCTTCCACGGCCCGCCTGGCTCTGAAGAGAATCCCGGACCGATTAAGTTCACGCGGCCCTACTTCGACTGCGGTCGTTCGAACAAGTGGCTGGTGGCAGCCGTCGTTCCCATAGCAGACATCTACCCCAGGCACACCCAGTTCCGGCACATCGAATATCCAAAGTAAGTCGAATTTTCTTGATGCCAAGCAGCCGCGATTGGACCTAATCTGTCTGATTTTCCGCAGATACACTGCCGTGTCCGTCCTGGAAATGGACTTTGAGCGCATAGACATAAATCAGTGTCCCCTCGGCGAAGGCAACAAGGGGCCGAATCACTTTTCAGACACGGCGCGATGTAAAAAGGAGACGACCGAGTGTGAGCCCTTGCATGGCTGGGGCTTTAGGCGCGGCGGCTACCAATGTCGCTGTAAGCCGGGATTCCGGCTGCCCAACGTCGTGCGCCGCCCCTACCTGGGCGAGATAGTGGAGCGGGCCTCGGCAGAACAATACTACAACGAATATGACTGTCTCAGTATTGGCTGTAGGTGCATCCGTGCCCCAATCAAGACTCCCCATTAACGATCGATCTCTTGCAGGGATTCAAAAGCTGCCAATTCAGTGGGAGAAGGCGCCCTACCATGTGCGACAGAAGTATCTGAACATGCACTCTGAGTACCGGAACTACACGACTGGCTCCCGAGCTCTGCACTCGGAGCATATAAACATCGATCAAGTATTGAAGTTCATCCATGGTGTCAACTACCGCACATGCAAAAAGTGAGTCAAGGGCTGGGGGCATCCACTGTTTCTGTTTCCCTACTGATGTGCATATGTATCTTGGCAGCTTCCATCCACAGGATCTTATATTGCGGGGCGATGTTAGCTTTGGCGCCAAGGAGCAGTTCGAGAACGAAGCCAAGATGGCCGTGCGACTGGCCAACTTTATTAGCGCCTTCCTGCAGGTAAGCAGCAGCCGTGTAGTCGTCTATGTAGGGATCACAGATGGAAGAGCGTTCTTCCCATCATCTCGGTGTCACGCTAAATGAAGAGCAATAATTGATAACCCGACACCTATTAAGAGCCTTCGACGACGGCTCTTGAAAACTTCTCAAGTGTAAATTATAATTTTCCACGCGTAATTCAACTTCCTCGAATTTCCTGCTTTCCTGCAATGCCAGTTTCACAGTTTCAGTCTCGGATTCTCTGTGTGTGTGTGTGTGTGTGTATGTGTGTTGCCAGCCGCGCGGCGTGAATTAAATATTCAGTGTCAAACCATTACCAAATGCTAAATTCATTAGTTTGAGCGCAAAGGACACGAAAAACGGGTTCGCCACAAGGCGTCGTCTTCATTAAAGGGCCAGCAGCCAGCAGCCGCAGAGGACAAGAAAGAGGCAGCAGCCACAGAATTAAATTTTCCCTGTATCTCACTCGCTCCTCTTGCTCCCGCCGCTCGCTGTGTCTATATTTGCACAAGTTCTTAGCATTCAAATGCAAAACTCCTCTTCGGGTGTGGGGGAAAGATTTCCCAAAGATCTGACAACTGCTCCCCAACACTTACTCATGCATATGGATATGGTCTTTCGCTTTCTTTTACGGCAGGTATCGGATCCCAATGAGGTATACTCGGGCAAGCGTGTGGCGGACAAGCCGCTGACCGAGGATCAAATGATCGGCGAGACACTGGCCATTATGATGGGCGACAGCAAGGTCTGGTCGGCCTCAACGCTCTGGGAGCGCAATAAGTTCACCAATCGCACCTACTTTGCACCCTATGCCTACAAGACGGAGCTGAACACACGCAAGTTCAAGGTGGAGGATCTGGCGCGCATCAACAAAACGCACGATCTGTACACCGAGAAGAAGTACTTCAAGTTCCTCAAGCAGCGCTGGAACACGAACTTTGACGATCTCGAGACCTTCTACATGAAGATCAAGTTACGGCACAACGAGACAGGTGAATACCAGCAGAAGTACGAGCACTACCCCAACTCGTATAGGGCGGCCAGCATCAAGCACGGCTACTGGACCCAGCCCCAGTTCGACTGCAATGGCTATGTGAAGAAGTGGCTGGTGACCTATGCGGTGCCCTTCTTTGGCTGGGATAGCCTCAAAGTGAAACTGGAATTCAAGTGAGTACCGTCGCAGAAGGGTAGGGGTAGGGTAGGGGTAGGGGTAAGGGTAGTGATACTTGTTGGGCCGGTCCGCTTGCGTGCCGCTGTCGCGGGCCGTGATCCCTTTTAGGGAGGGCGCAGTCCCATTCCCAATCCCATTCAGAATCCCATTCTCATGCAAATGCTTTGTTGTTTTTGGTTCTATGATTTGATTGTCCAATTTTCGAGTGTTGACATGGCCTAACTTTTGACTTGTGACTCCCATGAGCGCGGGGCTTTGTGATGCAAATGTTGGCAATTAAACTGACTAATTTGTTTGCTCTACGCAGGGGTGTGGTGGCCGTGTCCATGGACATGCTGCAGCTGGACATCAATCAGTGCCCGGACTGGTACTATGAGCCCAATGCCTACAAGGGCACGGACAAGTGCGACGAGAAGTCATCCTATGTGAGCAGTACCTGACATTCTAGTGCAAAATGACACCCCCTAATCGATTTCTCCCCCCGCTTATATTTCCAGTGCGTTCCGATAATGGGTCGTGGCTATGAAACCGGCGGCTACAAGTGCGAATGCCTGCAGGGGTACGAGTATCCGTTTGAGGATCTGATCACCTACTACGACGGACAGCTGGTGGAGGCCGAGTATCAGAACATTGTGGCTGACAAGGAGACGCGCTACGATATGTTCAAGTGTAGATTGGCCGGCGCCTCGGGCCTGCAATCGGCGCTGGGGCTGGTCATATCGCTGATTGGCCTAACGCTCACCATGCTTTATAGATTTAGATAGGGATCCATCCGCACGCCAAATAACTAACTTTCAGCCGACTTTCGTCCAACCGAAAAACTCACATCAAATCTCTCCACACAAAAGACATAACTACAAAGCAACAGCAATCTCAAAGACACAAAATTGACACCCAAAAACAAAACGAGCTGCCAGCCCAGTTCTCCGCAATCCGCTCTGCAATCCGTTTGCTCCTCTGCTCCTTTTGAACATTGTCATCATTTATCTGCAAGGCGATTAAGTTGTAGACATAATCTATTACAATGAATCTGGTTATTTGTCATTTCTATCAAAAGCGGCAGCAGTGGCCGTGGCAGCAGCAGCAGCAGCAGGAGCAGCAACGACAGCAGAAAAGCGCAAACAGCCGCGCCTACTGCGCTCAGATTACGGAAGCGTCGTCCTTTGGGTTTTCGTTGTCGTCGCTGCCTTTGCCGCTGCTCCTTCTGTGGCCCTCTCTAATGTCCGTGAAGTCGCCCAGCTGTATGCGTGTGTGCGCTCGCTCAGAGCGCCGATCGCAAACCTGTTAACATCCAAACCCAGTTAGGGACCTACACCCATCGGGGAGGTCCAGGTCCAGGTCCAGCCTGAGGGTTGTTTGTGCCGCACGCACACCTTTTTTCCTTAGCTCTGCCTGGTCCAACGGATGGCACAAAATATCCAACGCCTGCCGTCGTGTTTTTCTTATATTAAATCGTCCGATGGTCTGCTGGCTGTTTTTTTGTTTTTTTTTTCCTGAATTAAATATATGCCGCTGCCGCAGCGAAGTTTTTTCCGTTCGGTTTTTTGTTTTTTGCGCCTTGATTATCATATGCGCTTGAATTTTATTATCTGTACCCTGAGAACTTTTTCATGCGCCGCAGGAACCAGTTTATCAGCCACTTGGTCTCCTACCAGGGCAAAAAAGAAATCTCCAGCTTTTTTCATTAAAAACTTTATAGCCATAGGTAGCTGGACATGGGCACAAAAAATATTTTTCACACATTTTTCATAGTCATTTCAGGGCAGCAGCAGCAGCTCTGATCGGTGGGCAGTGACTGTCGCAGCTTTTGGGCAACTCCTCCATTTCCAAATGTGCCGCTGCGACTGGAGGCTGCCGAGACGAGACGCGCTGCGAGAGCCCGTTCACGTGGCGGCTGGCTATGTCCGCTTTTGGTTTTGTTTCTGGGTGTCTTATTCAGCCCGCATAGGGCTGTCCCTATAATATTTCATTCCCTTATCAATTTGTAGAAAAAATACAAAGTGTAAATTGTGCCTTAAAAAACAAAACAAAAACAAAAGAAAACAAAAAGAATTCCATGAATCTGTAACTGTATCTGTTTAAGCTCGAATACTTGTAAAACCAGAGACTATATCGAATGTCCGTCCAAGAACAAAGTCTGTTTTTGTTTTATGTACCTTAATGTTAAGTGCCTTAAGAGCAGACAGCAGAGAATTTTTACAAAAAGTATCTATCATTTTTGCCTAGTTTAATTTATAGAATCTTAAGTGTCTTGCAACTCAAAAAATGAATCCATATACACGATGTTTAAATATATACCTAAACGAATGGAGATAAGACTATCATTACTCACTTACCAAATGTATTCATATTGGATCCTCGTTTCCGTAAGGTTGGTTAGTCGAATAACACCGCTTCAACGGTTTAGAATTCAGTTATTGAAGTCTTCAAGGATTGACTTATCCGTCACGCATTAAAATTTGAACGTTTTACGATTAAAACGCACAAATCGAATTTCCAAAAAAAATAAATGAATGCAAAATCACACGAATTGTTTTATCACAAAACAAAAGACAAACAAAAAACAAAAGTAGTGGGAACACCAAAATAATTATTTAACGCCGCCCGAAGATTGGGCCCGAGCGTCGCAAGTTCTCTTCCGATTTCTTTATGTTTTACTATGTCCGTGATCGCCCGACGGCACTGGCTCGATTTGTAAATGAATCGCGCACTATATCCGGCCAAAATCGGTAAATCCCGTCCACGAAATATAAAGAAAAATTTCTAATTTGGACTTAGATGTTAATTTTTCGATCCTTTTAGAATTTTAAAATAATTTTTGGAAGGGGAGATGTAATTTGAATGGTTGATGTTGTATTACTGATACTTTTCCCAGTTGCCACACAGCTTGTCATCTCCCAGTGAACTCAAAGCCAACTCAGGTACGTCTCGAACAATTACTTGAATTAGCCCAAATCCCGAAAAATAAAACGAATCAAGTACGTATTACCTTTGTTTTCAACTATTTATTTCGTGTTCAGTTTTGTGTGTTCTAAATACATCCCAGCTACACCAATTGCCTCTCTTTTTGTGTGGGCGGGTAGGTAAAAGTAGGGGTGTGTGTGTGTGTATGCAGTTGGTTATCAAACATTTTTAAAAACTATCACAAATCAATTATTGGATGTGGCTACACAACAAAGTACAATACAATATATATAGTAGCTCAGATCTGTATGCCCCAAAAAAGGGGTAGAGATTGGATCCTAGATTGGGTCATACGAGCGCCGGCCACGTTAATACAACAGTTTCCTCGTTGATTCATTTGGATCTCTAACAAACACCTCGAATTCTTAAATTACAAATTACGAACAACACATAAACGTTTAAAAAATACTAATACTTCAATTTGTTTTTGACTCTTTGCCTCTTTGACTCGACTCGCAATCAGTTCGCTTTCAAACTAAAAACCTTAACAAAAATCCAATCCAAAATGCACAGTTGAGTCTAAACAATGAAAAACCTTTTGGATCTAGTGTCTAGATGAGCTTACAGTTAGTTTAATTGTTTTTTTCTTAGCTCAATTTGTTGGTGAAGTCTATAAAATATTTGCCTTAAGTAACTTGGTTTCACTTGTTCTTGTTCGATATAGCGTTGTCGTTTCCTTCTTAAGGTGTGCCATTGAGTGGATCCACTTTAAAACATTTCACTATTCATTTCCGTTACACATAACGTATGAATGTACATATGTATGTATGTATGTATGTATGTATGTATATAATTGCTATAAACAATTGGCTTCGATTCCTTTTACACAATTTCGTAATAATTATGAGTATTAAATAATAATAACCATTTACGAGTATAGTTAACATTTGGGGCACTTTTGTGCTCTTTTCGGTTGCTCCATGGATTGGTTTCTTTCTCATTTACATAGATTGAGATTGAGACTGAAGGCGTGGCGTGGTGTGGGCTTGGACTTGGGCTTGGGCTTGGGCTTGGGCGTGGCTGCCTGGATTCTGTTGACGTCTCTTTAACTGTAACTTTATCTGTAACTGTATCTGTATCTGAATCTGTAACTGTAGCATTAAAATGTGTTATATTTGAGCAAAATTGTAAACTGCATGTGTTCGGATCAAACTTTTACATCAACAACAACAACGATAATAATATGGTATAATGGCGTGTACACTATAATCGGATACGACATCGATATTGCATCTCCTAAAGGTGCAAAAATCTATTAAATCCTTAAACACTGAATGATTGTATTTGTATCTCGTTTTGCCTACACTCCTCCTCATATGCTTGTTTGATATGCATGAGCTGAGAGCTGCCCCCTAATCGGTTGGGGCATAATAGACCACCGTGGACTTCCGTCGGAATCCCAGGTTGAAGAAAGACGTCTCGGACTTCTTGCGCTCATGCTCGTGCTCGTTGCCAAAATAGGAGAAGAGTCGACCCGTGGTACCGGCAGCCATTGACCGTCCAGCGCCATGGACACTGTGGCTGCTGCTCTGGCGGTGGATCTTGGTGAGCGAGGTGTGCGAGTGCTGGCGCTGCAGGTGCTGCTGGTGGTGCTGTCGGTGGTGCTGCTGATGGGACTGTTGTTGCTGTTGCTGCTGCTGTAAAAGTTGCTGGTGATGCTGTGCGTTGACGCTGCCATGCAGAAACCCACTGGTAGTTGGCGATAGATCAGTCATCTCACACGGCCAGAGGGTGAACGAAGATGGGACCTTATGTATCCCGTCCGATAATCGATAATGGTGGGATGCTGACCTATTGAAGTACCGCTCCGAGGGCCGCGACCCCATCTATACAATTATTTTGTTGTTTGTTTGTTTTTTTTGGGAGATTTGTGTGTTGTTTTGTTTGGGGGGCATAGAAAGAATTGTACATGTTAGTATCGGCTTGGTTAGTTCTATGGAGGCAAGTTCTTTTGTATGGCATTAGTTTGATTTCGTTTCTAGGCATTTCTTTTCGTGTTCAATTCTAATGCGCTACATACACTCACATTTACATAGATTATTTATTCATTTGCAAGACTATTTAATGTAATGTATAGGCACTGCAGCTCAGACAATAGCCACTAGCAATTGGAATTGGGTTCCATCTGGGGCATCTTGTAACGGCTGTCTGCAGTGCACAAATACTCGCACAATAGCATAAGAGATCTAAGACTTTTTACTGATTTTTTACTGATGTTTTTTCTTGTTACAGTTATTTACAGAATTCCTGTATATTGTGTGTGTGTGTGTGTGTTTGTGTGTTTTTTTAGGTGTGTGGTGTGTATGTCAGTGTGGGTGTTGGTGTTGGTGTGGGGTTAAGCGGGGTGGTTCGAGTTACGAGTGCCACAAATTTATATATACATTAATGTATGTATGTATGTATGTATGTAGTTAACATAAAGCTGTGCTCTTCCAGATACAAGAATTATAGATCGATTAATTAAGTTACAAGATACTGTCCAACAACAAAGGCAAAGTGCAAAACACTCACAAAGCAATATAAGAATGTAACTTAGAAGATAGCAAAATGGTACCATAATTAATTGAATAGATGCCAAAAGTGATAGGTGAGATAGGTGAGATGGTGGACTGTACATGAGCGAGGACAATCGAGTGTGTTGCTACGTAGTGAGGCTAGTTTAGGAGTTTAGGAGTTGATAACAAAATGAATAAAGAAAACATATCTGGAGCTCTCACCGTTCGTTCGTTCGTTCGTTCGTTCATTTGAGTTTCTCTATTGGGGGGAAACTATTAGTTTACTAAATGTAATTGGTACAAAAATTGTTCTCAACAGTCAGACAACGGCTATAAAAACATTGTAGGCTCGGGGCCGATGCGTCGTGGCCTTGGCCGTGGGGTCTAAGCAAAAATGCCCACGGCCTGTGCCCACGAACACGATCGGCCGCCTCGAGATCTGCTGCGAGATCATTCATGCGATTGGCTCAAACAACATATGGGTTTGTATTGACCGCATAATACTTTCGCTTATGTTTACAATGGGATGCATAAATATGCTGCGATCTGTCGAATGGAGACGTCCAAAAAGAGATCATAGAGGAGAAAGAGAGGAGAGAGAGAGAGAGAGAAATAGAACGCATAATTTGAAGAGGATATCAAAGCAAAAGACAGCAAAGGACAAAACAAAACAGTACAACTAAAACAATGATCCCATTCGATTCCGATTCCGATCCCCCTGCCCGCGATGCAAGTCAGCGCAACTAACTCTACAGATGGCAACTGTACCTTGTACTTAACGATACTTTCATACAAAAGGAATGAAGGTTTGTACTTACCCCAAGGCTGGCAAGTGGTGCAATTGAGTACAGGGTTTTCTTTGTGGCTTTGGCTTTTCTTTTCTTTTCTTTTTCTTTTTCTTTTGCTTTGTTTGGTTTTCGAAAATCTTTTTACAAAATATATATGTATATATATGTTCTGGTTTGGTTGCGGTCTTTTTGTTCTGTACATTTCTGTGACGTGACTTGTCCAACTCTTAGCTTATGTGGTGCGTGCGCGTGATGTGCCGCTGCGCATATCTCGTGGACGGTCCGGGGACTATAGCATCTCGTTTACAAAGCGCTGGCCTACCGCTACATGTGTTGTTCGAGTGTATTCATGGATGGGTATGTATTCATATTCATATTCAATTATGTTTTTTTTTGGCAGTGTATATTTTTGCAATGATAATTGATCGATTTAGCCGGGTCGGTTCGTTTCGTTGTGTGATCGCGTATGTTCAGGTGTTCAGTGTTTGAAGAGTTAGGGGGAGAGAGAGAGAACAGTTCGAAGAGAGGAGATAGTCGAGAAATAGAGATAAAGAGAGAGAGAGAGAGAGAGAGATAGGCAGGTTTGTGGCATAGGTGAAGTAGAAAAACAAGAAGAAAAGAAGCAATAGTACAGATTAGCGGTGTTTACTATATACAAATCAGAAATCAAAAATCAGAAATCAGAAAATGTTATCTACTAGAGAGCTGCTGGTATAGAATTTCAGTTTATCTCCAAAATAATTATACAAGAAACTGATCAAAAGAAGATTCATGATTTCATTCATTACAACTACATACAGACAGTACTTCGGTGTGTGAGGAGAGAGCGAGCGAGAGAGAGTGTGTCTGTCATTTACATACATATCTCGGATTCAGATCATACGAATGACATACACGTACATGTACGTTGGATGAGGTGAGAGTGAAGCTGGCAGAGGGTCACGGTTACGGCAAAAACCCTCGCCTTGACTTACCTTGGTACAGTGAGTACAGTGAGTACTCATCGAAAAATAAGTTCTGAAGGAATAGCAAATGGAAATCAGCCAATGGTATAGTTGGGACTGGCTCTACTGTATTTGTTTTGTATTTATTTACTTATCAAATGAGCTTTGCTATCAATACTTTACTCTGAATGCGGAATGTGGACTATGGAATAGCTTATGGAGAGGATATTGAAATTATACTGGGATGCGAGTAAGAGAGGGTAAAGTACATAAGAAGAATCGATAAAGTTGCAATCATCATCCAAAACCCTCCAAAAAAACCAAATTAAACCCGAAATACCAAAAGTTCTAGGCAAAAGTTTTTGACTATGGATAAGAAACGAAATCGAATTGAAAACATACTTCGCTTACAGTTTGGATTTGGATAAATATAGTAGTAGTACGAGTAGTAGTAGTTGTATTAGTAGAATCTCGGTATGGGTATAGGTTCGGGTTTCTTTAGAGTACATATGCTATTTCCTATATGCCGTTTTATTGCCGTATAACAAACAACTTTTCTATTTAGTTTTGGCCACCGTGTTGTTTATGCGTAGGTTATATAAAAAAAAATAAAAAAATAATTCCAAAAAAAAATAACATACTCAAACAACTCCTCTCAGCCGCCTACTCACGAAACTCACCTCGCGTTGTGACCCAGCATTATGATGCTTCTGCAAAAATACAATTGAAACATCGACACGTTTGTTTATATATATATATATGAGAAGTAGGTAGGTAGGTATTAGGTAGGTAGTTAGGTAGGTAGAGTTATAGTAGTAGCATAGAGTAGAATTCGTTGAGCTTGTAGAATTTAAAGTTAGACAGACAGATTACACAGAAAACAAAGACGAACTCAAGAGAAGTTGAATTTGTAATTTGAAATTTGAAAAACGAAAAGCGTCCAATCCGGTACGAAACGATGAGAAAACGAAGGTGGGTTTTAAACATGCCAATCGGTAACATTTTGAATGCATCTTTATGTTTATCTTTATTTAGGATTCCGCTCTTTTTGTCGCCTTCTTGCAGTATCAACCTGAGGGACATTCTTAAGCTAGGGCACGGAAAACTTGCACTTGAATCAGTCTTAAGGGAAAACGATAAGGAATTAAACTCAAGACTTTAGACGAGGGTAGGACCGAGAGGGCATCTCGAGCACATTCCTTCATGCTGCGTTATATGCATGTACATATGTATGTATGTAACATCTGGATAACATCTATGTATGGTTACTTGCGCTCGCCTCACTAGTTGGTGCAGACAATTTAAGGTAACAAAAAACGAACGAAACGAAAATCGGTATGTATTTACAGATACATATGTATGTATGTATGTATGTATGTACGAGTATGTATATTGGGCCAAGTCAAACTCAATGAACTCAATTACAAAAAGCGATTCAGATGAGATCACACAACAATCCAAACAAGCCAAAACACCAACAGCACAACCATCTCTTTGAAGTTCTGGTAATATCGGATCGAAGGTAGAGAGCTGTGTGTGTGTGTGTGTGTGTGTGTGTGGGAGGGAGGGAGGTGGGTACAGTCTGTGTGTTTTTGAGGTGTACGAACTACTACGATATCGAATATATAACCGATCTCGGCATCAGCAACCCAACCAGCATCCAGATCAGATCAGATAGAAAGATACATATCTACACAAGGAAAAACGAAACAAAAATGGGCTGGGTTGGTCTCTTGCCAACTGAGGAGATTACTTGCTGGGTAAAGTATGGAATGGAATGGAATGGATGGGGTTGCTGATATGCCGAAACAAAACTTAACTATCAAATAGATCAACGACAATAAATATATATATATGTATATATGGTATGGTATGGTATGGTATGTATGGTATGGTATGTAATGTAATGTAATGCATGTATAAAGAGTAACAACTCCGCCAAAGTAACGTTTAGAACAACAATGAGACGGGGATTGTCAACCAATTGCACAACAGCCGAAGAAGTGTCGGTTTAACGGATTATAACGATTATAACGATAGATAGATATACATACGTGGTATATGTATTGTGTTACAAGGCATATATATTCATGTATATGTATGTATATGTATGTATGTAGTTCTTTGTGTGTACATATAGTGGGCGATTAAATAGAGTTAGTTACAATTAAGTAGATACGATACACATGTCTAGGTAACATACATACATATCTTTCAATTCAACAAGGGTGAGCGCAAAGTTGGAAGCCAAAGTGTCTGTTTTTTTGGGTTGGGTATTGTTTATCACATACATACATACACATGTATGTATGTATGCATGTGTGTACCTATTATAGATATAGCATAGAAGATGTTTGTAGTATTCAGTAAAAAATCTGCCAAGTATCATCTGTGTTACTTATCAATACTTTGAGATGGAAGGTTCGTATGTAATCGTATGTAGAGCAGGTACTGTGTATAAAAAAAAAACAGATCTTAGGATGCCTACGATTCTAGTTTATTATATACATATGTATCTAATTGTAAGGAATTGTTTTTTTTTTTGGGTTTTTGTATTTGGTTTTTGGGTTTTTGGCTTAGCTTGTGTTTTTGGCCTACCGAATGAGCATAGCGAATTTCGGCTAATTCACAACAACATTGGTAACGGAGTATGGCTCGAACGCTCTTTCTGCAAGATGTTTGTTTATATAAAATAAAATATATAGTTTATGTGAGTACACTGTTAAATCAATTAAGGTTTTTTTGTTTTTTTTTTTGTTTTTTTAAATCATGATTAGAAATTTAAATTAATGCGATGATGATTCATGTTCTATTTAAATATTCGGCTTTAGTCGTTAATGTTACGAACTATTTTTGAGCAATAAACATAAAACATAGAACATTAAATTGAAACCAACAACAAAGGGAAATTAAATGAAAGGAACACAAAGACGAAATAATATAATATAAAAATTTTATTAAAATATATTTGAACCAAACACGCACGATTCTTTACTCTGACAAAGAAAATTAGCATATTAATTGCATAACAATTGTATTTTTAGCAATATTATATTATTACTATTGAAAGCACATTCTCCACTTACCGCAGCAGTCGCGTTATGTAGTCGGGCCAGTTCTCGGGGAACATTACGAGGAAGAACCCAATGCCAATTAGTATGACCCCGGCCAGCTTCATGCCCGCAAAGTTAGCACTGTACAGTATGACATCGAGTGCTATGGGTGGGAAGTTAAGAGTTGTGGGTCAAAGGTTTTCCATACTCTATTAAAATCCCACTTAAGCTCCCCGCTTTCGATCAATTAAGTTACATGGCATGCCGATATTTTATGTCGCGTTACTTGAACTCCAAAGATGATCAAACGATGCCGTGTGCTCCACATGAGTGGAGCCCGCTTTTTATATTCAAATTTAAAACAATTTGTAGTCACGGAATCGCTCCAGCGAAAGGAACCAGCCCAACCCACATCCCACATCCCACATCCCAGTGGAGCCTGCCAGTGTGTACATACCACCAGAAACGGGCACAGCGGTAATAAGACCCAATGTCACAAACATGTTGTACGTCACGGCGGCGCTGAACTGCATCAGAACGTGGAAAACTGCAATCGGAATTAATTACAAAGGCAAAGGCAAAGGAAGAGGCAGAGGCAGAGTCGGTTGGGTTGGCATGTAATGGTTGACATACCTAGGAGCAGGACGCTCGCCGCGAAAAGTAGGTTCCAAGGTATGCTCTCCGATGTGAGGCTTTCCGTGCCAGTCAGGTAGAGTGCCAGCACCACTGGCCACAGCAGCAGGGCGTTCAGGAAGCCCAGGGCAGTGAAAATGAAGGCGATTTGGCCCACCGGCGGATCGCCCATCACCTTGCGGAACATAACCTAGAAAGCGACAGCCCGACAGCGACATGAGCACATGGGCACGACACAATCAGTGAGGCAGGAGCAGGAGCAGGAGCACGGGGACGGTGACTGTAACTTACCCTAAACACGGCATAGCCAGCGCCGGCCAATGTGGCCAGAACAACGCCGCTCAGGGTGCGACTCTCCGTGATGCCGTCCATGTAGGCGAGCAGTGCGATTCCAGTATCGCAGAGAATGATGGCGACAATCTGCGCGGATAACATTGGGTAATTAATTACTCACTGTACGTACGATGGGGGATGGGTACACCCCTCGCTTGAATACAGAACTACTTACTCGAACGCCCACAAACTGCTCGTGCAGGATCACCCACGAGAGCAGATAGACGCACGCCACATTGGTGGCGAACAGGGCCAGGGCGTCCGTGGCATAGAGCACGTTCAGGGAGAGTGTGTACAGGTAGGTGGTGACCAGCCACAAAATGCAAAAGGAGAGGCAGCGATTCAGGAAGCGACCTGTGGGCGTATCCAATCGATCGCATTAGCTGGAAATGTTAAACCAGTGTTGAACTGTGGTCGGCCACACTCACCCACGGTGAAGCCGCGCTCACGGAATCCCCGCAGCACATCGCCCAGGACCTCGCTCAGCTTGTCGCACTTGCGCGTGGACACGAGGCCCAGGATGTAGATCGGGAAGAAGAGCAGTGAGAAGTTTGTAAAAACCAGGCTGCAAAAAACGGGGCACTGAAGTAGACAGGCTGCCGCGGTGGTATATTGAACATCTCGGTGGCGTCCTCGACGTGATGCAGCGACGAGTCGCTGATGGCCATTATCTCCTCCAGCTCGGCGCTCAGCTCGGCGCGACTCGATGACGTGTCCTGGTCGTCGTTCAGCACGTCATCGTAGGGCGCCCGGTACTTGTACATGTACTTGATGCAGTGCGTGGCCCCCACCCACGAGGCAGTCATCAGGATGGTCACGCACACCCCGAAATACATCTGCAACCAGAGCAGAGCCAGTAATGTGGTGCATGTGGCCCCAAATGGTAAAAGGGCTTGCATGGCTGTGGTGTGGACTCACCTTGCGGGCCAGCTCCGAGCAGCAGGACTCCTTGCAGGCCTGCAGTTTCCTGAAGCGCAGCTCCGGCTCCTCCCCATGGCCATTTGGCTGCTGCTGCTGTTGCTGTTGCTGAGAGTCGAGTCCGGTTTGCGTGTCACTCGAGTCGCCGCCAAAGTGGTGCTGTGTATTGTGGCTGCCAGGACCCCCGTGGGGGTGTCCGCTGGTATGATGATTACCTCATTGGGATCCTGTTGGCTCGAAGAGATCGAGTCTTGGTGGGTTATTTGCGGATTGCTCGATGTGAGCACATTGCTAAAGCCGCAGCCTCCTGTGCCACCTCCTCCTGTGCCACCTCCTCCTCCTCCTGCTGCTGCTGCTCCGATAACTGCTCCTGTCGAGCTGCTGCTGGCCCCCGGCCCCGTCCCCGTCCCACTGTTGTTGTTGTTATTGTTATTGTTGCTGTAGGGGACATTTGTGGATGAGTCTCCGGTGACTACCACGGCAGGTGTGCGGACCCGTTTCGGATTGAAAATGGCTGGAATTTCGCCGTCACGCGTCATCCTATCATCATTGCCAGACCTCGCTCATAGTGTTCATAGGGGTCCGTGCCAGCTATAAAAGATAGAGAAACTTCGAGTAAGTGGGATGGGTCTTGGTCTTGGTCTGGTCTTAAAGCGAGGCAGTCCAATCAATGATTCAGTTCGATGGCCATTAGCTATTCTTGAGCAGAGAAACGAGAGGCAAGTTATTCACGTGACGTGCTGGCAGCGATTAAGGATTGAGGGACACGCAAGTCTGGAAGGCGAAGCACATTTTTCGACCCTTTACAAGCGAAAGGCGCACCCAAAGCCCACGCAGTCCACTCAAGCAGGGTCTGGTCCGAGCAATTTGCATGCCCATTTCGCTGCCTACGCCCCCCAACCTCTCCCCCTCTCTCTCTCTCTCTCTCTCTCTTTGTGCATGGGTCGCCTTCAGTTTGGACAGTAGTCGTGTTCCCTCCGGGGTACACGCTGGCCAAGGCCAGAGTCAGAGCAGGAGCCAAGCCAAGTTTTATTGCCGAATGACCAACGGGCGGCTTGTTCATTAAAGTCCGGTCCGGTTGGGTCGGGACCACACTAGGCCAGGATACGAGTGGGGATGGGGGGGACTGTGAAATATATGGGGGTATTTGGTGTTATTTGGGATGGGGTGGGATTCATAACAATGCGAGTTATGAACGCCCCGCCCCGGCTCAAGCAGGTCAAGCTGCAAGAGCACTGTCGGAGTGGACAATAAACTGGCAGCCGGATCTGGCCGAGCAATTTGTAAGCATATTTAGTAGAGTGTTAAATCCAGCCACCCCCCCGCTGTCGCGATCCATTACAGTGTCCTTCGGTGTCCTTCACCTTCACTGCCTGCTGAGCTGAGCTGAGTTGAGCAGCCTGTGTTTGCCCTCGATAATAGCATTCTAATTGAAACATTAATTATTCAGCCCCAGTCGCAGTCGGGGCGGGCCTGTGCACATGCATATCCGAGGAGGAAGAGCAGGGCCCAATGGGAGAGCCCAAGGGGTCGACGGATTGTAACAATCTAATCGGTATATAATGAGTGTCCTTTTCTTGTAATTGACTGGTCTTGTCTTCTCGAAACACTGACGTACACTGGCAGCAAAAGCGCAGCATTGAATTCTGCCTCCTTGTATACCTTTGAGCATCTCGCAAACTTCCTTGAGACTAGATTGAAAGACTGAACTTTATCACAGAAGTATAGAAGTAAGGCCCTCCGAATGATCTCTGGTGCTGAATGGTATGTCCGTAATAGAGACATCGCCAAAGACCTTGTGGTTCCCTCAGTCGGAGACATTATTAACGAGCAAGCCACAAGATACCTGACCAAAATAAGGAGCCACCCGAACGTCCTCGCCAGAAGATTGGTAAGGAGCAGAACCAGGCGAAGGTTCAACCGCATCCATCCGTCCGACTTGGCCACCGCGAACATTTAATTTCCTGTTGCACAATCTCCGTTATCGTCCGTTGGTCCCGCACTTAACTTAAAATAGTAAATACGAAATAGAAATTGTCCCGGACCCTTAACAAAAGTTGCTAATCAACAGTAACAGTACATTAAGTAATTGTACAAAACAGTAAAAAAAGATTTCTGTACCATTACCGACTGTTGAGAATTATCTACTGCTTAGCAGACAATTGCATTCAATCTTATCGAGAGATTTCAAACAATTCATGGAGCGTTTATTCTCAGTAAGCTTGAGCCAAAGCCGTTGAGCAGGCAGAGCGTTTTCTCAGTTCGATCCGAGCACTTGGACAGGCGAGAAAGACAAACGGACTGAGATCGAAATGGTGTGTGGCTGGAAAACTTGTTCAACTTTTAGTTGTGGCTTGGCTGGGTGGTGAGTGCATACACATATGTACATATACCATTTAGATTTATGCAATATCTAATTAATATAATTTATTGCTGATCCCCTGACAGCCCTGACAGTGGGCGAAACCCAGTGCGGCCGCCTGGAGGAGCGACTGCTCTACACAACGGACGTACGAACAGAGCCTTCGGAGTATCCCTGGATAGGAATTCTGCTGCAGAGCGAGGGTAAGTGCAACACCCGCTCTCTGATCTATCTGATCTATCTGATCTATCTGATCTCTGACTGTTACTCAGGGAATGGCTACACGAACACAAGATGCACCGTGGTCATTGTGAACCAGCTGCATGTCCTGACCACCGCCACATGTGTGAAGCGATTCAAGAGCCGAAAGGATAATGTGAGCGCCGTCGTTATGGTGGGCGTGTGGGATGAGAGCCACTCACCCGACGAGGAGTTCGCCTGCAACACCAATGGCTTCTGTGTGCCCGGGCCCAAGCTGTACAACGTGGCCGAGATCAAGGTGCACCCGGATGCCGACAAGGACACGGGCGACAATGACATTGCTGTCCTACGCCTTGTAGAGCCTATCCAGTGGACAAACTACATTCAACCTATTTGCATGACGGGCAACTCGGAGCCAGAATCGCTGATCCATCGAAACCTTCACTTCTCGGGCTTCACCCACAGCGACTACAAGAAGGGCAAGGGTCTGGCCATGACGGTCTCCCGTCAGAAGTGCAAGCAGCTGACCTCCGCCTCGACCCTGCTGCCGGAGAACCAACTCTGCGGCTTTCCCGTGAAGCGCACAAAATTCTACGAGGGCACGGCCCTGATGGACATTAGCGTGGAGCAAAATGTGCCGCAAAGCTTCTATTTGGTCGCTCTGCTGGCCAGGGTGATGAGCGTGGGTGCAGCCACCACCCATGTCTTCCAGGATGTGCGGCGTGCTCGTCCTTGGATAATGGAGAACACAGCGACAAAGTAGGCTCCACCTCCCCCCCCCCCCATTCCATCTGGTCTATTGTTTTTATCGGCTGGAGGTTACAGAACCTGTTTTTGGCGTATTTCCAATATGTTTTCAATCAATAAATAATCATATATGTACATACATATGGATCTATGGATCTATGGATTAATGAATGTAATATGTTTATTAGGGGAAAACACCGAAGCATCGTATCGTGCTGTGAGCTGCCCAGAGTTCTGTATCTGAAACTGGTTTTTAATACGCGCTGCAATCATCTCAGTGAACATTCATTATCGCAATTGCAATTGCATTGGCCAGAACTCACAGGTGGAACGAGTAGTTTATTCAGAAGCGAATCAAGATTTCTGGAGAAACCCACTGAGATGGCATCGACAATGGATTACTCGTACTTTACCCGTTCTCATTGCTCAGTTGACTTTGAGTCGCGCTTTAGAATGCATTGGGGAACCGCTCTGATCACGCTGCTGCTGCTGCTGCTAGCTGCATGGACGGGCGTTCTATCTGACAAGCTGGAGGACACCGAGTGCGGCTACTTCAACGAGGAACAGTTGCTCAAGCAGGACAACTTTGCCATACCCACGGAGCACCAGTGGGTGGTCCGCATCGTCTTCAAGAAAGGTGAGTGAGTGTCTAGCATAGCAGTGAAGCATGAACGGCATATGTACATATGTGACCTTCAGGTTTCGAGGGAAAGATCCGAGACGATGGATGCCTGGGCGCCTTGATTTCCAAGCGCAATGTGCTGGCCCCCGCCCATTGCTTTGTACAGTACAATGGCGAGGCGGAGGCGTTCTCCGTCCACCTGGGAGTGTGGAACAAGAGCTCCGTTGTCAGCCAGCCAACATGCGACAAGGACGGATTCTGTGTGGTGCCCGCACAGGAGATAAAGCTGGCGGAGATCGCCATTCACCCCGAGTACGACCCGCTCACGCTAAAGAACAGCCTGGCCGTGCTCACCCTGCAGCGGGATGTCAAGCTGAACCAGAATGTGATGCCCGCCTGCATGCCGCCACCCCAGCTGGTAAATGAGACACTAGTGGGCCAGACATTCATTGTGGCCGGCCTGCAAGTCAAGGAGGATCTCAAGCTAAAGACCTGGGTGAACACCCTCAGTCGTCGCTTCTGCCAGTCCAAGGTCAGCGCCATTGTCACCAGCAGCAGCACCGTCTGCGGCTACCAGGCCCAGCCGAAGGGCTACTATATCGGAGCACCTTTAGTGGGGATGCAGTTGAAGGGGGATGTCACGCAGAACTTCTATCTGGTGGGTCTGATGATCGACTGGCGCTGGGAGAACAACCGCATCCTCTCCAGCTTCCTGGCCATACGGCACTACCTCGATTTTATCTACCAAAATGCCAATTCGCTAATTGTACGCTCCTGAGCACCCAATAAAGGCAGAAGCCACTGCCAACAGGTATGGGCCGGGGTGTTAATTATTCAGCTCGAAGCTCGACGCTAAGCTAAGCGCTAACAGTGCCTGCCGTATGCTCGGCACCACCCACCCACCCGCTGCTCGTGCAGCATGCAAATTGTTCGTACACTTATAGCATTTTAATGAGCAGTCACTCAGCGCTCAGTCCCTGGCACTGCCACCGCCACCGCCATTGCTATGTAGTTGGCTGTTGGCTGTTGGCTAATGCGAGAAATATGGAAATTTCATCGCTTTTCCGAGCAGACACCGAATCACTGTGACAATGCTGCTCCTGCCAGACAGACAGACAAAGTTTACAATTTCCAAGCAAAACGGAAACGGAAAACCGAAAGGGGAACTTGGCCAAATGCCAAGGCATTGGCAACACAAAACAAGAAAAGTAATCCAGCTGGTCCACTAGGCAATACTCTGCTCGGCAGCAGAGCCATGGACTGTGAAATATGGCTTGCAGAAGTTTTTGGGGCAAAGCACTGAGCTGGTGTTCCATAAATCTGAGTTATGTACATACGTATTAAATATTTAGCCACTCGACAGGTGGTCGAGTCGATGTCATTTTCCCATAACAGTCCAGTGCACCACCACCCAAGCCATTTATTTGCCCATCCATCCCCAAAAGCCTTGTCAGGCTAATGTAGACCCATCATTTTGATGATGCCTTGTCGGAGCATACTTTTAGTCGCTAAATTGCTCTATAAACAAAAGAGAAACCGAGAGAGAGAGAGAGAGAGAGAGAGGGAGCCAAGACGCTCTTCGTGGTGTTTATTTGAGCCAAGAATAAAAATCACAATAAAATTTAAATTGCCACGCAAAGAGGGCATGGGGGATGGGATGTGGAAAACGTGACCAGATGACCGACAGACAGACAGACAGACACAGACACGGTTGAACGCAACCTTTTCCTTTGTTGTTTGCGGATGGCGGAATGGCGGAATGCGATTCAAAACAACACAAACAGCTGCTTATGAGAGAGAACGTGCCACGGTGAGAGAGAGAGAGAGAGAGAGAGAGCGGAAAGAGCTCGGAAAGAGAGGAGGAAGGACAGTGAGCTAGAGAAGAGAGCAACGCTGGCTCTCCGTGCAGGCGTGGGTGGCGTTGCTCAAAAGTAAACGAGCTTACGACCGCAAGCTCGTGGCACACGGCCACAAAACAAATACACCGCGCTCGAGGACAACACGCGGCGTATACGCAATGTGACACTTTTAGTGGTTATGGTCAAGCACAGCACTTGAGCGAGGGCACAACGAAAACGAAAGTGACGCCAAAAACTGTTTCAGTCAGACACCTGGTGATTGGGTGGGGTGCTGCCCTGCTATGCTCTGCTCTGCTCCGCTCTGTGGCACGGCACCCCCAAAAAGCGCACTTGAAAATGGAAAACAAAAACGCCCGCCAAGATGTTTCCATTGGGAGAGTGTCTGTGTGTGTGTGTGTGTGTGGGGGGACACGTGTGCGGGTGTGTGCGTGGCTGGTGGTTGGGTTTAGGGTTAGCTACTAGACTAGGCCTTGAGGTAGCGCACACCTTGACAGTAGCCCGCCTCTGTCGAAAATCTAGTACGCCGACCCACCCCTCCCCAGCAGGAGGCCCGTTGTGACGGCTTTGAATTTTTCATTTGGCCAAAAGTTAATGTAGAGGAAAGGAATTTTTGCTTGGGTGAATCGGTTTAGTTTATCTTGTAGCGATGGAAACTGTGTGTGTTTCCAGGCTGCAGCTGTCGTTTTACATTTGCCGTGTTATGGATGCTCGTCGGCGGGGCGTTTAATGATTTTATATAATTTACTTAAGCACTTAATGTCACTTTTCCCACGGCACACACACGGGCCACAAACTTTACGCAATTCTTGACAGTCTCTGCTCTGCTCTGCTCTGTCCCTGCCTCTGCCTCTCTGCCTTCCTCTGTATCTGTATCTGTATCTCACGCTTGCTCTTATGTAAAGATGGAACGGAATGGCGACGCTTGTCTCGGTGGCGGAGCCCTTTACTTAATTCAATTAAATGGACACAAATATGCTCTGTATAAATTTGGAGCAGCAGCTCAAAAACATAATGCTTCACGGATACACAAAAGGCACACAAGCATAGATACACAGACACACACACAATGGCACTCGCGCACGCACACAGGCAAGAGACACGTACATACATATATATACATGGATAGAATCACACGAATCGCTTGCTTAGCTTAGCCCAAAAAAGCAACTGCCACTTAAATGCGCCTCCTTCCGACTTGTTTTCCTAGACTTTGGTGGAAACTGTTACAGCCACAGCTCCTTGCTGCTGGCGTTTTTCCAGCCTTCCTTTTTTTTTGGAGCACGCGCCGCGGACACTGTCGAATGTCGTGTCGTTGCTGGCCAGGAATCTCAAAGTAGACTGAACCGTTTCCTGGCCAAAGCCAGAGCCAAAGCTTTTCCAGCAGGCATCGAAAGCCCTCTCCGGGGCTGACAGCTCTCTTTCTCTTTCTCTCTGGCTTTAATTCTTTCACCATCTCTCTCCGCAATGCAAAGAAAAACACTTGTTATGAATTTTCTTTGATTTTCCTTTTTGTTTTTGCTCTGCTTTGGTCGTATTTTGTTTGTTCGTGCCGCTTATTTTCCTTTTCAGCAGATCGAAAAAAACATAAAATATTCAAGAATTGTGAAATTAGTCAAATTGTATTGTTGTTAAATATATACATACATACATATGTACATACATACATATGTTGTATAATTTTCTGGTTCAGAAATAATTATGATCCATTGTCCCACAAAGCTAGTCTTCCCATCTTCTTGAGATTTATTATTGAGACATTTCGGTCCCTTTTGTTTATTCTATGAATAAAGAAGAACTTAATTAAAATTAAATTTCTAAATTGTTCTACATATCAGCGCTATAAAACTTTGCCTAAATGGAGACATCCAAATCCAATAACAATTACCTTTTTAAGTTCGCAATATAATCCGAATCGTCATGCCATAAAAACTTGGAAGGGCAATGAAAATGCACACATATGTACATATTTAGACAGACCATCATACATATATTCGCAATAAGGAGTTGCACCTATAGAAAATAAATTTATCAGGAGAAAGCATTTCGCGAACCGTCCATTTAGCACAGTCAGCTTAGCATAATTTTGGAAATCAGACAACTGCCAACATTCCCAGACCAGAGCGAAGCATAGGAAACGAGTTTCTTAATCGTAGGCAACGCCATGAATGGCATATTAATTGTGTAATCTACAAAAATCCATTAGCATATGTATGGGCGAGATTGGCAGCTGCCACGAAGCCGCGGGCCAAAGATGTTCTTCTTTTCGACACCCTCAGAATTGGGTTAGCTGCTTGCTTTACTGGCGTCATCTGCTAATGTCGCCAACGCAGCCGAGTGGCTGGGGCTTGGATGAATGCCATTTATATCAAAATGGATATTGAATATTGCGAGTTTCGCCAACCGATCAGTGGGGCAGCGTAACAAAATTCTAATGAGATGCGCTCGAAGACGAAAACAATGGTCATGACCACTAGGTTTGCGTCTCGGATTCGTCTCAGTGTGCTATAGACCAGGAAGGGCAACAGACGCAGCCAGTGCTCAGCCTTCACCTAAGGACATTACAAAAACCGCAAACAGCCATGCATTGGCAATTGGTGACAGCTTTGTTGCTCTTTGTAGCATGGAGCTATCCCATCCAGACTCAATCAGCCAGGACGCCGGCTTTGGAGGTGCAGCAGCACTTGCCACAGGCAATGCATCCAGACAATAGAGAGTAGGAAAAATCCAACTTTTTACTTTGGCTATTTACTAATTCTCTTGTTCCAGTAACCAGCACCAGTACGTCCTGTTGCCGAGCACTCGCGGTGGCTACAGGAGGCGTCGCGTCCATGGCCAAGGCAAGGCGGCGCCAACGACGACCACTGAGCGTCCGATAGTCCGTGTATGGAACAGTTTCATTCGAAGTGTTCAGCCCTCGTTTAGTTTGCGAAACTTGACCAATCCATTGGCAAACTTCTTCAACGATGGCAGCGCCAATATCATTGAGACATCGCCCGTTTTCCTTCAGTCTCTGGACGAAGACCTGGACCCAAAACCAGAGGATTCGACTGCAGAGGTGCAGAGCTCCAAGAAACGCAAACGAAAGCGTCGCAAGCAGCAGAAACGAAGACCCGCCTACGACTCGCAGGAGTATGATGATTCGTCCGATTACTATGCACCTCCGTTGCCTCCAGCCCAGCCCATGTTCTTCTACGACACCAACTCCGGCAGTTACTACGGAGTGCAGCGATTCAGCCCGCAAGACTTTCAGGCAAATTACTACAATCGCTTCGATCCCTCACCGGAGAGGGAGCCACAGGAGCCGAAAGTTTTGGGTAAAATTAACACCAAAAAGATCACTCTTCTGCGGCCCCTGCCGTTATCATTGGCAAAAGGCCAGTCCGCTGTAGGCACCGTCGTCGCCAGCGACTCGGCCAATCAAAACGAAGACGTGGTTGTTGAAAAGAATTTAGACGATAATACAGCACTGAGCGATGCATTCTCACCGCTCTCGGAGAGCATGCGTAATACACTGGGCACGTACATGCGCGACGATCAGCGAAATCGCCAGCGCCAACGTCAGTCGGAGCGCAATGGTGGCGTCACTGCAGTCTCAGAGGCTGGTGCCAAGGTTTCTCATCGGCATCGAAACCGCTACTTTCTGGCTGCGCGCCTGGTGAACTAAACCGATATACCTTTAATAAACTCAGCGACTACTTAATGGGCATGAATGTGTATTTAGCGGATTTGTTGTGCGTGTTAAGAATGGATGATATGGATGGTGGCAGCTGTAAGGAAGACAACAGTCACATGTAATTTCTCTAGTTGTATATTAATGGATAAGTGGTAGTGAGGTAGTCGGTTGACTTACTATACTAACAGATCACAAGAAATTAGCTAGGGTTGGTCCTGGGTTGGCGACAATTAGACGAGCTTCATGAGACGAGATGCACTGCCAGCATTGGGATCCACCGGCAGCGCAACATGATTCACATGTTCCACATTCTGAAAATAGGCATGCTGAAGCGCGTCCTTGGCGGAGATGCGTATGTTGGGGTCATAGCACAGCATCGACTGTTCAGCAAAAAGTAAAATTATAGACAGATGCTGCTGCTTTTGATTGGCACTCACTCACCATGATCAGATCGTTGGCCTCGTGCTCGCGGATGGGCGCGGGCACATTGGTGGCCTCCCATTTGGGAAACTTGGGCTTGAAGTCCGGCAGCTGTGTCACACCCGGCCAGGTGGTCTCATCGGGCGTGCTCAAAGTGCGAAAGATCCGATATAGTTGATCGATCTCGCTGTCCCCGGGAAACAATGAGCGTCGCATAATCTAAGACAGAATATTGAATGAGATAATCAAGCAGAATTATACGAATTACTTACCATCTCGGCGAAAATGCAGCCCAGGCTCCAGATGTCCACTCCAGTCGAGTAGAACTTAGTTCCCAGCAATATCTCCGGTGCTCGGTACCACAGCGTGACCACCTCGTGGGTGTACGGTCGCATGGGTACATTGAAGGCGCGTGCCAGCCCAAAATCTGCCAACTACAGCGATGAATTAGCACGGAACTAACAGGAAAACAGCTTGATGCCTACCTTTATTTTTCCCGCCGTGTCTACGAGTAGATTTTGGGGCTTGAGATCGCGATGAAGTATACGATTTGTGTGACAAAAGCAGAGGGCGTCGAGTATCTGGTGCATATAGCTCTGAAAAGGATGAGTGCGTAAGTATATACGTGTGGAGGTGCAGCTTGATAACTTACTTTGATCAACTGCGGTGTAAAGACATCCTTCTTCTTGTCCATTAGTTTCTTCAGGTCCATGTTGAGGTACTCGAATATCATGTAAAGATTATTACCAGAAATAACCACGTCAAACAGCTGCACCACATTCTGGTGCTTTAGGTTCTTCAGCAGGGATATCTCACGTATCGCTGTGGAAGGGACGCCTTCAGCCTCACTGCAATTAGGTGGGGAAAGTCAGTAGACATCACAGATGTACATAATGTTAGTATAAAGAACGCTTGTGACTTGGATACTGAAGGTGTGGAGCTGGACTGGACCACGCAGCCGAATCATGTGGTGCTACGCACTTCTGAACCATAGCGCAGCACGCACAGAATCCGGGCTGCGTTGTGCAGCAGGGTCTGGGTCTGCTGCAGAGCCTGTGAGATGTTTGACATTCGTCAAGGACACGGCGTAAGCAGCCAGGATGCTCGCTGTCTATATACATCTGTATGTATCGACGCTGCACGCCGTTTGCCGACTGCTGATTGTTGGGTGTGGGTGCCAAATGCTTTGATGTTGAGTGACACTGCATGGCATTTCCAGCACTTAGTTGTTGATGTACGCACCCTTCCAGACGGATTTTCTTGAGCGCTACATCCTGACCAGTTAAATTGCTGCGCGCCTTGTACACAATTCCGTATGTGCCCTCGCCGATTTTCTCAGCTCGTAGGAAGTTATCTAAAACGGTTGTCATCAGGTTAAACTAATCATTTGCAGATGCAAACTAGGATAATTAGCAATTTACAAAAAAATTGGAGGGAAATCAACGCAACCAACGCGTAGTATCGATAAATTCAGCGATCAATCGAGACTTAACCCACTTTAAGTCTAGTACTCAGACGCGCTAAATTTTCGGTCGACCGACAGTGCTGTATATTCCGCTCGGTGCCTAGTGTGACCAAAGTGGTCAAACTGCATGCTCTACGGTTACACTGTTTTGGGTTTGTTTACAAACAGAAATCCGTTAAAATTTAATATGTTGTATTAAAGCAAGCGGAAATGTCTTATTTGTGGGCGCTGTGGAGCTGGAGGACGATAATGCACACTCCAATATTGTATAAATCCGATCCTGCATGACAGATATGCAATCAACATTGTTTTTATTTCCTTTTGATTGATTAAATTGAGTACCGGTTATAAAATTAATAAATAATAATATCCATATCATCTGTATTCATTCGATTGTCCTAATTAGATTACATTTATTTTCTTTATTTCACTTTTGTAGCTGGCTTTCTATTTTTAAAGTGTGTGTGTGTGTGTGTGTGTCATTTGGACGACGTAAATGGAAATATTTCACATATCCGATCGAGATGGGCAAATACCATCGGTTGCTTTTCTAGTATGTATCGAATACCATTTAGTCGGAACTGCGTACCGATCTGCTAAACGCCTGCTGCGAAATTAAATAATAGACATTCACAACGAAAAATCGGAATTCACTACGAAAATGTAAACAATGACAGACAGAAAAAAAACAACAACAAAACATCTGATGTCAAAATATTCTCAGGCACAAAAACTCAGAAGTGAGATAGTTTGTGGACTATTCTCTGGGAATTTGTTTATGAGGAGTGTTTTGCAAAACTCATGCAGGAAATTGCACACGCTGTTGGCTAACAGCCCTCCGACTATTCTGTACTTAGAAAAACAGCCGAAAGTATACAATGCTATGGCGTTATTAAATTTTCATTAAATAGTGCATCTTTGTTTTCGGCTACATCTTTCTCCCAAAATGTCCCGCACCACTTCTAAAAAGTCCTATCATGTATATTTGTATTTAAAACATTGATTACATTTTGTAGATGCAGTCACAAATGACCACGCTTCAGTTTTTTCAAAACAAATATCCATTCTAATTTCTCCTCCTCGTCCACATCCTCATCATCCATGTGCAGCAACATGATTTGTTTGGTCAAGAATATGTTTTGCTGTTGAATCACATTTACAACCATTGCAATATTATTAATATTCATTTTAATTAAAGACGTAAACATATTTCCGCACGAAATTATGAGCATCAGCTGGTTCTCGTGGATGGGGAATGGTGGATGGTCGCAGTGTGAATCGGAGTTTCACATATTTCAAAAATTCCCACCGTTCCTCCGGGATGGGCTCAGTGTGCAAAGGGTATTAAAGCCTAGTACTCAGATCCAAAAAGTGTTTGCTGGCAAGCTCATGTCATATAATTTGCTAGCGGCCATGTGGTGTGACCAGAGGTGTGCACTGCATTCCGTACGGTTACACTGCTTAGACAGATGCTTGGTTGTGTTAAAAGTTAATGAAATGCACTTCTTCGGCTGGGGTCGCTCTTCCCCAGGCATATCCTGGGCTCCCCAATATTTTATTGGCAAGGTAGTTTGTCTGACTATCAGCAGCAGCAGATAGCGACGCCTCCCGTGCCGACCAACGTGAAGACAACATGTTTAAAACCATATTTGATTTATATTCATGAAAATTAATAAAAATAAAATATTATAATATCCATATAATTGTCCTTCATATACTGCTGTATTAATTAGTTTCTATTTGTCTTCATTATTTCAATATATCATTTGATTTTTTTCTCTCATATTGCAATGGTTGCTTCGAGTTTGCTAGCAACTTATATCAAATTGATAAAACTTTACAGGGGGGTAGAAAGATACTAGCAATACCCGAAAATACTATCGGATACTTTTCTAGTATAAACTGACCCTCTTTTTTCTTGAACTGTCTTCCGTACAGAGCCTAGAAAACAGTTTTTGACCAAAAAAATTTCGTATCGTTTTCATACGAATACCAACCCTGATTCTGTTCGCGAGGTGTTTTTTCGGAACTGTGTACTAGGCTTAACACTCCTCTATTTAAAATTTTGACTTCATTATTCGGTATTTTTGTGCGATAAATGTAACGATGTAACCTTTTTGCAGCGATGTGGCAGCGCTGTACTGTTCAAGGATTATTTCAAAATATTTGGCGGGATGAATGATGTTATTACATATCAGGAGCACAGCATTTTTAGTAAATCTGTCCTCTTTTTATTAAATCAACTAAAGCAAGTTAATTGTTGTAATTGTGTTTTTGGGCTGCAAAACCATTGATGGCAGTAACGATAAAGTCGATGAGGGATAGATCGATGATATTTTCGACCAATATAAAGTTTGAGAGAAAAATAACTTTTATTTGAAGTTTATCCAAACTTACAAAAAAAACCAATGAGGCTTAATACTCTTAATGATGTTAACATGCTAACAGTTTTTCAAACAACAACACAAATTGAGAAATAAGCTCAAATAGCATGAATATTATCCAAAATCCAATTCCTGTATGGGGCAATACACGTGAACATGTATAAAAATAATTCGTTTCTGGCCACTAAATTTCCGATAAGATAGTAATTTGTTGGCACACCATTCTCCACACGAACGCCTATTAAAAGCGATCCATGCTGCAGTTCCGCCCCCATGATATGTCCGCACATATGACGCTCCGTGATTCCAGGCTCACACAACTGCGGATCGATGATGTGCGCATAAGCCTTGATGCGGCGGCTGCTCATATTCTTCCCCATCTCAAAGCCAATCATTTCCACGTTAGCTGCAAGAAAAGTCGTTGGTCCTTCCCAGGACTGAGGCATGCAAATGGGCTGAACAAAGACAGAGAAGGACACGTCGCGATCCAGTCTGATAACAGCCAGATCATCCCGAAGGGTGTTGTCCTTGTTGTAGTCAGGATGCACAATAATCTTTTCAATCATGAACATTCCGGTGTGTGCGCTGGACTCACAGTCAGAGGAGTCGAACGTAATCGCATAGGGTACTTTTTGGATTTGAAACAGCTGGCGGGTGCCAGAACATGCCGGGCATTAAGGAGCACGGCAACACAGTGATATACGAATGCTTTCTGCTTCGAATCATTCCTGTTCTTAAAGACAATACGAGCCAGCCATGGGTGCTCATCCTGCTCGGCTTGCGCCTTGTTAATGTAGAGCTGCCTCTCATCCAGTATTCCACAGGCTTCCTCTCTACCCATTACCGCAATAGCTGTGTTCAGGAAGGAGGAACTTGATTGAGGTCATCCCAGAAGCCTTGGACAACTTACCTAGCACGGATAGAAAAATACAGTTCACCAATACAAATATCCCCTGTCCCGGCATCTCGTTGTGCGCTGTGAGTAGGGCGTCGACTCAACAGAGACTGCATCTGCATCTGAATCTGAATTGATTGACTCATTTGCGGTCGTCTCAGAGTTGCTGATTATGACTCATCGAGCCATATAAATAAACATATTTCCATTTCGATTTGATTTATTTTCTTGTTTGCGCGTACTTCGTGTGATTATAAATTGATTATCTCTTCAATCCACTTGCTGTACGCTGAAATGAGAGTGAATAGGGTCGGCATATGCGGATTGCTTTCGGCCAAGCCATACGTGGAAATCCCCAAAAGGTTCCATGCCTCAGTGCCATTTTGTATATTCTTGCCCACCATGGCCGAGCCCATCAATACCGGGCTGTCTGTCGAAATGTGTGCGCACACCTCATGCTCCGTTATGTTCAGACCTTCAAATTTGCGCTGGCAGTAGGCATGACTCGTAATTTTAGTTGTCCGATGACTATTTGTGCCGCTTGGACCCAGTGCGGTGGTCACCACATCGAAGCGTCGGGCAACCAGGGAAACGGCCTCCACCTCCACAGCTAGAGGGAGGCAGGATGACACCACAGGACCGACTCCCAGCTTTAGTATAGCAATATCGTTGTCGGAGCGATCCAAAGAGTATTTCGGATGAATGAAAATCCCCCTGATGCGATGTGTCCTGAAGTCTTCAGTCCTGAAGATATAGTTTTGGTGCTTCCAGATCACACAGTGCGCCGGCGAAAGGATGTGGCGGGTGGTGATAGCAACGCCAGAGCAGGCATACAGTGGGCGGGTACTTGGGCTATACCGAATCGTTCCTAGCCAACCACTATTCGCACTCACACAATCATTTGCTTTGCTGGCTAAGGTTGCATCTGAAAAAATAAACGTGTTTGCAATATTAGCAATCCTCAAGTGCCTCAACAAAACCTACTTCCCAGCGTAATAAAAGATAGTACGACAAAACAAGGGACTGATTTGGATGGGAGCATATTGCTTTGCCTGCTCCGATCCGTTCTCTCGTGCGGTTTGATAACAACTGAATGTGTAGGCGCTGGAATACATTTCTTTCTATATCGACTCCACTGAAATGCTGCAAACGTTTAAAAAGACATTTCATGCATTTTATGAGATGCATTTAAAAATGTAATTGCCTGTAATTGCCACACGCCACACGCAATTGGCATGTGCCCGCCCGACTCCTCTGCACTTCATCTTGTCTCAATTTTCTGTTTTACGTGTTGCAATAAAAATGCCATTAAAATTTTGGGGGCCGCTCCTGTTCATTTCTGATCTGCTGAGCATGTGTTTTGCGTGATGTGCTTCTGCAGATAGAGAGACAGAGAGAGTTTTGCGTGTTCTGTAAGAGCTGTAAATGTCTTTGGCGCGCAACGGCAACGGCAACCCAACTTCGCATTTTATGGCTCATTAATCATTTCATACCGGTGGTGGTTGTGGTGCTGGTGTATGCGTAATCACGCGCTTTGACAGGACCCTTCGTGATGACTTCATGGAGTCCTCCATCTGCTCTGAGTACTCGCTGCCTCACGGCTCAGTGCTCAGTATAGAGCGGGGGTGTCGACAATTAGCCGTGATTCAATAGCAAACCAAATCTATTACTTCACTTTTTCAAGTCCCTCGTTTCGTTTCTCCCGCCCGACTGCATGGCCCGGAATTTATGGCTGCAGCTGTTTGCACATTTCCATATTCCTACGACTTGCTTGCTCTCGATAAGGAGTTCCCTCGACTTGCAGGCGGGCGGAAAGGAGAGTCGAAAATATAAATTATGCCATGCTGATATGTACTTACGGTTTTTGGCGCCAACCAAGTGCCGAAAACTGCATTTCCCGAAAACAGAAAACAGAAAGCAGAAAACAGCACCCAAAGCAATGGAGCCGGCTGGCCCAAAGAACCCAATTTCGGGGCAGGTGACAACTCAAGGGTGCGGGCCCCAACTGTGTTTTTGGATTCCGTGTGATTTATGCCTTTGTGTTTAAGTCAGAGTTGAGGGTAACTTTGCGTAAATAACCTGAAAGCATTTTCAATCTATTATAGATGCAACGGAAGAGAAGAGTCCGACTCAACTTAGAGTTTAATATTTTGTTTATTCGTAAATCAACCTGTCGAAAGACACTAAAGTAAGGCCGCTAAATAGAGAGGGTTACACTTTTGAGTTCTGCCGAATCCAATCGCGATGCAAACGAACGCTCGTATGCAAATTCAAACTCGGTTTCAAGATAATTCCCGCGGCCGTAACGCCCACTAGGTGGAACCTACGTGGCTCTCCGTGGGCCTCGATGAGCGCAGACCCTGACATGGGAGGTAGCTCGGTTCTCCCGCAAATGTTCGAAATCGCTATCCTGCCTCGTTGGTTTTTCTGGCACTCCTCGGTGCGGAGTTTCTCGAACGGCATCTTAATTCTCTGCACAGTTATTTCCTCCCAAAAAGGTCTCTGGAAGCCCGACAGTTGGAGAGCTGTGTCATTGGTGCCAGTTGAAACTTCTTCGGCTGTAGGCAGGCATATTGGCTGAACATAGTCGGAGATTTCCACGTTCCTGGCCAACTCGATCACAGCTATGTCATTGTCGAGTTGGGGGAAGGTGTAGTCTGGATGAATGGCTAGGGACTTGAGTTCAATGCGCTGAGGGGGCGTTGCACACAAGCCCTGGGGATTGCAGTCCCGTTCGGTGATGTTGTTGCTGGAGTCCCAGTCGCCGAGGACAACTGCCGAGACCTCTTTATCGGCATATTTTAGGCAATGAGCTGCTGTGACGACATGACGGAGAGTTATGAGTGCACCTATGCAAAAATGATCTCGGTCTCCCAGCGAGTTTGAGTTCTCGATCCGTGCGATCCATGGGTGTTCGTCCAGTTCCGTGATCCGCAGTCCATTTCTTACCTGCGACTCGTTCAGTTTGCCGCACTGCTGCTCGTTCAAGCTAACACCCGCAACACTTTCGACCGCTTTAAACCGATCGAAACTATATTTAGATATCTAACTCGGGTTCCCTTCCCTTCCGGTACTTACTGATAAATGCAACGCACAATGTCCCAATTATAGCCAAGAATCTGTGGAGCACAATCATTGTGATCTGTTCGTCATTCGGAAAAGCACTGAGTTGTTCTGAGCCAAGCCGTGTCTTTTATAGGCGGAGTAGCTGCTATACGGATAGCTAGTCTATCCAGTTATTGAGCGGTTATCCCAAGCCTGGCCTGAAACATCGTACCAATACATATGATGGAAAAGTTGCTGTGATTAAATAAAACCTGCGAAATTGGTTTCAACAAACACTTACGCTCAACTTCCTGATAATACATTTGCATTAAAAAGGATTTAAAGTATGTTGAATGCAACAAATTGATGCTGATTCTCATTCACTCATAATTAATACATATGTATGTACGAGTATAGTAATAACGAGAAGGAACGTTTGAGTCGCTTCTGTACGCGACTCTACTTTTATGCCCGTAAATTTGTGAGAATTTTAAAATTTTTTACATATTACATTTTTTTCTACATTTGTTATCTACATCTACAATGTCGATTATACATCACAGTGTGATATCACATGAGTCTCGAAACAAAATTTGGTTGATCTATCCCTTATAGTCTCTGAGAACTAGGCGAAAAACAAGTACAGTATACCCCTTAACTTTTTGAGTACGGGTATAAAAAGATGTGCGTTTTTACGTTTTAATTAATTGAGCTCGAACAAATATGAATAAAAGATTCGATTGCCGCCGCTGCACATGGAGATGCATTTATTTATGAGTATTCAGAGTCGGTGGAGTGCGAAATCGACATTACCTAATTGAGCGTAAATGAAATTAATTAATTCGAGCGTTGTTAGCAAACGATTCGCGGTCGATTTAAAGTGGCTAACTGACAGAAATTCCTCACTCCCCCCCGCTCGCAGAGAATTGCTAATGGAAATTGCAGTGGGGAAAGTGGAAACATGTTGCAGACCCCCGTGGAGATATGAAAGAGAGAATGGAATTAAATGAGGCCAATTGCTAGCTAACAGCTTTAATCTGAGTCCAATCGCCCAAATTCTGATGATGCTTCTGCCCTTAATGGTGTTGATCAAATGTCAAAGTTGGTGACGAAAACAAGGACATCGCCAGGGTAGACAATGCTCCCTGAAACTACGAGTTTCCAGCTAACGAGCAGGCGCATGTTCCATCTGCAATAACAACAATGCTGCCAGGATATTGACAGAGCGGCAACAGCAGCAACCATACCAATATGCTGGTCGCAGGTCCTGGCATTGTCAACAATAAGAGCAAATGGCGGGCAAAAATGCAACTTGTAATTTGAACAAAAGCAAACCAGTTACAAATGCCGTTCATACTCGTACGAATACTCGTAGATGAACGTACATACATACATTTGTGTACGTTCGTGTACGTCCGCACATGTATGTTTCTATAGTATATGTGACTAAATGTGAGAGAAGAGAGAGAGAGAGAGACAGAGGTCGTTCTAACATAATACACACCCAAACCCAACTGAGGTCATCACGTGGACAGAAACGGAGCAACAATCGCAAGTGCAATCCCGCAACACCCTCACCGACGAGTCTAAGTATCAGAGCTATCGTGCTTAATGTGTTCTCTTCTATGAGTAGGCGAGAGGGATTGTGAATTGTGATTGTGAAGCTCACAATTCCAGCCTGCAATGATTATATGGTATGTGGGTCTGTTTCTGCTTTAGCTAAAGCTGCTTTCAGCTCAATCGTATCTCCATAGCTTTGTATGTACAACGACGCCTAATTAATGAACCTTTACACAAAACAGGATATCATTTTTTTTTTACTTTTCCTGAGTATTTTAAACCAAGTTTTTGCAAAAAGAACATTAGTCTTTCAGAATGGCAAAGATCATTGCAACCGGATATTTAAGTTTCGTGAGAAAAAGAAGCGCTAACAATACAAAAAAATCTGTGGCCTACCCAATTTTGAAGATAGGAAAAAGCAGAAAACGCAGTATCGTAGAAAATGACCATATCTACAAGATTTCAGATCGTGTTTATCGGATCGTAGCCGGTATATGCCATACTGATTCGCCTCTTTTTCGCTCGTAACTGCAGACCATCTGCCATCTGACCATCTGCTTATCGCTACTAGAATTTCAAAAACAATGACGTTGCCAAATTATGTTTTTTTTTAGATTTTGCAGTTTGAGTGATAAGCGTTTTAAGTTCTATCAAATCGAACTAAATGATCCCCTAGCAAACCGAAAGCAAAGTTCGTGTGTGCTGATGATGATTACTTTTGATTTTGCCTATTTACCCAACCCTAGCCCCAGCACCAGTCCAATCCCCATCCGTAGCTGAATTTATCCAACTCCAAATTTAACTTGCCACACATCAGTGTTTCCCAGGGAATACATACTAGGGATGTGAGTGCGTGTGCGTGTGCGTGTGGGTGCATTGGGGGTAAGTTTAAAAGTTGTTCATGTCTAGCATTTGAAATTTGTTGCGAAATTATATTGCGGCTTGTTTGTTTCGCTCCTGCTTCGTATGCGTCACGTTGCGTATACGCGCCGTGGACCCCCAGGCAGGCAGGCTTTCTCACAACTCGCACACACAGAGAAAACCCAACAGAAAAATACTATAGCAACAACCAATAGATACACACACATACGAGTAGATAAATAGATGTGTTGGTGCTCTACAAATCCGGTAGCATCTCCCATCTCCCACACACACTCGTAAATAAGTTTTGAAAAGGAAAGCGAAATAAACGTCGTCCGCCTTTATACAATATGTATGTACACACACACAAGTGTATTATGCTGTAGTACAAAAAGGATTGTTGTCGCTGCTGCCACGATAAATGGCCCCAGAGTTCACACTATGTGTGTGTGTATGGGAAATCTATAAAAAGTTATAAAAGTGTCATTAGCGACAACAATGGGCATGCCGTCAGCATCGGGAGCATCTTAGCGCGTCGTTACATCGCACTACGCTTGCCGCTGAAGCCTTGTAATAATCCCTGTCCTGTAAACTTGTTGTTGCCAACTTTTGCTCCGCTTTGCATTGGCAGTGACCTGCTTTGTCACTCCCCCGAACAACAATAATTCATATCATATCCCAACCAACTAACAAAATGGGAAATGTAAAAGGTTTTCCGTGTACAATTTGAGAATGTCATACTCGCATGTGCCAAAGTCTGTCTGTACTGGCCTGTTTTGCCATCTATGCCTATCATGTGTTGTTTATCAGTCGTTGATTTGCCTTATTGTGTTGTATCATGCATAATTTAATACAAAAATGGACCGGAACAACGCCATCAGGTTTAATCGAACTTCATGGCCATGACAGATTGCATTTGTGTTTGTGTGTAATTCTTTTCTCAATCTTTGTTGACATGCATGATTCTTCGATCCGTTCTTCGATTCGTATTTTCAATAAATTTCCATCAATAGTTATTTGGTTTTTTTTCGCTTTTGTTTCGCTTTTACTTCAGTCATCTTTTATTGCCAAACTTTTTCCCGCATCAGACATGCCCGTCACATTGAATCAAACAAGTTTATTTGCTGTGTCTCTGTAGTTGGATCTCACCCCTCTCCTTACCCCAATCACCAATCCCACGCGGGTTAGTTGACTTTGACAAATTTCAGCAAAGTGGATTAATTTGTTTTATTCTGTACTGTACTGTACCCATTGCTGTCCACTCATTAGAGCCACAGACGAGTCGAACTTTTCGCAAGAGATAAGAAAAGTTGGCGTGGCTGGAGGGCTTTAATTAAGGCGCAGTGAGACGGCAAGCGAAATCAACAGGTGATTCCTGCCAGGCCCTGGTCCTGGACGTTGACAGGCGACTTGTGGCCCACACACTTTGCCAATTAATGGCTCAGAGATTGGCTTTGGGCCTGCCCGAGGATTCTTAGCGTCAGTCCTGGTTCGCTTAACTTTAACTTTGCCCATAAATCTCCATTTCAAAAGTTCAGACCGGTCGGAGATACAGAATCGAGTAAACAACAAGATTTGGCGCATTATGCAAGTGGGGAGCATTTGGGCGTCTTGGCTTTATTGTTGTACCGTTGTTGTGTTCCATTTCGGTGTGCCCGAAGCCACCACGTTTCTGAATCCGTATTGCCACTGCCATCGTTCCGTGCCGTGCCGTGCCGTACCGTCTTGCCACTTGCTTTGACTTTGATTTTCGCCAGTTGTTAAATGGCAACTTCGCATGAACCACGCCCACTCCATGGGTCGAGTGCCAGCTTGTCACCCACATGAGAAATTATGCGTATTTTTCTTAGGATTAATTTGGTGCTTTCTTTCCTTAAACTCCGCTACGAATGTATTTGCAAAGTTCTCCCTGACTTTTTCATATGTTGCAGCTTAGGCTGAATTTAATATTCACCCAAAACAGATTGCAGAAACACTTACATATGTCACATTAATAACGGGAGGAAAATGCACTGTTTGTGCAGCACACACGTCGTATACGCATTACGCGGCTCACTCAATGAAGCGTGCGGGCGTGTGCCTGTGTGTGCCATAATGTTGCTTCTGTTCGCGTGTATGCGTACGTGAGCGCTGCCGAAAGGCAGTCGGGAATTTATTTAAGTTTCACTTTACTTGGAGCCGTAGCAGCTGCGTGCATTTGATTATTCCCGTCTGAACAGCAGAGAAACAGAAATGGCAAAGAAAAACTCGGGTGGCAACAATCAAAAGTCGCCACTGACAACGGGGATCTGCCTCCAGTAAAGGGCCCTGCGTATACGTTTTTCCTCTCGTTTTAATTCATTTTATTCCACGGAAGATCCACTCATTTTCGCCTCCCATCGGTGCTGACATTTTTCGTGAAATTCATTTGCGTCTCCCGTACTTAAAGCTGCATTTTCTTTCCTTCTCTGGGGTGGCGCTGCTCCCGACATCGCTTAGCCTCGCTGAGGGATAATGTGGCGACCTTTCTTGTTTTATTTATTTACATTTGCCAAGAGACAAACGACTAAGAGATAAGCGACAGAAAGTACAAATACAGCTCGGAATTTATTTAAGATTCAACTCGACAAATGTCAACTTGATGGAGGCTAATTAAATCACTGAAAGTGGCTTAAAGGATGTTGACTGTCTCGCAGGGCAGGGGTTCAGTGTGTAAAAATTAATTCAATTAAATGGAAGCCTCCAAAAATTATAAATTTCCCAGTAAATGGGCATTTTTATTTTTCTGCTGCGGGACTATTTTTGTTGTTGTACCTTCATATCTTCTTTCTTTCTCTCTATTCAGTTAATTGTCCATTTTCATGCTGATTGATGGCGCGCCCTTTCTGTCATTCTGACTTTTTTCACTTATCTAAAATGTTGAGTTTTTCGCTGAATCATTTTCCACTCGGTCGTGCCATCCAGCTAAAAGTGTTGCGTTAATTAGGAAACGCGCAAATCTGTCATCTGTGTGCGTGCTCCTGTGCGCTTGTGTGTGTGTGTGTGTGTGTCGTGTATTTATGGCAGCCACAATGGTCGTTCCTCATCCCAGTCGGACCTTGTAGAAGGGGTTGCAATAAAGAACTGATTCTTCATTAGTCCCTGGGCAGGCATTGTGGAACCGATTCCACAAAGAATGCTACTTTCATGCATCTTTTATCACAGAAAAAGATGGAATGAAACCCGACCCGATCCCCGATCGTTCGTTTTATTCACGAAGCTTCCTATGCAGTCGCTATGCATTCTCATAGCAGCGAGAAATTCATGAATAAAAATCGTCCGCCTGCGAACGTTTTCGATGCATGAACTTTTCGCTTCTATCGGAACGCATAGGGAATGCATAAAAATATTCTGGAAAAAACCCGCCTTACCAGGAAGTATGGGAAGCGCATGATGCAATTATATAAGGTGGTCTCGTCGGCTGCCGACTCGCTTGTTGAAGTGAAAGATTGTGTGCGGGCAAGTTTTGTCCTAAATTTTCACACCGACGAGACCACCTCATAAAATGGCACCATGACCCTCGGCAGGGCGGACAACAACAACATAACAAAAGGGAACATGCAAGAACGTGCGTGGTTTTTTCTCGTCTCTTTTGTTTCATCACTAGCGTTGGTGATGTCGGTGATAATTGTGCCTTTATCTGTGCTCTCTGCCAAAAATTGTTAAAAAGTGAAACTTAAGTGTCTAAAACTGTTTATTTTACCACGTAAGTATTGACAGATTGTTGTGGCAGTTCGACCAGCACCTTAAGCAATAAATAATGGATTATTTACATATATCTCTCTGAAAATGTACATGCACATGAACATAACCTCAACGATGGAATGTGATCAGTGTTGCCAACTCTTTCGGTCATATAAAGGCTATCCCTTAAAAAAAGCTAGAAATATCCAGAAAATGTTGATGGTAGCTACAAAAACACGCTAGAGTATTTTAACGATATTATTATTGATTTAATCAAGTAGTTTTGAGAACTTATCAAGTTCGCCATATATTTCCTCCTCTTCAGCTGATTTTTTACGGCGAAGTCCGTATCTACAAATAGATTTAAAATTTCACAGACACAGATGCAACAAACGGTATTTGCAAAACCATTTTCCATCATCGACTGAATCTAAAGCCAGCCAGCATCGTAAAAGCATTTAGTAAGCTAAAATTACGTCAATTCGTCTTTAAAAATAGACATAATTCTCCCGCATTTGCCAATTGAAACACGATAGATCTAGTGGGAAAATAGCTAAATTGGCAACACTGAATGTGATATACATAAAATGTGCAGACTAAGGAGAGTTAAACGAACTGTAAGTATTAAAAGTGGTTTTAATATATGTTTATACAGGTAAAGTGATGTTTTAATGTTCATGATGTTCTTGTACGCCGATATATCGAGTAAAAAAGTGTTTCTTACAATACTATCGACGAATAACTCATTAACTGATATTCATATCTTACAAAACATTTTTATTCAAAATTAATGAACCATTTATTATTGCAGAACCACAAAAAAAAATAGGGGTACAGATTCCCCGATAATGTCAGGGATGTCCAAAGAAAATACTCGCGTTTAAAATGCCACCTGCCACGAAAACATGCAGACACCGACAAGACGACGGCAACAACATCCCCGAGAAAAACAACATCTATAACCACGACATGGATTTCATCGTAGACGACGAAGGCAATGCAATTATTAAAATTTGTTTTTTTTATTATTATTATAATTCATTTTCTTTTATTTCTTTTTTCAGTTTTATGTTTTTTTCCAAAAATTTTATTTTTCTTTATTTTATTTCATTTCATTTCTTCTTTTAATTTTATTTTTAGTCCTTTTTTTTCTTTCATTTTTCATTTATTTTTTTTATTTTATTTCTAGTCATATTTTTTTATCACATTTTCTTTTATTTTATTTTATTTCTTTTTAATTTTTTTAGTTTTATTTTTTTGTTTCTCTAATTTTTACTTATTTTTATTATTCTTGTATTTTATTTTATTATAGCAAATATTAAAGGAATCAAATTGAAAATGTATAGATTTTTTATGGGTTCATTTCGCGTTCTTTTAGAACGCTCTTTCATGCATGCTCAAGGAAGGGTTCTTGATGCATGCCAAGGTAACTGTTACCGAACGGTTCTTAATAGGTTCTTATGTATGCATGCTGCATACCTTCTCAAAGAACGGGCTTGAGACCTGCCAGGATGCGTTATGGAATGATTCCTTTGGAACAGTTCCAGAACGGTTCTTTATAGGTTCCTATGGAACTGGTTCTCGATGCATGCCAAATAAGTGTTCTGTAATGCTTCTTTCGGAAACTACAGCTGGAAGCGAGAACCGAGCGTTTTTAATTACAACAACCACCCGTTCCCAATGCCTTCTAAAGGAACGGTTCTTTACTAGTGCGAATCGTACCGGTGAAAGCGTGTTTCACCTTAGGGATTCTGAAACCAAAACGGAACGTATGTGGCACTGGTTCCAAATTGCAAAAGAAGGCATGCAGAATGCCTTCTTTGGAATGTATAAAGTCCGACTGGGATTTCATCTGCCATGGCAACCATGGCAATCGCAGCGGGACTGCAGATTGAGGCAGAGGCTGCTCCGCCGATGCGGTTGCCATAATGCCCGTAATTACTTTGTTAATGCTCAGCGTATTATGCCAGCAAATTAAATTATGCACGGTGCGAGCACAGAGGGAAACAGTGACAATGCGCCACACCACCGTCACCACCACCACAGCCCGAGAGCAAGAGCCAGACCCCACATCTAGCATTCAACAACCAGCACTCCACATGCCAGCAAACCTATTGAATATTTAAGAATGTGGCGCACTTTTAAATATTTTAAAGGACCAAAAAGACCACTTGACTGCCTTGACATTTTATCTTAAGGGTATTATGCGCAAGACTTTAATTAAATGCGACAGAATTTCGTCGTGTGCTGAGAGACAATCGTTGGGGGAGTGCAGGGAATTGGAACTCTTAGTAAAGCCACTCGAGGAATTACACACTACCTACAGTTTAATCAGCCAAGAGACTGCTGTTTCTGTTCAAGCTCACAATTTCTAAAATAATAAATATACACAGTTTATCGCCATTTTCAGCTACCAGCAACAAAGCAAACTAACAATCTTCATCTCACATCGCAACTTTAGTACTCGTAATTCAGTTGGCAGTGCCAAATATTGACATAAATGATTTTAGGCGTAAACTTTGTTAAGATTTAGTCCGCAGTCGAGCAATTGGTTTAGGTTTTTTTTTTCAAACTTTTTTTGTAACCGTTGGGGCTGTAGAAGCGGCGTGCCTTCATTATCGGATGTCTGATTACTGACTACGCTCACCAGGGAGTCACACTCCTTCCCTTTCATTACGTCACGGTTCACTGTTAGCCACAACACACTCCAATTACGATGCCAATTTACCATCTACCACAATGGATGCTGGGCCAAAGCGGAAGTCCCGTCCTGTCCCGTGGTGCACGGAGTACCTGCACTGCCGTGGCACGCTCAGATAATTTCATTGTAAAGTTTAAGCAAATGTTTACCCTGCAGATGGGAGACAGACCGAGTGGGGCCGACTGTGGGGCGTGCTCCTCTTGCCGATAATTGAATTAGAGATGCCGATGAAAAGGTAACAGGGTCTGGGTGCGTCACAAAATTAAAGCCAACAGCAACGGACACGGTCACGGCAGGAGGCCAACAGGTGTTGACTTTTCGCCAGTTCTCCTTTTCGGGGTGTCTCTTAAGTCTTTAATAATTTAATGGCTTAATAAAGGCCAAGCCATCCCAGTGCCTCTTGATCTGATTTGATTTGTGTGTGTTTGTGTGCGAGCTGTGCCCTTGGCAGTTTCTTGCGTCTCTAATTGAGTCAGCTGCTTGAGGCTGCTTGGAATTGGCCTGATTGTGCATGGGGCACAGCCTCGTCAGTGTCAGTGTCTGTGTCTCGTATCTCGTATCTCGTGTCGGGGCCAGGCCGAGGCTCGCGCTAATTTCCTGCATTCAATGGGAGACCTCTGGGGCGGGCCGTCGAGTGGCAAGTGTCTTCCGGCTGGCACTGAATGGAATTAGGAATGCAACTTTAGTCTATTTAGTCGCTTGTAATTGCGTTTGCTTGTTAACTTTATTCTCTGCTGCTCTTTGACGGCTTTCATTCAGACAAATGCAGCAGCAAATGGGTGACGGCCAAAGCCAAATGCAGCAAACCACACAGCACTCTCTCTCCGGCTAATGACATTTGCGAAAAGGCTGCCAAAAGCCTGGACCTTGACTTCGCTCCTACCGCAGCAGGCAAAGAGCATAGTTTTTCCGCATCACAAAAGCATCTCACGAATGCTACCCACCAAGCTTGACGTCACTCCCGATTGATTCCCACGGAAGAAGCTCTGACGCATTCCCGACGACAACTGTGCGTGGATTGCTTTATAATGGAAGCTCTTTAGATTTGTTTGTTACGCGGCTTTTCCTGGACTTCTTTGCCGGACAGCTCATTAAATCACAGACCCAAGAGCGCTGACCGCCAGCTGGAAACTGTCCAAAGCCCTGACCAGGCGTGAAGTGGAAAAGTCATCCCGGACTAGCCGACTAATTTCTCAAAGGATTTCGACTTCACTTAGTTGTTCTTTGTTGCGGCTTGTGCCAGATACTTGGGTCTGCCTCTCGATTACGAAGTTGTCAAGTGGGCCAAGTGGGGTGGCCAGGTCATTGCATTGCAGCGTTCTATTAGCTACCGCCTCTTGGGGGGTCAACTTTTAATGGAGTGATTACACTTGTAAGCCTGAACGGCTGAACGGATTGCCTGAGTATTGATTTTCGTCCGACCACCACAGTGCGTGTGGCCAAAGTCAGAGTCGTCACCTAGAATGGTACACCAAATATATAGCCGAAGAAGGCATTGTCCATTGATGAACACTCTGCTGGCAGACGGGCCACTGTCAAGTGCAAGCAAAGGTAAGCTTTTTACACTCCACTCGGAGTTAGAAATCCTTTTGGCAGACTGCGGTTAGATTTTCCCCTGCTAAGTACCCCCCTGGGCCAGCACTTGACCAGTAGGAGTAGCATAAGCCCAAAATCTGATTTATGGCCGCCAGACACAAGTCTGAGGACGTAGCTTTAAGAAGACTAGACTCCTTTCCGCAACATCCAATGACCGAAATTGAAGCAGAGCAAACAAACGGGAAATTTCTCCCGCACACAGATGGCACAATTTGGGATTCCATTGTGAGCTCTGTTGACGAATGCATAATTGAATCTAAAGTATCTCATTTGTCCCATAAACACGTTCGACTTTTATTTTACTCACCTATAAATAAAAATGGGGAATATGGGGACACAAATTGTTGACTCCCGGGAAAAGGCCACGTGCAGGCGGCAGGCAGAAAATAGCACAACAACAAAACAGTCCCAGAAAAACAACAATTGAATTTCTGTTTAGTTAAAACACACACACACACACACACTCATAAATAATATATATGGCATTCTTTGTGCCACGAATATGTGTGCAATGTGTGTGCGGGTGTGCAAGCAGGTATTGGTATTGGTATTGATATTGGGGGAATATTAATGCCTGTTTGTGTGTGTGCCACAATTGAAATGGAATGAAAAGGCATTTGACTTTCTGTTTGGGCTTATTCTCTGTTGTTTGTTCTCCGGCATGTTGGCGGCTCTGCAGCGAGTGAGGTGAGTATTGGATGGGCAGGGAGAGTGGCAGGAAGAGACGACATTAGTTTAAAAGGCTTCCAATACCCGTGGCCATATTCAATTTATGTAATAGAATTGCGTTATTTGTGTATTAAATGAATTTCCCCATTCAATGGCAGCTTAAGTGTGAGCCCCCCCCCCCCCGAAAATTGTGGTTACAGCTAATGATGTTGAGAGTTACAAATTTCCAACCGCCATGGGGCTTTGCCTTGCTTTGTCATTGTGTGTGAGGCTTAAGCCTCTGAGGCTTGACTAAAACTCTGCAGTGGCTGTTGCTGTGCTTTGCTATTAAATACACTTTCCACCAACACACAGACGCTCTAAATGTATAATTAACTCAATAACATGATAATTATAACGACATCAGACAGTAGATAGAAATGTGTGGGCTGGCAACACAGTTTACCCATTACAGGGGCATAGCATAGCAACGTGACAGGCCCTGAAAAGTTTTAGTTGTATTAATAATTTGATTAGTAGTTAACGACAAGAGGCAGACAGGATGGGAGCCAGCACCAGGGCGTATGTGTGATGCTGCCATTCTGTGGGCATATGTCGCTTTTCGCTTTTCACTTTTCACTTTTCACTTTCCACGCGGCGAACAGCAGGCGAAAGTTCGGGGGCGAGTGCGAAAGGTCTCGGTCTGCTCTACAAATGCTCTACAGAGGAAACTTAATTTTCGTGCCGAATTTTTGCATATTTTATTAACTCAAACAGACGGCACACGGCGCGCGATGCTGTGGCGCAGCCATTGGATAACCAACCCAATCATAAAGTTGCCCCACAGCCGACTTCCTTTAATTTTATGCACAAACAAAAGTCCTCAACTCGGCCCAAAGTCGGGCAAGGGTTTGCTTTTCTGTTTATTTCCGAGCCCGAGAGCCGGAGAGCTCGAGAGCGTGCTCTCGATTTTCCATAGAACATGAATACATACACACATTACGTATATATGTATGTATATGTATTTAAATTAAATCTTAAATATTGTGTAGATTGCGGAATCAAAGCAGAGCTAGAACCAAAGCCGGAGCTGGAGCCGGAGCCAGGACCCGCAGCCTCCGACTCAAATTACACTTGAAGTTTAATCGCCGAGATTTGGCATCCGGCAGGGCAGCCGCCAAGTACTCGTACTTTGGGATGATGCTGGATGTACAGGGACAGGGACAGGGCACAGTCCCCTGTACTTTGTTGCCTACTTTTGAGAAGAGGCTGGGAGTGTATAAGATAGCCGTTTGATTCGGGGGGAGAGGAACATTTAATTCGTGTTGACTATGGTCTGGTTTCCGTCTTTCTCTATTTACGAGAGCCATAAAATGGTTAACACGTGTCCACGGGGCTTGGATTAAACAGCTTTAAGGTCTCCCCTCCTCTGCGAATGAAATGGAATCCATGGCGCAAGCTTGGGTTCTGTTTGCTCGCCACTGCCCACTACCAACGCCCTGCGCGATTCAACGATGGAGATGCACTCAGTCCGTTGAGATTATAAGCATTTCCCTGTGGCCCACGGACGGACGATGCACAGGCCACGTATCAGTTTCGACTTGTGCATGGAATCCTGACCAGGGACCGCAAATGTGCGGGCGGAGCAAAGTTGGATTTGGCCAGAGCTACCTCTGGCAGGCCCGAAGAAAGTTGGACTCGCCTTATCTATCCGCTTGACTGGCCCTGGATGTAAATTGCATTTGGAGCCGAATGGTGCCCCAAAAATAAATGTATGCTGAGATTTTCTTTGTTTCATCGACCTTCCTTGCGCTGGGGAACGAGTCCGAACTCATTTGACCGGCAGGCAGTTGATTGACCGACCACCCCACACATAAGACACTTCGATCAAAGTGTCATTCCATGTTAATTGCTTGGCTGTTGCGGTTTTGTGACGCTTCTGACGTCGCAAAAGTTCAAAGTTCGTAGGCCAAACGATTGGGAGAATGGAAGAACGGAGCGGGAACTATGCGGCCAGAACCCTTTTTCGACAAATTTGGTTTTTCGTATTAAAGAGGGCGCAGCAGTTGTGCTGGAATGGATGTGCGGACTATGCCTGTTGGACTTTACACTTTCAAACATATCCGACAGATGTCGAATGCCCTCCATATTCCATCCATAGTCCTCTGTCGAGATGAAGCTTTGTTCCCATTCTGCCCTTCCTCCCTACCTCCCTCCCTCACTCCCTGACGCCCACCATGTAGACGGAACTTTTTTTCAATTTGCGTCTGCCACAATGGGTTATCAAATGACAACGTGCAAAGTGCTCAGCACTGCCACATCCTGCCGGCAGGAGGACGGCCAAAGGATGCTTGGCGCTGCTCAAGTCTATTCAATTTCAATTGGAGCCTGTTTCAAATCGATTTTTATTATTTTGCATTTATTTTGTCATCCGTGTGCCCCACGGACCCCCCCGTGCACCACGTAGCCGATGCGAGTATTGGATTTCCATCCATCCTTTTTTTAGCGTTCGGTTTGTCGGTAAGGTTGGCGTTGTGGTCGTATCAAGGTGACCGGACGGCCGCCGGATGCCAGCGGGTCGTTAAATCCACCACAAAATCTAAGCCTGCCCGGGAGCGGCTGCTTCTGCTGCCTGCCCCTGGATAATACCCAGACAAATACTGATTAATCTGAGTCTTTAAGTCCAGATTTGGAATGGTCCCCAGCTGTCGGGGACAATTGTTCGGTAAATGGTTAACATTTATAATGGGAGTGGGGAGTGGGGTGCTACCATTTGTTTCGCCTTCACTCGCTTCCTCCTCTGCCCCGAATGGGATCCAGCTAATGACTTGTCGTCTGTGGCTTAGTTTGACGGTGTCATCCAGTCGTCCCACGACTTCTGTCAAACTCCGCTGTGAGTCTGAGTCTGAGTCAGAGCCTGAGCCTCAGCCTGAGCATGAGCCGGGATCCTGCTGTCTACCCTTATTTGCCTAACTGACATTTCAACACGTGTCAGCGAAGAGAGCAGCAGGCAGCGGTAGTCCCATCATCACTTTTCGTCCCATGCTCCGTTGGAGCTGTCACCATGACTGATACAGCATCCATCCCACGGATGCCCATGCCCATGCCCTGCCAGGTTTACGCACTTATTGTTTGACTTTATTTATGGAGCGATATTAGAGGCGGCATACAGTGCGTGCTGTCACTCTATGCACAAGGCTGGCTGTCTGCCCGGCTGGTGGGATTTGCAATTGCTTTGTCCTCTGATAAAAGGGTAAAGAGATGGGCTGGGCGTCTCTCTGGCCATAATGTATGTGACATGGGCGTGTTCAATTTGCTTGATAGATGTCTGCCATTGTAGCGGTAATCTCGAGCGTGATTTGGTTTTCCGAGAAAAGAGAGTGCGGAAGAGAGAAAGGAATAGAGAGAGAGAGAGAGAGAGAGAGAGAGAGAGTAGTGAGAGGGAGAGCCGGCGACTGATGTCCCCATTATGGCAGTTTTCCTCGAATCTCGTTTGGCAATTTGCAAAAACTCGCATTGCTGATGGAGCAGTCCTTCTAACATTCCTTCAGCAAACGGGAAGGGGTTGTAAGCTACCAAAAAAAAGTGCTTTACTTTTCCTGGAAAACTCAGTACGTACGAGTATCTCTCGCACTCTATTGAGTAATTTTAGTTGAAAATTCGAAAAGTGAAACTTGAATTACAGGCTTGGACACACTCTGCATCCTCCATCCTGTACATATACAAGGACCAGTGCCAAGTCGAAGACCCTCAGAACTCTGAAGCGAAGTGCAAACTTTTTGCGTTCCTTTGCAGGGCGTTTATCGAATTATGATCGATTTTTCAGCTCAATTGACAACGTTGCTGCTGCGGGAACTGGGAACGGAGAACGGGGAATGGGACTGCCTGCGAAAGGCGACTCGAGAAATGGCGGCCAATTGCATTAAATTATTAACGTTTTAATTACAAATTTTAATGGACATTTTGCGAAGCAATTGAATTTACATCGACAATCTATTGAGAGACGCCGAGTTAGGGGAGGTTGAGAGGAACTCCTCTCTGATTTGAGCCAAAGAAACTTTTGCCAAAAGGCGAGTGTTGAGCTAGCGAGCTTTTTCACTAGCTGTTTTCTTTATTTTGTAAATAAGAAGTCGATGGTTTAGTTCAGTATATTTAGTTTATTAGTTGCGCGGTATAGGGTCCGGCAACGATCAATAATGCCCTTGTAGATAGAACGCGATTCGTATGTCCGTATGTAAGACCGAATATATGCTGTTATGTATTATACAAGGTGCGAGGGTATGTTCTTGCAGGTTCAAGACCAGATCAAGACGAAAGAACGTGAGTGCGATAATGATGACGATCAATTAAAGACTATATGAGGGCAGGCGGACCGAATTGCCCGTGCCCTAATGCAAGCGAGAGAGAGAGAACGAAAGAAGCGATAGAAGCTCGGGCTGCTAAACCGAGTACGAGCGATTGATACACAGAGAGAGTGGTAGCGAAGGCGAAAGAAAGAAGCAAGCGAGGTGCACATATAGACCGAGATTCGTATGTCAGCAATTGACTGAATATTTGCGTATGTATATATACGACGAGGCATGCAAGTTTAAGACCAGATCATGACCATTGCGGAGGCATGCTGGAGCAGGTGGACCGAATTGCCCGTGCCCTAATTGATGCTGCGAATAGAGAGTGAAAGTATGCGAGAGAGCGACAATGATCGATAGAACGAGAGAGCGAGAATGACCGGCAATAGAAAGAAAGGTGCAAGAAAGGAGAAGAAGATACGAAAGAACGGCCGCTGCCGTGTGTAAGCATAATCGGTTAACAATAATGTATGTACAGTAGTCAGTGCAAATAATGAACAATGAAGATGATTTACGTTAGGCTGCACCACTATGATTGAGCTGACGATGTGGTGAATTTGTAGGGGAATATAGGGCTGGGAAACCAGACAGCGAGAAACGGAACGAAAACTAAACTGACAAATTTCGACATTTACGCAGTCGAGGGAAGTTACCAGCCAATGGAATTTGTATTACGAGTACTTGTGCTGCTTGTGCTTGTATTTCTGTGGCCCAACCTCATGTGGAAGTCGTCCTTCCTGCCTTCCTGCTGCTGTTCTCGTTGAATATGTAATTTGATGAGAGGCAGACACAACACACAATGCCCCAGCCCGGCACGGCACGGCACGGCACGGCCCGTCGAGGCATGTAAATATGTATGAATGTTTCCACAGCTTCCGGCGTCTCGTTGATAAGCTCAGGAATTTGAGGAGCCTTGACTTACTAGGCACATCCAGATCCCCCTCATTGTGTCTCCTCCCCAGTCCTGTGTCCCTGTGTCTTACCCTCAACTTGTTAGTTTGCTTTAAGTGTCCGTGCACTGCCTTGGGGGCCAGGGCCACACTTCAGTTGGTGTTTGTCTTGTGGTTGGATTAAAACACACTCGCCCCCAGCCCCAGCAAATGTCCATATATCCCACACATACGCACAAACACATAAAATCTGACACATACATACATAAATACATTCACACTCAGTGCTCAGTGCTCAGTGCTCAGTGCGGAGTTTATGAAAATATGCGGAAAGTGTTGAATTTATTTGTCTAACAAACATTTCGACTTTTCGCATTTGTTGTTACGTCTTTTAATTCGCCCGGCTTCCTTCTCTGTAGAGCTGAGTTCTGAGTGGATGCAGCCTGTGAACAATTATTCAAGCCATATGTCTGCGAGTCTCTGTCCACCCTGTACCGGATGATGGACGGGCAACATGTTGCTCCGTGGAGCAATTAAAGATGAGCACACAGACGAAGGCTAAGACGGAACTTAAAGCCAATAACCATTGCTGATTACACTTACGGCACGTTGCGTTTCTTCTCCAACAGGTGACATTTCTAATTCGACCTTAACCGGTTTAATTTTAGCCTTCCGCCATTAGGACAACCGGAAGTCGGAACGAGTCAAGAGAATGGCTTGGGGTCTGACGTCTGCTTGGGTCTTTGTCTGTATATCAAGCTCGACCGTGTCCTTGTCCTTGGTCCTTTTTGTGCGTTTTAATAAATCTCTTTTGGCTTGGCGTTCCTCGATTAGCCAAGGGACTCACAGTGGAACGGAAGCAGCGCCAACAGGTGGCTCACAAAACAAAGTAAAACTCATGAAAACTCTGGAAAAGTGTAAACAGTGTGACATCAGCATGGCATAAAGCATGCGATAAATTTATTCACACACATACATATGTATTTACATTGTACATATAAACAGGCAATCACGACCAGATGCTGGCAGAAATCTCCATGCCATACAGGTGCACTCGAGGAGTGCTCGCTGCTGTGGCTCTATTCGGCGCTGACAGGCCTGGCCACGCGGGCTGTCCTGTCAGCCATTTTCGCTGACTCTGCCAATGACACTGCCACTTAATCCGGCATTGTTTAGCCGACTCCCCCTCCCACATCCCACATCGGTTCTCTGTTCTCCTGGCAAACAGCTGCGCTGCTGTGGCTGTTGGCAAATTACGCAGCAGAAATTAGGGAACGACGGTCTGACATTTGGTCTTATCCCACAGTGCGAACCGAGACCACGAATGCGTGTGCAAATGCCGGCAGGTAAATGTAATTTGATTACATGCAAACAAACATAATTTATTGCCCATTCGGTGGAGTTTATCAGCGCCACTCAGTCAGGATGTGGTCTACTCGTATTTGTTGCGTACTCAACTCTGTTTGTGCGATTGATTGCACAACCGTAAATTATGCAACGCAACAGACTGCTGATGATGGCCAGTGCAGGCCATCCTTCCGAACAAGGACCAAGCTTGCAGGCAGGGGGCATCGGGTGAGTGCTTTTAATATTCATCTAATGCACTCGACGTGTTGTTAGCACACTGATGGCTATCACGGGTATATTCGACTTGGACAGGGCAGCATCCGACCGATTTGCAAGCACCGTAGGAGGCAACAGGGTGTCGAAGAGTGGCATACTCCGCCCACAGATTGTCTATTGGCTTCATTTTTCTTGGACAACTCTTGTTGCTCCTGCTGGTGATGCTGCCGCTGCCGCTGCCGCTGCAGCTGCTGCTGTTGTTTCCAGCAACTGGCAGCTGCTGCATCTGCACTGATGATACGGATGCCGCACCCATTCCCCGTCCGGCATCACTCGCCATGGCACAGTGTGTGTGTGGGGGTGTGCTAACTGAGTGTTGCTACCTGCACTTGACTGCTCGTCCGGGTCTGTACGTGGGTGTACCGTGGAGGGGATGTTGCTGTTGCCTGCTTGGGGCTCAACTTAGTATTGTAATCATTGATCTGCCATCGGTAGTGCAGGGCACTCATACCCTGCCATATGTCTGGGCCTGGATGCGGCCCTTTCTGGCTTGAATCACGCATGCAGCTCGTAGCCAGAGCCGCACGTGGCGTATGCGCAATATTGGAAAGCTTCATTGGGACTAGGTTTTATTTGGCTGCTGCTTACCTGTTTATGCATTCGATTTATGCATTGACTTTGATTACATTATGCAGTATGCAAGACGCGTAATATGATTTTTGATAACTGCTAGAATATACATATCGGAGTGTAATAATGACAATTTGCTAGTCGATCTCTTTGCTTGAAATACCGTCTTCATATTTACTTGATTGATTGATTCTTCGATTTCTTTGTCCTGTCAACCTGTCTGTGTGTATGTATGTATGTATGTACGTACGTATGTATCTCAAGTGCCAGCGTGACGGCGTGTCTGGCAACGTGCAGTGAACCGACTGAAGAAAAGGCAAGAAGCCAGACGAGCACGTGGAGGAAACACTGCAGTGCACTGGTTGAGGTTGTGGCTTAACTTTAATGGCGCTAATAAGGCGCTGGTAATTATAATTGAATTGCTTGAAAGCGCGCTACTCCACACACAGTCTGGGTAAGTGGAAACCCGCTCGCTCGTTTTCCCCATTAGATTTTTTTCCGTGTGCAATTACAGCAGCAGCCGTGAAGGACGAGCAGCCAGCTCGTCCATATAAAAACTGATTTATGCCTCGGTCTTCCACGGCCTTACACTATAAGCTGAAGCGGAGCAGAGCAGTGAGGAGAGGAGAGGAGAGGAGAGAGGGAGGCACTTCAATTGTAAGTCAAACAGTTACCGGCACTGTTGTTGCAGTTGAGATTTAATTTGATTACATTGGCATGGGAGAGCAGGGCAAACATCTTCTGATTGCCTGAATAAGCAATGAGGGAACATACGCTAGATGTGGCTTCAATGGGCTGTGGCTGAGCTAAAGTATCGGAGGCAATGTGCGCATCCTTGGACCATGGAACCCAGCCTCCAGCAGGTGCCTCCACGTGTGCTTCCACTTGTGTATTAATACACATATTACGCAATTAATAACACACGCTGAGCGCTCAGCTGGGCGCAAAATGTAACACTTGGTGCGGAGTGTACTCCAACGGGGCAGCTGCATCCTTGCCGGTCCCGTGCTAAATTA